>BTRK01000004.1:0-680576 GCA_036245805.1 Pristionchus mayeri | reverse complement strand
GTAAAAGCAACTTCAGGGTGAGAATTTTGAGATTTCTGGTCAAAAATTTTTTCTCAGATGAGCTATCATTTCACGTCCAACAGTAAAAATGCTTATCTCGTCGAGATCTTTCAGAATTACTAGCTATATATGGGGTTTGGATGATCCGTTCAAAAGTTAGAAAAACCGACCTCGACGTTGAGGCGTGCTACAGAAAACGAGGGGTCAGAGATACGGCTTTCTAAGGTCGATTTTCGGACTACGTGAAAAGTTACCCCTAGGAACATCTTAAAATCAACACTTTATTTTTCGCTGTACGGCATATAGGTTGAATGGTCAATTCTCTCAGATAGTCACTCATATGTATGCACGCAGCGCTATCATAAGAAGTAATCTTTTATAAGAGCCACATGAGAAAGAAGAACCGAACCTTACGACGCCGAAGACGTTCTTGTACACGCTCTTCGCCTCATCCACTGCAACGGCGAGAGACCAGCACACAGGAGGGCAACCTGCAAGCGAGAGTTGGAAATAGGGATGGCTGGACAAGAAATTACTCATTTCATTCTGTTCGTTCTCTAAAACGGTGAGAGATCATATATAAGGTTGATGCAAAAGTCTTTTGGTTTTTTGCTATTTCGCCTTCCATCTTCCTTTTAGTTTGATCGATGAACTTTCGGATATTGATTACTAATGAGGCCTTGGATACTCTTTCATATGCGCATTCTACCAGCATTGCCCAATCAGAGAGGCGAGAATTGGATAAAGTTAAATTTTAGGAAATTCATCTGTCGAAAACGACAAATTTCTCAATATTCTGTTTCCAGTGAAGCATGAATGCTCAATCTCTGGTGGTTATATGAAGCGCCAATCTTTACCCTATAAATACTTTTTCTCATGTATGGTGGAAGTTACAACCTTTCGAGAAATAACTTGATCTGTAACATATTTCATTTTTTATGTTGATTTCGCATATTTTTGAAAATGAGAAATTCAAATTTTCTGAAAGGGGAAAGAAGCAGGCGCCCCATGTTTTTTTAATGATAATATGAGTGACTATCTGAGAGAACCGAGCAATATCACCTATAGGCCGTACAGCGAAAAATAAAGTTCTAATTTTAAGATGTCCCTAGGGGTAACTTTTCACGTAGAGTTCGAAAATCGACCTTAGAAAGCCGTATCTCTGACCCCTGATTTTCTGTGGCGCGCCTCAACGCTGAGGTCGGTTTTTGTAAATCGTGAACGGCTGATCCAAACCCCATACATATATAGTAATTCTGAAAGAAATCGACGAGATAAGCATTTTTACTGTTGGAAGTGAAAAGCCAGCTCGTCTGTGATAAAAGTTGTGGTCATTTGAAATTTTAAAATTTTTGCTCAAAAAAGGTTTATCAATGTGTGTCATTTTAATTATGATTATTAGATTCCTCATGAAAAGTTACCCCAGGAGCCATATTTTCGTCCATTTATTCGTGCTTCAAAAGGGTCTCCTGGATCTCAGAAGAGGAAAGGTAGTGATTTTTTTTTCAAATATGTATATTTTTAAGACGAGCCACTGTGAACTCTGATTAAAACTGAACAGTTTATGGCTACACTTTGATAGGGCAAAAATATAGCGCACAAAAAACGGACATTATCTCAAATCGAAAAAATCGATTATCTCAACCTCGATTTTTCTCATGTTTGGGCCCATGCTACTTTTCCTTTACGATCCGAATTCCCAATTTTCTGGGAAAATCTAGTAATACGAACCAACATATGTCAGAAATATTTGAGCTTCGGCTCCTCACCAACCCGGAAGGTAGGTATATTTTTGCTTGAAAATGCAGGATTATTATTGTCGTGAAAGAAAGAAAATAAATTTTGGGCGTCCTTTTGTGAGAATTGGTTAGATTTTACTTTTATCTAACTTCATCCAATTAAATTACTCAAGCTTTATGCATCCCAGCGGTTTATGAGCAGTTTTCAAAAAAAATAATTTTTCTGGTGTCCAAAAAATCATTTTTAATAGATTGAATAGATACGCCAATTTGCAAGTGCACAATAGCTGATACAAGTTGAAGAAGTGGAATCATGTATAAAATTATCCGATAGCCATCGTAACTTCGATATTATCGTTCGAACATTCGATATTATCGTTGCATTTTCAAGCAAAAATATACCTACCTTCCGGGTTGGTGAGGAGCCGAAGCTCAAATATTTCTGACATATGTTGGTTCGTACTACTAGATTTTCCCAGAAAATTGGCAATTCGGATCGTAAAGGAAAAGTAGCATGTGCCCAAACATGAGAAAAATCGAGGTTGAGATAATCGATTTTTTCGATTTGAGATAATGTCCGTTTTTTGTGCGCTATATTTTTGCCCTATCAAAGTGTACCCATAAACTGTTCAGTTTTAATCAGAGTTCACAGTGGCTCGTCTTAAAAATATACAAATTTGCAAAAAAATCACTACATTTCCTCTTCTGAGATCCAGGAAACCCCTTTGTAGCACGAATAAATGGACGAAAATATGGCTCCTGGGGTAACTTTTCATGAGGAATCTAATAATCATAATTAAAATGACACACATTGAAAAACCTTTTTTGAGCAAAAATTTTAAAATTTCAAATGACCACAACTGTTTTCACAGACGAGCTGGCTTTTCACTTCCAACAGTAAAAATGCTTATCTCGTCGAGTTTTTCAGAATTACTATATATGTATGGGGTTTGGATCAGCCGTTCACGATTTACAAAAACCGCCCTCAGCGTTGAGGCGCGCCACAGAAAATCAGGGGTCAGAGATACGGCTTCCTAAGGTCGATTTTCGAACTCTACGTGAAAAGTTACCTCTAGGGACATCTTAAAATCAGAACTTTATTTTTCGCTGTACGGCCTATGGTCAGTTCTCTCAGATAGTCCACTCATATAGCATCTTCGTGGGTAAATGTAGCGCACTCCTGGAGAAGTCTGTATTATTGGCTACTGGAGAAAAAAATCCGAACAAATTACGCGTATCCAAAGTTCACTGCTCATTTTCGTTATCATGTAATTCGGTTTCAATTTACCTATGCGCCATGTCTAGCATATTTTCTGAAAGGGTATGCATACTACTTCTCAGACAACCATATGAAGTTGTTTCATGCATTTTGCCTGCTAGTTGCCAGATGAATATATGATGACTAATTTTTGCACATAATTTGCAACTAGTTAAATTATAATTGCTTGCGTTGATTGCGAGATATGTGTGATTGAAATATGGGCAAATAAAGTTCAAGCATACCACTAAATAATGCTATGTTTGTTGGTCGTTGGGATTGGAGACATGCGAATAATGATAGTTCAAAGTAGGGTCACAAAAAACCACAGGACTTGCATCAACCTTATAGAATGAAGAGAGCCATTTCTCAATATGCCAATTCTAGTTTGAAATTTTGGGTAGTCGTCTCCTTGTTCTACACCCTTTCCGGCGAAATAGTGCAGCGAAGAGCGAAATAGTGAAGAGAATGAGGAATGAGAAAAAACGTGGCATTGTTTCCCGAAATCACTGGCGAGCAGGGTAGCGCACATTGCAATGTTCTCGCTCTCTCCATATCATACACTCAATCCACGAGAGACTCTGATGAACGAGAGAGCGTGTGGTTTGGAGAGAGTCAGCCCATTACTCAACGCACAGGTTGCTACAGGCTTCAAAAATGAGAACTCATTGTCAACTGGGAAAATGTCGATTGAGTTTCAGGATGACAATAAGTTCTCGGGAAGTCGATGCTTTGTAGAGCGATACAATGATAAAATTAAAAAAAAAAATTTAAGATCTATCCGTTCATACATCTAACCGTACTCCTACCGTGTTCGAGATGCAGTCGTTACGGTGGTCCTGGGCTAGTACGCGAATCGAGGGGTCGGCATCGAATCTGAGAAGAGGCAAAGTTCGCAAAGTTCCGCTTAACTACCCTTGTCAACTTATTTCTAGCGTATCTGCTACAGTATCCCCATTCCAGCTACCGTACCTCTTGCAGATCAGGACGAGCGTAGTCTTCACTACGATCGTGAAGACCATAATGCAGGCGGAGGGAATGTTCATGTCAATCTTGGAAAGCATCCATTGGGAATTGATGAAACACACGCGCTGTCGCGCATTTCTCACAGCACTTTCCGGTGAAAATTCCACTAATTGTAAGGATTTTCGAAAATCGCAAAAGTCGCGCAACATTCTCGCCGTTGCCGCGCGGAACCAACCTCGAGATCGCCCGAGACGATGCGCTTGATCGACTCCATCATGAGTTGCAGTGAAGCGAAGCCCATGACGACCGAGATGATCACCTGGCAGAGTACGGTAGTATCATAGATGGTACGGTGCTCAATCGCAAACTGATTATCCTATCGCAACTGCATGAAGACTCCATCGGGGAGATTGTGAAAGGAAACGAGAGAAAATAACAAAAAGTTTAAGACAAAAGTGAAACTCTACCAGCATCATGGGTTCGAGGCGCGTGCGACCGCGAGGGTACGAGTAGGGGTTGCGATTGGCTATGGTCCTGCGGTGATTAGGTTTCGAAGTTTTCATTTCTATGACCTTCAATCATCGCATTTTTTTGTGTGAACTGTTTGGGGCGATGTTTGCATTCACTTTGGGATTCTGCTCACCTCGTTGAGTATAGAATGAGCACCTCCCGAGGTGATGTCCACCAACGAGTCAACGAAAGAAGAGACGATGGACAGCGACAAAGTCCAGTAGGCGGCTGCAGCCTGAGGGAGGAGACAGAGATCAAAGATCAACAGTAATTCTATATAATTCGCAAAAACGGTACTCGGTGCTCCACATCTTACAGAAGTGCGTAGTACAGTAATAACTAGATGGCTTATTTTAAAAGATCAAAGATCAGACTCACCTTCATGAACATGAGAGTAACATTGATGACGAGGGTGGCTCGGGAGAGCCACGAAGCCGCCCGACTCTGACATCCCTCGACCTTCTTTTCCCTACAAAGTACAGTTCGATAACTGCAATGGTATTCCTTTTCTGCACATTACAGTGCATGATAATCGCCTTGCCCACATGCGGCCGCGGCGGCCCGCGGATTCCGCGGATCGATTTTGCGGGAAGCATGCAATTTTTCACCATTCGATTTTTTCACTTTCAAATTCACCATAAAATTTCGCATCGGATGGACTATTCATTCATATTTTAAAAAATACATAAATCGATATTTTGAATGCAGCAATGCCTCAACCTACCGTAATCTCAGTTGCGAAAGCGACTGGCAAAGTGATATCGCAAACTGCGATTGCGGTAGGTTGAAGCATTGCCGCATTCAAAATATCGATTTATATATTTTTTAAAAATATGAATGAATAGTCCATCCAATGCGAAATTTTATGGAGAATTTGAAAATCAAAAAATCGAATGGTGAAAAATTGCATGCTTCCCGCAAAATCGATCCGTGGAATCCGCATCTGAAAATGAAGATGCGGCGATGATATCATTAATACAGTAATAGATCTCGTACCCGAGCAGTCGGCCCTCCTCCAGCTGCTGGTCTGTAGTCTGCTTTCCTCCGCTTGTCGCTTTGTCACGTCGAACGGTGACGTCACCATCGTCGTACTGGCATTGCATCATTCATTTATGCATCATGCCCGCGCATTGCGTCGTTCACTTTTCGATGTTAGAAATTCATACATTTTTGTGTCTTGCCGCCAAGTGGCATCAGATTTCGAGAATTAAAAAAAATATTTTCAAAGCTGTGTGTTGCCCCATAAGATCACGCGGTTTGATATTTGAAAAGTTGCCAAAGGCCACTTGTTCGGAAACAAAATTAGTTTAAAAGAAGGGAAAGTGGTTACTTGCTGCAGGATTGGAGCAGCTATCGCAGCTGGCTGCTGCTCTCGTTCCTCTGAATTCGTCGACGCCCCACGCTGGCGAGTGCGCGTTTGCAGTGAGCTCTGCAAATGCTGGCTGCAGCGATAGAGAAATCAAAGATCAAACCTGAATCTGCTCATTATCGGCCTTGAAGTTCTCGAGCAGCTCATTCTGCTTCTTGTAGAATTCCGAGACTTCCTGAACTTGGGGAGAGAAAACTATATTCACAAAATCCGCATAATAACTACTGTTAGACATCACTGATCCCTGACAATAATTGTCGCACTAACAAATAATACTCATGAAAGGATAGATAAGATTGCCCTTGCCTTTGTTGGTTTCTTATCCACTATGACTGGATGCTCCAACGTGCAGGGAGGCGTCTCGTTAGCAGCAGACATCTGGGAGAAGGCAGAGATTAAAGATCAAATTGTCCAATAAACTTTTGCAATTGCAATCGACTGGAAATCGAGCGGTTGCAAGCCCATAAGAGATTGCATAAGCCAATAACGCGGATAAGGGATACTACTCCCGAGTAAGAGTAACGAGAAGTAAGATTTGTCTGAAGGCTTTGCACTCGGAATGCACTAGAAGAAAACAGGGAGCCATCGAAACAGGAAACGAGAAAGAAGAGGTAGAAAAGAGAGGGATATGAGGGAAAGGGAGTGAAGCAGTGGAAAAGGAGCTACGACTGAAGGAGAGAACAGAACGAGCATTAATTCACATGTGCTATCTAGATAGAGAGTGGTTTGCAATGGCTCGTCCTGGCGTGCTCGTTGTTTATTTGCGACGTTTTGCTCTATGAGCTCACTGGAACATCTGACTCACTGCTTCACGGCACTATGCAGGGGAGGGCGAGAGGTGATTGGAAAATATAAATCTAATTGCACATTGAAATGCGATTCTCGGAGCGTATTATGCTGACATTGGGAGCACAAAATACAGTTCTCATGAGAGTGTATGAAATGACTCACGAATGATTTATTCGTGGATTTTGGGCGAAGCCTAGTCTCGCTTTGGTTTCTATAAAATATTATCGCCTTCCAAATTGTACGCCCATTCTCCATCTTTCTGTCGAAACGTCACAACGATCACGATACTATTCAATGGAAAGATCCCGTTTTTTGCATGCCAGTTCCAGGAGCGATACAATTCCTGTGTAAATTGTTGTCGAAACCCACAAAAAATGCGTTCAAAAGATGATAAAATATCGGAGGAAACGAGGAAGAAGACTCAAAAACCGCGTTAGTTCTTGAGTGAGCGTTGCGGTCTAATACCCTGGCGCCGGCTGAATGCTACGAGAAGAGAGAGAAGGAGAGTTTGGTCACACGCAGAGTAAGACGTGAGGTATGAGAGGAGGGAAGAGATTCTAGAAGTACGCAAACAACCAACAGAGAGCGAAATGCGAGTTTGTGATAGCAATTTTCACTTTGAGATTGAGTGACGTACTCGGATGTGAGAATAGGCGATGCGTTCTGTTTTGAATCCGTTCCATCCAACAAATGGGGAAAACTAGATATTGAAGTATACAATTCGAGTTGTGAGATAGTCGAGAGATCGGGGGTACGACATTTCCGCAACAGAGCGCAGTTCGCTTGAGAGTTGACGTAGCAACTTGGGAGTTGTTTAATTGTTACCAGTATGTGCTCCCAGACATAACAATATATACATTTCTTGAGTTTCACCCAAAATCAACGACCCGGGGTTCATGGAATATGGGTTTCCATGACCTCCTATACGTTGAAACTCAAGTTCGCCTGGAAATAAGAAGTGTATATGCGTGTATATGCAAAGGTATGGGAGCACATACTGACAACAATGAAACAACTCCAAAGTTGATACGCCAACTCTCAAGCGAACGGCGCTCCGTTGCGGAAATATCAGTTGCGGAAATGTCGTACCCCCGAGAGATCTGATATCTGGGAAATTCGGTGGGTGTGATACTCTTCCTGCCCATACTGGGCCACATTCGCGTGGGCACTAAAATCGACCATAATAATTCTGATGGCCATCTCCCAGATGAGTAGTAATTACTATATCATCCCTGATCCCCGTAGATAGGATAAGATTGGTAAAGCGATAGAATACAGTGATTAGTTCCTTCTGCGCCTACACTTCCTCTTCGGTGGCGCTCCTCATTGGGATCCACCTACTGCATTTTCCTCTCTGGCACATCGTGGGTATTCCATTTTTCATCCACAGTAGGAATGGCTTAGTAAGAAATGACTCTCTTCATTTTTTTCCATTAATTTTATACAACTGTACTGTAAGAGACATTTGATGAGTGCTGAATTGACATTATGAATTTCCATACTATATTGTGAATTACAATGACAGTTTAATTATACCTAGGGTGAAACACAGCATGTGCTTGAAGGAGGGAGGCCAACGCTGGCAATTTTCACTCAAATCCGAACTGATGAGGTGTATGTTGTTTTGAGTTTCTCCGAGTGTTATAAGGAACGGAAGAGGAGAAGAGTGTATGGGTTCTTTCCGTGAATAATTTCACGTGGATTCTTTACCAGATCAAAAACAACGAGATGAGAGCCAGGGAAAACAGCAGCGATCGCAGATCGCGCCCTTCTACATTCATTCGCACTTTCTCACCGGCGTTAGAGTAGGCGAGTGGATAGAGGCAATAAACGAGGTAAACT
Source organism: Pristionchus mayeri (assembly GCA_036245805.1). Classification (NCBI taxonomy): domain Eukaryota; kingdom Metazoa; phylum Nematoda; class Chromadorea; order Rhabditida; family Neodiplogasteridae; genus Pristionchus; species Pristionchus mayeri. The sequence goes on along the minus strand of BTRK01000004.1, from coordinate 672,103 downwards.
GAAGGCCTTCTAACGACCCGATGAACGACCCGACCACAACAACCCACAACACGATGTGTAGGGGGCACAAGGAGACTGCTCGTTGCACATCAGGTGCAACCGAGCAGCAACTTCGACTTTTTTCTGGACAGGCGTCAAACTTATCTCCAACTTCAGAAAGTTTGACGAGCAGGAAAACATCCATGTAAGAATAATGCCTTTTTGAAAAAGATTGCACTACGGAATAACCATGTAATTGCCTCTTTTATTATCATGGTCATAATCTCCAATGAATTTGGTGCATCATTTCTGAGTGTCAGAATGATGTCTTTCCTCTAAACGTTTCTGGTGACTTTCCGGCGTGACTTTCTACCATGATTGTGGGGATGAAAAATCAATCTGGCGACTTCCCTTCTATACTCAGTCATGGAGATGAGTACGGCGAGGGCGTCTAATGGAAGGAAGAATGAGATGAGGAGGGGAGCGAGATCGGCCACCCATCGAGCATGCAGATCAAACAGGGGAAGAATAATGACTGGACCACACGAGAGATAGAGGGCGAGGAAAGGAATGAATGTCTGGAAGGGGGGAAAGATGAGGATCTTTCTGGTAAACGAAAGCATTAGAGTTCGAGAAACGATAGCACGCTCTCTTCATTCTATGCACTCTCTCGCATATCGACCGGACGAGAGAGTGTGCAGAATGAAGAGACGGCGGCCCGATTAACGAACTCTAGAAAGCATGATTAGTTTACCTGCAAGCAAATTGTGAGGAACAGCTGTTTCTGTTGTCGAATCGTTGTTTGCGAAACAAGCTTTGCTACTTTCAGAAGTGCGAATATACTGTGGATTGCATAAAACATGAAGATAACGCAGCAGGCAGTAATAGTGAGAGTAATCGAGATTCCCAGTATTGTCCGTTCGTTGAGGGAGCCGTCGTCCTCAAGACTACTTTTGAATCAGGAGATTCAGGATGCTTACGTGCACACTTTCGGCCATTATCATTGATCGCACTCGGCTGTCAACCCCGAAATGCTCAGATATTTCTTTGCGAACTTTTTCTCGGCCAGATTGAGATGGAGCAAAGCAATAGTATACAGTCCAGAACCTAGGAGTTGTTCTTTCAAAGACAGCGAAGCGTTTTTCTCACCAGATCGCGCATTCGGAAGAGGCTATCGCTGCTAACAAGAAGATGAACGATGGTTTCGAAAACTTTTGGACTAGGTAGGGGCTGAATTATCTGTTTTATGTTGATGTTTCCGAAGTGCTTACTATTTCAGCACCCACAGTCGATAGAGGAAGCTGTAGTCGTCGAGAACGAAAATGAGCGTGTATAAAGCGGGGTAGAGGCAGAGTAACCACTATGTGAGTTGATCTTTGATCTCTGTCTTCACTCACCCTTTCGTTTAAAATTCCAGTCGACACTAGGACGAACATTCGACCGCTGGCCACAAATCGCTGATAATTTACTTTAAATAATAAATTAAATCATATAAGTTTCACCTCTCGAACGCAGCAATGCATTGAAGCAGAGGTTACACCTACGACAACAACAATCATCTGAAAGGAATTGTAAATCGACCTCTGAATCAAAAATACGGCACCTGAAGATATCGATACGCTCCCAAATTCTGCTTGTTACAAAATATGATGCAATACAATAGCAGGCAACTGAGGAATATGCCGATGACTTAATTTAAGTATGACAATTTGGCCTTAAAATGAGACTGCATACCATAGTTGACGTGTTCCGCAAGACAAACTCGAAGTAGCTCCACATATAGAAGTTGTAAGCAGCCTGGACTCAACTTTGCTATCACGACTGATGATTCTAGGCTGGCATTACTAATTTTTCATTTAATGTTTTAGCCTTATTAATAAGCATTGAATCTTCCCAGAGGAATTCGGCTGATTAGCACATATTCACTTGCTCAACTTTATATCATCACCGATTGTGAATTACAATCATTTCTCTGGCTATGGAGGGAGATGGAGAGATACTGTGAACGGAAGACAGGTGAGACTATATCTCCCCTGAAATCCCCAGAGAACGTGCCACCCTTATTAACAGCAACCAGATCAAAGTCCGTATACAGTATACATTCAAGCGGGGGAGGCATGGCTGCCAAACACATCTATTCAGTACAGAAGAAATTAACGAAATCTTCGACAGAATTTCACTGTAAACAACGCATAGCGTGTACGGGAATCTTTTCCGTTCTCGAATGATTACGAATATACGAAATGATGGAGACAGATTTTTTTAAATTTTATTTTTCTTGATTTTTTTTGATTTTTTTCTTTCCACGAATCTTTGTATAAATAATCAATGAAAACAATAATACTCTCAGCGATAATCACGAGCACGCGACAGTTTGCATCCTCAACCTTACTGATGAGTCCAAGTTGCTCTTGTAGCTAATCAAATACTCTGGATTCGCAGCGGAGTTTGGCGCATCAGCAGCACCGCACGACATGTCGTCGATCGAGTACTACAATCTGGTAGGACCGAATAACTGTTACTGCGTACTGTAATCAGTATACTGTATGCTACAGTATCATGTATAACAGTTTACAGTAATCGAACTTCGTTTCAGGACTTTATCAGCGTCGGAATTCTGATCGTTCTGGCTACTGGGTTGATCGCATTGAGATCTTTCATCGCTTGCAGCAGTATTATTTCGAGTTCCAAGCAGAAGGGCGAATAATACAATCAATTGTGAGAGCACTGTATCGCACTTCTTTCAAACATTTGTTTTTTTTCCAAATTTTTCTCGATCTCGATTTTTTTACTATGCATATTCTATTCGCAGGCTTCATCCAAGAATTGAGGGACGTCGACGGGAATACGGGAGACGGGACGCCCTTAATTTATTGATTTTCCACACAAATTCCCAATTTTGGTCCATGAACGTTGGCCGAGATAAAAATATGAAATAAATGTGATGCATACCACGCCCCTCACGAGAGGATCTTGGGAAAGGGCCATTTTGTCTATCGGGTTTTCGATGGTTTTGAGCTTCCCTAGACTCATCTGGGCTCCCCTAACCGGAATATTCTTCACGACCACTCCTCTTCGAGTTGCTACACCGGTCGCTCACTCACCACTTACATTTCCTTTCACCTAGAACACTTCGGAATTAAGATAAAACGCTCATTTCTCGTTTCTCCAGCTATCTTTCGATGCTCTATCGGCCAGTATAGTTCAGTATGCCATTGCTTCTTTTTTGAAGGCAACACATTCAACGAGGTGTATGTAATTTGAAAACCGCTCGAAAACTTTTTATGCGGTGGATGTAGTTTTTCGAAACGATTCGATTGAGGGGCTTATGATCCCATATCTCGGGAGGTAAGTTAGTTCCTCGTGCGAAAAACATTTTCAAATGATTTGAACTTTTAATTTAATTTCCCCTCGTTCTGCTCTGATTTTGAACAGTCGCACGGCTTTTCAAATAAGTGTCACGAAATAATTGGGTGAAAGCAAAATAAACACCAGTTTTTCCGTGAAAGATATTTGAAAAACCGTGCGACTGAAAATTGTCAGAATGGAATGAGGGGAAATTTAATTAAAATCCACTGTTAAAAATAAGCTCAAATAATTTGAAAATGTTTTCCGAGATATGGGAGCGTAAGCCCCTCAATCGAATCGTCTCGGAAAACTACATTTATCACATAACAAGTTAAGATAGTTTTCGGTTTTCAAATTACACCCCTCAATCGAATCGTCTCGGAAAACTTCATCCATCACATAAAAAGTTAAGATAGTTTTCGGTTTTCAAATTACCCCTCTTGCGTTGCCTTCAAAAAAGAAGCAATGGCATAATGAACTATACCGGCCGATAGAGCATCGAAAGATAGCTGGGAAACGAGAAATGAGCGTTTTATCTTAATTCCGAAGTGTTCTAGTTGATGGGAAAAGTAAGTGGTGAGTGAGCGACCGGTGCAGCAACTGGAAGAGGAGTGGTCGTGAAGAATATTCCGGTTAGGGGGCCTTAGATCTAGGGGAAGCTCAAAACCATCGAAAACACGATGGCCAAAAATGTCCCCTTTCCCAAGATCAGCCATTGAGTCGATTCTCTCGTGAGGGGCGTGATATGTCTTTTCTTCATTTCTTTCAGATGTTTCACACATCGACGATATTCCTTCTCCCGTGTACCATCCTCAACTTCGTATTTGGATGACAACTGGGAGAATTGGAAAACAATCGAACCTCTGTCCTTACACTCTAGTTTATCTTCCTTAATTATCCATCCTTGATAGTTGTGCAAATACTCTGTGGACCAACTGAATGTGGTGCACTTTTTAAGTGATTCATCCTATTCTCTAGGTTTACCTTTTTACGTTATTTGTTGTATCATTTTCGGGTATGTTTCAAGTGCTCAACATATATCACGGGTCTCCTGTAAAAGTGTAGGAAAACTGGCTCGTTTGGCTGCTAGGAAATATTTTGCCTCATCGATTTTTTAATAAAAAAACATTTTTTAATAAAAAAAATTAAGAATAAAAACGATGGAGTTTTTGGTACACGAAGCCGAAAAATCGATATTTTGATCACGAAATTCAGTTTTTCGCAATTTTCACTATGAAGACTTGATTTGGCCGTTGGTCCTACGTTGAGGAAGTTGTAGATCTCTCGATTTTGAGCAAAATGCAAAAAAAATTTCTCTGTACGATCAAAATTGACTGAAATACGTCAATTTATAGCAGTAGATCACAAAAATCGAAAATGTGCAGATTTCACCAAAACAAGTTGATTGATCTTCTTCTGACCCCCAATGGTGGCCATCAACCAAGTTAATTGAAAATCGGTGAGGCAAAATATTTCTAGTAGCCAGCGTTCTTACACTTTTACATTAGACCCGTGATATGAACTATCAAATATTGTCTCGGATGCTTAATGATGTGACGCACACGGATGAGTTTATCCTGTACAATACAATCATCCATGTCGGGGTTTTCCAAGCTGCTCTTCAGAACATCCGTCTCTGTCAGGGTACTCGCCGGGCGTGCATTCTCTACGCTTGAAGCGGCCCATGAAGCGAGTCGAATCGGCAGCCTGGCGATCTATGGTATCGACACCCCAAGGCTCTCTGTAACAATAATTGTCATTATACAAAATATTTTTAACACTTACTATTTCATTATTTTTAAATATTTGTCGAATATTTAAATAATTAAAAATTTATACGAACTGAGCGAATGCGGTAGCGAGAAGGAGGAGAGCGACGAAGAAGAACCGGAACATGATTCGGTGCATTCCCGCACCTTACTCTGAGCATTATATACACCTTGGACCCTGGTAAACAATTGCCTATCAATGTTCAAACTTATTTTCCAGAGCAATCATACAACTCTATTCGTTCTGCAAACTCACTCGTATCTATGGCCTACGAAAGAGCGTTTTGGATGGAGAGAGCGATTTTTTTGCTCGTTTGCGATGTGCGGGACGAGCGTATTCTTTCGTATTCTTTCTATCTTTGAGCATTCTCGAATCCGAGCGTTATCTCTATCTTATGATTGATGTTGTTGATGGGCGGGAGAAGGGGATGTGCCGAAGAGATACACTCCCTTATCTCTACAATTAATGGTTGGTTAGTCAGTGCGCGATAGCACGAGAAGAGAAGAGAGCTCGAGCAATGATTGTCTGATCCTCTATTCATTAAACACCTTATCTTCGGCCAGTTCGAAGAGAGAGAGCGAATACAATGAAGAGGGTCAGACAATTACTCGAGAGTTAGGCAATTTCGTACATTGTGCACCCGTGTCGTTGCCGAAAACAGTCGACTGGTCGATGGCCAGAGTGGTAGGCTGCAGGCGCGTTGATTGTTGCAGAACAATTGGCGATCTTACATCAATTAAATCCACATCAAGCGGTTTCGCAGTCGTCAAGAGTCGACTACGCTCGGTGGTGCAAGACGTTTAGGTCGACGGTTCACAGGATCAATTCCTTTCGCGAGTTCACGGGATCGTTACCTTTGACGAGGAGACGACACATCAGATGTGTGGGATGGCGAAAATTCTAACTTAATAAGTTGAGAAGATGAGGAATTTTAAGCGACAAATTGTAACCGGAATCTCGACTCATTAAAAAAAAAATTTTTTCATCTCTTGTATCAGTCTAGTAAATCGATATAATCAGGTGGTATGGAACGAGTGACTATTAGAGTCTGATAAACCGGCATTGGTCTTTTCAAATTCCACACTCTCTATACCGATCTTGCTTCGAGAATGTGGAGGATAGGATAATTCTAGGATAATTCCGCTCATATTGCAGTGCGCTTGCAGAGAAATGTGAAATAAATGTGAAATGTGAGATAGTGAAATGTGAAAAAGCGAGAGAGCAGTGAATACGGCAATTTCGCTCATTGTAACAGTGTTTTCTCACCCGTACTCAGATTGAAAACAGCTCAAAGATCGAAGGTTACTAATGTGTATTTGTTTGTTGCGAGGTGATGGGTGTTGGCGCAGACCTTGCGAAATTATTACATCCAATCCATATTGTGAAAGTTTCAAATCAATATGAAGGCTCGGAAAATCTACATTTGTTTTTTTGCATAAACAACAAATTGCATATTAAAAAAATTTGTTTTGACAAATTTGTATACATCAATTTCTGATGGAGTTCACGCAGAATGAAGAGAGTCCGTTCTAGCAAAGCCATTTCTAATCAAGTGTGGTGATTAGAATTCGAGAAACGAAACCACGGTCTCTTCATTTTACTCACTCTCTCATCGATCGACCGGTCTAGAGAGTATGTGAAATGAAGAGACGAAGGCCCGAATTATGATCTCTAGTGGTGATCGAATGATGCTTGCGACCGAACAATTCTTAACACGCCACTCGATCTTTTCTAGAAATATTCTATTCGCATGCTTCATCCAAGAATTGAACAAGGTTGGGCCACTTTTATTCATATGCACCAGTAATTTTAAACAGCTGTAATATAGGAGACATTTGACGAGTAATGAATTTGCGTTGTGAAATCCCATACTACATGTCGAAGTTTAATGGGTATTTTCATCCTGATTAGCTGAACTATTCCTTGACTGAAATGCGCATGAACAAGTCGACAGAAAAGATTCAATAACACCTGTAGTCATTGATCATGACGATGATAATAACTGCGTCATAAACGGGAAAACATGAGCATAGAAGCATGGAATACGCATCAACTTTGAAAATAGGGAGATCGAAGATCGGAAAATTTATTACGAGGAAATACGGGATATACACGAAAATAAGAGGGACGATCGTCTGAAAAACTCCGTTTCGTCAATGTTTTGTTTAATTTCAAAATAACACATTTTTAGTAAATATTTTAGATAAATTACCTGTGCGCACACTGCTTTGAACAGTTTCTGCTGTAATAAATGAGTTTGCGTGGACATCGATGGATCGGCTTGCTTTATGTGATAAAAAGTGAATGCAGCAAGTGTTATTGCTATCGCGAAAGATCCGATCATAATGATATCATAGCCGATGAGGGTGAGACAAAGCATAGGTCGAAAAAACCCGTCTTCCTGAAAGGTTTGGTCGAATATACCTGATTTTCTGTGGAGATCTCACCCAGTGATTCATCAGAAGCCATCCCTCTTTGTCGGCCCTTCCAAATCTTGAGTTGTACTCTTCAGTCAGGATTACTTTTCCCTTTTCAGGAGCAGTTCCAGTGGTTCCATACATGCACAAGAGATACCTGACCAAATTAGACCAGCATATTACAATGATAAGACACCTAACCACACGGTAAATTCTGCTACAACTAGTGATATTATCAATGCATTGAATTTGCTGTTAGAGAATAGAAGGATTCGATGTGGATATCGAATGGCCCAGTATCGATACAGAAAGTCGATAATCATAAGCGTAAAAGGCACTGTGAAAGACGCGCTGAAGATACTGATGGACACCTGAGAAGCACAGGGATCCAATAGCAAATTTTTAATGCACTCACCTTACTGTCATGAGTGCCTACAACCCCGAAGGTTGTTCCAACAATGAGAACTTTCTGAAAATTCGATAAACAAATTGAATTGAAAACAAAGAGATCGAAACATAAAAAAATTGCATTACCGGTTTTACAACAGCGTGTAGCACACACAGATATACGTCATATGCGGCGAAAATTGCAAGCAATTGCTTATAGGATCCCAGTGATTTTCTCGAAAAGCGAAGAACCAAATATATCAGAAGACAATTCAATCCGGCGCCAGCCACTTAAACGCATTTTTATTTTGAATTTGCATTCAAATTTAGCGATTAGTGGCATACCGAGGTGCGCGTCCTCGATGATATCGGGTAGATTCTCCATTCGGGGCGTTGCAGAACTGAAATGCGCTAGGTCGGATGATATAAATCAGGATGATAACCAGAAATAGTACCCTTCTGCAGTATTTTTTATTTTCACTGTGTGAAAACGCCTCTCATGATAGAATCGGGCTGGGAATGGGAATGGGAAGACAATCACCGATTCTGTTCTAATCATTTTTACTATCCTGGGGCATAATCCTACAGAAGGGCTATATTTTTGGTTGTAATCCGGATGGTGATCTTCCGACGGTAGCCAAGAATTTATGTGTTTATGCGTATGATTTTTTCTTATGAGAGCTACGCTTTTGCTGAATCCATTGGCCTTTTTGAACAAAGTGATTATTGTTTTCGCCTGAGAGCCATGTCATTATCAAGTGACAGCACACTGATCTATTAGTAAAATAGGAAAGAAAAAAAATAAAACAAGGAAAATGTCACAGCTACAAAATGAACTAATGGGTGATCTTCAAAGTCGGTTGGACGATCTAAATAAAAAAAAATTTGATCAATGCACAAGTGCAGTCGCTCAAACATCAATTATTGCACAGGAATCCAATAAACCTTGACACAACCAACAAGGAAGCTGAAACCGTTTGTTTTTATGGCGAGGAAACGTCAAAGATTGGTGATCGGAATCTTCCAACTTTCGAGGCCATATCTCGCTGCATAAGTGTCCAGTAATTGTTTTGCGCCATTTCCGCAGTGTGTGCATCAATATGGTAATTGCTCATCTCCCAATCAGCATAACTCCGAGAGGAATTAGCTCTATTTTCACGAGACGATTATTTTGCCTCCTCTATCCCCACTAGTGACTCATAGATGGTCATAGATTACTGCGCATCGAATACTTGCAACTATGGAGTGTGATGACTGGGGACTGATGTGATTCATAGGTATTTTCAGACAATTCAAGGCCGATTCGAAGGGGGCAGCGTGCATGGCACTACTTTTGTTTCTCATCCGGTGGTTTCTCATCAGATGGTTATCATCCGACCTAGTGCCGCGTGCATAGACGACGAAGGCCATGGGAGTCGCCGCCAGCGTTGACAACTATGGTGTGATTACTAGAGAAAAATATATTATGGATCGAGTGGTGTTTGTTCATGATCAACTTGAAGGGGACCAAGCTAGCAATCCTTGATGGAACCTTTTAAAATGGCACATCCACATTGGACACTCCATAGAATTACACGTACTTAGCAACAGATTCCGTCCGCGCTCTTTATATCTTTCAAGAATTGGGCCGATATTTGGCAATGCATAGGCACTAAACTAAACTATATTTGCAGTTATTCAACTTCCAGTTATTCAACCATAATTTTCAATCCCGATATGGGATGGAAGTGTATCCTAGATCCTCGAAACTGGTCCTTTTCTTTGCATTCTATTCGGCATTCAGGATAACGCTCAAACTTCATATTATCCTAAAATAAATGAGATGTAAACAAATCCCAAAAAGATGTGCTTAGCAGACCAAGGAAACTACGTACATGACGCTGTCCGTTTGACGTTTCAGCTGAATAAATAATGCACTGTATGATGAACAAAGGGGCAATGAAACGGAGGAGGAGGGGGGGGAGGGTGGGTTGGAGTAGCGAAACAACTCCGCAAAATTGTTGCAAAAGTAGTTGACAAATAAGGAAAATATCTACGGCTTGTAAGCGAAACCCCTCTCCGACTGTCCTTCCAACACCCCACTTTTCAACAAAAAGATTAGGTTGCACTGTATTTACCGGATATGAATAAGGAATATTGCTTAGTCTGTTTTGCTGCGCTCAACGAATCGCTGCAAGGAGAGTTGGTTTTGTGGTCCTCCGCCTAGAAACGCACCCAATTGTGCCAACAGTGAGCTGAAGTAATAGAAGTTGGCTCTTCATTCGATGCGTAAATCGACTTTCGTGTGCCCCCCCCCCCCCCCCACATTTCTCCTATCACTCTACACATGGACTTTCTCTTTTCCTTCTTAGATACATATAAAATTATTATCGCAAGCATTATGTCGATAATTTTGTTTTATTGAGGCGTTATTTTTGCAAAATGATCGCGGGCCTCCTCATGATGGTTGCCGCCGTTTCCGCAAGGTGACTACATTTCGACGGATTTTATATCTAGGGGGTCTCATAATCGACGGAAGTTATTTTAATGGTCAACGAAGAAAGTAAAGCTGCGTATCTTAAATGCGCACGATTTTTTCCGTAATATTGTCATCTTCCAGAGGAGTCGAGAAAGTGATTCCGATGCCCGTGGTGATTCAAGGCAAGAACACGGTTGTCGTGAGCGTTGACATGTTCTGGATCCAGCCGTACTGGAGGACGAGCAGTCTGGAGAATCTCTTCACTATTCGTTCATCGTGCACGTTCGATATTTTTGTTTTAATATCAGGATTAAAAGTTTAAAAAAACAAAAAAAAACGTATTATTATACACAAATGTATGTGTCTTTGTGGAACACTGATATAATAATTTATTAAATGTATCTTATGAGAGGAATCGGGAAAGACTCCACATAGGCCGGGACGTAGGAATTCATGATTTTTAAATTGGCTGCGAAATTGAGTAAAAGTACTTCGAAACGAGCTCTTTCAAATAGCGTCGGCCGTTTTCTCTGAAATTTTTTTCTCGTCGTGACGTGCTTCGGAAGTGGGCGGAGTCTCGATTTTTTTCGGAAAAAGTCGATTTTTGACTCGATTTTTCGACATTTTCCGATAAAGATACGAACAAATTGTCAACAGACGAATGAAAGAGGAGTGTGAGTGGAATATTTTTCTCTCTTTGGATGGGTCGAAAACTCAAAAATTGCATCTAGGGTGCAACTTTGGCAAAGATTTTGAGAAAAATTGAAATACGGAAAAGTTCTGGTTGGCACTATGCGCGACTTATTAGCCCTCTTAGGTGCTTTCATTTCGTGTATAGATCATAGGGATCGAGTCATGCGTTGTAATGTAGCTCTCGTTTAAGCAAAATCGGTCATGTGAGTCGGGTATAGACATCATGTTTACTGTATGCAAACTAGGTTCTTCTGCATCATAATTGCATTAATACATCTCAAAAACATGTTTCCACTTCATTGCCATGTAATTTTCAGGTCCATTTGGTCATAGACTCAATTTGAAGAATTTGCGAAAAATGCCGAAATACGACACGAAATTCAGAAATTATGATATCGCAAACTGATTTGCACCAGAATATAGAGAATGAAGAGCTGAACATTTTATCTGTTGAAAGTGAGTTTCTATCTTTTCATTTACGCACGTTACATAGGCTAGAATACGACGGTGGAGGCGCGCAAGAGAGCGGTAAAGGGAGGGGACAGAGAGGGAGGTCAGGCGGCGAGAGCGCCAGGCGGTTACAGGGTGCGAGAAAAGTATGGTGACAAATATTATGTGTAATATCTCACGAGCTCGCAATCATCATGCATCCAGGTTGGGCCTCAATATACCTGAGCATAATAGCTCCAAGATATGCATCTTAGTTTCCCACCTAGGATCTCAGGCTCTTAGAGCTGCGCGAAATTCAACTTGGAATTTATGATGCCTTGACCCGCAGCTCATTTTTCGTACAAATGATAACTCCAAAAATTCGGATAAGTATTACCTATCTATTTTAGCTTGATTAAATAGAGAAACCATTCAGCATTAGATTACTCTTGCTAACCTAGAGCTATCTTATTAGATATCGGAAAAATATCAACTTATCGAGCGCATACTTTGATGATGACACAAAACTTGAAAAGTGACATTTTCAGTTTTCATATTCTGCATGCATATTTCTTAACATAACTTTGTTTCACATATTACGGGGTCGTATTGTGAATTTTGGATGTATCAAATTGAATAAAAACGTGGTCGTAGTATGGAAATCAGATATGGTAAAATATCGCTGATATGGCCAGTTGGGATAATTTCGAACACTCTAAAGAACCAGGTTCGCAATCCCAAAGGAAACTCAATGCAAACTTACGCTCCTGAGTGGTTAAATATCATATTAAATATAACGCGAATATTATAACTTTCGAGATTAATGAATGCAACTTCTGAGTACAACAAATTTTTTTCGAGGGCCGTTTCTAAGAAATCCATTTAAAAACTGTTTCTGGTGTAGAACCTAACCCCCGAAGTAAATGGGTCACATATTTAGACTGATATAGTGTTGCACTAATCAGAAAAAATGGGTTGACTGCTTCATCTCTATAGTTGTTCTAATGGGGCAACAAAGAACACGTCGTATTTAGTATCGTAAAAATGCAATTTTTTATGCATCATTTCTTTGATAAGTTAATACTCACAAGCAAGTAGGAATATATCTATGTAATTTATGCGTTAATTAGCTAAATATCTAAGGAACACAATGTAGAAAATAGAGATAATTTGAAACAGTGTACATCGAGTAGGGTGAAATTGATTTTGTCACCATACTTTTCTCGCATACCATACTTTTTTTTTTTCTGGTGCAAATCAGTTTGCGATATCATAATTTCTGAATTTCGTGTCGTATTTCGGCATTTTTCGATTAATAAATTGAGCAAGTTACATTTGAAGCATTACTTTCTTTCCAAAACGTTCTGAAAATTGTTCCTACATGGTATTACGATGATTTATCTTTGAATTGAGGCCAATTACCACCGGAAACTTGGTTATTTGGGTATTCCCATAAGACAGTTCGCAAATTCTTCAAATTGAGTCTATGACCAAATGGACCTGAAAATTACATGGCAATGAAGTTGAAACATGTTTTTGAGATGTATTAATGCAATTATGATGCAAAAGAACCTAGTTTGCATACAGTAAACATGATGTCTATACCCCACTCACATGACCGATTTTGCTTAAACGAGAGCTACATTACAACGCATGACTCGATTCTAATGAAATATATATGAAATGAAAGTACCCAGGAAGTCTAATAAATCGCGCATAGTGCCAACCAGAACTTTTTGGTATTTCCAGATTTTTTGAAATCTTCGCTAAAGTTGCACCCGAGATACAATTTTAGGGTTTTCAACCCAATCAAAGAGAGAAAAATGTTCCTCTTACACTCCTCTTTCATTCGTCTGTTGACAGTTTGTAGGTATCTTAATCGGAAAATGCCGAAAAAATGAGTCAAATATCGACTTTTTCCGAAAAAAAAAACGAGACTCCGCCCACTTTCGGAGCATGCCACGGCGAAAAAATTTTTTTTCGGGAAATCCACCAACGCCACTTGAAAGAGCTCGTTTCGAAGTACTTTTTATTAATTTTGCTGCCAATTTAAAAATCATGAATTCCTACGTCCCGGCAGGCCTCATAGTTATCGAGTATCTCCCGATTCCTCTCTTATGATATTTATTGATTAGGGTAAGATCTCTATTTCTAGGATGATGAACACTGCGAGGGCAAGCTCTTCTCTACCCTGTTCATTATCGGTGAGTCTAACGATATTTGATCATGCGAATGCTTTAGCTTGAAGCACAGGAATGGCTTCTGACTGAAGTTCACAGTCTTCTGATAAACATTAAATTTTATAAACAGATGTTAAAAGTGACAAGGGAAATACTTGGAAGTTTTTCCTTCCTGCGAGTTCAAAGAGGATTTGAAGTTCAAAAAATCCGCAACGCACATTTATTCAAAAATACATAAAAAAATCTGATTGACGATTTCGATGCCTTTAGACGCACCGCCGATTCTTACCTGCGTCGGTCGAATCCCGATCGAGATGACGCGAGCGGGTGCGGATACTAACGAGGTTCGAATTCCCGCCCTCACCAACCATACAAATCAGGCACAATACAAAAATGTCGCAAGTCGAAAGACTCAGTCGAGACACGTTTCACTCCGCAAATGAGGTATTTAATTATTTTTTAAAAAATATTCTCAAATGATGCTCGATTCTCGAACCATATTATAGCCCTTAATTCGGGCCATCGTCTCTTCCTTCTGCATACTCTTGCGAGAGAGAGCACAGAATTAATGGAACATCGTAGCGTTTCTCGAACTCTGAACCATAGCCATTGATTGCAGGCTACCTTCTTCCTTCGTGTTAAAGTGCGACAGCACGAAGAGGTGATCTTTGATCTTTACCTTTTTGCGACCTTTGAACTCTGCAGAGCATGTCCTTCGAACCGATGGAATCGGCCAAGCTTCGCTACCTGCTTTCAGGCTGGTTTCTCTTGTATCTAGAGATCCTGACAAGTCACCAACAGGCTTGAATATAAGAACTGCTGATTAGAGATCGATAAACCGGCCTTCGTCTCCTCATTTTCCACACTCTCTCGCCACTCGACGAGAGAGTGCGGGAAATGAAGAGGCGAAGGACCGTTTATTGACCTATACTTATGATGCTGAAATGTTACGTTGCAGGAAGTGCCCAGTTGAATTTCCCTATAATGTCTCAGATTTTGCTGCTCATCCTGATTGTCTGCATCTTCCTTCTCGTGATCATCACCTATGACATCATCACTCAAACCGAGCACTAGCCTGACGATTTGGTTTTAGTTTTTCAGCCCAAAAAACACATGCTGAACACAAACATCGTCTTTTATTTAAAAAACATTATTTTATTTAATTATCGTGCCCAGCGGTCTGACTCTCTTCCGTTTGCACGCTCTCTCGCCGGTCAGAGAGACGAGAGAGCGTGCGAACTGAAGAGAGTCAGACGATTGCTCTGACTATGTGTTTATTATTTTTGTAATTGCACCCCTCCATCTCTCTACTTTACAACGGGGATGGGTATCGTGAGCTAGCATGTAATTCTATATGTTTTTTTTATTTTTTTAAATTTTTTTTCAATTATTATATTTTTTGTTGTTTTTTCACTTCACCCAAGATACCCAAGAATACTGAAAGGAAAAGATAATTGCTGACTTTTGAGACAAATACGAATATTTTCAAGCAGGCATGCATTCAGTAGTCGGGGTGTAGAGGTTAGCTTCCGTTGGGTTAGCAAATCGACCTCTGAAATTGGCTCCTGTAATATATTTGATTGTATTTTTATTAACAATAATTATATCATATCAGTTTATAAATTCTTGATCTCAGTTCTCAGTTCAAAGTTCGAATCACCAAATTCTTCAGTGTGACAATCTATCATCAGCTAGAGTGGAACGAGAGAGCGGTTTTTGCCAGAATCAGCCCGAGAAAAAATTATATTTCGAAGACCCCACACCCTTCCTTTAGCCGCGGTTGATTGTAAAGTGCCCGAGCCGCATAAGTTTAATATTATGGCTTGATCGCGAATAGACTGTCCCAAAAATAAGTAAACGTTCTTTAATTCTGTGGAGGAGCTCGTTGAATAACTAAGGGACCTCAAAAATACTAAAGCATGTATTTCTAATTGTCAAAAAATTGAAACCGTGAAATCGCTGTGAGAGTAATATACTTGTTCAAGCACATTGATCCAATGAAGTAATGGAACATTGTTACAGGAATTCCGACGATCGGATGTCGCAAAATAATTCAGTTGGATTTGCGATAGATTTGCTCGAAGATTCATTAACCCCAATTCAAATTGTCCGATCAACATTTTTCGGTGTGCCATATTCGTGTCCTCTTCTTTTTGCGATCTGTATCAATCTGTTACGAGTCGCCTTATCGGTCTCAATTTTCTCATACCAATAGGAGGGGCTTTCTTCGTCTCTCTTCATACCGCATGCTCTCTCACTTGTCTAATCGACTAGAGGAAGTCACAATTTTCGCACACCACTGACTTCGTCAGGATTCTCTTCCTGCTGCATATTCACTCGCTCGCATCATCGTCTAGAGATAACAGGAAATGGGGAGAGGCAGCGCTTGCGAACTAGTGATGCCAAAACGGCACGCGCTCTCCACGTTTCACACGCTCTCTCACAGGTCAGACAGAGCGAGAGAGCGTGTGAAACGAGGAGAGCGCGCGCCGTCTTGGCATCACTATTGCGAACCCAACCTCTGACTAAGCACGACTGATTCTTCTCCCTACAGTGCGGGCATGGAATAATTGTATGCGGTATTCCAAGCTTCACCACATTTTCCGGGGGGGGGGGGGTGACATTTGCCATACCGGCATTTGCCAAACGAGTTGCCGTTCGCTTGCAATTCGGCATCGACTTGGAAGTTATTTTATTGTATCCAATATGTGCTCCCCTACATTTGCATATATAAGTCTTCTTACCAGGCGGTCTTGACTCTTGAGTTTCAAGCTATATCGGTTCGTTTCAACGTATAGCACGTATAGCACGTATAAAAACACGTATAGCACGTATAAAAACACGTATAGCACGTATAAACGTAACGTATAGCGGTCCGTTGAGTCATAGCGTCGTTTGGTCCGTTGAGGGGGGAGTAAAGAGGGAAAATTATTATTACAAAATAGAGGAAAGAGAAGGGCAATTTATTATGCGTCTTCAGGATGGGTCTTCATCGAGCCTCAAAGGCGATCGTAATACGACGAAGGTCGTCCATTCGATGCTAGATAGCGATTGCGCTCCGCCTCTCCCTCGCCTGATTTCGCAATTCCAGGAGGGAAAGGCGTAGCTGGATAGCTACCTCGCATCGAATGACCATCCCTTGCACTTTGCGCGTCATTGCCGTCATATCTCTACTTATCACATTTTCTCTCTAGCATAGTACCAATGTAGGAAACTTGTATTCAGTTGGCTTCGTTAGGAGTCTCACTTTACGAAAGGGATTCCTTACAATAGGTCGAGCACTCCGGGTCAGCCTAAACCCCGATGATGAGATATTGGGCTTTTCGGTTTACATGCCCAGATATCGCATTGATTTATTGTCGAATCTCTCCCCCCGTTCCTTACGAATTGGCTCTCGATGTAGGTCAACACGCCTCTTTCCCGTAGTGGTACCAGTTTCCTCTCACATGTTTCGACAAGCATGCGTGGGGGTATGACAGAAGCGCAACGACAAAAGCGCAACTCGAAATATTTCCCGAGAAAGTGGTGATTCAGCTTCGAGGTTGGTATCAACTAATTACTATTAATAAGTAGTATCCGCCCTGAGGGCTTATTAGTGACGTCACTGAAAAAAGTGACGTCACCTTTTTTAGACGTATTTTTAGACGTTCACGGTAAAAAATCGTGATATAAATTTGTGTTAGATCTAGACGAGGTACCAAGTCCACACAATCTACGATACACCATCTTTTATTTATCGGCTACAGTATCCGGTTACATCATAATCTAACTGACGTAGGCTCACAAGTTGGTGGAAAACGATTATGTTTTCTCGGCCATATATCATCTAGATTATGGTGTAACCGGATACGGTAGCTGATAAATATAAGAGGGTTTATCGTAGATTGTGTGGACTTAGATAGAACACTAATTTCTATCACGATTTTTTACCGTGAACCCCAATGCGTCTAAAAAAGTGACGTCACTTTTTTCAGTGACGTCACTAATTTGCCCTCAGGTCAGATACTACTAATTAATAGTAATTAGTTGATACTGACCTCAAAGCTGAACCACCACTCTCTCGTGAGATAATTGTCGTTGCGCTTCTGTCATACCCCCGCATGCGTTGCTCTGCCTCTCCTGGGCACTACTTCCCCCCATCATCTACCACAATTGCTTCAGCCCCCTCGCCTCGCCTCGACTACCACCACTACTCTTCCCAGTACCAGAGCCAGACGGTCAATGAGATTCTTGCTCATACAAATACCCCAAAAAAAAGAAAACCATATTTCGCCGATCATCATTTATCGGTGTGCCATATTCGTGTTCTCTTCTCTTTGCGATCTGTATCAATCTGTTATGAGACCCCTTATCAGATACAACTTTCTCACACCACTAGGAGGGGCTTTCTTCGTCTCTCTTCATACCGCACGCTCTCTCACTTGCCTAATCGACTAGAGGAAACAAATAGCGAAGAGATGCAGTTATGGCAAAGCCTTTCTCTGACTAACCAACCACGTATGATTCTTGGCCCTGGCGTGTAATACCTGAAAGAGGAATCCCCCTCCTTCCTGACTAAGTGCGACTGAGGACTGTTCAACAAGCTTTGAGTCGACCCTCAGACGTCTCCACACACGGCTCCCGTTTTTTCATTCGTTTTTCTCAGGGTGAGCTCTCTTTTTTCATAAAAAAAATAGGTTGTCCGGAAAGTATTTGTGTATTTTTCAAGAATAAATCATGTATGGTATTGTGGACAATGGAATAATGAAACGAGGGGGGTGAGGGGAGTAGAGAAACAACCACTGGAATTTTTTTTACAAGTTGTTGACAAATAAGGGAAATATCCACATCTTTCCTTCCAACAGCTTCTCTTTCCAAACGAATTATTAGGCACCCTTGCCCCGTTTACTGAATACAGATAAGGCAAATTGCTCGATATGTTTTGCCAAGCTCAACGGATCGTGACAATGGTGGGTTGGTATGTTGCTTTCTGTCTTCCGCGTAGGAACGCGCACACTTGTGCCAACAGGGAGCTGAAAAAATCGAAATTGGCTCTCGATCGATGAGCAAATCGACTTTCGAATGGCCTCCATATATTTGTCTGCAACTCTCTATCTCTTCTTTCTCTTCTAAATTCTCGTCGATATATTTTTCAGGCGATTCGTGTCTTTTTCGCAAAATGATCACGGTACTCCTCATTATGGTTGCCGCTGTGTCAGTAAGGTAACTATTTTTGATCGCTAAATAGTGTCTCATACTCGAACAACAGGGACTGATTTTATTTGAAGTATTGGGTGACATAGCTAATTAGATAGATATTAAAACTGAATGGTTAAGTACGCATCGAAACAAATGCTGCCTATCATGAGAATGCGCACGATTTTTCGATTATATTGTCAACCGTCCAGAGGAACTTCAGTCAGGCAATTGCCTCCGATGCCCATTGTGGCTCAAGATGATAACGCTGTTGTCGTGAGCGTTGAAAAATTCTGGAGCAAACCGCCCTGGAAGACGAGCAAGCTGGGGAATCTCACTCTGTACTACTCGTTTACAGCGCAGGTTCGGTTGTTTGCATGTCAGGATAAAGGTATCACAGGCAAGCAAAAGGTGTTATTCACACAAGTATGACCTATGGGATATGTTACTATGAATATCTCACCATATTTCTTAGATAAAATCAGATTATATGACTCATTCTAGGAGTAATCGTCTGACTCTCTTCAGTTTGCATGCTCTTTCGTCTCTCAGACCGAGAGAGCGTGTAAACTGAAGAGGGTTAGACCATAGCTCCATTCTAGGATGAGGACGACTGCGCAGGCAAGCTCTTCTCCACGGAGTTCATCATCGGTGAGGGTAACGTTAGTTGATCGTGTGAATACTGGGGTTTGGCATAAAGGATTTGGAGAAAAAACTCTTCTTGGAATAGATGCGCCGCCTACTCTTACGTGCGTCGCTCGGATCCCGATTGAGATGACGCGAGCGGGCGCGAATGAGGTTGAAATTCAAATTCGAAAACCCGCCCTCGACAAAAATTGTCGAAGGAACGAATACACATTTGCAGCTGCAGCATGACGATCAGCCGGTTGAGGTGCAAATCAATCGCCAAATGTTCCAATCAGCCAGTGAAGTACGGACATTTTACGAATATACTGAAGTGACGCAAGATTCTCAAATTTCAATTTCAATTTATTTTCCTCCAGGAGCAAGCACCGTGTAGTAGGGAGAAATGTTCGTTAGAGTTTGGTAGATGTCCGACGTATTGAAGAGTCGGTTTTGATTGCAGGTTACCTTCTTCCTCCGTGTTTTAGCACGTCAGGATAACGAGGTAACTGATAGTTGATCTTTGATCTTTACTTGTTTCCTTTGTGACCTTAGATCTCTGCAGAGCAAATCCTTCGAACCGATGGAATCAGGCAAGCTTCGATATCGGCTCTCAGGCAGGCTTCTTTCTCGTATCTAGAGATCTTACCACCAACAGCCTTAAATGAGAGCTAAAGACCAAAGAACTGCTGAATTTGAAAGTGCAGGTGTCCCCACAATGGTCTCGAGATCGCCCCAGATAGTGCAGCTCATGGCTGTCGTCTGCTTCTTCCTTCTCGCCATCCTCGCCGATTTCGTGATCACACGAGCCAAGCGACAGCCATACGGTTCAGGAGCGATAATCGCGATTCAGCCCGAAAAAGCCTAAGCCTAAGCCTAGCCTAACCTAAACTAAACCCAACCAAAGTTCTTCGAGCCGTACTACGCTCAAGTCTAACCCAACGTCTTATTTTAGATATTAAAAATCGCATGTATTTAGTTACCTTGCCCAAATCGTACCATGACTATTTGTTAATTATTTCGAAATTACACCATTTCATCTAAACTAAGCTACGGGGATGGTTAGCATGAGCTAGCATTCATTTTTTGTGATATATTTAAAAATTTTATTTATAATTATCATATTTATAATTTTATTTATAATTATCATAATTATCATAACACCATAATTAAATATTGCTTGTTTTTTCTTCACCCAAAATACTATTGTAGACCTGACATGAGAAAATACAGCTGCTGAATAGAGCCAACATGACAGAGTATAAGTTGCTTTCAAACAGGCACACATTCAGTAGTCGGGGTGTAGAGGTCAGCTTCCGTTGAGTTGGCAAATCGAATTCTGAAGTTGGCTCCTGCAACATATTTGATTGCATTTTAGTTACTCGAATTATCTCATGACAGTTAATAATTGCTAGTTCTATGTTCTCACTACAGTTAGTTTGGATTACCAAATTCATCAGCGTGACACTCTATCATCAGTTAGAGGTAGAGTTCGTAATTCGGGTCACCGTCTCTTCATTTTACACACTCTCTCGACCGGTCGAATGGCGAGAGAGTGTGCAGAATGAAGAGACCGTGGTTTCATTTCTCGAACTCTAGTTAGAGGGGAGCGAGAGCGCATAGGAAATGAAGAAACAACTGCTCATTTACTGAAATGACGATTGAATTTTTAACTCTAGTGCTCACCCCTTCCCATGCACTTGATGGAAGCGATTCGTGTGCCATCAGCCAGTCGAAGTACCGTACCCGAGGGGCAGTAGTCCTCCTTCCCGACGAATAAATTCAACACCTGCATGATTCCGCCCTCGCGGGGGTCGTACAGATTGCAATGCACTGGAATTGGATTGAAAACTTAAAGCATGGACAATCCCTCAAAATATTGTAGGCTACCGACTTCAGCATTTTAAAATTATATTTTGATTTTCCAATTCAATTAATTTCAACTGCGTTTTTATCCACTAGGTTTGTATTAGAATAAATGAACGTAGATTTTTCGTTCGCTTGAGGAGGATGTAGTTTGGTGGTTGAAGGATTATCTAATGCAAGTATAATCCTCACAAATATTCTCACCAGGCCACGCGGTGCGCATCACGTTGGTGCTGAGGCAGCTCATCTGAATTACACAGTATATCAAGAACGAATTTTTCATAACATTCGAAAAGGCCAAACATACGTAGTTTGGAGCGACCCAACCGTTTTCGCTGGTCCATCTGAATTTCTAGCTTTATATCGGGTGATAACCGTCGGATGAGAACCCACCGGATGAGAACCAAAAAGATGTATTGTTCTCCAGCATGTTCACAGTAGGATGTCAAAAAGTGTCAAAAATGCTTTCGTGAAAGTTGTACAGAAGGGTCCATTTTTTTGGTTCTTATCCAGTGTAGTGCCGAAATTTTTGCGTAAAGACGTAAACGAAAACCACACTTTCACAAATAAAAGTAAAAATATGTGAATTTCTACATACTTTCCTGTAGCAGGATCGCAATTGAAATCTCCCTCAACGGTGAATAGGGAAGAATTCTTAGCATATTGCTAAAATATACGCTTGTCAGACAAATTAATTGAATATTTTCTCACCGCTGCGTTCCAAAAGCAATGAATGCTCTGCGATTCTAAACACAACCATAGATTAAATTCGTGTATTTACTCTTTCGAGGACTAACCTTTCCCGAGGAAATCGCTGTATGAGACCACATTGAATACTTCGGGAACAAAACTTCGATCTATTTCAAGAGGCAGTTTGCAACTTGATTGTAGAGTTAGAGACACTAAAATGTGAAATAGACTTGATGTTAATCCGAGCAAGTACCTGATATAAAGATAACGGACAAGTGGAGATAGTTCATGCTTGTTCAATGAATCAGAATGGTCGACGAATAGAGTTTAAGTGCTCCTTCCCGATGAATAAATAATGCGTGACATGTCTATCTTAACAAAGCAATAAATTCGTCTTTGAATAGAAGAGGACGATTGATGGGAGCAACGAAACAACCGCTGCACAAATAGAAGCCGAAAATGAAAATCCAAGGTTAGCCGGATATTAGGTTGTTGCAAAAGTCTTGCGGTTTTTTGTGTCCGTACTTTGAACTATCATAATTCTTTAGTCACAAATCACAATGACTAACAAACATAGCAGTGTTTAGAGGTATGCTTGTACTTTGCATGCATACATTTCTATCAATCCGATATCGCGATCAACGCAATAAATTATGATGAACACAATTGCAATTGATTCTCAAAATTTTGCATTAAATGTATTTTACTGGATATTTGCTGGCAAAATTCACGAAACCTACCCATACTAATGTATGGGAAGTATAACGTATACCCTTTTAGAAAATATGTTTCAACTGTGTCTCGATTAAGATTTGACCGAAATACATGATATTGAAAATATGCTGTCGATTCTGGTTACATGAAACTTGCTCAGATTTTTTGCATCGAAGACCAATTACATATGCTCCACTATGAGTGCGCTATATTCACCCACCAAGAGGCTATATTCTCATAAAAAATATTGGCGCCTGCATCTATCTCGTTTCAGAAAATTTGAATTTCTCATTTTTTAAAAATATGCAAAATCAACATACAAAATGCAATAAGTAGTGATTTACTGATCAATGTATTTCTCAAAAGGAAGTAACTGCCAGCATCCATGAGAAAAATTATGTATAGGGTAAAGATGGGAGCTTCATATAACCACCAGGAATTGAGCATTCATGCTTCAGAGGAAACAGAATATTGAGAAATGTGTCGTTTTCGATGAATAAATTTTCGCGATTTTAAAATTGTCCTGTTCTTGCCTCCCCGATTGGGCAATGCTGATAGGGCGCGCATATGAAAGAGTATACAAGGCCTCATTAGTAATCAATATTCGGAAGTTCATCAGTCAAACTGAAAGTAAGATGGAAGGCAAAATATCAAAAAACCGCAAGACTTTTGCAACAACCTAATACTTTGCCGACCCAAAAATGAAGAAAAGGAGTATTTGGACGAGGGGAAATGCGTGTGGGCTTGAAACTTTAGTTTTGCTTTCGGATGAATACATAATGTAAGGTATGGACAACAGGAAGCAATGAAACAGGGGGAGTGGGGGGAGCAATGAAACAGCAACAAAACAGCTTCTTGTGTGGCAGGGAATGAGGAATGGAACGAATAATTATAGGTAGTTATTCTCATAGAATATCTAAAAACCGTTTATATTATTTTATGTGTTAATAAGTAACGTTCGTTCAAAGAATACAGGAGCTAATCCCGGCGTGGGATTAGGCAGATCACGATCAAGCTAGAGTTCGAGAAACGATACCACGCTCTCATCATTCTACACACTATATCGACCGGTCGATCGGCGAGAGAGTGTGTAGAATGGAGAGAGCGTGACATCGTTTCTCGAACTCTAGATCAAGCAAATCGTCAAAGGGAGCAAGTGAGTGGGCCCTCGTAGTCGCATAGCATCAGATGGCCGATGATGTGCAGTCGATCGGACCCGAAGAATGCCTCCTTCCTCCCGTTCTCCAGAGTGACCACAGTCCAGGGCGCACCGAAGCACTGATGAGGTCAACGATCAAAGATCAATGTTTCTGGGTTGCATAGCAAGAAATGATGCTCTTGATTCTTCGTTACCTCTCCCAGATTGTACATAATGAAGAGAGCACTACTTGAGATGCCTTTAGGACTAACCCCTAACTGCAGAGCCTCCTGGGTGTTCTGCTTGACCATATCCTTCACTTTCTCGCTCGAAATCGCAGACATTATGGAATTAGCGTTACTCACACCACAGGATGAGAGTACCTTGAAAGGATCAAAGATCAATATTCGGTTACATTTTATCTGCCAAACCTCGCGAAAGCTTTCCGTTTCGAAAATATCTCCTTCCTGCAACCACATCCGATGATAGAGCGCCCGAGCCACGGCCTCTGCCTGCAAATATCTCTGCTTTCAGAGATATTCAATCTGTGATCTGATCTTTGACCTTCTCAGGCTGCTCCATTTGCACTGCGCAAATCAGTCGATTCGCACTGAGCGAAGACTTAGTCCGGATGATTGAGACGAAATCCTGAAAAAAATACGATTTTCTTTAATATTGGAACATAATAAATCAAATCCAAATTCTCACTTCTCGAATCCGTAGAGGAATGTTGTGATAGCGCGCAAGTCGGGGAAGATCTTTGAAACTGTACAGTGCCTGGGAAAGTTCAAAGATCAACGATCAAGGATCAATTTTATAATGCAAACCTTGGCGGGTGCTGCGAGCGCGGGGGAAGTGTTGCTGGTGGACTTGAAGATGTGCTGGAGAGCGAAGGGCCTGAGGGCGACGTCCATGGGCCATTTGGATCGATAGCTGAGCAGCGACTGAGAGATCAAAGATCACAATTCGATTTTACTTAACGAAGCAAACCTCAAACATGATGAATGAGTACGGCGAGAGAACGTCGAAGAAGAGGTCGACTGCGAACCTTTTTGGCATAGTTCTTAGACAATTTAGGTAATGTTAGGGCAGCACAGTTCGCTAAAATATCGAAAAAAGGAGTTGTTTTGGCGCTAATAGAACATATGAAGCAAACCACGCTGTTCCCAGTGTAGTTTGTAGGGAGACAGAGCTTGGCGAGGGAGTGAATGAGTGACACCACGTGTTGTGCTGGGGCAGAGATATAAAGAGACGAGAGAGAGAACGGGTTGGGAATCTTTCGCCAATGCGATCAACTCCTCAGTTGTTTTCACCAAATGATAACCCCTGTTCCCTAAAAAACAGAGTTTTTAAAAATTTACTGAAGATCTGAAGACGTTGGAGCTGCGTTTTTTTATTTTCTAAATTCTTGATAAGCACATACACAGTAATGTTCATAGTAGTAACGTTTATAGGGGTAAAGACGTTTTGTTGCGTGCTTCTTTCGACACTGTTCTAATCGATGCTTGCCCATTAGGGCACTTATTGATGGTTGCATTGTTGCCGTTTGATGATGAAGGCTCCATTCGGATCACGTAAGACAGCATGATGAGTGCCTGCGAATATAATGATGTTTGCCGTTTCTTTAATTTTAACTAATTATCTTTAATTATTAAAAAAACTCGCTGTCGAACCTGCAGACCGACCTACTAATCCCTATTCTTGCCTCAACAGCTAGTTATACGATCGGTGATAAAGATTAACGATTAAAGCGAATGGAACCTGAACGGTGGGCAGTGCATAGAGAAAGAAGAAAATGATCATGGACCCCTTGTCCATTTCCATCCCAGTTGTCATTGAAACGATTAAGGAAAGGGCGGGAAACGAGAGTAGCAGAAGAGGTGTCAGTGTCTAAAATGTAAATTATAGCACTAGCTGTATAATCGATAACACACTTTCTTGACACTCGACATATCGAGAAATATAATATGTTATACAAAAAGGCTTTATTTTCGAACTCTAACCCAACAAATTTGGGGCTCTTCTACAATCTAATCGCAAAATCTAAGCCTGTATATCTGATAGATGATCGAGATAAAAACGATTACAACAACCTAGTTCAAAGCCCATACTTGATGCAGTAGCATTCTCAGGAAACTGCGGTGCATATGCAAAGTTTTCGCGGAAAGTTTCACGCGAAACATCTCCAGAGCTCGCGAAATTCGCCAATAACAAACAAGAAAGATTGCATTCGATAAGATGTAAGTAGGGAAAGCCGCGAACACCGAGGTCTTCAGCATTGACTTTTCCTGAACTTTCACCAATTTACATATCGCAATTGATATCATACGGATTGCGGACTCGGTAGCAGCAGAACTCCGTAGGCGATGAATTTGTCCGTGTCGTCTAGATCGTGGATTCGTTTGATTATTTCACTAAAACAGCTCTGCAATGCCGGCGGAGCGTTGAACGTCGAGAAAAATGGCTGCATTTCGTCAGGCGCGTTATTTAAAAAAAATTAAATTACTTACAGTGGAAGCACAAATTAAAATTGTGCATGGAACGTACGCGAAAATTATACGTTTGCGATTAGAGAGGTGAGGTCTGCAAAATGTTAACGTCGTCTCTCTATTGTATGGAGTATCAGTTTAAGAATGATCGATAATTTTGATAAAATGAGAGCGTGAATGAAATAGAAAATAAATTTCCGACTTTTTCGTACTTGTAAATGGCGAGGTACTGAAGGAGACATGAGGCAGGAATGATTTCCCAGATGAACATTATATTCGCTGTCCACGAAGTCATTGCAAAGTCGCTATAAACCTGGAAAATGTAATGTTGTCTTAGTTACCAGGAAAAAGTGCTGGACAAGGAATGGTGATTCCGGCACTTTCCATTTTTCTTCTTTCTTCTCCGTGTGCTTTTTTAGCAATATACCTGCGGTAGGTAGACTAGTGGACCGTAAACGATTAAGATAGTTTGGTCACGTCTAAATATCAAAGACTGAAACAAGAATTGATGAGTAAGCTGATGAGTACGCTGGGTTGCTCACTAAACAAGTGCTGATCACAATCAGTCCGATTATTAAACCATGAATCAATGTGAGGCTCATTGCGAATCGATATGCGGCCATCCTAGCTGGGATTTTCTTCTGCCAGAGTAGCACAAACACAGTCGCATTTAGAGCAATGATTATAGTTCCTGCAAAAAAAAGTAGTTTTGATTGATCTCTGATCAAAATCCCTTACCCTCAGAAAAAATGATGGCTCGACAGAAGAAAGAAAATGAACCCATGTAAGTTATTGCTCGATAAGCGACTCTAGTAGGTAAATAGTTGACAAAGAAATAGCATGAATACTGATTGTTACGGAGAAATGTATTATGCAGGAAATAACACTCTCCCCGATGGTAATTATTTTCTGCTGATTCCGCATTGCTTAGTGAGCGATGATCATTGCTCACTAGGCAATGCAAGATATGTTCAGATGACACTGAGTGATGTAGTCGATTATGTGTAGACACATAAGCCTGGCCACTTGGTGTGGGCAAAATTATTCTCTAAAGCAGCATTTATGGAGCACAAGCTTCAGTGGGGTTATATCGACCTGCTCAAATGGACGTCTAAAAATGGCTTTAAAACAGTACAGCATTAATGATTTACCCCTTACCCCCTAGTTGACAGACCCCCTGTATGAGTCTTTCTGAACTAGCAATGAGGGAGAGGCGACGATGAATCAGAAGCGGAGTCGATTTCAATGCGATAATAACTCCTGTACCTTGACCTAACCACATTGTTTTGTTTATCGGGGAGGGGTCGCGCGTGTTTTCATTGTGCACAGTAGGTGAAAGTGTGCGTAAGTGCCGAATGTACCACTCGTTATCGCCATGTTCTCGCCCACGTTGTCACTGTTGCATGCTCCACCCGCAAATACCTTACTTTTCCTGCATATTAGAAATCACAACATCGCTTTTCAGATGGGAACTTCCTCTCCTAGAACAGCGGAATCGCCCTTTCCTTTCCAGACGAAGTTTCCTTCGAAATTGGAGCGATTTGGATACAAATGCTACGTGGGCGTTGCATCTTTTTATTAATTTGAGTGATATAATTTCAGAATTATCTGGACAATTCTCTGTACCCCGTGCGTCCGTTCTACTTTGGATGTTCACTAGCGGCAGCAGCTGCTTTCTACCACACTCGCATTGATTTATCCACATCGCTTCCGATTGGCGGTGATGGAGAGATTGCACGGGCAAGTTTCCGAAAAATTTTCTATTTGTGCTGGCTATTCGGTGTTCATTGGGCCATCGCGATTCCCTCTCTTTGGAATAATCCGAGGAACGAGAGGAGCTGTTGCAATGAATATCGAAAGTCCAGACATATTGAGCACTAGTGTTGGCAATACGAGGGGCGGTTACGAGCTCGTTACGCCTCCTCCTCCTCGGATTGCGAAATATCAAGAGGATGAGGATGACGAGCTCGTAACATCCCCAACGACGAATTGAGCACGTCGTTGCAGTTCGCGCGTCTCGGTGTCGTGTCATTGGCCACTGTCTACGTGCCCGTACTGGCGATTCGATGTGTGACACGCCACTTCCTCCTCACTTACAAGCAATGGCTCTTCGAAAACCCGAAGAAACCCTCGACGACGACGAAAATTTGGGGAGTAAGTATGATAAGCACAAGGT
This sequence comes from Pristionchus mayeri, assembly GCA_036245805.1. Classification (NCBI taxonomy): domain Eukaryota; kingdom Metazoa; phylum Nematoda; class Chromadorea; order Rhabditida; family Neodiplogasteridae; genus Pristionchus; species Pristionchus mayeri. The sequence goes on along the minus strand of BTRK01000004.1, from coordinate 643,570 downwards.
GAAATGATCACCGTCGAATGAAAACCTAACGGAGAGATCAAACTGCATCCTTCTCGAGTATTCCTGAATTAGGCTTTTTAATCTTTGCTAAAACACTGCTAAAAAGGTTTTTTTCGGGTATCATCCGACCTTATGTGCAATACTGACAGTGCAAAGTCGTGTGTGCATTTCGAAAACAAACGCACGATGATATGAAAATGGGGCGAATTTCCTGATCGCCTAATGATGTTTTGGCAACGGGCAATGTGGTCGGCCAATAGGCCATTCCATGGAAACAAAGGGGGAAGTACAGATTATCAGCAAAACGTACGGAGGGTGACGGGAAACATGGTGAAAATGGTGAAATCCAAAAAGGGAATCAAAATCCTGGGAGAAACCAGCAAATAGCTCATAAATATGCACATGGCAACTTTGCTTTAGGCTCTGCACTATCTCCTCTCGCTGGTCTCGCCTAGTCTCAAGTCGTGCGATGCTCTCCTACCCAGACAGCACATTCCCGCCCTCGAGCAGACTGTCGAACGGTTATCTTTCTTCATTTATCCTCAATAAGGCTATTTGAAGCATGAATCCTGAGAAAACAACTGTACCACTCGCATTATTTGTTTATTTATTGTCTATCGTACACAAATAACAAAAAACAAGGGTAATTCGCAGATACCTCTCCTCCATCCGTCCACTGCACTCCAAGCTGGAGCTGGCAGACATCGAGGCAATGGCGGGCGAATTCCTCGCCCGAGAAGGACGCAAGCTTCAGACGTCCATTCAAATTATTTGAACACTTTTTTTACAAAATTACAAAATTAATTTCTTAAAATATAATATTTTATAAATATTATTTTGTTGTAAAACTATTGCCTTGATCATCGGTTTAAAATAAATTATACGATTTTAGAATGACGCGACTCTACGGACTCTTCGTTGACAACTACGTGACCGGATTCTGGGAGAGCCTGGCGTATCTGAGCTCAAGGTATCGAAAAGAATGCTGTTGATTTCTGAACGTTTATGAGCATGATAACGACGCTAACCAGATTTTGTACCGTATTGTAGACAAATTTTTAAGAAAGTCGTTGCTCGTCAACTCCACGGTCGGCGGCGTGGATTCGCTGGGCAAAGTCGAGGCGACGCAAGCATTCCGAGCCGCCCGACTCGCCTTCGTTGAGACACAGCAACAATTGGCCATGGACAGACAAACTTTCAAGCCGGTACATGTCTCTCATTACTTAGTTCTAAATTCGGTTGATCATCTCTTCCACACGATATCGACCGATGGAGTTGCTCGAGAGTGCATACAATGTGAAACAATGGAATCTTCATGAAGCCTCAGAGGGGTGATGGACAGATAACGAGGGCTATTTTTGTCTGAAATTTGAAGTAACTCCATGCAGCTCGGCGCCGGAATGATCTGCTCAAGCCATCTCGAGAAGTTGTACGCGACTACTAGAGAACCGGGAGAGAAAATTGATTTTCTCAGACGATACGGTAAGTTGATGATCAAAGACCAAAAATCAACATCAGTCACCAGGGCTCTCACGATACATCCTTGTGCTTTACAACGGCGGAATCTACAAGGTGCACGTGGTTGATGAGAAGGATCGCGTGTACAGCGTGGAGGAACTGACAGAGTGAGCTGTTTCAAACAGATACAAGTGAAAGAAAAAATAGTAGGAATGCAATACAATTTGCAGCATTTTCATCGAACTACTCGCTAGAGCTGACAGTACCATAGAGGGTACCGAGGGCCGAATTGCCGCTCTCACTACCGACAATCGGTACTCAATTCTTTAAGTAACCTTAGTGATATTCTCAAGAGAAAGGAGGGAAAAGAAGAAGAGATCAGCAAGTATGCCTGGCGCGTCGACCGTCAATTTAGACATTTCCGATTTGTTTGATTGACTAATCTTACAGCACCCAATGGTACCACAACCGACGTCGCTTCTTCGAGGAAATTCCGAAGAACGCAAAGGCTCTCAATGTTATTGAGAGTGCAATTTTCGCGATTACTCTGGACTCGAACGACTACGGCTACGACTCGGTAACTTTATTTAATTTTTATTACATTTTACAGGGTGTCCCAAAATTACCCGGACTCATATTTTCTAGTCTAACTCCTTTAAAATAGATTGCTAGGATTTCACGCATACATGTCAGATAGTCCAACTCAAGAGCTATGAAATACCTAGTTGGTTTTGATTAACGTCATTTGAAACATTTCAAATAGTTGTACAAGTTGGCTGAACTGGAACGTGAGATTGCCGCAGCAATTTTCAAATTTGCTAGCCTACAAAAACTAGACTTGGAAAGTCTGAGCCTTTAAACTCAGAGCGTTTAATGATCATTCATCGAACTACTTAATAATTACGATGAGAATCATATCAGGTTCTTTATCAAGGGGAAACAGCTCATTTTCATGAACTCAAGCCGATTTTTAGTGGAATTTGAAATTTGTGGAGTAAAAATGCGCCTCTTCTTTCCAAAATCAAAATTTTGGTACTTTTTTTTCTTTGCTAAATATATTAAGTCAAACACGTTCTATCTACGTTATTGAGATGTCTCGACTGTATTTCATTTTCCGAGGAGACTGTAAAATAGAACAAATTTAGCACTTCACGATTTTTTTTTGTAAAATCGTGAAATCGGGGGTCAATTGCAGTTCGATCGTATGGAAACCTCACTAAAATAATTATAAAGTATTATCGGAAGTAACCTAACCTTCATTTCGTTTCCGGCTTCGCATCTTTCAAAACACTAATTTTCGAACCAGACTTTGTTGAATCCGCGGCACTGGTAAGTGCTATCAATTATTGAGGCCATCGTTGTCAGACCACTTTTTACTGTTCTATCCCCTCTTCAAATATTACAATACACTCGATTATGCAATTAAAATTCCAGAGTGTCAAAATCGAGTGATGCGTTTTTGGGAAGATATTCCGATTTGAACCTTACTCAGAAGAGCACTCGACTCCAACGGTCTCCAAAGTTACCATGTAACAACGGAAGCGAAAAACCGGCTGGTAATGTATCTGTCTACTAGAAGAAGACACACCCAAACTATTTATCAAACTAAAAATTCGATCGCGCTATCGCGGTCAGAAATGCTGGCCCAACTCTTAGACCCCTATGTGAGAGTACGCACTAGGAAAAGTGTATTGCTGTTTTCTGCAAGTAGTAACTTGATAACGGGCAAGTCAATGGGCACGAATCCAATGACAAAGGTAGTCTAGTGGTCCTTAATTATACTAGTGGTATTGACGAAATGAACGGCCGCAATGAAGGTAACGGACTATGCGATAAACATGAGTCCGGGTAATTTTGGGACACCCTGTAAATTTTTTTATTCATCATACACCATAGATGCTTCATTGAGAAAATAAGGAAGTAGGGATGGGGCTTGAGGGGAGGAGAGTAGATCATCCGATTAGTATCCCATTTTTGTTGGGATAATGACTCCTCAATCAGGAACGGCCCGAGCTTCTGTCCCACTTCATGCGATCGATGCTTACGGGAAACGGCGCCAATCGGTGGGCTGACAAATCCCTAAACCATACTGTGAGCCGGAACGGAGCGGTGAGCAAATTAACAAATGTGATCGTTTGACCGAATAAATAAAAGTCGAATCGTTCCTGTACTTCGTTACAGTGACAAGGGGGATACTTGATTTGGAGGTTGCACTCATAATTGGCAAGCCAATGTCTGCCCGACTTTCAGTTCGGGAGTACCTCCGAGCACTCGGTGGCCGATGGCTGCGAGCTGGATGCCGTCCACGAGACATTCTCGTTTATCGAGAACCACGTCATTGGGTGAGCTAATATTATCTATAGTATTTGAGGTGCAAGATGATGTAAACAATGCACCAATATTTAAAAATCTGGCATAGTAGGTATTCAAAAAGCCTTGCTTGACTGGGAGTAACGTGCACTTATCAGATACCCTCCTCTGTCTGAGCAACAGAAGAGGGAAGAGTCGTTTGACTTCACGGATAAGCGTGGGCTCCGATTCGCCGAGAGGATTGAGATTGAAGTACCTGATGAGGTTAGAACGTTATTTTTGGAATTGAAGATCAAAGAGATCAAAGATCAAAGAGATCAAAGTTCAGATGGCTGCGGAGATCGAGCGATGCTACTCGACGCATCTGTCTGTAATCAATAATCTGCACGTCGCATCCCTGGCCTTCCGAAGATGGGGCAAGGACCGGATTAAGAAATGTGGATGCTCGCCCGACGCCTTCATGCAGATGGCCATACAATTGGCGAATTATCGAGTGGGTGACTACTCCTTTCCCTTGTTCAATTCAATTTTAAATGCCAATCTGTTCATCTAGAAAGGCACTAGAAAGGTATTTTTTTCCGCGAGCACAATCTCGAATATGGGAAGTACCTTTACTTTTATCAAGCAAGTGGGAAATTCGGGTATTAAAGATGATCTTCCTGGCAGATTTCTGACGTCGCGGATAACTAGAGTGGTTACTTTACAATTCTCTCCTTTTGCAGGACCAGGGTCGATTTGTACTGACCTACGAGTCTGCTTCGACTCGATTCTATCGCAATACGCGCACGGAAACCCTGAGGACGGTGGGCGAGGAATCGTGCGAGTTCGTGCGCGCAATGCACGACGAGGCAGTCGACGTGAGTATTTAGCAGTCTTATCGGAACTAGGTCTGATGAGAACTATGACGTCATCAAAGGCGGCGTGACTTCATAGTTCTCATCCGACCTAGTGCCATCTTATCCGGGCATCTTATCTAAAAAAGCGTAAATTTTTACACGTCAGCCTTGAAACTTGTCGAAATGCACACCATAGCGACAATGCCTGATTTTCTGAAAATTTCAATGCTTTTTTTTCAGCGCACAAAACGTGCCGAGATTCTACGACGCGCATGCGAAGCACACGTTTCTCGCAATCGCGAGTGCATGGTGGGACGAGGCGTGGACCGACATCTATTCGTCCTCTACGTTATGGCGCAGGTACCCTAAAACTGAATTTGATATGAACGCGAGCTAGCAGTACAAGTGTAAAATAATTCCGAAATTGTAGCGAAATAATGAGCAATGGTATGAATTGCGCAGTTTAAGATGACAGAGTGTAGAGTGCGCTATTCGGGTAATCCTCTGTTCATATCCCACACTCTCTCATAGCTCGACCGGTCGAGGGAGTATGAAAAATGAAGGGACGATTACCCGAATAGCGCATTCAGGCGACGGGCACGCCTTCTCCCTTCCTCGACCACTGCATGCAGCAGGAGTGGCTACTGTCAACGTCACAGGTGAAGCTGTTCCTGCACTTACTCCGAGATTCTCCCATACTTGTAGTTCTACAATTAAAACGACCAGAGATCCACGATTTCTTTAGATTTGTAGAACTAAAATTTCTAATTAAGACTAATTAATTTTTAATTAATTAAGAATTAAGACACCCGTCGTGACGAACTTGGTGAATGAGGAAATCGATGAAGGCAGATACTCCTGGCAGGGGGGTGGATTCGGTCCCGTCGCTCAAGCTGGATACGGTAGGTTGCGGTTCGTTATCGATTGGACATAATTTTTAAGGAGTTTGCTATCGCTTTGGTGGCGGTCACTCACTCTTTGCGCATATATCGAGCTATCGGTCGGCGGGGAATACGGTAGGTCAACAATGTCATGACTATGAGCGATCGATAATTATTATTTTTGAGACGCTTATTCTCATTGCAGGATTCTGATCGGTTCCGTGCATTGCTCACGGAGGCCCTTGAAGAGATGTCTTCGCTTTTTGAATAGCAATTCCCCGGGCATTACCGATTTTCTCATTTCAGTTTTTTTTTCGTATTGTCGAACATAATGATTGTAGTAAATTCGATTGCTATAGTAATGAGGATTTCTTTGACAATTTCAATCACAAAGATTTTTAATAAAGAAATCGATCGTCGATCTCCCTACCCCCAAAAATTATTCATCCCCGCTCTCCCCATCTACTGATGCTGAATGTATCACTAGGATATCGTTGAGATTGTCCGAGGTGCAACCTGCGAATATCCTTCATAGCATATCAACGAAAAAGTCGGGCCTGTTCTGACTACATAGATTGGTCTCTATGATGATACTTGTAAATCGACTCTCAATTTCTGCCAACACGCCCGAATACTCGCTCGAATCTGCCAAATCTCAAGTTTCCCACCGCAAAACCTCGAAATCCTGGAACTTTGCCTGCGAAAATTCCCATAAGAGTGAGTCAGCCATAAATCTCACGGACGGCAGGCTACATTCCGAGAGTATAAAGAGGAGGAGATCAGATTTTAATCTTTAAATTTAAAAATCTCCGAGCAATGGTCTCGCTCTCTCCAAACCGCACACTCTCTCATCGGGTAGAGAGACGAGAGAGCATGCAAATCGAGGAGAGTCAGACCATTACGCGAATCTTCGTTGCTCATTTATGTCGGCGATGTGCTCTTCTGGTGGATACGTCTTGGACGGATACACAACCTATGCTGGCGTTTTTTCCAATATCCACAGAATCCCCGGTAGACTATTTCGTGTTTCAATCACTAATAATATCCTCGCTTAAGGAGCTGCTTTCGGAGTGCTTGGAACTGAGGCTTTCCTTCTTCTTGTGTTCCTTGTATGCACTTGGAAACTATCCAGCAAAGGTAATCTCTTTCTTCCTTTCTCTCTCTCTCTCTCTCTCTCTCTCTCTCTCTCTCTCTCTCTCTCTCTCTCTCTCTCTCTCTCCAGAAGTGGCTAAGCGGTTCCTCTGCATTCTCTCCCTCTGCATGCTCATCTCCACCGTGGGCTACATCATTATCTTCATCAGAGCTCCTGTGTCGCTCCTGTGTTGGTTTTTAGTTGTTTCCACTCGATTATCTCTCAGAAAACAAGGCGACTCTTCAGATTGGTGTACGTTTTACACATGGCAAGTCAATTTGCGGGTGTGAACTCTCTTCTCTTCGGAGGTGAGACGTGTGTATGGTGATCCGAATTGGGAGCTCGAGTATCCATATCTCTTTCTACCTCAGGTGGATGCTTCCTCATCGAAGCTGGAAATGCGGTCCGCACTCGATCTCCTTCTAATTGTTGCTCGTCCTGGTGAGCTGTGATGAGCCACTTCTCTAATTCCATCGTCCTGATCAGACCACAACATCCCGCGTGATTGTATCTTGACAATCGCAAATTGACCAAACGTGACTTTGACTTTTCCCGTTGTAACCTTGGGCCTCACAATCAGAGTGGATTCTATGAGTGACAAGGAGTGTAATTAGAGAAAGTACGTCACGGTCTCCTCATTATCTACAAGTATTAGCATCTTAACTAGTGATGCCAAATCGGCGCGCGGTCTCCTCGTTTCACACGCTCTCTCGCTGGTCAGGCAGTGCGAGAGAGCGTGTGAAACGAGGAGACCGCGCGCCGATTTGGCATCACTAATCTCAACCGACTTTATCTAACGGTGACTCGAATTTGGCATTTGTAGGTTCATCCACTTCTGCATCGCTCTCTTCTCCGCCCTCGTCTCGCTCACCTCCGACTTCTGCTCCTCTCCCCTCGAGCATGTCCCTCTCTTCCTGTCCAAGACCCTGCCCACCTTCGGATTCGCCTTCCTTCTCTTCGGATTGGTGCTGGTGAGCAGAAGTTCCTTTCATCGTCTCCTCATTTTCTATGATTCTCACTGCTCTGCCGGTCTAGGGAACGGTAATATTAGTCCTCCTACTTGCAGGGATGCCTGCTGTCCTGCTGTGGTGGCAGTCAGAAGGAGCTCGAGTCGAATGGTTTGAAAGCGAAGAGTCGCTTTCTCAGCTCCGTTCTCTTCCTCGTCGCACCCGCCACTGAAGTATTCCTCACGCAAGTCTGTGAGTGATTCGCTGAGAGAGAACGAAAGAGAGCAGATAATGCAAATTATATTCAGTGAACGGCGCCGATTTCATCAACAAGTACATTCTTCAAAATGCTCGCTACTTCTACTGGAGCAGAGACAGAATCGCTCAGCTGGTGACAGCGGGTCGTCCACTGAGTGTCGAGAGAAAATTAGATTTAACTATTCGGGTAATGCTCTCTCCATTTCCCACACTCTCTCATCACTCGACCGGCCGAGAGAGCGTGGGAAATTAAGAGAGGATTACCCGAATTGGGAATTCTAGAGAAAAGGAAGAGAGATTGGAGGGGGCTGAGATCGGAGAGACTACATTCACAGCACTACAGTAGTTGCGGGAATGGAAGAAAACTGAGAGATTGAATCCTAAAAAATCGATAATCTGATTGAGGTGATGCCTGGAACACGCGACATCGATGTTCTTCACAATCTCCGTCACTCTCTCGGCCTTCGTCTTCCTCAGATCCGCCCTCTTCTCCTCCTCGAAGGCCTCGAAGGACAAGGTGATCTATCTTCTCTCTCCCTCTCTCCTGCCTTCTCCCTCCCAATTAGAGTTCGAGAAACGACACGCTCTCTTCATTCTGTGCACTCTCTCGCCGATCGACCGGCCGAGATAGTGTGTGAAATGAAGAGACGAAGACCCGAATTACGAACTCTATTCCCAATCGATAATCTCAGATCACTTCTCCCGACGCCGCTCAGTCTTCCTTCGCTGCGCCCCATCCCATGATGATGACTCCGATGCTGTTCCCAGCTCCTCAGATGCTTCCTCCTCCCTCTCAGATGGCCCTTCCCTCTCCTCATCCTCTCACTGCCGCTCCTGTCCCTGTGATCAACCAGTACCCTATGGTGTACGGAATGGGCGGAAGACCGGCCTACATGATGGCCTAGAGGCCTCATTTGGTGCCAACTAGTCACTACCATCGACTATTGTGGCACCACCGCGTTTGATAAAGACGCCTGTTAACAAATCGTTGATAGTATTTGGCTAAAGTGGGTGCGCTTTCCAGTGATCGTGTCGGTAAAATGTGAGAAAATTTCACTTTCTCTGTGGACTTCCGTGTGAAAGATTCGTGAGAAAGTAGCAGAAATATGAAGAATGGAGCCATGAAGAATGTTGGACGCATTAAGATTATTGATATTTAATTATTGTACTTAGGCAGCGGTGTCGGTGAAGAAAGACATGCAACGGAGGGGCATTGTACCGTTTGGACATTGATTTGCACACGTATACGACGAAATGCTATTCAAATCCCGCCTTCAGAATTGATTTTTATCGCTTATAGTCACTGGATGTTGCAGGAGAGAAATGATTCTAAAAGCGCTCATGTATTCAAATTTCAAGTACAATATACGGTGCCATGCATACAGTCTCGCGATAATCAACCAATTGGAGTGATGCCAATGGCTGTAGTCATCGAGGGGGCGATCGTAGTCACGTTGCCGAAAGTGTTTGCAGCGGCCGTCTTCTTCTTCTCGAACATGCCCATCAGTCCTTTCCTGTAGTAGTGGTGTTATTCGGAGTTGCTCGCCACTCGCGAATCAAAATAACAAATCGACTCGCAAGTAGAATCCTTTGTTCGCACTCGCGAGTTGTTTTCTACTCACGAGTAGAATTGCTGTTTTGATTCGCTAGCAACATACAGTTCCGAGTCATTCGGAAATGAACCCGGCCAACTCGTGAATTCGACTCGGGCAAAACAACACTATCCTGTATTCCTGGAAGAGCAGTAAGAGGACAGCCGCGTCCCAGACAGGAAAGAACGTGAACTTCGTCGTGCACGTGTCGTGAAATATGTCTCCCGAAATGTCCAGAAACGGCATATTGAAGCACACAAAGTACGGTATGTATACGGTGGCTGCCGGGATCGCGGTCTGAACATTCAGCAAATGCATTTGAAATGCGGGTAATTGCCTCTTCATTCTGCACACTCTCTCATCGCTCGATCGATCCAGATGAAAAATGAAGAGGCATTTACCAGAATTACGAACTATAGTCAGGATTAGAGTATGGTTGACTTAGCCATACAAGACTCTTCGTTTTCGTGCTCTCTTTCAGATCTGATTCACTAGAGAGAACGCGTGCAACAAACAGGTAGAAACAAGATAATTCACGGTGTTTCGGAACGATTAACAAGCTCACCTGAACACACAGCATCACCAGCAGTTTCCTCTGTAATTCGATCGTTTGATTGGACATTTTCTTGAAGTTTCGGATGTGGTTATAGGTGAGGACGGCGAGAGTGCAAGCGAGAACCGTCGAGGAAACCATGATAGCATTCATCGCTGCGACTACTGCGAGCAGTGTAACATCAACGTTTGAATCGCGCTGAAAAAATACACTTTTGTAAAATTGAATTTTCTCAATTTTTCAATATTCGACATAATATGAGCACAACAAAAAAGCCTAATTCCTGATCATTCATTGTGTTGCTAGCTTAGCAAATTGCAAAATTAAAGGCACTAGGCCATGATAACTAGTGTTAAGGTAAATGCGGCATTAACAACAATTCTCATTAGACCAAATATCATGCCCTGACTTCCGTAGCAAAATATTCCATAATACTGTACCAGCACGTGATAAATTATTATTATTAAATAAAGCGTACCCAGTGGTCCATCAAAAACCATGCTCCCTCGACGCGCGTTCCGTAACGCTGCTCATACACGACGATCACCTCATTGGCAAAGGTAAAAGGTATTGTAAAGGTGACGTCAAGCGATTTTACAGCCGTCAAGAGACTGTAAAATCAAGAGACTACGTGGCTACTAGAGTTTGAGAAACGATACCACGCCCTCTTCATTTTGTTCACTCTCTCGCCAATCGACCGGTCTAAATGAAGAGAGAGTGGTATCGTTTCTCGAGCTGCAGTGGCTACGGCTACGCTATGTTGTGTACCTCATTCGTGGCTGGGCTGTAATCGTGCCCCATCGCAGCGAGAAAACACATATAGTACCTGCAGTGTTTTGATCTTCAAAGGTATGCTTAACTAACAACTAACCACAACCATAGTCCTGCGATCGTTATGAAGATAAGAAAGATTACGATTTTCCAGTTATTGAAGAGCGCTATTAGATGCGGTCTTCGAACAGACCAGTATCGAAAGAGAAAATGGATGACCAGCAGAGTAAACGGCACCGATTGACAGCCAACGCAGAATGCTGTGATCCTCTGAATACATTATAATTTATTTAATTCGGTCCGTCAAATCTCCTAAAAATTTACGAGACTATTTCTAAATTAATAGATCTTTAAAGAACTCTAAAGATAACTTTTCTATGCGCCCATGCGTCCTTTTCGCTCTTACGCTTACAATGCCTTTCTTTTAATTTTCTTGTTTAACGTCGAACTTACACTGTCGTCGAAACTTGTTTCTGTAACGGCTGCGTGCACATTTCCGACACGCATGACTCGCTGAAATATTTTATTATTCCAATACATTTCGTAAAGCCAAAAAAAGGGGCAGTTTAGTTTTTCAAGTGGCAGTTGATGAGGCAACTGCGCAGTTTTCGCATGGATGCTACGGTAACCAGTTTCATGGCCAAAAATATGCATTAAATTCTAGCTAATGAAATAATAACACGAACAAAATGCTTAGAAGAGCCTTGTGAGCAATACAAGCGAACAGAATACTTTCTATAGATTTTGATCAAGCTGTTCACGTCTATTGCTATCAGATATTGATTCTGGAATTCCATTCCAATAATTGCTAGAATTCCACTAAGGAATGATTTTACATCGGATCATTTTGAACGCTGTAAGGTCTGCTCAAAACTGTTCAAGTGATTTCACGGAATATTTACCTTTTTCATCTGGAATTCCTTTTTTTTAGGAATCTATTTGGAGTTTTCAATTCCAACAACATATTAATTCCAATTTCATAACTATTCGACTCACCCCTTCTTAACGAGATAATGAAAACTCACCAGTGTTGATTATCTCTATGACGTCGAGCATCGTATTTGCCAAGTAGAGCACGGATCAATCTTATTGGAACTAAATTATAATATTTCAGGCAGGTTTCAGTTGCAATACGTATGCTAATAGCGCGTCAGTTATTCACAGCACCAAAGTCATACCGGAAAAGAAAGCAAAAAATTCGACAAACAACAACTCAATGAATAATACAACGGAGCAGGAGACTAGAGCACCTAACGCACGATATTCATTTCAATGGAGCTTTTACAGTATGCACCATTGACTTTAATGATGACAATATTTTTCGAATAATAGTGCTCAATCTAAATGAGATGCCATTCTGATGCCTCCATTAGTGTTATTCCAGCGCTGTTGACATTAAAGGAGGGGTTCGAAGAGTGAAAGTAAGAGAGCACCAACACGAACATTCTGCGAGGCGTCTGTGACACTTTGTAGAAAGTTATTTCTGACCGGCTGTTGCCTATACAACATCCACGCTGTCTGTATGGGCGCCTAAGCATTAATTGGAGCATCCCTTTAATCCCTCTACAACCAGCACTACTCAAAATCTATCAGTTAGTAAATTGCTCTTTTGACTCCATTACAACGAGCTCACGATCAGGCGAGTAAGTGGAGGAATTATCATAGAAGATTCGATAATGTTGGTGGAGCTCATCGAGACATTTTTTAGATCTTTGAACATCATTTTTACCACGAAGTTAAGAAAACCGAGAGGCGTCGCCGACCGACAAATGCGTTCAAATTGTGCCGTCTGAGCTATGGATGCGCGAGCGTGAAAAAAGCTAGAATCAGTTTGCGTCAAAATATTCAGGTTCTCAGTATGGCGTGTTTTTGCGAAAAGCCATTAGCGCGCGTTTAGCCATTAAAAGTCAAAATGATTCTTGAGAACTATGTTTTCGTGCATCATACGAGTATATCATACGAGTATCGATAGTCAATAATATTACCGCTAGAGTTCGAGAAGCCCGCTATCTTCACCCCATACAATCCCTCGAACGATGGAGTGGCGAGAGACAATATTATAATTTCAAAAACTCCAAACTCAAATTTAGTCTCGAAACTCAATTTAGAGACACTGTTATCGGTTCTCAAACTCTAATTCCCATGTTCACAGACTACTTACCAGATGCGAGAACGAAGTAACAAGCAGTTTACAATAGTGTTGTGACCAAAACAATACAGGTGCAAGTCTTCTTCGATGGTTTTAAGCAGACTCATGAACAAAAAGGAGGATTATGAAATGATGCGTCGTGGTGATGGCTGGTTGTTTCTGGTGACCAATGAGGTGCCAGAGGAAATAGTATTAGTCTCGAACTAAGTTATTGAATCGAGATATATGCGTAAAGAGCGTAATGGGTAAAACAGAGCCACTGGAAGACAGACCACGAGCGATAAGCATGAATACTTGCAAGCGAAGGCTGAGCGTCAAATATCATCTTTCAAATGTGCTCACAAATGCCTAAAAATAGTAAAATGTTTAAATTTATTGGATGTGTATTTCGAACAACGCAACTTTTAATGAGGATACTGTAACTTGGCGGGCTTTTCCTTATTTAGATGAGGAAGAATGATAGGATCAAGTCGGAAGTGGGCCGATTTGAAATCGATTTCTTCCTGACGCATCTCTTCTCGAGGATACTGTAGCTGCTTGGGCGGATCCTTTTGCATGCGAGAGTAGTCGAAGAATTGGGCTTGAGCAGGGTACGGTCCTTCAATTCGCTGTCCCATAAATAGCCCGATGAGTTGGAGTCGATCCGATCCGAAGAAGGTCTCTTCCTTCCCGTCTTGGGCGGTCACGATTGTCCAAGGAGCTCCGAAACACTGCATGTGCAAATGAGCGTGGAAAGTAAGCACATATAATCTACTTCCGATTAACAAAGTGATTTTCCACCTCATCGTTTCAAATACTACTAAACCGCATTTATTTTCACCATTAATAAGCAACTATTGTTACTAAAACGATTACGAAATAGTGGAAACATTACCCCCGTTTCGATGGCCTCTTCGGTGTTCCCTCTCAACTTTTCTGTGGCATCATGAGCAGGCAGTGATTTGCCATCGATTCCACAGGAGTGCATTACCTGAAGGGAAATAAATAAAAATTTAATTTAAAAAAAAATCAAAAATCAAAATAAGCGATATGAGATACAAAACTAACTTCGAGTAAATCGTTTGGTTCCGAGATTCCGGCCTTCTCGACGAACATTCGTCGGAATATTGCTCGTGTTACCGATTCAGCCTATAATTCACAGAATGCCTAAAATAATCAAGAATTTTTGAAATTTTTATGACAATAAAAAATGGATTCATAACAAATGTTGCTGTTCAATCACCTTTTCTGGGTATACGATTTGAGTTGCGCAAATGAGGCGATTTGCGTAGATCGGCGTACAATTTGTCAGAATTTCGCACGCATCCTGAGATTTCATAGAGTCAATGCTTAAATTATAGAACTTGTAAAGCAGTAAAAATTGAAAAAAAACATCAACCTTGCCCAACGAATACGGGATATTGTGGTATTTCGCGAGTAGCATCGCTTCCTTGGCTAGATAGGCTTTCTGAAATACACAAAATATAATATTAAAACAATATTAAGATTCAGACCTTGATCGGCACTGCCTCTAGAGGGGAAGGGTTCCCCGTTTCCTTCATTACATCAGCAAGGGAGAACGGCTTGAGAGCCACCGACATCGGCCATTTGCTTCGATAGCGGAGAAGAGACTGCAAAATTCAAAGATCAAACGAGTATTGAGCAAACTATACGCATATCGAATATGGAAAACGCTAGAATGCTCTTTCGGTCTCTTCATTCTCTGCACTTTCCCGCCACTTCACCGGTCAAATGAGTGTAAAATCAAGAGAGGACTACCCGGATTCCGATTCTGACCTCGAACATGATGTACGAGTAGGGACAGACGACGTCGAAGAAGAGATCCACAGCGTACTTGCGCACCATCGCTTCTGAAACTGAGCTGATGAAGCAGGAAGCAAATGCACGCAGAAACACGAAGCACACCACTAGAGAGGGATTTTCGAAATTCTCGGGCCCGAAATTGCGCGATCGTTTAGCCAACCCTACACGACAGACACGAACTACGCGAAATACAGTGTATCGTGCAAAATTATATATCCTACTCGTGGAATTCGTTCTACCCTTTTCAACCGAGCGGAAAAGGCGTCTGTGCCATGGTCGATGTTTTTCTCCTTATCAGGGGTCACGTGTGCAACCGAGATCAACTTGTTTTGCACCGATCCACTTTTCCTTCTGATTGCGCACGAGATATTTATCGCTTTCGCAAAATTTTGATTCTGTTGATGCCAATTGAGAGTTGCACAGGAAACACAAGGTTCTGTTCTATGATTTCTATGTTCTGTCCACTATGACTTTCATACCTTGGAAATAGTGATAACACTGCTACAATTGTAGTAAGAGTCTAGTAGAGTTCGAGAAACGATACCACACTCACTTCATTCTGCGCACTCTCTCGTCGATCGACCGGTCGAGAGAGTGTTTGAAATGAAGAGACGAACGCCCGAATTACGAACTCTAGTGTCTACGCACAAGGTCGGATGACGAGTGCTGCCTCGTGACAGGATCTGTTGTTGTTGCCCAGATTGACTTTCAATCATCACCCCCCTTGCTCTGCCTACACGTGATTCCAGGTAACGAGCGACACTTTCAAAATAGGTCAGGTGGGAAGATAATCAAGGGTAGTGACGAGGCCCGAGACATATCTCAATGGTCAAACCCTGCGAACAATGAGATGTAGTTGTTGAGTTATGAGAATAACGAGTAATCTTACAGTGCCGTTATAAATGCCAAATGCGCCATCAGTGAAAGAAGCCTGAGAGAAGGATATCTGGCAATCTGCTCCACTTATCTATTTTAAAGAGCCAACTCGGCTAGCGTCGACAAACTTGAGTAATTGTGGAAGATTGATGAGCACTTCGAAAATCGAAGGTCGAAAGAAGATGTCTACTTGGGACTCCAAATTAAGATCAAATGATTAATTAACCGTATTCTTCAAAAGGCTCCACTTATCAGACCTCTATTTTAAGCAATCAACTCGGCTAGCGTCAACAAACTTGAGTAATTGTGAAGAGGAATGGTGAGCACTTCGAAAATCGAAGGTCGAAAGAAGATGTCTACTTGGGACTCCAAATTAAGATCAAATGATTAATTAACCGTATTCTTCAAAAGGCTCCACTTATCAGACCTCTATTTTAAGCAATCAACTCGGCTAGCGTCGACAAACTTGAGTAATTGTGAAGAGGAATGGTGAGCACTTCGAAAATCGAAGGTGGAAAGAAGATGTCTACTTGGGACTCCAAATTAAGAGCAAATGATTAATTGACCGTGTTCTTCAAAAGGCTCCACTTATCAGCCCTCTATTTTAAGCAATCAACTCGGCTAGCGTCGACAAACTTGAGTAATTGTGAAGAGGAATGGTGAGCACTTCGAAAATCGAAGGTCGAAAGAAGATGTCTACTTGGGACTCCAAATTAAGAACAAATGATTAATTGACCGTGTTGTTCAAAAGGCTCCATTTATCAGCCCTCTATTTTAAGCAATCAACTCGGCTAGCGTCGACAAACTTGAGTAATTGTGAAGAGGAATGGTGAGCACTTCGAAAAACGAAGGTCGAAAGAAGATGTCCACTTGGGACTCCAAATTAAGATCAAATGATTAATTAACCGTATTCTTCAAAAGGCTCCACTTATCAGCCCTCTATTTCAAGCAATCAACTCGGCTAGCGTCGACAAACTTGAGTAATTGTGAAGAGGAATGGTGAGCACTTCGAAAATCGAAGGTCGAAAGAAGATGTCTACTTGGGACTCCAAATTAAGATCAAATGATTAATTAACCGTATTCTTCAAAAGGCTCCACTTATCAGCCCTCTATTTTAAGCAATCAACTCGGCTAGCGTCGACAAACTTGAGTAATTGTGAAGAGGAATGATGAGCACTTCGAAAATCGAAGGTCGAAAGAAGATGTCTACTTGGGACTCCAAATTAAGAGCAAATGATTAATTGACCGTGTTCTTCAAAAGGCTCCACTTATCAGCCCTCTATTTTAAGCAATCAACTCGGCTAGCGTCGACAAACTTGAGTAATTGTGAAGAGGAATGGTGAGCACTTCGAAAATCGAAGGTCGAAAGAAGATGTCTACTTGGGACTCCAAATTAAGAACAAATGATTAATTGACCGTGTTGTTCAAAAGGCTCCACTTATCAGCCCTCTATTTTAAGCAATCAACTCGGCTAGCGTCGACAAACTTGAGTAATTGTGAAGAGGAATGGTGAGCACTTCGAAAATCGAAGGTGGAAAGAAGATGTCTACTTGGGACTCCAAATTAAGAGCAAATGATTAATTGACCGTGTTCTTCAAAAGGCTCCACTTATCAGCCCTCTATTTTAAGCAATCAACTCGGCTAGCGTCGACAAACTTGAGTAATTGTGAAGAGGAATGGTGAGCACTTCGAAAATCGAAGGTCGAAAGAAGATGTCTACTTGGGACTCCAAATTAAGAGCAAATGATTAATTGACCGTGTTCTTCAAAAGGCTCCACTTATCAGCCCTCTATTTTAAGCAATCAACTCGGCTAGCGTCGACAAACTTGAGTAATTGTGAAGAGGAATGGTGAGCACTTCGAAAATCGAAGGTGGAAAGAAGATGTCTACTTGGGTCTCCAAATTAAGAGCAAATGATAAATTGACCGTGTTCTTCAAAAAACTCCACTTATAAGCCCTCTATTTTAAGCAATCAACTCGGCTAGCGTCGACAAACTTGAGTAATTGTGAAGAGGAATGGTGAGCACTTCGAAAATCGAAGGTCGAAAGAAGATGTCTACTTGGGACTCCAAATTAAGAGCAAATGATTAATTGACCGTGTTCTTCAAAAGGCTCCACTTATCAGCCCTCTATTTTAAGCAATCAACTCGGCTAGCGTCGACAAACTTGAGTAATTGTGAAGAGGAATGGTGAGCACTTCGAAATTCGAAGGTCGAAAGAAGATGTCTACTTGGGACTCCAAATTAAGAACAAATGATTAATTGACCGTGTTGTTCAAAAGGCTCCACTTATCAGCCCTCTATTTTAAGCAATCAACTCGGCTAGCGTCGACAAACTTGAGTAATTGTGAAGAGGAATGGTGAGCACTTCGAAAATCGAAGGTGGAAAGAAGATGTCTACTTGGGACTCCAAATTAAGAGCAAATGATTAATTGACCGTGTTCTTCAAAAAACTCCACTTATAAGCCCTCTATTTTAAGCAATCAACTCGGCTAGCGTCGACAAACTTGAGTAATTGTGAAGAGGAATGGTGAGCACTTCGAAAATCGAAGGTCTAAAGAAGATGTCTACTTGGGACTCCAAATTAAGAGCAAATGATTAATTGACCGTGTTCTTCAAAAGGCTCCACTTATCAGCCCTCTATTTTAAGCAATCAACTCGGCTAGCGTCGACAAACTTGAGTAATTGTGAAGAGGAATGGTGAGCACTTCGAAAATCGAAGGTCGAAAGAAGATGTCTACTTGGGACTCCAAATTAAGAGCAAATGATTAATTGACCGTGTTCTTCAAAAGGCTCCACTTATCAGCCCTCTATTTTAAGCAATCAACTCGGCTAGCGTCGACAAACTTGAGTAATTGTGAAGAGGAATGGTGAGCACTTCGAAAATCGAAGGTCGAAAGAAGATGTCTACTTGGGACTCCAAATTAAGAGCAAATGATTAATTGACCGTGTTCTTCAAAAGACTCCACTTATCAGCCCTCTATTTTAAGCAATCAACTCGGCTAGCGTCGACAAACTTGAGTAATTGTGAAGAGGAATGGTGAGCACTTCGAAAATCGAAGGTCGAAAGAAGATGTCTACTTGGGACTCCAAATTAAGATCAAATGATTAATTAACCGTATTCTTCAAAAGGCTCCACTTATCAGACCTCTATTTAAAAGAATCAACTCGGCTAGCGTCGACAAACTTGAGTACTTGTGAAGAGGAATGGTGAGCACTTCGAAAAACGAAGGTCGAAAGAAGATGTCCACTTGGGACTCCAAATTAAGATCAAATGATTAATTAACCGTATTCTTCAAAAGGCTCCACTTATCAGCCCTCTATTTTAAGCAATCAACTCGGCTAGCGTCGACAAACTTGAGTAATTGTGAAGAGGAATGGTGAGCACTTCGAAAATCGAAGGTGGAAAGAAGATGTCCACTTGGGACTCCAAATTAAGATCAAATGATTAATTAACCGTATTCTTCAAAAGGCTCCACTTATCAGACCTCTATTTAAAAGAATCAACTCGGCTCGCATCGACAAACTTGAGTAATTGTGAAGAGGAATGGTGAGCACTTCGAAAATCGAAGGTGGAAAGAAGATGTCCACTTGGGACTCCAAATTAAGATCAAATGATTAATTAACCGTATTCTTCAAAAGGCTCCACTTATCAGACCTCTATTTAAAAGAATCAACTCGGCTCGCATCGACAAACTTGAGTAATTGTGAAGAGGAATGGTGAGCACTTCGAAAATCGAAGGTGGAAAGAAGATGTCTACTTGGGACTCCAAATTAAGAGCAAATGATTAATTGACCGTGTTCTTCAAAAAACTCCACTTATAAGCCCTCTATTTTAAGCAATCAACTCGGCTAGCGTCGACAAACTTGAGTAATTGTGAAGAGGAATGGTGAGCACTTCGAAAATCGAAGGTCGAAAGAAGATGTCTACTTGGGACTCCAAATTAAGAGCAAATGATTAATTGACCGTGTTCTTCAAAAGGCTCCACTTATCAGCCCTCTATTTTAAGCAATCAACTCGGCTAGCGTCGACAAACTTGAGTAATTGTGAAGAGGAATGGTGAGCACTTCGAAAATCGAAGGTCGAAAGAAGATGTCTACTTGGGACTCCAAATTAAGATCAAATGATTAATTAACCGTATTCTTCAAAAGGCTCCACTTATCGGACCTCTATTTAAAAGAATCAACTCGGCTAGCGTCGACAAACTTGAGTACTTGTGAAGAGGAATGGTGAGCACTTCGAAAAACGAAGGTCGAAAGAAGATGTCCACTTGGGACTCCAAATTAAGATCAAATGATTAATTAACCGTATTCTTCAAAAGGCTCCACTTATCAGCCCTCTATTTTAAGCAATCAACTCGGCTAGCGTCGACAAACTTGAGTAATTGTGAAGAGGAATGGTGAGCACTTCGAAAATCGAAGGTGGAAAGAAGATGTCTACTTGGGACTCCAAATTAAGAGCAAATGATTAATTGACCGTGTTCTTCAAAAAACTCCACTTATAAGCCCTCTATTTTAAGCAATCAACTCGGCTAGCGTCGACAAACTTGAGTAATTGTGAAGAGGAATGGTGAGCACTTCGAAAATCGAAGGTCGAAAGAAGATGTCTACTTGGGACTCCAAATTAAGAGCAAATGATTAATTGACCGTGTTCTTCAAAAGGCTCCACTTATCAGCCCTCTATTTTAAGCAATCAACTCGGCTAGCGTCGACAAACTTGAGTAATTGTGAAGAGGAATGGTGAGCACTTCGAAAATCGAAGGTCGAAAGAAGATGTCTACTTGGGACTCCAAATTAAGAGCAAATGATTAATTGACCGTGTTCTTCAAAAGACTCCACTTATCAGCCCTCTATTTTAAGCAATCAACTCGGCTAGCGTCGACAAACTTGAGTAATTGTGAAGAGGAATGGTGAGCACTTCGAAAATCGAAGGTCGAAAGAAGATGTCTACTTGGGACTCCAAATTAAGATCAAATGATTAATTAACCGTATTCTTCAAAAGGCTCCACTTATCAGACCTCTATTTAAAAGAATCAACTCGGCTAGCGTCGACAAACTTGAGTACTTGTGAAGAGGAATGGTGAGCACTTCGAAAAACGAAGGTCGAAAGAAGATGTCCACTTGGGACTCCAAATTAAGATCAAATGATTAATTAACCGTATTCTTCAAAAGGCTCCACTTATCAGCCCTCTATTTTAAGCAATCAACTCGGCTAGCGTCGACAAACTTGAGTAATTGTGAAGAGGAATGGTGAGCACTTCGAAAATCGAAGGTGGAAAGAAGATGTCCACTTGGGACTCCAAATTAAGATCAAATGATTAATTAACCGTATTCTTCATAAGGCTCCACTTATCAGACCTCTATTTAAAAGAATCAACTCGGCTAGCGTCGACAAACTTGAGTACTTGTGAAGAGGAATGGTGAGCACTTCGAAAAACGAAGGTCGAAAGAAGATGTCCACTTGGGACTCCAAATTAAGATCAAATGATTAATTAACCGTATTCTTCAAAAGGCTCCACTTATCAGCCCTCTATTTTAAGCAATCAACTCGGCTAGCGTCGACAAACTTGAGTAATTGTGAAGAGGAATGGTGAGCACTTCGAAAATCGAAGGTGGAAAGAAGATGTCCACTTGGGACTCCAAATTAAGATCAAATGATTAATTAACCGTATTCTTCATAAGGCTCCACTTATCAGACCTCTATTTAAAAGAATCAACTCGGCTCGCATCGACAAACTTGAGTAATTGTGAAGAGGAATGGTGAGCACTTCGAAAATCGAAGGTGGAAAGAAGATGTCTACTTGGGACTCCAAATTAAGAGCAAATGATTAATTGACCGTGTTCTTCAAAAAACTCCACTTATAAGCCCTCTATTTTAAGCAATCAACTCGGCTAGCGTCGACAAACTTGAGTAATTGTGAAGAGGAATGGTGAGCACTTCGAAAATCGAAGGTCGAAAGAAGATGTCTACTTGGGACTCCAAATTAAGAGCAAATGATTAATTGACCGTGTTCTTCAAAAGGCTCCACTTATCAGCCCTCTATTTTAAGCAATCAACTCGGCTAGCGTCGACAAACTTGAGTAATTGTGAAGAGGAATGGTGAGCACTTCGAAAATCGAAGGTCGAAAGAAGATGTCTACTTGGGACTCCAAATTAAGAGCAAATGATTAATTGACCGTGTTCTTCAAAAGACTCCACTTATCAGCCCTCTATTTTAAGCAATCAACTCGGCTAGCGTCGACAAACTTGAGTAATTGTGAAGAGGAATGGTGAGCACTTCGAAAATCGAAGGTCGAAAGAAGATGTCTACTTGGGACTCCAAATTAAGATCAAATGATTAATTAACCGTATTCTTCAAAAGGCTCCACTTATCAGACCTCTATTTAAAAGAATCAACTCGGCTAGCGTCGACAAACTTGAGTACTTGTGAAGAGGAATGGTGAGCACTTCGAAAAACGAAGGTCGAAAGAAGATGTCCACTTGGGACTCCAAATTAAGATCAAATGATTAATTAACCGTATTCTTCAAAAGGCTCCACTTATCAGCCCTCTATTTTAAGCAATCAACTCGGCTAGCGTCGACAAACTTGAGTAATTGTGAAGAGGAATGGTGAGCACTTCGAAAATCGAAGGTGGAAAGAAGATGTCTACTTGGGACTCCAAATTAAGAGCAAATGATTAATTGACCGTGTTCTTCAAAAAACTCCACTTATAAGCCCTCTATTTTAAGCAATCAACTCGGCTAGCGTCGACAAACTTGAGTAATTGTGAAGAGGAATGGTGAGCACTTCGAAAATCGAAGGTCGAAAGAAGATGTCCACTTGGGACTCCAAATTAAGATCAAATGATTAATTAACCGTATTCTTCAAAAGGCTCCACTTATCAGACCTCTATTTAAAAGAATCAACTCGGCTCGCATCGACAAACTTGAGTAATTGTGAAGAGGAATGGTGAGCACTTCGAAAATCGAAGGTGGAAAGAAGATGTCTACTTGGGACTCCAAATTAAGAGCAAATGATTAATTGACCGTGTTCTTCAAAAGACTCCACTTATCAGCCCTCTATTTTAAGCAATCAACTCGGCTAGCGTCGACAAACTTGAGTAATTGTGAAGAGGAATGGTGAGCACTTCGAAAATCGAAGGTCGAAAGAAGATGTCTACTTGGGACTCCAAATTAAGATCAAATGATTAATTAACCGTATTCTTCAAAAGGCTCCACTTATCAGACCTCTATTTAAAAGAATCAACTCGGCTAGCGTCGACAAACTTGAGTACTTGTGAAGAGGAATGGTGAGCACTTCGAAAAACGAAGGTCGAAAGAAGATGTCCACTTGGGACTCCAAATTAAGATCAAATGATTAATTAACCGTATTCTTCAAAAGGCTCCACTTATCAGCCCTCTATTTTAAGCAATCAACTCGGCTAGCGTCGACAAACTTGAGTAATTGTGAAGAGGAATGGTGAGCACTTCGAAAATCGAAGGTGGAAAGAAGATGTCTACTTGGGACTCCAAATTAAGAGCAAATGATTAATTGACCGTGTTCTTCAAAAAACTCCACTTATAAGCCCTCTATTTTAAGCAATCAACTCGGCTAGCGTCGACAAACTTGAGTAATTGTGAAGAGGAATGGTGAGCACTTCGAAAATCGAAGGTCGAAAGAAGATGTCCACTTGGGACTCCAAATTAAGATCAAATGATTAATTAACCGTATTCTTCAAAAGGCTCCACTTATCAGACCTCTATTTTAAGCAATCAACTCGGCTAGCGCCGACAAACTTGAGTAATTGTGAAGAGGAATGGTGAGCACTTCGAAAATCGAAGGTCGAAAGAAGATGTCTACTTGGGACTCCAAATTAAGAGCAAATGATTAATTGACCGTGTTCTTCAAAAGGCTCCACTTATCAGCCCTCTATTTTAAGCAATCAACTCGGCTAGCGTCGACAAACTTGAGTAATTGTGAAGAGGAATGGTGAGCACTTCGAAAATCGAAGGTCGAAAGAAGATGTCTACTTGGGACTCCAAATTAAGATCAAATGATTAATTAACCGTATTCTTCAAAAGGCTCCACTTATCAGACCTCTATTTAAAAGAATCAACTCGGCTAGCGTCGACAAACTTGAGTACTTGTGAAGAGGAATGGTGAGCACTTCGAAAAACGAAGGTCGAAAGAAGATGTCCACTTGGGACTCCAAATTAAGATCAAATGATTAATTAACCGTATTCTTCAAAAGGCTCCACTTATCAGCCCTCTATTTTAAGCAATCAACTCGGCTAGCGTCGACAAACTTGAGTAATTGTGAAGAGGAATGGTGAGCACTTCGAAAATCGAAGGTGGAAAGAAGATGTCTACTTGGGACTCCAAATTAAGAGCAAATGATTAATTGACCGTGTTCTTCAAAAAACTCCACTTATAAGCCCTCTATTTTAAGCAATCAACTCGGCTAGCGTCGACAAACTTGAGTAATTGTGAAGAGGAATGGTGAGCACTTCGAAAATCGAAGGTCGAAAGAAGATGTCCACTTGGGACTCCAAATTAAGATCAAATGATTAATTAACCGTATTCTTCAAAAGGCTCCACTTATCAGACCTCTATTTAAAAGAATCAACTCGGCTCGCATCGACAAACTTGAGTAATTGTGAAGAGGAATGGTGAGCACTTCGAAAATCGAAGGTCGAAAGAAGATGTCTACTTGGGACTCCAAATTAAGAGCAAATGATAAATTGACCGTGTTCTTCAAAAGACTCCACTTATCAGCCCTCTATTTTAAGCAATCAACTCGGCTAGCGTCGACAAACTTGAGTAATTGTGAAGAGGAATGGTGAGCACTTCGAAAATCTAAGGTCGAAAGAAGATGTCTACTTGGGACTCCAAATTAAGAGCAAATGATTAATTGACCGTGTTCTTCAAAAAACTCCACTTATAAGCCCTCTATTTTAAGCAATCAACTCGGCTAGCGTCGACAAACTTGAGTAATTGTGAAGAGGAATGGTGAGCACTTCGAAAATCGAAGGTCGAAAGAAGATGTCCACTTGGGACTCCAAATTTAGATCAAATGATTAATTAACCGTATTCTTCAAAAGGCTCCACTTATCAGAGCTCTATTTAAAAGAATCAACTCGGCTCGCATCGACAAACTTGAGTAATTGTGAAGAGGAATGGTGAGCACTTCGAAAATCGAAGGTCGAAAGAAGATGTCTACTTGGGACTCCAAATAAAGAGCAAATGATAAATTGACCGTGTTCTTCAAAAGACTCCACTTATCAGCCCTCTATTTTAAGCAATCAACTCGGCTAGCGTCGACAAACTTGAGTAATTGTGAAGAGGAATGGTGAGCACTTCGAAAATCTAAGGTCGAAAGAAGATGTCTACTTGGGACTCCAAATTAAGAGCAAATGATTAATTGACCGTGTTCTTCAAAAGGCTCCACTTATCAGCCCTCTATTTTAAGCAATCAACTCGGCTAGCGTCGACAAACTTGAGTAATTGTGAAGAGGAATGGTGAGCACTTCGAAAATCGAAGGTCGAAAGAAGATGTCTACTTGGGACTCCAAATTAAGAACAAATGATTAATTGACCGTGTTGTTCAAAAGGCTCTACTTATCAGCCCTCTATTTTAAGCAATCAACTCGGCTAGCGTCGACAAACTTGAGTAATTGTGAAGAGGAATGGTGAGCACTTCGAAAATCGAAGGTGGAAAGAAGATGTCTACTTGGGACTCCAAATTAAGAGCAAATGATTAATTGACCGTGTTCTTCAAAAGACTCCACTTATCAACCCTCTATTTTAAGCAATCAACTCGGCTAGCGTCGACAAACTTGAGTAATTGTGAAGAGGAATGGTGAGCACTTCGAAAATCGAAGGTCGAAAGAAGATGTCTACTTGGGACTCCAAATTAAGAGCAAATGATTAATTGACCGTGTTCTTCAAAAAACTCCACTTATAAGCCCTCTATTTTAAGCAATCAACTCGGCTAGCGTCGACAAACTTGAGTAATTGTGAAGAGGAATGGTGAGCACTTCGAAAATCGAAGGTCGAAAGAAGATGTCTACTTGGGACTCCAAATTAAGAGCAAATGATTAATTGACCGTGTTCTTCAAAAGGCTCCACTTATCAGCCCTCTATTTTAAGCAATCAACTCGGCTAGCGTCGACAAACTTGAGTAATTGTGAAGAGGAATGGTGAGCACTTCGAAAATCGAAGGTCGAAAGAAGATGTCTACTTGGGACTCCAAATTAAGATCAAATCATTAAATGACCGTGTTCTTCAAAATTCTCCACTTATCAGCCCTCTATTTTAAGCAATCAACTCGGCTAGCGTCAACAAACTTGAGTAATTGTGAAGAGGAATGGTGAGCACTTCGAAAATCGAAGGTCGAAAGAAGATGTCCACTTGGGACTCCAAATTAAGATCAAATGATTAATTAACCGTATTCTTCAAAAGGCTCCACTTATCAGCCCTCTATTTTAAGCAATCAACTCGGCTAGCGTCGACAAACTTGAGTAATTGTGAAGAGGAATGGTGAGCACTTCGAAAATCGAAGGTCGAAAGAAGATGTCTACTTGGGACTCCAAATTAAGATCAAATGATTAATTAACCGTATTCTTCAAAAGACTCCACTTATCAGCCCTCTATTTTAAGCAATCAACTCGGCTAGCGTCGACAAACTTGAGTAATTGTGAAGAGGAATGGTGAGCACTTCGAAAATCTAAGGTCGAAAGAAGATGTCTACTTGGGACTCCAAATTAAGAGCAAATGATTAATTGACCGTGTTCTTCAAAAGGCTCCACTTATCAGCCCTCTATTTTAAGCAATCAACTCGGCTAGCGTCGACAAACTTGAGTAATTGTGAAGAGGAATGGTGAGCACTTCGAAAATCGAAGGTCGAAAGAAGATGTCTACTTGGGACTCCAAATTAAGAACAAATGATTAATTGACCGTGTTGTTCAAAAGGCTCTACTTATCAGCCCTCTATTTTAAGCAATCAACTCGGCTAGCGTCGACAAACTTGAGTAATTGTGAAGAGGAATGGTGAGCACTTCGAAAATCGAAGGTGGAAAGAAGATGTCTACTTGGGACTCCAAATTAAGAGCAAATGATTAATTGACCGTGTTCTTCAAAAGACTCCACTTATCAGCCCTCTATTTTAAGCAATCAACTCGGCTAGCGTCGACAAACTTGAGTAATTGTGAAGAGGAATGGTGAGCACTTCGAAAATCGAAGGTGGAAAGAAGATGTCTACTTGGGACTCCAAATTAAGAGCAAATGATTAATTGACCGTGTTCTTCAAAAGACTCCACTTATCAACCCTCTATTTTAAGCAATCAACTCGGCTAGCGTCGACAAACTTGAGTAATTGTGAAGAGGAATGGTGAGCACTTCGAAAATCGAAGGTCGAAAGAAGATGTCTACTTGGGACTCCAAATTAAGAGCAAATGATTAATTGACCGTGTTCTTCAAAAAACTCCACTTATAAGCCCTCTATTTTAAGCAATCAACTCGGCTAGCGTCGACAAACTTGAGTAATTGTGAAGAGGAATGGTGAGCACTTCGAAAATCGAAGGTCGAAAGAAGATGTCTACTTGGGACTCCAAATTAAGAGCAAATGATTAATTGACCGTGTTCTTCAAAAGGCTCCACTTATCAGCCCTCTATTTTAAGCAATCAACTCGGCTAGCGTCGACAAACTTGAGTAATTGTGAAGAGGAATGGTGAGCACTTCGAAAATCGAAGGTCGAAAGAAGATGTCTACTTGGGACTCCAAATTAAGATCAAATCATTAAATGACCGTGTTCTTCAAAATTCTCCACTTATCAGCCCTCTATTTTAAGCAATCAACTCGGCTAGCGTCAACAAACTTGAGTAATTGTGAAGAGGAATGGTGAGCACTTCGAAAATCGAAGGTCGAAAGAAGATGTCCACTTGGGACTCCAAATTAAGATCAAATGATTAATTAACCGTATTCTTCAAAAGGCTCCACTTATCAGCCCTCTATTTTAAGCAATCAACTCGGCTAGCGTCGACAAACTTGAGTAATTGTGAAGAGGAATGGTGAGCACTTCGAAAATCGAAGGTCGAAAGAAGATGTCTACTTGGGACTCCAAATTAAGATCAAATGATTAATTAACCGTATTCTTCAAAAGACTCCACTTATCAGCCCTCTATTTTAAGCAATCAACTCGGCTAGCGTCGACAAACTTGAGTAATTGTGAAGAGGAATGGTGAGCACTTCGAAAATCTAAGGTCGAAAGAAGATGTCTACTTGGGACTCCAAATTAAGAGCAAATGATTAATTGACCGTGTTCTTCAAAAGGCTCCACTTATCAGCCCTCTATTTTAAGCAATCAACTCGGCTAGCGTCGACAAACTTGAGTAATTGTGAAGAGGAATGGTGAGCACTTCGAAAATCGAAGGTCGAAAGAAGATGTCTACTTGGGACTCCAAATTAAGAACAAATGATTAATTGACCGTGTTGTTCAAAAGGCTCTACTTATCAGCCCTCTATTTTAAGCAATCAACTCGGCTAGCGTCGACAAACTTGAGTAATTGTGAAGAGGAATGGTGAGCACTTCGAAAATCGAAGGTGGAAAGAAGATGTCTACTTGGGACTCCAAATTAAGAGCAAATGATTAATTGACCGTGTTCTTCAAAAGACTCCACTTATCAGCCCTCTATTTTAAGCAATCAACTCGGCTAGCGTCGACAAACTTGAGTAATTGTGAAGAGGAATGGTGAGCACTTCGAAAATCGAAGGTGGAAAGAAGATGTCTACTTGGGACTCCAAATTAAGAGCAAATGATTAATTGACCGTGTTCTTCAAAAAACTCCACTTATCAGACCTCTATTTAAAAGAATCAACTCGGCTCGCATCGACAAACTTGAGTAATTGTGAAGAGGAATGGTGAGCACTTCGAAAATCGAAGGTCGAAAGAAGATGTCTACTTGCGACTCCAAATTAAGAGCAAATGATAAATTTACCGTGTTCTTCAAAAGGCTCCACTTATCAGCCCTCTATTTTAAGCAATCAACTCGGCTAGCGTCGACAAACTTGAGTAATTGTGAAGAGGAATGGTGAGCACTTCGAAAATCGAAGGTGGAAAGAAGATGTCTACTTGGGACTCCAAATTAAGAGCAAATGATTAATTGACCGTGTTCTTCAAAAGGCTCCACTTATCAGCCCTCTATTTTAAGCAATCAACTCGGCTAGCGTCGACAAACTTGAGTAATTGTGAAGAGGAATGGTGAGCACTTCGAAAAACGAAGGTCGAAAGAAGATGTCCACTTGGGACTCCAAATTAAGATCAAATGATTAATTAACCGTATTCTTCAAAAGGCTCCACTTATCAGCCCTCTATTTTAAGCAATCAACTCGGCTAGCGTCGACAAACTTGAGTTATTGTGAAGAGGAATGGTGAGCACTTCGAAAATCGAAGGTCGAAAGAAGATGTCTACTTGGGACTCCAAATTAAGATCAAATGAATAATTAACAGTATTCTTCAAAAGGCTCCACTTATCAGACCTCTATTTAAAAGAATCAACTCGGCTCGCATCGACAAACTTGAGTAATTGTGAAGAGGAATGGTGAGCACTTCGAAAATCGAAGGTCGAAAGAAGATGTCTACTTGGGACTCCAAATTAAGAACAAATGATTAATTGACCGTGTTGTTCAAAAGGCTCTACTTATCAGACCTCTATTTAAAAGAATCAACTCGGCTAGCGTCGACAAACTTGAGTAATTGTGAAGAGGAATGGTGAGCACTTCGAAAATCGAAGGTCGAAAGAAGATGTCTACTTGGGACTCCAAATTAAGATCAAATGATTAATGAACCGTATTCTTCAAAAGGCTCCACTTATCAGACCTCTATTTAAAAGAATCAACTCGGCTAGCGTCGACAAACTTGAGTACTTGTGAAGAGGAATGGTGAGCCCTTCGAAAAACGAAGGTCGAAAGAAGATGTCCACTTGGGACTCCAAATTAAGATCAAATGATTAATTAACCGTATTCTTCAAAAGGCTCCACTTATCAGCCCTCTATTTTAAGCAATCAACTCGGCTAGCGTCGACAAACTTGAGTAATTGTGAAGAGGAATGGTGAGCACTTCGAAAATCGAAGGTCGAAAGAAGATGTCTACTTGGGACTCCAAATTAAGATCAAATGATTAATTAACCGTATTCTTCAAAAGGCTCCACTTATCAGACCTCTATTTAAAAGAATCAACTCGGCTAGCGTCGACAAGCTTGAGTACTTGTGAAGAGGAATGGTGAGCACTTCGAAAATCGAAGGTCGAAAGAAGATGTCTACTTGGGACTCCAAATTAAGATCAAATGATTAATTAACCGTATTCTTCAAAAGGCTCCACTTATCAGACCTCTATTTAAAAGAATCAACTCGGCTTGCGTCGACAAACTTGAATGGTGAGCACTTCGAAAAACGAAGGTCGAAAGAAGATGTCCACTTGGGACTCCAAATTAAAATCAAATGATTAATTAACCGTATTCTTCAAAAGGCTCCACTTATCAGACCTCTATTTAAAAGAATCAACTCGGCTAGCGTCGACAAGCTTGAGTACTTGTGAAGAGGAATGGTGAGCACTTCGAAAAACGAAGGTCGAAAGAAGATGTCCACTTGGGACTCCAAATTAAGATCAAATGATTAATTAACCGTATTCTTCAAAAGGCTCCACTTATCAGCCCTCTATTTTAAGCAATCAACTCGGCTAGCGTCGACAAACTTGAGTAATTGTGAAGAGGAATGGTGAGCACTTCGAAAATCGAAGGTCGAAAGAAGATGTCTTCTTGGGACTCCAAATTAAGAGCAAATGATTAATTGACCGTGTTCTTCAAAAGGCTCCACTTATCAGCCCTCTATTTTAAGCAATCAACTCGGCTAGCGTCGACAAACTTGAGTAATTGTGAAGAGGAATGGTGAGCCCTTCGAAAAACGAAGGTCGAAAGAAGATGTCCACTTGGGACTCCAAATTAAGAACAAATGATTAATTAACCGTATTCTTCAAAAGGCTCCACTTATCAGCCCTCTATTTTAAGCAATCAACTCGGCTAGCGTCGACAAACTTGAGTAATTGTGAAGAGGAATGGTGAGCACTTCGAAAATCGAAGGTCGAAAGAAGATGTCTACTTGGGACTCCAAATTAAGATCAAATGATTAATTAACCGTATTCTTCAAAAGGCTCCACTTATCAGACCTCTATTTAAAAGAATCAACTCGGCTAGCGTCGACAAACTTGAATGGTGAGCACTTCGAAAAACGAAGGTCGAAAGAAGATGTCCACTTGGGACTCCAAATTAAAATCAAATGATTAATTAACCGTATTCTTCAAAAGGCTCCACTTATCAGACCTCTATTTAAAAGAATCAACTCGGCTAGCGTCGACAAGCTTGAGTACTTGTGAAGAGGAATGGTGAGCACTTCGAAAAACGAAGGTCGAAAGAAGATGTCCACTTGGGACTCCAAATTAAGATCAAATGATTAATTAACCGTATTCTTCAAAAGGCTCCACTTATCAGCCCTCTATTTTAAGCAATCAACTCGGCTAGCGTCGACAAACTTGAGTAATTGTGAAGAGGAATGGTGAGCACTTCGAAAATCGAAGGTCGAAAGAAGATGTCTTCTTGGGACTCCAAATTAAGAGCAAATGATTAATTGACCGTGTTCTTCAAAAGGCTCCACTTATCAGCCCTCTATTTTAAGCAATCAACTCGGCTAGCGTCGACAAACTTGAGTAATTGTGAAGAGGAATGGTGAGCACTTCGAAAATCGAAGGTCGAAAGAAGATGTCTACTTGGGACTCCAAATTAAGAGCAAATGATAAATTGACCGTGTTCTTCAAAAGGCTCCACTTATCAGCCCTCTATTTTAAGCAATCAACTCGGCTAGCGTCGACAAACTTGAGTAATTGTGAAGAGGAATGGTGAGCACTTCGAAAATCGAAGGTCGAAAGAAGATGTCTACTTGGGACTCCAAATTAAATCAAATGATTAATTAACCGTATTCTTCAAAAGGCTCCACTTATCAGACCTCTATTTAAAAGAATCAACTCGGCTAGCGTCGACAAGCTTGAGTACTTGTGAAGAGGAATGGTGAGCACTTCGAAAAACGAAGGTCGAAAGAAGATGTCCACTTGGGCCTCCAAATTAAGATCAAATGATTAATTAACCGTATTCTTCAAAAGGCTCCACTTATCAGCCCTCTATTTTAAGCAATCAACTCGGCTAGCGTCGACAAACTTGAGTAATTGTGAAGAGGAATGGTGAGCACTTCGAAAATCGAAGGTCGAAAGAAGATGTCTACTTGGGACTCCAAATTAAGATCAAATGATTAATTAACCGTATTCTTCAAAAGGCTCCACTTATCAGACCTCTATTTAAAAGAATCAACTCGGCTAGCGTCGACAAACTTGAATGGTGAGCACTTCGAAAAACGAAGGTCGAAAGAAGATGTCCACTTGGGACTCCAAATTAAAATCAAATGATTAATTAACCGTATTCTTCAAAAGGCTCCACTTATCAGACCTCTATTTAAAAGAATCAACTCGGCTAGCGTCGACAAGCTTGAGTACTTGTGAAGAGGAATGGTGAGCACTTCGAAAAACGAAGGTCGAAAGAAGATGTCCACTTGGGACTCCAAATTAAGATCAAATGATTAATTAACCGTATTCTTCAAAAGGCTCCACTTATCAGCCCTCTATTTTAAGCAATCAACTCGGCTAGCGTCGACAAACTTGAGTAATTGTGAAGAGGAATGGTGAGCACTTCGAAAATCGAAGGTCGAAAGAAGATGTCTTCTTGGGACTCCAAATTAAGAGCAAATGATTAATTGACCGTGTTCTTCAAAAGGCTCCACTTATCAGCCCTCTATTTTAAGCAATCAACTCGGCTAGCGTCGACAAACTTGAGTAATTGTGAAGAGGAATGGTGAGCACTTCGAAAATCGAAGGTCGAAAGAAGATGTCTACTTGGGACTCCAAATTAAGAGCAAATGATAAATTGACCGTGTTCTTCAAAAGGCTCCACTTATCAGCCCTCTATTTTAAGCAATCAACTCGGCTAGCGTCGACAAACTTGAGTAATTGTGAAGAGGAATGGTGAGCACTTCGAAAATCGAAGGTCGAAAGAAGATGTCTACTTGGGACTCCAAATTAAATCAAATGATTAATTAACCGTATTCTTCAAAAGGCTCCACTTATCAGACCTCTATTTAAAAGAATCAACTCGGCTAGCGTCGACAAGCTTGAGTACTTGTGAAGAGGAATGGTGAGCACTTCGAAAAACGAAGGTCGAAAGAAGATGTCCACTTGGGCCTCCAAATTAAGATCAAATGATTAATTAACCGTATTCTTCAAAAGGCTCCACTTATCAGCCCTCTATTTTAAGCAATCAACTCGGCTAGCGTCGACAAACTTGAGTAATTGTGAAGAGGAATGGT
The DNA here is from genome assembly GCA_036245805.1 of Pristionchus mayeri. NCBI lineage: Eukaryota > Metazoa > Nematoda > Chromadorea > Rhabditida > Neodiplogasteridae > Pristionchus > Pristionchus mayeri. The sequence goes on along the minus strand of BTRK01000004.1, from coordinate 610,563 downwards.
GAGCACTTCGAAAATCGAAGGTCGAAAGAAGATGTCTACTTGGGACTCCAAATTAAGAGCAAATGATTAGTTGACCGTGTTCTTCAAAAGGCTCCACTTATCAGCCCTCTATTTTAAGCAATCAACTCGGCTAGCGTCGACAAACTTGAGTAATTGTGAAGAGGAATGGTGAGCACTTCGAAAATCGAAGGTCGAAAGAAGATGTCTACTTGGGACTCCAAATTAAGAGCAAATGATTAATTGACCGTGTTCTTCAAAAGGCTCCACTTATCAGCCCTCTATTTTAAGCAATCAACTCGGCTAGCGTCGACAAACTTGAGTAATTGTGAAGAGGAATGGTGAGCACTTCGAAAATCGAAGGTCGAAAGAAGATGTCTACTTGGGACTCCAAATTAAGAGCAAATGATAAATTGACCGTGTTCTTCAAAAGGCTCCACTTATCAGCCCTCTATTTTAAGCAATCAACTCGGCTAGCGTCGACAAACTTGAGTAATTGTGAAGAGGAATGGTGAGCACTTCGAAAATCGAAGGTCGAAAGAAGATGTCTACTTGGGACTCCAAATTAAATCAAATGATTAATTAACCGTATTCTTCAAAAGGCTCCACTTATCAGCCCTCTATTTTAAGCAATCAACTCGGCTAGCGTCGACAAACTTGAGTAATTGTGAAGAGGAATGGTGAGCACTTCGAAAATCGAAGGTCGAAAGAAGATGTCTACTTGGGACTCCAAATTAAGAGCAAATGATTAATTGACCGTGTTCTTCAAAAGGCTCCACTTATCAGCCCTCTATTTTAAGCAATCAACTCGGCTAGCGTCGACAAACTTGAGTAATTGTGAAGAGGAATGGTGAGCACTTCGAAAATCGAAGGTCGAAAGAAGATGTCTACTTGGGACTCCAAATTAAGAGCAAATGATAAATTGACCGTGTTCTTCAAAAGGCTCCACTTATCAGCCCTCTATTTTAAGCAATCAACTCGGCTAGCGTCGACAAACTTGAGTAATTGTGAAGAGGAATGGTGAGCACTTCGAAAATCGAAGGTCGAAAGAAGATGTCTACTTGGGACTCCAAATTAAGATCAAATGATTAATGAACCGTATTCTTCAAAAGGCTCCACTTATCAGACCTCTATTTAAAAGAATCAACTCGGCTAGCGTCGACAAACTTGAGTAATTGTGAAGAGGAATGGTGAGCACTTCGAAAATCGAAGGTCGAAAGAAGATGTCTACTTGGGACTCCAAATTAAGATCAAATGATTAATTAACCGTATTCTTCAAAAGGCTCCACTTATCAGACCTCTATTTAAAAGAATCAACTCGGCTAGCGTCGACAAACTTGAGTACTTGTGAAGAGGAATGGTGAGCCCTTCGAAAAACGAAGGTCGAAAGAAGATGTCCACTTGGGACTCCAAATTAAGATCAAATGATTAATTAACCGTATTCTTCAAAAGGCTCCACTTATCAGCCCTCTATTTTAAGCAATCAACTCGGCTAGCGTCGACAAACTTGAGTAATTGTGAAGAGGAATGGTGAGCACTTCGAAAATCGAAGGTCGAAAGAAGATGTCTACTTGGGACTCCAAATTAAGAGCAAATGATTAATTGACCGTGTTCTTCAAAAGGCTCCACTTATCAGACCTCTATTTAAAAGAATCAACTCGGCTAGCGTCGACAAACTTGAGTAATTGTGAAGAGGAATGGTGAGCACTTCGAAAATCGAAGGTCGAAAGAAGATGTCTACTTGGGACTCCAAATTAAGATCAAATGATTAATTAACCGTATTCTTCAAAAGGCTCCACTTATCAGACCTCTATTTAAAAGAATCAACTCGGCTAGCGTCGACAAACTTGAGTACTTGTGAAGAGGAATGGTGAGCCCTTCGAAAAACGAAGGTCGAAAGAAGATGTCCACTTGGGACTCCAAATTAAGATCAAATGATTAATTAACCGTATTCTTCAAAAGGCTCCACTTATCAGCCCTCTATTTTAAGCAATCAACTCGGCTAGCGTCGACAAACTTGAGTAATTGTGAAGAGGAATGGTGAGCACTTCGAAAATCGAAGGTCGAAAGAAGATGTCTACTTGGGACTCCAAATTAAGAGCAAATGATTAATTGACCGTGTTCTTCAAAAGGCTCCACTTATCAGCCCTCTATTTTAAGCAATCAACTCGGCTAGCGTCGACAAACTTGAGTAATTGTGAAGAGGAATGGTGAGCACTTCGAAAATCGAAGGTCGAAAGAAGATGTCTACTTGGGACTCCAAATTAAGAGCAAATGATAAATTGACCGTGTTCTTCAAAAGGCTCCACTTATCAGCCCTCTATTTTAAGCAATCAACTCGGCTAGCGTCGACAAACTTGAGTAATTGTGAAGAGGAATGGTGAGCACTTCGAAAATCGAAGGTCGAAAGAAGATGTCTACTTGGGACTCCAAATTAAGATCAAATGATTAATGAACCGTATTCTTCAAAAGGCTCCACTTATCAGACCTCTATTTAAAAGAATCAACTCGGCTAGCGTCGACAAACTTGAGTACTTGTGAAGAGGAATGGTGAGCCCTTCGAAAAACGAAGGTCGAAAGAAGATGTCCACTTGGGACTCCAAATTAAGATCAAATGATTAATTAACCGTATTCTTCAAAAGGCTCCACTTATCAGCCCTCTATTTTAAGCAATCAACTCGGCTAGCGTCGACAAACTTGAGTAATTGTGAAGAGGAATGGTGAGCACTTCGAAAATCGAAGGTCGAAAGAAGATGTCTACTTGGGACTCCAAATTAAGAGCAAATGATTAATTGACCGTGTTCTTCAAAAGGCTCCACTTATCAGCCCTCTATTTTAAGCAATCAACTCGGCTAGCGTCGACAAACTTGAGTAATTGTGAAGAGGAATGGTGAGCACTTCGAAAATCGAAGGTCGAAAGAAGATGTCTACTTGGGACTCCAAATTAAGAGCAAATGATAAATTGACCGTGTTCTTCAAAAGGCTCCACTTATCAGCCCTCTATTTTAAGCAATCAACTCGGCTAGCGTCGACAAACTTGAGTAATTGTGAAGAGGAATGGTGAGCACTTCGAAAATCGAAGGTCGAAAGAAGATGTCTACTTGGGACTCCAAATTAAGATCAAATGATTAATGAACCGTATTCTTCAAAAGGCTCCACTTATCAGACCTCTATTTAAAAGAATCAACTCGGCTAGCGTCGACAAACTTGAGTACTTGTGAAGAGGAATGGTGAGCCCTTCGAAAAACGAAGGTCGAAAGAAGATGTCCACTTGGGACTCCAAATTAAGATCAAATGATTAATTAACCGTATTCTTCAAAAGGCTCCACTTATCAGCCCTCTATTTTAAGCAATCAACTCGGCTAGCGTCGACAAACTTGAGTAATTGTGAAGAGGAATGGTGAGCACTTCGAAAATCGAAGGTCGAAAGAAGATGTCTTCTTGGGACTCCAAATTAAGAGCAAATGATTAATTGACCGTGTTCTTCAAAAGGCTCCACTTATCAGCCCTCTATTTTAAGCAATCAACTCGGCTAGCGTCGACAAACTTGAGTAATTGTGAAGAGGAATGGTGAGCACTTCGAAAATCGAAGGTCGAAAGAAGATGTCTACTTGGGACTCCAAATTAAGAGCAAATGATAAATTGACCGTGTTCTTCAAAAGGCTCCACTTATCAGCCCTCTATTTTAAGCAATCAACTCGGCTAGCGTCGACAAACTTGAGTAATTGTGAAGAGGAATGGTGAGCACTTCGAAAATCGAAGGTCGAAAGAAGATGTCTACTTGGGACTCCAAATTAAAATCAAATGATTAATTAACCGTATTCTTCAAAAGGCTCCACTTATCAGACCTCTATTTAAAAGAATCAACTCGGCTAGCGTCGACAAGCTTGAGTACTTGTGAAGAGGAATGGTGAGCACTTCGAAAAACGAAGGTCGAAAGAAGATGTCCACTTGGGCCTCCAAATTAAGATCAAATGATTAATTAACCGTATTCTTCAAAAGGCTCCACTTATCAGACCTCTATTTAAAAGAATCAACTCGGCTAGCGTCGACAAACTTGAGTACTTGTGAAGAGGAATGGTGAGCACTTCGAAAAACGAAGGTCGAAAGAAGATGTCCACTTGGGACTCCAAATTAAAATCAAATGATTAATTAACCGTATTCTTCAAAAGGCTCCACTTATCAGACCTCTATTTAAAAGAATCAACTCGGCTAGCGTCGACAAGCTTGAGTACTTGTGAAGAGGAATGGTGAGCACTTCGAAAAACGAAGGTCGAAAGAAGATGTCCACTTGGGACTCCAAATTAAGATCAAATGATTAATTAACCGTATTCTTCAAAAGGCTCCACTTATCAGCCCTCTATTTTAAGCAATCAACTCGGCTAGCGTCGACAAACTTGAGTAATTGTGAAGAGGAATGGTGAGCACTTCGAAAATCGAAGGTCGAAAGAAGATGTCTTCTTGGGACTCCAAATTAAGAGCAAATGATTAATTGACCGTGTTCTTCAAAAGGCTCCACTTATCAGCCCTCTATTTTAAGCAATCAACTCGGCTAGCGTCGACAAACTTGAGTAATTGTGAAGAGGAATGGTGAGCACTTCGAAAATCGAAGGTCGAAAGAAGATGTCTACTTGGGACTCCAAATTAAGAGCAAATGATAAATTGACCGTGTTCTTCAAAAGGCTCCACTTATCAGCCCTCTATTTTAAGCAATCAACTCGGCTAGCGTCGACAAACTTGAGTAATTGTGAAGAGGAATGGTGAGCACTTCGAAAATCGAAGGTCGAAAGAAGATGTCTACTTGGGACTCCAAATTAAAATCAAATGATTAATTAACCGTATTCTTCAAAAGGCTCCACTTATCAGACCTCTATTTAAAAGAATCAACTCGGCTAGCGTCGACAAGCTTGAGTACTTGTGAAGAGGAATGGTGAGCACTTCGAAAAACGAAGGTCGAAAGAAGATGTCCACTTGGGACTCCAAATTAAGATCAAATGATTAATTAACCGTATTCTTCAAAAGGCTCCACTTATCAGCCCTCTATTTTAAGCAATCAACTCGGCTAGCGTCGACAAACTTGAGTACTTGTGAAGAGGAATGGTGAGCACTTCGAAAATCGAAGGTCGAAAGAAGATGTCTACTTGGGACTCCAAATTAAGAGCAAATGATTAATTGACCGTGTTCTTCAAAAGGCTCCACTTATCAGCCCTCTATTTTAAGCAATCAACTCGGCTAGCGTCGACAAACTTGAGTACTTGTGAAGAGGAATGGTGAGCACTTCGAAAAACGAAGGTCGAAAGAAGATGTCCACTTGGGACTCCAAATTAAAATCAAATGATTAATTAACCGTATTCTTCAAAAGGCTCCACTTATCAGACCTCTATTTAAAAGAATCAACTCGGCTAGCGTCGACAAGCTTGAGTACTTGTGAAGAGGAATGGTGAGCACTTCGAAAAACGAAGGTCGAAAGAAGATGTCCACTTGGGACTCCAAATTAAGATCAAATGATTAATTAACCGTATTCTTCAAAAGGCTCCACTTATCAGCCCTCTATTTTAAGCAATCAACTCGGCTAGCGTCGACAAACTTGAGTAATTGTGAAGAGGAATGGTGAGCACTTCGAAAATCGAAGGTCGAAAGAAGATGTCTTCTTGGGACTCCAAATTAAGAGCAAATGATTAATTGACCGTGTTCTTCAAAAGGCTCCACTTATCAGCCCTCTATTTTAAGCAATCAACTCGGCTAGCGTCGACAAACTTGAGTAATTGTGAAGAGGAATGGTGAGCACTTCGAAAATCGAAGGTCGAAAGAAGATGTCTACTTGGGACTCCAAATTAAGAGCAAATGATAAATTGACCGTGTTCTTCAAAAGGCTCCACTTATCAGACCTCTATTTAAAAGAATCAACTCGGCTAGCGTCGACAAACTTGAGTACTTGTGAAGAGGAATGGTGAGCCCTTCGAAAAACGAAGGTCGAAAGAAGATGTCCACTTGGGACTCCAAATTAAGATCAAATGATTAATTAACCGTATTCTTCAAAAGGCTCCACTTATCAGCCCTCTATTTTAAGCAATCAACTCGGCTAGCGTCGACAAACTTGAGTAATTGTGAAGAGGAATGGTGAGCACTTCGAAAATCGAAGGTCGAAAGAAGATGTCTACTTGGGACTCCAAATTAAGATCAAATGATTAATTAACCGTATTCTTCAAAAGGCTCCACTTATCAGCCCTCTATTTTAAGCAATCAACTCGGCTAGCGTCGACAAACTTGAGTAATTGTGAAGAGGAATGGTGAGCACTTCGAAAATCGAAGGTCGAAAGAAGATGTCTACTTGGGACTCCAAATTAAGAGCAAATGATTAATTGACCGTATTCTTCAAAAGGCTCCACTTATCAGCCCTCTATTTTAAGCAATCAACTCGGCTAGCGTCGACAAACTTGAGTAATTGTGAAGAGGAATGGTGAGCACTTCGAAAATCGAAGGTCGAAAGAAGATGTCTACTTGGGACTCCAAATTAAGAGCAAATGATTAATTGACCGTGTTCTTCAAAAGGCTCCACTTATCAGCCCTCTATTTTAAGCAATCAACTCGGCTAGCGTCGACAAACTTGAGTAATTGTGAAGAGGAATGGTGAGCACTTCGAAAATCGAAGGTCGAAAGAAGATGTCTACTTGGGACTCCAAATTATGATCAAATGATTAATGAACCGTATTCTTCAAAAGGCTCCACTTATCAGACCTCTATTTAAAAGAATCAACTCGGCTAGCGTCGACAAACTTGAGTAATTGTGAAGAGGAATGGTGAGCACTTCGAAAATCGAAGGTCGAAAGAAGATGTCTACTTGGGACTCCAAATTAAGAGCAAATGATAAATTGACCGTGTTCTTCAAAAGGCTCCACTTATCAGACCTCTATTTAAAAGAATCAACTCGGCTAGCGTCGACAAACTTGAGTACTTGTGAAGAGGAATGGTGAGCCCTTCGAAAAACGAAGGTCGAAAGAAGATGTCCACTTGGGACTCCAAATTAAGATCAAATGATTAATTAACCGTATTCTTCAAAAGGCTCCACTTATCAGCCCTCTATTTTAAGCAATCAACTCGGCTAGCGTCGACAAACTTGAGTAATTGTGAAGAGGAATGGTGAGCACTTCGAAAATCGAAGGTCGAAAGAAGATGTCTACTTGGGACTCCAAATTAAGATCAAATGATTAATTAACCGTATTCTTCAAAAGGCTCCACTTATCAGCCCTCTATTTTAAGCAATCAACTCGGCTAGCGTCGACAAACTTGAGTAATTGTGAAGAGGAATGGTGAGCACTTCGAAAATCGAAGGTCGAAAGAAGATGTCTACTTGGGACTCCAAATTAAGAGCAAATGATTAATTGACCGTATTCTTCAAAAGGCTCCACTTATCAGCCCTCTATTTTAAGCAATCAACTCGGCTAGCGTCGACAAACTTGAGTAATTGTGAAGAGGAATGGTGAGCACTTCGAAAATCGAAGGTCGAAAGAAGATGTCTACTTGGGACTCCAAATTAAGAGCAAATGATTAATTGACCGTGTTCTTCAAAAGGCTCCACTTATCAGCCCTCTATTTTAAGCAATCAACTCGGCTAGCGTCGACAAACTTGAGTAATTGTGAAGAGGAATGGTGAGCACTTCGAAAATCGAAGGTCGAAAGAAGATGTCTACTTGGGACTCCAAATTATGATCAAATGATTAATGAACCGTATTCTTCAAAAGGCTCCACTTATCAGACCTCTATTTAAAAGAATCAACTCGGCTAGCGTCGACAAACTTGAGTAATTGTGAAGAGGAATGGTGAGCACTTCGAAAATCGAAGGTCGAAAGAAGATGTCTACTTGGGACTCCAAATTAAGATCAAATGATTAATTAACCGTATTCTTCAAAAGGCTCCACTTATCAGACCTCTATTTAAAAGAATCAACTCGGCTAGCGTCGACAAACTTGAGTACTTGTGAAGAGGAATGGTGAGCCCTTCGAAAAACGAAGGTCGAAAGAAGATGTCCACTTGGGACTCCAAATTAAGATCAAATGATTAATTAACCGTATTCTTCAAAAGGCTCCACTTATCAGCCCTCTATTTTAAGCAATCAACTCGGCTAGCGTCGACAAACTTGAGTAATTGTGAAGAGGAATGGTGAGCACTTCGAAAATCGAAGGTCGAAAGAAGATGTCTACTTGGGACTCCAAATTAAGATCAAATGATTAATTAACCGTATTCTTCAAAAGGCTCCACTTATCAGACCTCTATTTAAAAGAATCAACTCGGCTAGCGTCGACAAACTTGAGTACTTGTGAAGAGGAATGGTGAGCCCTTCGAAAAACGAAGGTCGAAAGAAGATGTCCACTTGGGACTCCAAATTAAGATCAAATGATTAATTAACCGTATTCTTCAAAAGGCTCCACTTATCAGCCCTCTATTTTAAGCAATCAACTCGGCTAGCGTCGACAAACTTGAGTAATTGTGAAGAGGAATGGTGAGCACTTCGAAAATCGAAGGTCGAAAGAAGATGTCTACTTGGGACTCCAAATTAAGAGCAAATGATTAATTGACCGTGTTCTTCAAAAGGCTCCACTTATCAGCCCTCTATTTTAAGCAATCAACTCGGCTAGCGTCGACAAACTTGAGTAATTGTGAAGAGGAATGGTGAGCACTTCGAAAATCGAAGGTCGAAAGAAGATGTCTACTTGGGACTCCAAATTAAGATCAAATGATTAATTAACCGTATTCTTCAAAAGGCTCCACTTATCAGACCTCTATTTAAAAGAATCAACTCGGCTAGCGTCGACAAACTTGAGTACTTGTGAAGAGGAATGGTGAGCACTTCGAAAAACGAAGGTCGAAAGAAGATGTCCACTTGGGACTCCAAATTAAAATCAAATGATTAATTAACCGTATTCTTCAAAAGGCTCCACTTATCAGACCTCTATTTAAAAGAATCAACTCGGCTAGCGTCGACAAACTTGAGTACTTGTGAAGAGGAATGGTGAGCACTTCGAAAAACGAAGGTCGAAAGAAGATGTCCACTTGGGACTCCAAATTAAGATCAAATGATTAATTAACCGTATTCTTCAAAAGGCTCCACTTATCAGCCCTCTATTTTAAGCAATCAACTCGGCTAGCGTCGACAAACTTGAGTAATTGTGAAGAGGAATGGTGAGCACTTCGAAAATCGAAGGTCGAAAGAAGATGTCTACTTGGGACTCCAAATTAAGTTCAAATGATTAATTAACCGTATTCTTCAAAAGGCTTCACTTATCAGACCTCTATTTAAAAGAATCAACTCGGCTAGCGTCGACAAACTTGAGTAATTGTGAAGAGGAATGGTGAGCACTTCGAAAATCGAAGGTGGAAAGAAGATGTCTACTTGGGACTCCAAATTAAGAGCAAATGATTAATTGACCGTGTTCTTCAAAAGACTCCACTTATCAGCCCTCTATTTTAAGCAATCAACTCGGCTAGCGTCGACAAACTTGTGTAATTGTGAAGAGGAATGGTGAGCACTTCGAAAATCGAAGGTCGAAAGAAGATGTCTACTTGGGACTCCAAATTAAGAGCAAATGATTAATTGACCGTGTTCTTCAAAAGACTCCACTTATCAGCCCTCTATTTTAAGCAATCATCTCGGCTAGCGTCGACAAACTTGAGTAATTGTGAAGAGGAATGGTGAGCACTTCGAAAATCGAAGGTCGAAAGAAGATGTCTACTTGGGACTCCAAATTAAGATCAAATGATTAATTAACCGTATTCTTCAAAAGGCTCCACTTATCAGACCTCTATTTAAAAGAATCAACTCGGCTAGCGTCGACAAACTTGAGTACTTGTGAAGAGGAATGGTGAGCACTTCGAAAAACGAAGGTCGAAAGAAGATGTCCACTTGGGACTCCAAATTAAGATCAAATGATTAATTAACCGTATTCTTCAAAAGGCTCCACTTATCAGCCCTCTATTTTAAGCAATCAACTCGGCTAGCGTCGACAAACTTGAGTAATTGTGAAGAGGAATGGTGAGCACTTCGAAAATCGAAGGTCGAAAGAAGATGTCTACTTGGGACTCCAAATTAAGTTCAAATGATTAATTAACCGTATTCTTCAAAAGGCTTCACTTATCAGACCTCTATTTAAAAGAATCAACTCGGCTAGCGTCGACAAACTTGAGTAATTGTGAAGAGGAATGGTGAGCACTTCGAAAATCGAAGGTGGAAAGAAGATGTCTACTTGGGACTCCAAATTAAGAGCAAATGATTAATTGACCGTGTTCTTCAAAAGACTCCACTTATCAGCCCTCTATTTTAAGCAATCAACTCGGCTAGCGTCGACAAACTTGTGTAATTGTGAAGAGGAATGGTGAGCACTTCGAAAATCGAAGGTCGAAAGAAGATGTCTACTTGGGACTCCAAATTAAGAGCAAATGATTAATTGACCGTGTTCTTCAAAAGACTCCACTTATCAGCCCTCTATTTTAAGCAATCATCTCGGCTAGCGTCGACAAACTTGAGTAATTGTGAAGAGGAATGGTGAGCACTTCGAAAATCGAAGGTCGAAAGAAGATGTCTACTTGGGACTCCAAATTAAGATCAAATGATTAATTAACCGTATTCTTCAAAAGGCTCCACTTATCAGACCTCTATTTAAAAGAATCAACTCGGCTAGCGTCGACAAACTTGAGTACTTGTGAAGAGGAATGGTGAGCACTTCGAAAAACGAAGGTCGAAAGAAGATGTCCACTTGGGACTCCAAATAAAAATCAAATGATTAATTAACCGTATTCTTCAAAGGCTCCACTTATCAGACCTCTATTTAAAAGAATCAACTCGGCTAGCGTCGACAAACTTGAGTACTTGTGAGTAGGAATGGTGAGCACTTCGAAAATCGAAGGTCGAAAGAAGATGTCTACTTGGGACTCCAAATTAAGAGCAAATGATTAATGAACCGTATTCTTCAAAAGGCTCCACTTATCAGACCTCTATTTAAAAGAATCAACTCGGCTAGCGTCGACAAACTTGAGTAATTGTGAAGAGGAATGGTGAGCACTTCGAAAATCGAAGGTCGAAAGAAGATGTCTACTTGGGACTCCAAATTAAGATCAAATGATTAATTAACCGTATTCTTCAAAAGGCTCCACTTATCAGACCTCTATTTAAAAGAATCAACTCGGCTAGCGTCGACAAACTTGAGTACTTGTGAAGAGGAATGGTGAGCACTTCGAAAAACGAAGGTCGAAAGAAGATGTCCACTTGGGACTCCAAATTAAAATCAAATGATTAATTAACCGTATTCTTCAAAAGGCTCCACTTATCAGACCTCTATTTAAAAGAATCAACTCGGCTAGCGTCGACAAACTTGAGTACTTGTGAAGAGGAATGGTGAGCACTTCGAAAAACGAAGGTCGAAAGAAGATGTCCACTTGGGACTCCAAATGAAGATCAAATGATTAATTGACCGTGTTCTTCAAAAGACTCCACTTATCAGCCCTCTATTTAAAAGAATCAACTCGGCTAGCGTCGACAAACTTGAGTAATTGTGAAGAGGAATGGTGAGCACTTCGAAAATCGAAGGTCGAAAGAAGATGTCTACTTGGGACTCCAAATTAAGATCAAATGATTAATTAACCGTATTCTTCAAAAGGCTCCACTTATCAGACCTCTATTTAAAAGAATCAACTCGGCTAGCGTCGACAAACGAGTAATTGTGAAGAGGAATGGTGAGCACTTCGAAAATCGAAGGTCGAAAGAAGATGTCTACTTGGGACTCCAAATTAAGATCAAATGATTAATTAACCGTATTCTTCAAAAGGCTCCACTTATCAGCCCTCTATTTTAAGCAATCAACTCGGCTAGCGTCGACAAACTTGAGTAATTGTGAAGAGGAATGGTGAGCACTTCGAAAATCGAAGGTCGAAAGAAGATGTCTACTTGGGACTCCAAATTAAGAGCAAATGATTAATTGACCGTGTTCTTCAAAAGACTCCACTTATCAGCCCTCTATTTTAAGCAATCAACTCGGCTAGCGTCGACAAACTTGAGTAATTGTGAAGAGGAATGGTGAGCACTTCGAAAATCGAAGGTCGAAAGAAGATGTCCACTTGGGACTCCAAATTAAGATCAAATGATTAATTGACCGTGTTCTTCAAAAGACTCCACTTATCAGCCCTCTATTTTAAGCAATCAACTCGGCTAGCGTCGACAAACTTGAGTAATTGTGAAGAGGAATGGTGAGCACTTCGAAAATCGAAGGTCGAAAGAAGATGTCTACTTGGGACTCCAAATTAAGATCAAATGATTAATTAACCGTATTCTTCAAAAGGCTCCACTTATCAGACCTCTATTTAAAAGAATCAACTCGGCTAGCGTCGACAAACTTGAGTACTTGTGAAGAGGAATGGTGAGCACTTCGAAAATCGAAGGTCGAAAGAAGATGTCTACTTGGGACTCCAAATTAAGATCAAATAATTAATTAACCGTATTCTTCAAAAGGCTCCACTTATCAGATCTCTATTTAAAAGAATCAACTCGGCTAGCGTCGACAAACTTGAGTACTTGTGAAGAGGAATGGTGAGCACTTCGAAAATCGAAGGTCGAAAGAAGATGTCTACTTGGGACTCCAAATTAAGATCAAATGATTAATTAACCGTATTCTTCAAAAGGCTCCACTTATCAGACCTCTATTTAAAAGAATCAACTCGGCTAGCGTCGACAAACTTGAGTAATTGTGAAGAGGAATGGTGAGCACTTCGAAAATCGAAGGTGGAAAGAAGATGTCTACTTGGGACTCCAAATTAAGAGCAAATGATTAATTGACCGTGTTCTTCAAAAGACTCCACTTATCAGCCCTCTATTTTAAGCAATCAACTCGGCTAGCGTCGACAAACTTGAGTAATTGTGAAGAGGAATGGTGAGCACTTCGAAAATCGAAGGTCGAAAGAAGATGTCTACTTGGGACTCCAAATTAAGAGCAAATGATTAATTGACCGTGTTCTTCAAAAGACTCCACTTATCAGCCCTCTATTTTAAGCAATCAACTCGGCTAGCGTCGACAAACTTGAGTAATTGTGAAGAGGAATGGTGAGCACTTCGAAAATCGAAGGTCGAAAGAAGATGTCTACTTGGGACTCCAAATTAAGATCAAATGATTAATTAACCGTATTCTTCAAAAGGCTCCACTTATCAGACCTCTATTTAAAAGAATCAACTCGGCTAGCGTCGACAAACTTGAGTACTTGTGAAGAGGAATGGTGAGCACTTCGAAAATCGAAGGTCGAAAGAAGATGTCTACTTGGGACTCCAAATTAAGATCAAATAATTAATTAACCGTATTCTTCAAAAGGCTCCACTTATCAGATCTCTATTTAAAAGAATCAACTCGGCTAGCGTCGACAAACTTGAGTACTTGTGAAGAGGAATGGTGAGCACTTCGAAAATCGAAGGTCGAAAGAAGATGTCTACTTGGGACTCCAAATTAAGATCAAATGATTAATTAACCGTATTCTTCAAAAGGCTCCACTTATCAGACCTCTATTTAAAAGAATCAACTCGGCTAGCGTCGACAAACTTGAGTAATTGTGAAGAGGAATGGTGAGCACTTCGAAAATCGAAGGTGGAAAGAAGATGTCTACTTGGGACTCCAAATTAAGAGCAAATGATTAATTGACCGTGTTCTTCAAAAGACTCCACTTATCAGCCCTCTATTTTAAGCAATCAACTCGGCTAGCGTCGACAAACTTGAGTAATTGTGAAGAGGAATGGTGAGCACTTCGAAAATCGAAGGTCGAAAGAAGATGTCTACTTGGGACTCCAAATTAAGAGCAAATGATTAATTGACCGTGTTCTTCAAAAGACTCCACTTATCAGCCCTCTATTTTAAGCAATCAACTCGGCTAGCGTCGACAAACTTGAGTAATTGTGAAGAGGAATGGTGAGCACTTCGAAAATCGAAGGTCGAAAGAAGATGTCTACTTGGGACTCCAAATTAAGATCAAATGATTAATTAACCGTATTCTTCAAAAGGCTCCACTTATCAGACCTCTATTTAAAAGAATCAACTCGGCTAGCGTCGACAAACTTGAGTACTTGTGAAGAGGAATGGTGAGCACTTCGAAAAACGAAGGTCGAAAGAAGATGTCCACTTGGGACTCCAAATTAAAATCAAATGATTAATTAACCGTATTCTTCAAAGGCTCCACTTATCAGACCTCTATTTAAAAGAATCAACTCGGCTAGCGTCGACAAACTTGAGTACTTGTGAGTAGGAATGGTGAGCACTTCGATAAACGAAGGTCGAAAGAAGATGTCCACTTGGGACTCCAAATTAAGATCAAATGATTAATTAACCGTATTCTTCAAAAGGCTCCACTTATCAGCCCTCTATTTTAAGCAATCAACTCGGCTAGCGTCGACAAACTTGAGTAATTGTGAAGAGGAATGGTGAGCACTTCGAAAATCGAAGGTCGAAAGAAGATGTCTACTTGGGACTCCAAATTAAGATCAAATGATTAATTAACCGTATTCTTCAAAAGGCTCCACTTATCAGACCTCTATTTAAAAGAATCAACTCGGCTAGCGTCGACAAACTTGAGTAATTGTGAAGAGGAATGGTGAGCACTTCGAAAATCGAAGGTGGAAAGAAGATGTCAACTTGGGACTCCAAATTAAGAGCAAATGATTAATTGACCGTGTTCTTCAAAAGACTCCACTTATCAGCCCTCTATTTTAAGCAATCAACTCGGCTAGCGTCGACAAACTTGAGTAATTGTGAAGAGGAATGGTGAGCACTTCGAAAATCGAAGGTCGAAAGAAGATGTCTACTTGGGACTCCAAATTAAGATCAAATAATTAATTAACCGTATTCTTCAAAAGGCTCCACTTATCAGATCTCTATTTAAAAGAATCAACTCGGCTAGCGTCGACAAACTTGAGTACTTGTGAAGAGGAATGGTGAGCACTTCGAAAATCGAAGGTCGAAAGAAGATGTCTACTTGGGACTCCAAATTAAGATCAAATGATTAATTAACCGTATTCTTCAAAAGGCTCCACTTATCAGACCTCTATTTAAAAGAATCAACTCGGCTAGCGTCGACAAACTTGAGTACTTGTGAAGAGGAATGGTGAGCACTTCGAAAAACGAAGGTCGAAAGAAGATGTCCACTTGGGACTCCAAATTAAGATCAAATGATTAATTAACCGTATTCTTCAAAAGGCTCCACTTATCAGCCCTCTATTTCAAGCAATCAACTCGGCTAGCGTCGACAAACTTGAGTAATTGTGAAGAGGAATGGTGAGCACTTCGAAAATCGAAGGTCGAAAGAAGATGTCTACTTGGGACTCCAAATTAAGATCAAATGATTAATTAACCGTATTCTTCAAAAGGCTCCACTTATCAGCCCTCTATTTTAAGCAATCAACTCGGCTAGCGTCGACAAACTTGAGTAATTGTGAAGAGGAATGGTGAGCACTTCGAAAATCGAAGGTCGAAAGAAGATGTCTACTTGGGACTCCAAATTAAGATGAAATGATTAATTAACCGTATTCTTCAAAAGGCTCCACTTATCAGCCCTCTATTTTAAGCAATCAACTCGGCTAGCGTCGACAAACTTGAGCACTTGTGAAGAGGAATGGTGAGCACTTCGAAAAACGAAGGTCGAAAGAAGATGTCCACTTGGGACTCCAAATTAAGATCAAATGATTAATTAACCGTATTCTTCAAAAGGCTCCACTTATCAGCCCTCTATTTCAAGCAATCAACTCGGCTAGCGTCGACAAACTTGAGTAATTGTGAAGAGGAATGGTGAGCACTTCGAAAGTCGAAGGTCGAAAGAAGATGTCTACTTGGGACTCCAAATTAAGATCAAATGATTAATTAACCGTATTCTTCAAAAGACTCCACTTATCAGACCTCTATTTAAAAGAATCAACTCGGCTAGCGTCGACAAACTTGAGTACTTGTGAAGAGGAATGGTGAGCACTTCGAAAAACGAAGGTCGAAAGAAGATGTCCACTTGGGACTCCAAATTAAGATCAAATGATTAATTAACCGTATTCTTCAAAAGGCTCCACTTATCAGACCTCTATTTAAAAGAATCAACTCGGCTAGCGTCGACAAACTTGAGTACTTGTGAAGAGGAATGGTGAGCACTTCGAAAAACGAAGGTCGAAAGAAGATGTCCACTTGGGACTCCAAATTAAGATCAAATGATTAATTAACCGTATTCTTCAAAAGGCTCCACTTATCAGACCTCTATTTAAAAGAATCAACTCGGCTAGCGTCGACAAACTTGAGTACTTGTGAAGAGGAATGGTGAGCACTTCGAAAAACGAAGGTCGAAAGAAGATGTCCACTTGGGACTCCAAATTAAGATCAAATGATTAATTAACCGTATTCTTCAAAAGGCTCCACTTATCAGCCCTCTATTTCAAGCAATCAACTCGGCTAGCGTCGACAAACTTGAGTAATTGTGAAGAGGAATGGTGAGCACTTCGAAAATCGAAGGTCGAAAGAAGATGTCTACTTGGGACTCCAAATTAAGATCAAATGATTAATTAACCGTATTCTTCAAAAGGCTCCACTTATCAGACCTCTATTTAAAAGAATCAACTCGGCTAGCGTCGACAAACTTGAGTAATTGTGAAGAGGAATGGTGAGCACTTCGAAAATCGAAGGTGGAAAGAAGATGTCTACTTGGGACTCCAAATTAAGAGCAAATGATTAATTGACCGTGTTCTTCAAAAGACTCCACTTATCAGCCCTCTATTTTAAGCAATCAACTCGGCTAGCGTCGACAAACTTGAGTAATTGTGAAGAGGAATGGTGAGCACTTCGAAAAACGAAGGTCGAAAGAAGATGTCCACTTGGGACTCCAAATTAAGATCAAATGATTAATTAACCGTATTCTTCAAAAGGCTCCACTTATCAGCCCTCTATTTTAAGCAATCAACTCGGCTAGCGTCGACAAACTTGAGTACTTGTGAAGAGGAATGGTGAGCACTTCGAAAAACGAAGGTCGAAAGAAGATGTCCACTTGGGACTCCAAATTAAGATCAAATGATTAATTAACCGTATTCTTCAAAAGGCTCCACTTATCAGCCCTCTATTTCAAGCAATCAACTCGGCTAGCGTCGACAAACTTGAGTAATTGTGAAGAGGAATGGTGAGCACTTCGAAAATCGAAGGTCGAAAGAAGATGTCTACTTGGGACTCCAAATTAAGATGAAATGATTAATTAACCGTATTCTTCAAAAGGCTCCACTTATCAGCCCTCTATTTTAAGCAATCAACTCGGCTAGCGTCGACAAACTTGAGCACTTGTGAAGAGGAATGGTGAGCACTTCGAAAAACGAAGGTCGAAAGAAGATGTCCACTTGGGACTCCAAATTAAGATCAAATGATTAATTAACCGTATTCTTCAAAAGGCTCCACTTATCAGCCCTCTATTTCAAGCAATCAACTCGGCTAGCGTCGACAAACTTGAGTAATTGTGAAGAGGAATGGTGAGCACTTCGAAAATCGAAGGTCGAAAGAAGATGTCTACTTGGGACTCCAAATTAAGATCAAATGATTAATTAACCGTATTCTTCAAAAGGCTCCACTTATCAGCCCTCTATTTTAAGCAATCAACTCGGCTAGCGTCGACAAACTTGAGTAATTGTGAAGAGGAATGGTGAGCACTTCGAAAATCGAAGGTCGAAAGAACATGTCTACTTGGGACTCCAAATTAAGATGAAATGATTAATTAACCGTATTCTTCAAAAGGCTCCACTTATCAGCCCTCTATTTTAAGCAATCAACTCGGCTAGCGTCGACAAACTTGAGCACTTGTGAAGAGGAATGGTGAGCACTTCGAAAAACGAAGGTCGAAAGAAGATGTCCACTTGGGACTCCAAATTAAGATCAAATGATTAATTAACCGTATTCTTCAAAAGGCTCCACTTATCAGCCCTCTATTTCAAGCAATCAACTCGGCTAGCGTCGACAAACTTGAGTAATTGTGAAGAGGAATGGTGAGCACTTCGAAAGTCGAAGGTCGAAAGAAGATGTCTACTTGGGACTCCAAATTAAGATCAAATGATTAATTAACCGTATTCTTCAAAAGACTCCACTTATCAGACCTCTATTTAAAAGAATCAACTCGGCTAGCGTCGACAAACTTGAGTAATTGTGAAGAGGAATGGTGAGCACTTCGAAAATCGAAGGTCGAAAGAAGATGTCTACTTGGGACTCCAAATTAAGAGCAAATGATTAATTGACCGTGTTCTTCAAAAGACTCCACTTATCAGCCCTCTATTTTAAGCAATCAACTCGGCTAGCGTCGACAAACTTGAGTAATTGTGAAGAGGAATGGTGAGCACTTCGAAAATCGAAGGTCGAAAGAAGATGTCTACTTGGGACTCCAAATTAAGATCAAATGATTAATTAACCGTATTCTTCAAAAGGCTCCACTTATCAGACCTCTATTTAAAAGAATCAACTCGGCTAGCGTCGACAAACTTGAGTACTTGTGAAGAGGAATGGTGAGCACTTCGAAAAACGAAGGTCGAAAGAAGATGTCCACTTGGGACTCCAAATTAAGATCAAATGATTAATTAACCGTATTCTTCAAAAGGCTCCACTTATCAGACCTCTATTTAAAAGAATCAACTCGGCTAGCGTCGACAAACTTGAGTACTTGTGAAGAGGAATGGTGAGCACTTCGAAAGTCGAAGGTCGAAAGAAGATGTCTACTTGGGACTCCAAATTAAGAGCAAATGATTAATTAACCGTATTCTTCAAAAGGCTCCACTTATCAGACCTCTATTTAAAAGAATCAACTCGGCTAGCGTCGACAAACTTGAGTACTTGTGAAGAGGAATGGTGAGCACTTCGAAAAACGAAGGTCGAAAGAAGATGTCCACTTGGGACTCCAAATTAAGATCAAATGATTAATTAACCGTATTCTTCAAAAGGCTCCACTTATCAGACCTCTATTTAAAAGAATCAACTCGGCTAGCGTCGACAAACTTGAGTAATTGTGAAGAGGAATGGTGAGCACTTCGAAAGTCGAAGGTCGAAAGAAGATGTCTACTTGGGACTCCAAATTAAGAGCAAATGATTAATTAACCGTATTCTTCAAAAGGCTCCACTTATCAGACCTCTATTTAAAAGAATCAACTCGGCTAGCGTCGACAAACTTGAGTAATTGTGAAGAGGAATGGTGAGCACTTCGAAAATCGAAGGTGGAAAGAAGATGTCTACTTGGGACTCCAAATTAAGAGCAAATGATTAATTGACCGTGTTCTTCAAAAGACTCCACTTATCAGCCCTCTATTTTAAGCAATCAACTCGGCTAGCGTCGACAAACTTGAGTAATTGTGAAGAGGAATGGTGAGCACTTCGAAAAACGAAGGTCGAAAGAAGATGTCCACTTGGGACTCCAAATTAAGATCAAATGATTAATTAACCGTATTCTTCAAAAGGCTCCACTTATCAGCCCTCTATTTCAAGCAATCAACTCGGCTAGCGTCGACAAACTTGAGTAATTGTGAAGAGGAATGGTGAGCACTTCGAAAATCGAAGGTCGAAAGAAGATGTCTACTTGGGACTCCAAATTAAGATCAAATGATTAATTAACCGTATTCTTCAAAAGGCTCCACTTATCAGCCCTCTATTTTAAGCAATCAACTCGGCTAGCGTCGACAAACTTGAGTAATTGTGAAGAGGAATGGTGAGCACTTCGAAAATCGAAGGTCGAAAGAAGATGTCTACTTGGGACTCCAAATTAAGATGAAATGATTAATTAACCGTATTCTTCAAAAGGCTCCACTTATCAGCCCTCTATTTTAAGCAATCAACTCGGCTAGCGTCGACAAACTTGAGCACTTGTGAAGAGGAATGGTGAGCACTTCGAAAAACGAAGGTCGAAAGAAGATGTCCACTTGGGACTCCAAATTAAGATCAAATGATTAATTAACCGTATTCTTCAAAAGGCTCCACTTATCAGCCCTCTATTTCAAGCAATCAACTCGGCTAGCGTCGACAAACTTGAGTAATTGTGAAGAGGAATGGTGAGCACTTCGAAAATCGAAGGTCGAAAGAAGATGTCTACTTGGGACTCCAAATTAAGATCAAATGATTAATTAACCGTATTCTTCAAAAGGCTCCACTTATCAGCCCTCTATTTTAAGCAATCAACTCGGCTAGCGTCGACAAACTTGAGTAATTGTGAAGAGGAATGGTGAGCACTTCGAAAATCGAAGGTCGAAAGAAGATGTCTACTTGGGACTCCAAATTAAGATGAAATGATTAATTAACCGTATTCTTCAAAAGGCTCCACTTATCAGCCCTCTATTTTAAGCAATCAACTCGGCTAGCGTCGACAAACTTGAGCACTTGTGAAGAGGAATGGTGAGCACTTCGAAAAACGAAGGTCGAAAGAAGATGTCCACTTGGGACTCCAAATTAAGATCAAATGATTAATTAACCGTATTCTTCAAAAGGCTCCACTTATCAGCCCTCTATTTCAAGCAATCAACTCGGCTAGCGTCGACAAACTTGAGTAATTGTGAAGAGGAATGGTGAGCACTTCGAAAGTCGAAGGTCGAAAGAAGATGTCTACTTGGGACTCCAAATTAAGATCAAATGATTAATTAACCGTATTCTTCAAAAGACTCCACTTATCAGACCTCTATTTAAAAGAATCAACTCGGCTAGCGTCGACAAACTTGAGTAATTGTGAAGAGGAATGGTGAGCACTTCGAAAATCGAAGGTGGAAAGAAGATGTCTACTTGGGACTCCAAATTAAGAGCAAATGATTAATTGACCGTGTTCTTCAAAAGACTCCACTTATCAGCCCTCTATTTTAAGCAATCAACTCGGCTAGCGTCGACAAACTTGAGTAATTGTGAAGAGGAATGGTGAGCACTTCGAAAATCGAAGGTCGAAAGAAGATGTCTACTTGGGACTCCAAATTAAGATCAAATGATTAATTAACCGTATTCTTCAAAAGGCTCCACTTATCAGACCTCTATTTAAAAGAATCAACTCGGCTAGCGTCGACAAACTTGAGTACTTGTGAAGAGGAATGGTGAGCACTTCGAAAAACGAAGGTCGAAAGAAGATGTCCACTTGGGACTCCAAATTAAGATCAAATGATTAATTAACCGTATTCTTCAAAAGGCTCCACTTATCAGACCTCTATTTAAAAGAATCAACTCGGCTAGCGTCGACAAACTTGACTACTTGTGAAGAGGAATGGTGAGCACTTCGAAAAACGAAGGTCGAAAGAAGATGTCCACTTGGGACTCCAAATTAAGATCAAATGATTAATTAACCGTATTCTTCAAAAGGCTCCACTTATCAGCCCTCTATTTCAAGCAATCAACTCGGCTAGCGTCGACAAACTTGAGTAATTGTGAAGAGGAATGGTGAGCACTTCGAAAGTCGAAGGTCGAAAGAAGATGTCTACTTGGGACTCCAAATTAAGAGCAAATGATTAATTAACCGTATTCTTCAAAAGGCTCCACTTATCAGACCTCTATTTAAAAGAATCAACTCGGCTAGCGTCGACAAACTTGAGTAATTGTGAAGAGGAATGGTGAGCACTTCGAAAATCGAAGGTGGAAAGAAGATGTCTACTTGGGACTCCAAATTAAGAGCAAATGATTAATTGACCGTGTTCTTCAAAAGACTCCACTTATCAGCCCTCTATTTTAAGCAATCAACTCGGCTAGCGTCGACAAACTTGAGTAATTGTGAAGAGGAATGGTGAGCACTTCGAAAAACGAAGGTGGAAAGAAGATGTCTACTTGGGACTCCAAATTAAGATCAAATGATTAATTAACCGTATTCTTCAAAAGGCTCCACTTATCAGCCCTCTATTTTAAGCAATCAACTCGGCTAGCGTCGACAAACTTGAGTACTTGTGAAGAGGAATGGTGAGCACTTCGAAAAACGAAGGTCGAAAGAAGATGTCCACTTGGGACTCCAAATTAAGATCAAATGATTAATTAACCGTATTCTTCAAAAGGCTCCACTTATCAGCCTTCTATTTTAAGCAATCAACTCGGCTAGCGTCGACAAACTTGAGTAATTGTGAAGAGGAATGGTGAGCACTTCGAAAGTCGAAGGTCGAAAGAAGATGTCTACTTGGGACTCCAAATTAAGAGCAAATGATTAATTAACCGTATTCTTCAAAAGGCTCCACTTATCAGACCTCTATTTAAAAGAATCAACTCGGCTAGCGTCGACAAACTTGAGTAATTGTGAAGAGGAATGGTGAGCACTTCGAAAATCGAAGGTGGAAAGAAGATGTCTACTTGGGACTCCAAATTAAGAGCAAATGATTAATTGACCGTGTTCTTC
The DNA here is from genome assembly GCA_036245805.1 of Pristionchus mayeri. NCBI lineage: Eukaryota > Metazoa > Nematoda > Chromadorea > Rhabditida > Neodiplogasteridae > Pristionchus > Pristionchus mayeri. Next base: position 588,213 of record BTRK01000004.1, on the reverse strand, counting down.
AAAAGACTCCACTTATCAGCCCTCTATTTTAAGCAATCAACTCGGCTAGCGTCGACAAACTTGAGTAATTGTGAAGAGGAATGGTGAGCACTTCGAAAAACGAAGGTCGAAAGAAGATGTCCACTTGGGACTCCAAATTAAGATCAAATGATTAATTAACCGTATTCTTCAAAAGGCTCCACTTATCAGCCCTCTATTTTAAGCAATCAACTCGGCTAGCGTCGACAAACTTGAGTACTTGTGAAGAGGAATGGTGAGCACTTCGAAAAACGAAGGTCGAAAGAAGATGTCCACTTGGGACTCCAAATTAAGATCAAATGATTAATTAACCGTATTCTTCAAAAGGCTCCACTTATCAGCCTTCTATTTTAAGCAATCAACTCGGCTAGCGTCGACAAACTTGAGTACTTGTGAAGAGGAATGGTGAGCACTTCGAAAAACGAAGGTCGAAAGAAGATGTCCACTTGGGACTCCAAATTAAAATCAAATGATTAATTAACCGTATTCTTCAAAAGGCTCCACTTATCAGCCCTCTATTTAAAAGAATCAACTCGGCTAGCGTCGACAAACTTGAGTAATTGTGAAGAGGAATGGTGAGCACTTCGAAAATCGAAGGTGGAAAGAAGATGTCTACTTGGGACTCCAAATTAAGCGCAAATGATTAATGGACCGTGTTCTTCAAAAGACTCCACTTATCAGCCCTCTATTTTAAGCAATCAACTCGGCTAGCGTCGACAAACTTGAGAAATTGTGAAGAGGAATGGTGAGCGCTTCGAAAATCGAAGGTCGAAAGAAGATGTCTACTTGGGACTCCAAATTAAGAGCAAATGATTAATGGACCGTGTTCTTCAAAAGACTCCACTTATCAGCCCTCTATTTTAAGCAATCAACTCGGCTAGCGTCGACAAACTTGAGTAATTGTGAAGAGGAATGGTGAGCACTTCGAAAATCGAAGGTCGAAAGAAGATGTCTACTTGGGACTCCAAATTAAGATCAAATGATTAATTAACCGTATTCTTCAAAAGGCTCCACTTATCAGCCCTTTATTTTAAGCAATCAACTCGGCTAGCGTCGACAAACTTGAGTAATTGTGAAGAGGAATGGTGAGCACTTCGAAAATCGAAGGTGGAAAGAAGATGTCTACTTGGGACTCCAAATTAAGAGCAAATGATTAATGGACCGTGTTCTTCAAAAGACTCCACTTATCAGCCCTCTATTTTAAGCAATCAACTCGGCTAGCGTCGACAAACTTGAGAAATTGTGAAGAGGAATGGTGAGCGCTTCGAAAATCGAAGGTCGAAAGAAGATGTCTACTTGGGACTCCAAATTAAGAGCAAATGATTAATGGACCGTGTTCTTCAAAAGACTCCACTTATCAGCCCTCTATTTTAAGCAATCAACTCGGCTAGCGTCGACAAACTTGAGTAATTGTGAAGAGGAATGGTGAGCACTTCGAAAATCGAAGGTCGAAAGAAGATGTCTACTTGGGACTCCAAATTAAGATCAAATGATTAATTAACCGTATTCTTCAAAAGGCTCCACTTATCAGCCCTTTATTTTAAGCAATCAACTCGGCTAGCGTCGACAAACTTGAGTAATTGTGAAGAGGAATGGTGAGCACTTCGAAAATCGAAGGTCGAAAGAAGATGTCTACTTGGGACTCCAAATTAAGAGCAAATGATTAATTGACCGTGTTCTTCAAAAGACTCCACTTATCAGCCCTCTATTTTAAGCAATCAACTCGGCTAGCGTCGACAAACTTGAGTAATTGTGAAGAGGAATGGTGAGCACTTCGAAAATCGAAGGTCGAAAGAAAATGTCTACTTGGGACTCCAAATTAAGATCAAATGATTAATTAACCGTATTCTTCAAAAGGCTCCACTTATCAGACCTCTATTTAAAAGAATCAACTCGGCTAGCGTCGACAAACTTGAGTACTTGTGAAGAGGAATGGTGAGCACTTCGAAAAACGAAGGTCGAAAGAAGATGTCCACTTGGGACTCCAAATTAAAATCAAATGATTAATTAACCGTATTCTTCAAAAGGCTCCACTTATCAGCCCTCTATTTAAAAGAATCAACTCGGCTAGCGTCGACAAACTTGAGTAATTGTGAAGAGGAATGGTGAGCACTTCGAAAATCGAAGGTGGAAAGAAGATGTCTACTTGGGACTCCAAATTAAGAGCAAATGATTAATGGACCGTGTTCTTCAAAAGACTCCACTTATCAGCCCTCTATTTTAAGCAATCAACTCGGCTAGCGTCGACAAACTTGAGAAATTGTGAAGAGGAATGGTGAGCGCTTCGAAAATCGAAGGTCGAAAGAAGATGTCTACTTGGGACTCCAAATTAAGAGCAAATGATTAATGGACCGTGTTCTTCAAAAGACTCCACTTATCAGCCCTCTATTTTAAGCAATCAACTCGGCTAGCGTCGACAAACTTGAGTAATTGTGAAGAGGAATGGTGAGCACTTCGAAAATCGAAGGTCGAAAGAAGATGTCTACTTGGGACTCCAAATTAAGATCAAATGATTAATTAACCGTATTCTTCAAAAGGCTCCACTTATCAGACCTCTATTTAAAAGAATCAACTCGGGCTAGCGTCGACAAACTTGAGTACTTGTGAAGAGGAAGGTGAGCACTTCGAAAAACGAAGGTCGAAAGAAGATGTCCACTTGGGACTCCAAATTAAAATCAAATGATTAATTAACCGTATTCTTCAAAAGGCTCCACTTATCAGCCCTCTATTTAAAAGAATCAACTCGGCTAGCGTCGACAAACTTGAGTAATTGTGAAGAGGAATGGTGAGCACTTCGAAAATCGAAGGTGGAAAGAAGATGTCTACTTGGGACTCCAAATTAAGAGCAAATGATTAATGGACCGTGTTCTTCAAAAGACTCCACTTATCAGCCCTCTATTTTAAGCAATCAACTCGGCTAGCGTCGACAAACTTGAGAAATTGTGAAGAGGAATGGTGAGCGCTTCGAAAATCGAAGGTCGAAAGAAGATGTCTACTTGGGACTCCAAATTAAGAGCAAATGATTAATGGACCGTGTTCTTCAAAAGACTCCACTTATCAGCCCTCTATTTTAAGCAATCAACTCGGCTAGCGTCGACAAACTTGAGTAATTGTGAAGAGGAATGGTGAGCACTTCGAAAATCGAAGGTCGAAAGAAGATGTCTACTTGGGACTCCAAATTAAGATCAAATGATTAATTAACCGTATTCTTCAAAAGGCTCCACTTATCAGCCATTTATTTTAAGCAATCAACTCGGCTAGCGTCGACAAACTTGAGTAATTGTGAAGAGGAATGGTGAGCACTTCGAAAATCGAAGGTCGAAAGAAGATGTCTACTTGGGACTCCAAATTAAGAGCAAATGATTAATTGACCGTGTTCTTCAAAAGACTCCACTTATCAGCCCTCTATTTTAAGCAATCAACTCGGCTAGCGTCGACAAACTTGAGTAATTGTGAAGAGGAATGGTGAGCACTTCGAAAATCGAAGGTCGAAAGAAGATGTCTACTTGGGACTCCAAATTAAGATCAAATGATTAATTAACCGTATTCTTCAAAAGGCTCCACTTATCAGACCTCTATTTAAAAGAATCAACTCGGCTAGCGTCGACAAACTTGAGTACTTGTGAAGAGGAATGGTGAGCACTTCGAAAAACGAAGGTCGAAAGAAGATGTCCACTTGGGACTCCAAATTAAGATCAAATGATTAATTAACCGTATTCTTCAAAAGGCTCCACTTATCAGACCTCTATTTAAAAGAATCAACTCGGCTAGCGTCGACAAACTTGAGTACTTGTGAAGAGGAATGGTGAGCACTTCGAAAAACGAAGGTCGAAAGAAGATGTCCACTTGGGACTCCAAATTAAGATCAAATGAATAATTAACCGTATTCTTCAAAAGGCTCCACTTATCAGCCCTCTATTTAAAAGAATCAACTCGGCTAGCGTCGACAAACTTGAGTAATTGTGAAGAGGAATGGTGAGCACTTCGAAAATCGAAGGTGGAAAGAAGATGTCTACTTGGGACTCCAAATTAAGAGCAAATGATTAATTGACCGTGTTCTTCAAAAGACTCCACTTATCAGCCCTCTATTTTAAGCAATCAACTCGGCTAGCGTCGACAAACTTGAGTAATTGTGAAGAGGAATGGTGAGAACTTCGAAAATAGAAGGTCGAAAGAAAATGTCTACTTGGGACTCCAAATTAAGATCAAATGATTAATTAACCGTATTCTTCAAAAGGCTCCACTTATCAGCCCTCTATTTTAAGCAATCAACTCGGCTAGCGTCGACAAACTTGAGTAATTGTGAAGAGGAATGGTGAGCGCTTCGAAAATCGAAGGTGGAAAGAAGATGTCTACTTGGGACTCCAAATTAAGAGCAAATGATTAATTGACCGTGTTCTTCAAAAGACTCCACTTATCAGACCTCTATTTAAAAGAATCAACTCGGCTAGCGTCGACAAACTTGAGTAATTGTGAAGAGGAATGGTGAGCGCTTCGAAAATCGAAGGTCGAAAGAAGATGTCTACTTGGGACTCCAAATTAAGAGCAAATGATTAATGGACCGTGTTCTTCAAAAGACTCCACTTATCAGCCCTCTATTTTAAGCAATCAACTCGGCTAGCGTCGACAAACTTGAGTAATTGTGAAGAGGAATGGTGAGCACTTCGAAAATCGAAGGTCGAAAGAAGATGTCTACTTGGGACTCCAAATTAAGATCAAATGATTAATTAACCGTATTCTTCAAAAGGCTCCACTTATCAGCCCTTTATTTTAAGCAATCAACTCGGCTAGCGTCGACAAACTTGAGTAATTGTGAAGAGGAATGGTGAGCACTTCGAAAATCGAAGGTCGAAAGAAGATGTCTACTTGGGACTCCAAATTAAGATCAAATGATTAATTAACCGTATTCTTCAAAAGGCTCCACTTATCAGACCTCTATTTTAAGCAATCAACTCGGCTAGCGTCGACAAACTTGAGTAATTGTGAAGAGGAATGGTGAGCGCTTCGAAAATCGAAGGTCGAAAGAAGATGTCCACTTGGGACTCCAAATTAAGATCAAATGATTAATTAACCGTATTCTTCAAAAGGCTCCACTTATCAGACCTCTATTTAAAAGAATCAACTCGGCTAGCGTCGACAAACTTGAGTACTTGTGAAGAGGAATGGTGAGCACTTCGAAAAACGAAGGTCGAAAGAAGATGTCCACTTGGGACTCCAAATTAAGATCAAATGATTAATTAACCGTATTCTTCAAAAGGCTCCACTTATCAGACCTCTATTTAAAAGAATCAACTCGGCTAGCGTCGACAAACTTGAGTACTTGTGAAGAGGAATGGTGAGCACTTCGAAAAACGAAGGTCGAAAGAAGATGTCCACTTGGGACTCCAAATTAAGATCAAATGATTAATTAACCGTATTCTTCAAAAGGCTCCACTTATCAGCCCTCTATTTAAAAGAATCAACTCTGCTAGCGTCGACAAACTTGAGTAATTGTGAAGAGGAATGGTGAGCACTTCGAAAATCGAAGGTGGAAAGAAGATGTCTACTTGGGACTCCAAATTAAGAGCAAATGATTAATGGACCGTGTTCTTCAAAAGACTCCACTTATCAGCCCTCTATTTTAAGCAATCAACTCGGCTAGCGTCGACAAACTTGAGTAATTGTGAAGAGGAATGGTGAGCGCTTCGAAAATCGAAGGTCGAAAGAAGATGTCTACTTGGGACTCCAAATTAAGAGCAAATGATTAATGGACCGTGTTCTTCAAAAGACTCCACTTATCAGCCCTCTATTTTAAGCAATCAACTCGGCTAGCGTCGACAAACTTGAGTAATTGTGAAGAGGAATGGTGAGCACTTCGAAAATCGAAGGTCGAAAGAAGATGTCTACTTGGGACTCCAAATTAAGATCAAATGATTAATTAACCGTATTCTTCAAAAGGCTCCACTTATCAGCCCTTTATTTTAAGCAATCAACTCGGCTAGCGTCGACAAACTTGAGTAATTGTGAAGAGGAATGGTGAGCACTTCGAAAATCGAAGGTCGAAAGAAGATGTCTACTTGGGACTCCAAATTAAGAGCAAATGATTAATGGACCGTGTTCTTCAAAAGACTCCACTTATCAGACCTCTATTTTAAGCAATCAACTCGGCTAGCGTCGACAAACTTGAGTAATTGTGAAGAGGAATGGTGAGCGCTTCGAAAATCGAAGGTCGAAAGAAGATGTCCACTTGGGACTCCAAATTAAGATCAAATGATTAATTAACCGTATTCTTCAAAAGGCTCCACTTATCAGACCTCTATTTAAAAGAATCAACTCGGCTAGCGTCGACAAACTTGAGTACTTGTGAAGAGGAATGGTGAGCACTTCGAAAAACGAAGGTCGAAAGAAGATGTCCACTTGGGACTCCAAATTAAGATCAAATGATTAATTAACCGTATTCTTCAAAAGGCTCCACTTATCAGACCTCTATTTAAAAGAATCAACTCGGCTAGCGTCGACAAACTTGAGTACTTGTGAAGAGGAATGGTGAGCACTTCGAAAAACGAAGGTCGAAAGAAGATGTCCACTTGGGACTCCAAATTAAGATCAAATGATTAATTAACCGTATTCTTCAAAAGGCTCCACTTATCAGCCCTCTATTTAAAAGAATCAACTCTGCTAGCGTCGACAAACTTGAGTAATTGTGAAGAGGAATGGTGAGCACTTCGAAAATCGAAGGTGGAAAGAAGATGTCTACTTGGGACTCCAAATTAAGAGCAAATGATTAATGGACCGTGTTCTTCAAAAGACTCCACTTATCAGCCCTCTATTTTAAGCAATCAACTCGGCTAGCGTCGACAAACTTGAGTAATTGTGAAGAGGAATGGTGAGCGCTTCGAAAATCGAAGGTCGAAAGAAGATGTCTACTTGGGACTCCAAATTAAGAGCAAATGATTAATGGACCGTGTTCTTCAAAAGACTCCACTTATCAGCCCTCTATTTTAAGCAATCAACTCGGCTAGCGTCGACAAACTTGAGTAATTGTGAAGAGGAATGGTGAGCACTTCGAAAATCGAAGGTCGAAAGAAGATGTCTACTTGGGACTCCAAATTAAGATCAAATGATTAATTAACCGTATTCTTCAAAAGGCTCCACTTATCAGCCCTTTATTTTAAGCAATCAACTCGGCTAGCGTCGACAAACTTGAGTAATTGTGAAGAGGAATGGTGAGCACTTCGAAAATCGAAGGTCGAAAGAAGATGTCTACTTGGGACTCCAAATTAAGATCAAATGATTAATTAACCGTATTCTTCAAAAGGCTCCACTTATCAGACCTCTATTTAAAAGAATCAACTCGGCTAGCGTAGACAAACTTGAGTAATTGTGAAGAGGAATGGTGAGCACTTCGAAAATCGAAGGTGGAAAGAAGATGTCTACTTGGGACTCCAAATTAAGAGCAAATGATTAATTGACCGTGTTCTTCAAAAGACTCCACTTATCAGCCCTCTATTTTAAGCAATCAACTCGGCTAGCGTCGACAAACTTGAGTAATTGTGAAGAGGAATGGTGAGCACTTCGAAAATCGAAGGTGGAAAGAAGATGTCTACTTGGGACTCCAAATTAAGAGCAAATGATTAATTGACCGTGTTTTTCAAAAGACTCCACTTATCAGCCCTCTATTTTAAGCAATCAACTCGGCTAGCGTCGACAAGCTTGAGTAATTGTGAAGAGGAATGGTGAGCACTTCGAAAATCGAAGGTCGAAAGAAGATGTCTACTTGGGACTCCAAATTAAGAGCAAATGATAAATTGACCGTGTTCTTCAAAAGACTCCACTTATCAGCCCTCTATTTTAAGCAATCAACTCGGCTAGCGTCGACAAGCTTGAGTAATTGTGAAGAGGAATGGTGAGCACTTCGAAAATCGAAGGTCGAAAGAAGATGTCTACTTGGGACTCCAAATTAAGATCAAATGATTAATTAACCGTATTCTTCAAAAGGCTCCACTTATCAGACCTCTATTTAAAAGAATCAACTCGGCTAGCGTAGACAAACTTGAGTAATTGTGAAGAGGAATGGTGAGCACTTCGAAAATCGAAGGTGGAAAGAAGATGTCTACTTGGGACTCCAAATTAAGAGCAAATGATTAATTGACCGTGTTCTTCAAAAGACTCCACTTATCAGCCCTCTATTTTAAGCAATCAACTCGGCTAGCGTCGACAAACTTGAGTAATTGTGAAGAGGAATGGTGAGCGCTTCGAAAATCGAAGGTCGAAAGAAGATGTCTACTTGGGACTCCAAATTAAGAGCAAATGATTAATGGACCGTGTTCTTCAAAAGACTCCACTTATCAGCCCTCTATTTTAAGCAATCAACTCGGCTAGCGTCGACAAACTTGAGTAATTGTGAAGAGGAATGGTGAGCACTTCGAAAATCGAAGGTCGAAAGAAGATGTCTACTTGGGACTCCAAATTAAGATCAAATGATTAATTAACCGTATTCTTCAAAAGGCTCCACTTATCAGCCCTTTATTTTAAGCAATCAACTCGGCTAGCGTCGACAAACTTGAGTAATTGTGAAGAGGAATGGTGAGCACTTCGAAAATCGAAGGTCGAAAGAAGATGTCTACTTGGGACTCCAAATTAAGATCAAATGATTAATTAACCGTATTCTTCAAAAGGCTCCACTTATCAGACCTCTATTTAAAAGAATCAACTCGGCTAGCGTAGACAAACTTGAGTAATTGTGAAGAGGAATGGTGAGCACTTCGAAAATCGAAGGTGGAAAGAAGATGTCTACTTGGAACTCCAAATTAAGAGCTAATGATTAATTGACCGTGTTCTTCAAAAGACTCCACTTATCAGCCCTCTATTTTAAGCAATCAACTCGGCTAGCGTCGACAAACTTGAGTAATTGTGAAGAGGAATGGTGAGCACTTCGAAAATCGAAGGTGGAAAGAAGATGTCTACTTGGGACTCCAAATTAAGAGCAAATGATTAATTGACCGTGTTCTTCAAAAGACTCCACTTATCAGCCCTCTATTTTAAGCAATCAACTCGGCTAGCGTCGACAAACTTGAGTAATTGTGAAGAGGAATGGTGAGCACTTCGAAAATCGAAGGTGGAAAGAAGATGTCTACTTGGGACTCCAAATTAAGAGCAAATGATTAATTGACCGTGTTCTTCAAAAGACTCCACTTATCAGCCCTCTATTTTAAGCAATCAACTCGGCTAGCGTCGACAAGCTTGAGTAATTGTGAAGAGGAATGGTGAGCACTTCGAAAATCGAAGGTCGAAAGAAGATGTCTACTTGGGACTCCAAATTAAGATCAAATGATTAATTAACCGTATTCTTCAAAAGGCTCCACTTATCAGACCTCTATTTAAAAGAATCAACTCGGCTAGCGTAGACAAACTTGAGTAATTGTGAAGAGGAATGGTGAGCACTTCGAAAATCGAAGGTGGAAAGAAGATGTCTACTTGGGACTCCAAATTAAGAGCAAATGATTAATTGACCGTGTTCTTCAAAAGACTCCACTTATCAGCCCTCTATTTTAAGCAATCAACTCGGCTAGCGTCGACAAGCTTGAGTAATTGTGAAGAGGAATGGTGAGCACTTCGAAAATCGAAGGTCGAAAGAAGATGTCTACTTGGGACTCCAAATTAAGAGCAAATGATAAATTGACCGTGTTCTTCAAAAGACTCCACTTATCAGCCCTCTATTTTAAGCAATCAACTCGGCTAGCGTCGACAAACTTGAGTAATTGTGAAGAGGAATGGTGAGCACTTCGAAAATCGAAGGTGGAAAGAAGATGTCTACTTGGGACTCCAAATTAAGATCAAATGATTAATTAACCGTATTCTTCAAAAGGCTCCACTTATCAGACCTCTATTTAAAAGAATCAACTCGGCTAGCGTCGACAAACTTGAGTAATTGTGAAGAGGAATGGTGAGCACTTCGAAAATCGAAGATCGAAAGAAGATGTCTACTTGGGACTCCAAATTAAGAGCAAATGATAAATTGACCGTGTTCTTCAAAAGACTCCACTTATCAGCCCTCTATTTTAAGCAATCAACTCGGCTAGCGTCGACAAGCTTGAGTAATTGTGAAGAGGAATGGTGAGCACTTCGAAAATCGAAGGTCGAAAGAAGATGTCTACTTGGGACTCCAAATTAAGATCAAATGATTAATTAACCGTATTCTTCAAAAGGCTCCACTTATCAGACCTCTATTTAAAAGAATCAACTCGGCTAGCGTCGACAAACTTGAGTAATTGTGAAGAGGAATGGTGAGCACTTCGAAAATCGAAGGTGGAAAGAAGATGTCTACTTGGGACTCCAAATTAAGAGCTAATGATTAATTGACCGTGTTCTTCAAAAGACTCCACTTATCAGCCCTCTATTTTAAGCAATCAACTCGGCTAGCGTCGACAAACTTGAGTAATTGTGAAGAGGAATGGTGAGCACTTCGAAAATCGAAGATCGAAAGAAGATGTCTACTTGGGACTCCAAATTAAGAGCAAATGATAAATTGACCGTGTTCTTCAAAAGATTCCACTTATCAGCCCTCTATTTTAAGCAATCAACTCGGCTAGCGTCGACAAACTTGAGTAATTGTGAAGAGGAATGGTGAGCACTTCGAAAATCGAAGGTCGAAAGAAGATGTCTACTTGGGACTCCAAATTAAGATCAAATGATTAATTAACCGTATTCTTCAAAAGGCTCCACTTATCAGACCTCTATTTAAAAGAATCAACTCGGCTAGCGTCGACAAACTTGAGTAATTGTGAAGAGGAATGGTGAGCACTTCAAAATCGAAGGTGGAAAGAAGATGTCTACTTGGAACTCCAAATTAAGAGCTAATGATTAATTGACCGTGTTCTTCAAAAGACTCCACTTATCAGCCCTCTATTTTAAGCAATCAACTCGGCTAGCGTCGACAAACTTGAGTAATTGTGAAGAGGAATGGTGAGCACTTCGAAAATCGAAGATCGAAAGAAGATGTCTACTTGGGACTCCAAATTAAGATCAAATGATTAATTAACCGTATTCTTCAAAAGGCTCCACTTATCAGCCCTCTATTTTAAGCAATCAACTCGGCTAGCGTCGACAAACTTGAGTAATTGTGAAGAAGAATGGTGAGCACTTCGAAAATAGAAGGTGGAAAGAAGATGTCTACTTGGGACTCCAAATTAAGATCAAATGATTAATTAACCGTATTCTTCAAAAGGCTCCACTTATCAGCCCTCTATTTTAAGCAATCAACTCGGCTAGCGTCGACAAACTTGAGTAATTGTGAAGAGGAATGGTGAGCACTTCGAAAATCGAAGGTGGAAAGAAGATGTCAACTTGGGACTCCAAATTAAGAGCAAATGATTAATTGACCGTGTTCTTCAAAAGACTCCACTTATCAGCCCTCTATTTTAAGCAATCAACTCGGCTAGCGTCGACAAACTTGAGTAATTGTGAAGAGGAATGGTGAGCACTTCGAAAATCGAAGGTCGAAAGAAGATGTCTACTTGGGACTCCAAATTAAGATCAAATGATTAATTAACCGTATTCTTCAAAAGGCTCCACTTATCGGACCTCTATTTAAAAGAATCAACTCGGCTAGCGTCGACAAACTTGAGTAATTGTGAAGAGGAATGGTGAGCACTTCAAAATCGAAGGTGGAAAGAAGATGTCTACTTGGAACTCCAAATTAAGAGCTAATGATTAATTGACCGTGTTCTTCAAAAGACTCCACTTATCAGCCCTCTATTTTAAGCAATCAACTCGGCTAGCGTCGACAAACTTGAGTAATTGTGAAGAAGAATGGTGAGCACTTCGAAAATCGAAGGTCGAAAGAAGATGTCTACTTGGGACTCCAAGTTAAGATCAAATGATTAATTAACCGTATTCTTCAAAAGGCTCCACTTATCAGCCCTCTATTTTAAGCAATCAACTCGGCTAGCGTCGACAAACTTGAGTAATTGTGAAGAGGAATGGTGAGCACTTCGAAAATCGAAGATCGAAAGAAGATGTCTACTTGGGACTCCAAATTAAGATCAAATGATTAATTAACCGTATTCTTCAAAAGGCTCCACTTATCAGCCCTCTATTTTAAGCAATCAACTCGGCTAGCGTCGACAAACTTGAGTAATTGTGAAGAAGAATGGTGAGCACTTCGAAAATAGAAGGTGGAAAGAAGATGTCTACTTGGGACTCCAAATTAAGATCAAATGATTAATTAACCGTATTCTTCAAAAGGCTCCACTTATCAGCCCTCTATTTTAAGCAATCAACTCGGCTAGCGTCGACAAACTTGAGTAATTGTGAAGAAGAATGGTGAGCACTTCGAAAATAGAAGGTGGAAAGAAGATGTCTACTTGGGACTCCAAATTAAGATCAAATGATTAATTAACCGTATTCTTCAAAAGGCTCCACTTATCAGCCCTCTATTTTAAGCAATCAACTCGGCTAGCGTCGACAAACTTGAGTAATTGTGAACAGGAATGGTGAGCACTTCGAAAATCGAAGGTCGAAAGAAGATGTCTGCTTGGGACTCCAAATTAAGATCAAATGATTAATTAACCGTATTCTTCAAAAGGCTCCACTTATCAGACCTCTATTTAAAAGAATCAACTCGGCTAGCGTCGACAAACTTGAGTAATTGTGAAGAGGAATGGTGAGCACTTCAAAATCGAAGGTGGAAAGAAGATGTCTACTTGGAACTCCAAATTAAGAGCTAATGATTAATTGACCGTGTTCTTCAAAAGACTCCACTTATCAGCCCTCTATTTTAAGCAATCAACTCGGCTAGCGTCGACAAACTTGAGTAATTGTGAAGAGGAATGGTGAGCACTTCGAAAATCGAAGATCGAAAGAAGATGTCTACTTGGGACTCCAAATTAAGATCAAATGATTAATTAACCGTATTCTTCAAAAGGCTCCACTTATCAGCCCTCTATTTTAAGCAATCAACTCGGCTAGCGTCGACAAACTTGAGTAATTGTGAAGAAGAATGGTGAGCACTTCGAAAATAGAAGGTGGAAAGAAGATGTCTACTTGGGACTCCAAATTAAGATCAAATGATTAATTAACCGTATTCTTCAAAAGGCTCCACTTATCAGCCCTCTATTTTAAGCAATCAACTCGGCTAGCGTCGACAAACTTGAGTAATTGTGAAGAGGAATGGTGAGCACTTCGAAAATCGAAGGTGGAAAGAAGATGTCAACTTGGGACTCCAAATTAAGAGCAAATGATTAATTGACCGTGTTCTTCAAAAGACTCCACTTATCAGCCCTCTATTTTAAGCAATCAACTCGGCTAGCGTCGACAAACTTGAGTAATTGTGAAGAGGAATGGTGAGCACTTCGAAAATCGAAGGTCGAAAGAAGATGTCTACTTGGGACTCCAAATTAAGATCAAATGATTAATTAACCGTATTCTTCAAAAGGCTCCACTTATCGGACCTCTATTTAAAAGAATCAACTCGGCTAGCGTCGACAAACTTGAGTAATTGTGAAGAGGAATGGTGAGCACTTCAAAATCGAAGGTGGAAAGAAGATGTCTACTTGGAACTCCAAATTAAGAGCTAATGATTAATTGACCGTGTTCTTCAAAAGACTCCACTTATCAGCCCTCTATTTTAAGCAATCAACTCGGCTAGCGTCGACAAACTTGAGTAATTGTGAAGAAGAATGGTGAGCACTTCGAAAATCGAAGGTCGAAAGAAGATGTCTACTTGGGACTCCAAGTTAAGATCAAATGATTAATTAACCGTATTCTTCAAAAGGCTCCACTTATCAGCCCTCTATTTTAAGCAATCAACTCGGCTAGCGTCGACAAACTTGAGTAATTGTGAAGAGGAATGGTGAGCACTTCGAAAATCGAAGATCGAAAGAAGATGTCTACTTGGGACTCCAAATTAAGATCAAATGATTAATTAACCGTATTCTTCAAAAGGCTCCACTTATCAGCCCTCTATTTTAAGCAATCAACTCGGCTAGCGTCGACAAACTTGAGTAATTGTGAAGAAGAATGGTGAGCACTTCGAAAATAGAAGGTGGAAAGAAGATGTCTACTTGGGACTCCAAATTAAGATCAAATGATTAATTAACCGTATTCTTCAAAAGGCTCCACTTATCAGCCCTCTATTTTAAGCAATCAACTCGGCTAGCGTCGACAAACTTGAGTAATTGTGAAGAAGAATGGTGAGCACTTCGAAAATAGAAGGTGGAAAGAAGATGTCTACTTGGGACTCCAAATTAAGATCAAATGATTAATTAACCGTATTCTTCAAAAGGCTCCACTTATCAGCCCTCTATTTTAAGCAATCAACTCGGCTAGCGTCGACAAACTTGAGTAATTGTGAACAGGAATGGTGAGCACTTCGAAAATCGAAGGTCGAAAGAAGATGTCTGCTTGGGACTCCAAATTAAGATCAAATGATTAATTAACCGTATTCTTCAAAAGGCTCCACTTATCAGACCTCTATTTAAAAGAATCAACTCGGCTAGCGTCGACAAACTTGAGTAATTGTGAAGAGGAATGGTGAGCACTTCAAAATCGAAGGTGGAAAGAAGATGTCTACTTGGAACTCCAAATTAAGAGCTAATGATTAATTGACCGTGTTCTTCAAAAGACTCCACTTATCAGCCCTCTATTTTAAGCAATCAACTCGGCTAGCGTCGACAAACTTGAGTAATTGTGAAGAAGAATGGTGAGCACTTCGAAAATCGAAGGTCGAAAGAAGATGTCTACTTGGGACTCCAAATTAAGATCAAATGATTAATTAACCGTATTCTTCAAAAGGCTCCACTTATCAGCCCTCTATTTTAAGCAATCAACTCGGCTAGCGTCGACAAACTTGAGTAATTGTGAAGAGGAATGGTGAGCACTTCGAAAATCGAAGATCGAAAGAAGATGTCTACTTGGGACTCCAAATTAAGATCAAATGATTAATTAACCGTATTCTTCAAAAGGCTCCACTTATCAGCCCTCTATTTTAAGCAATCAACTCGGCTAGCGTCGACAAACTTGAGTAATTGTGAAGAAGAATGGTGAGCACTTCGAAAATCGAAGGTCGAAAGAAGATGTCTACTTGGGACTCCAAATTAAGATCAAATGATTAATTAACCGTATTCTTCAAAAGGCTCCACTTATCAGCCCTCTATTTTAAGCAATCAACTCGGCTAGCGTCGACAAACTTGAGTAATTGTGAAGAGGAATGGTGAGCACTTCGAAAATCGAAGATCGAAAGAAGATGTCTACTTGGGACTCCAAATTAAGATCAAATGATTAATTAACCGTATTCTTCAAAAGGCTCCACTTATCAGCCCTCTATTTTAAGCAATCAACTCGGCTAGCGTCGACAAACTTGAGTAATTGTGAAGAAGAATGGTGAGCACTTCGAAAATAGAAGGTGGAAAGAAGATGTCTACTTGGGACTCCAAATTAAGATCAAATGATTAATTAACCGTATTCTTCAAAAGGCTCCACTTATCAGCCCTCTATTTTAAGCAATCAACTCGGCTAGCGTCGACAAACTTGAGTAATTGTGAACAGGAATGGTGAGCACTTCGAAAATCGAAGGTCGAAAGAAGATGTCTACTTGGGACTCCAAATTAAGAGCAAATGATTAATACACCGTGTTCTTCAAAAGGCTCCACTTATCAGACCTCTATTTAAAAGAATCAACTCGGCTAGCGTCGACAAACTTGAGTAATTGTGAAGAGGAATGGTGAGCACTTCAAAATCGAAGGTGGAAAGAAGATGTCTACTTGGAACTCCAAATTAAGAGCTAATGATTAATTGACCGTGTTCTTCAAAAGACTCCACTTATCAGCCCTCTATTTTAAGCAATCAACTCGGCTAGCGTCGACAAACTTGAGTAATTGTGAAGAAGAATGGTGAGCACTTCGAAAATCGAAGGTCGAAAGAAGATGTCTACTTGGGACTCCAAATTAAGATCAAATGATTAATTAACCGTATTCTTCAAAAGGCTCCACTTATCAGCCCTCTATTTTAAGCAATCAACTCGGCTAGCGTCGACAAACTTGAGTAATTGTGAAGAGGAATGGTGAGCACTTCGAAAATCGAAGATCGAAAGAAGATGTCTACTTGGGACTCCAAATTAAGATCAAATGATTAATTAACCGTATTCTTCAAAAGGCTCCACTTATCAGCCCTCTATTTTAAGCAATCAACTCGGCTAGCGTCGACAAACTTGAGTAATTGTGAAGAAGAATGGTGAGCACTTCGAAAATCGAAGGTCGAAAGAAGATGTCTACTTGGGACTCCAAATTAAGATCAAATGATTAATTAACCGTATTCTTCAAAAGGCTCCACTTATCAGCCCTCTATTTTAAGCAATCAACTCGGCTAGCGTCGACAAACTTGAGTAATTGTGAAGAGGAATGGTGAGCACTTCGAAAATCGAAGATCGAAAGAAGATGTCTACTTGGGACTCCAAATTAAGATCAAATGATTAATTAACCGTATTCTTCAAAAGGCTCCACTTATCAGCCCTCTATTTTAAGCAATCAACTCGGCTAGCGTCGACAAACTTGAGTAATTGTGAAGAAGAATGGTGAGCACTTCGAAAATCGAAGGTCGAAAGAAGATGTCTACTTGGGACTCCAAATTAAGATCAAATGATTAATTAACCGTATTCTTCAAAAGGCTCCACTTATCAGCCCTCTATTTTAAGCAATCAACTCGGCTAGCGTCGACAAACTTGAGTAATTGTGAAGAGGAATGGTGAGCACTTCGAAAATCGAAGATCGAAAGAAGATGTCTACTTGGGACTCCAAATTAAGATCAAATGATTAATTAACCGTATTCTTCAAAAGGCTCCACTTATCAGCCCTCTATTTTAAGCAATCAACTCGGCTAGCGTCGACAAACTTGAGTAATTGTGAAGAAGAATGGTGAGCACTTCGAAAATAGAAGGTGGAAAGAAGATGTCTACTTGGGACTCCAAATTAAGATCAAATGATTAATTAACCGTATTCTTCAAAAGGCTCCACTTATCAGCCCTCTATTTTAAGCAATCAACTCGGCTAGCGTCGACAAACTTGAGTAATTGTGAACAGGAATGGTGAGCACTTCGAAAATCGAAGGTCGAAAGAAGATGTCTACTTGGGACTCCAAATTAAGAGCAAATGATTAATACACCGTGTTCTTCAAAAGGCTCCACTTATCAGACCTCTATTTAAAAGAATCAACTCGGCTAGCGTCGACAAACTTGAGTAATTGTGAAGAGGAATGGTGAGCACTTCAAAATCGAAGGTGGAAAGAAGATGTCTACTTGGAACTCCAAATTAAGAGCTAATGATTAATTGACCGTGTTCTTCAAAAGACTCCACTTATCAGCCCTCTATTTTAAGCAATCAACTCGGCTAGCGTCGACAAACTTGAGTAATTGTGAAGAAGAATGGTGAGCACTTCGAAAATCGAAGGTCGAAAGAAGATGTCTACTTGGGACTCCAAATTAAGATCAAATGATTAATTAACCGTATTCTTCAAAAGGCTCCACTTATCAGCCCTCTATTTTAAGCAATCAACTCGGCTAGCGTCGACAAACTTGAGTAATTGTGAAGAGGAATGGTGAGCACTTCGAAAATCGAAGATCGAAAGAAGATGTCTACTTGGGACTCCAAATTAAGATCAAATGATTAATTAACCGTATTCTTCAAAAGGCTCCACTTATCAGCCCTCTATTTTAAGCAATCAACTCGGCTAGCGTCGACAAACTTGAGTAATTGTGAAGAAGAATGGTGAGCACTTCGAAAATCGAAGATCGAAAGAAGATGTCTACTTGGGACTCCAAATTAAGATCAAATGATTAATTAACCGTATTCTTCAAAAGGCTCCACTTATCAGCCCTCTATTTTAAGCAATCAACTCGGCTAGCGTCGACAAACTTGAGTAATTGTGAAGAAGAATGGTGAGCACTTCGAAAATAGAAGGTGGAAAGAAGATGTCTACTTGGGACTCCAAATTAAGATCAAATGATTAATTAACCGTATTCTTCAAAAGGCTCCACTTATCAGCCCTCTATTTTAAGCAATCAACTCGGCTAGCGTCGACAAACTTGAGTAATTGTGAACAGGAATGGTGAGCACTTCGAAAATCGAAGGTCGAAAGAAGATGTCTACTTGGGACTCCAAATTAAGAGCAAATGATTAATACACCGTGTTCTTCAAAAGGCTCCACTTATCAGACCTCTATTTAAAAGAATCAACTCGGCTAGCGTCGACAAACTTGAGTAATTGTGAAGAGGAATGGTGAGCACTTCAAAATCGAAGGTGGAAAGAAGATGTCTACTTGGAACTCCAAATTAAGAGCTAATGATTAATTGACCGTGTTCTTCAAAAGACTCCACTTATCAGCCCTCTATTTTAAGCAATCAACTCGGCTAGCGTCGACAAACTTGAGTAATTGTGAAGAAGAATGGTGAGCACTTCGAAAATCGAAGGTCGAAAGAAGATGTCTACTTGGGACTCCAAATTAAGATCAAATGATTAATTAACCGTATTCTTCAAAAGGCTCCACTTATCAGCCCTCTATTTTAAGCAATCAACTCGGCTAGCGTCGACAAACTTGAGTAATTGTGAAGAGGAATGGTGAGCACTTCGAAAATCGAAGATCGAAAGAAGATGTCTACTTGGGACTCCAAATTAAGATCAAATGATTAATTAACCGTATTCTTCAAAAGGCTCCACTTATCAGCCCTCTATTTTAAGCAATCAACTCGGCTAGCGTCGACAAACTTGAGTAATTGTGAAGAAGAATGGTGAGCACTTCGAAAATCGAAGGTCGAAAGAAGATGTCTACTTGGGACTCCAAATTAAGATCAAATGATTAATTAACCGTATTCTTCAAAAGGCTCCACTTATCAGCCCTCTATTTTAAGCAATCAACTCGGCTAGCGTCGACAAACTTGAGTAATTGTGAAGAGGAATGGTGAGCACTTCGAAAATCGAAGATCGAAAGAAGATGTCTACTTGGGACTCCAAATTAAGATCAAATGATTAATTAACCGTATTCTTCAAAAGGCTCCACTTATCAGCCCTCTATTTTAAGCAATCAACTCGGCTAGCGTCGACAAACTTGAGTAATTGTGAAGAAGAATGGTGAGCACTTCGAAAATCGAAGGTCGAAAGAAGATGTCTACTTGGGACTCCAAATTAAGATCAAATGATTAATTAACCGTATTCTTCAAAAGGCTCCACTTATCAGCCCTCTATTTTAAGCAATCAACTCGGCTAGCGTCGACAAACTTGAGTAATTGTGAAGAGGAATGGTGAGCACTTCGAAAATCGAAGATCGAAAGAAGATGTCTACTTGGGACTCCAAATTAAGATCAAATGATTAATTAACCGTATTCTTCAAAAGGCTCCACTTATCAGCCCTCTATTTTAAGCAATCAACTCGGCTAGCGTCGACAAACTTGAGTAATTGTGAAGAAGAATGGTGAGCACTTCGAAAATAGAAGGTGGAAAGAAGATGTCTACTTGGGACTCCAAATTAAGATCAAATGATTAATTAACCGTATTCTTCAAAAGGCTCCACTTATCAGCCCTCTATTTTAAGCAATCAACTCGGCTAGCGTCGACAAACTTGAGTAATTGTGAAGAGGAATGGTGAGCACTTCGAAAATCGAAGATCGAAAGAAGATGTCTACTTGGGACTCCAAATTAAGATCAAATGATTAATTAACCGTATTCTTCAAAAGGCTCCACTTATCAGCCCTCTATTTTAAGCAATCAACTCGGCTAGCGTCGACAAACTTGAGTAATTGTGAAGAAGAATGGTGAGCACTTCGAAAATAGAAGGTGGAAAGAAGATGTCTACTTGGGACTCCAAATTAAGATCAAATGATTAATTAACCGTATTCTTCAAAAGGCTCCACTTATCAGCCCTCTATTTTAAGCAATCAACTCGGCTAGCGTCGACAAACTTGAGTAATTGTGAACAGGAATGGTGAGCACTTCGAAAATCGAAGGTCGAAAGAAGATGTCTACTTGGGACTCCAAATTAAGATCAAATGATTAATTAACCGTATTCTTCAAAAGGCTCCACTTATCAGACCTCTATTTAAAAGAATCAACTCGGCTAGCGTCGACAAACTTGAGTAATTGTGAAGAGGAATGGTGAGCACTTCAAAATCGAAGGTGGAAAGAAGATGTCTACTTGGAACTCCAAATTAAGAGCTAATGATTAATTGACCGTGTTCTTCAAAAGACTCCACTTATCAGCCCTCTATTTTAAGCAATCAACTCGGCTAGCGTCGACAAACTTGAGTAATTGTGAAGAAGAATGGTGAGCACTTCGAAAATCGAAGGTCGAAAGAAGATGTCTACTTGGGACTCCAAATTAAGATCAAATGATTAATTAACCGTATTCTTCAAAAGGCTCCACTTATCAGCCCTCTATTTTAAGCAATCAACTCGGCTAGCGTCGACAAACTTGAGTAATTGTGAAGAGGAATGGTGAGCACTTCGAAAATCGAAGATCGAAAGAAGATGTCTACTTGGGACTCCAAATTAAGATCAAATGATTAATTAACCGTATTCTTCAAAAGGCTCCACTTATCAGCCCTCTATTTTAAGCAATCAACTCGGCTAGCGTCGACAAACTTGAGTAATTGTGAAGAAGAATGGTGAGCACTTCGAAAATCGAAGGTCGAAAGAAGATGTCTACTTGGGACTCCAAATTAAGATCAAATGATTAATTAACCGTATTCTTCAAAAGGCTCCACTTATCAGCCCTCTATTTTAAGCAATCAACTCGGCTAGCGTCGACAAACTTGAGTAATTGTGAAGAGGAATGGTGAGCACTTCGAAAATCGAAGATCGAAAGAAGATGTCTACTTGGGACTCCAAATTAAGATCAAATGATTAATTAACCGTATTCTTCAAAAGGCTCCACTTATCAGCCCTCTATTTTAAGCAATCAACTCGGCTAGCGTCGACAAACTTGAGTAATTGTGAAGAAGAATGGTGAGCACTTCGAAAATAGAAGGTGTAAAGAAGATGTCTACTTGGGACTCCAAATTAAGATCAAATGATTAATTAACCGTATTCTTCAAAAGGCTCCACTTATCAGCCCTCTATTTTAAGCAATCAACTCGGCTAGCGTCGACAAACTTGAGTAATTGTGAACAGGAATGGTGAGCACTTCGAAAATCGAAGGTCGAAAGAAGATGTCTACTTGGGACTCCAAATTAAGATCAAATGATTAATTAACCGTATTCTTCAAAAGGCTCCACTTATCAGACCTCTATTTAAAAGAATCAACTCGGCTAGCGTCGACAAACTTGAGTAATTGTGAAGAGGAATGGTGAGCACTTCAAAATCGAAGGTGGAAAGAAGATGTCTACTTGGAACTCCAAATTAAGAGCTAATGATTAATTGACCGTGTTCTTCAAAAGACTCCACTTATCAGCCCTCTATTTTAAGCAATCAACTCGGCTAGCGTCGACAAACTTGAGTAATTGTGAAGAAGAATGGTGAGCACTTCGAAAATCGAAGGTCGAAAGAAGATGTCTACTTGGGACTCCAAATTAAGATCAAATGATTAATTAACCGTATTCTTCAAAAGGCTCCACTTATCAGACCTCTATTTAAAAGAATCAACTCGGCTAGCGTCGACAAACTTGAGTAATTGTGAAGAGGAATGGTGAGCACTTCAAAATCGAAGGTGGAAAGAAGATGTCTACTTGGAACTCCAAATTAAGAGCTAATGATTAATTGACCGTGTTCTTCAAAAGACTCCACTTATCAGCCCTCTATTTTAAGCAATCAACTCGGCTAGCGTCGACAAACTTGAGTAATTGTGAAGAAGAATGGTGAGCACTTCGAAAATCGAATGTCGAAAGAAGATGTCTACTTGGGACTCCAAATTAAGATCAAATGATTAATTAACCGTATTCTTCAAAAGGCTCCACTTATCAGCCCTCTATTTTAAGCAATCAACTCGGCTAGCGTCGACAAACTTGAGTAATTGTGAAGAAGAATGGTGAGCACTTCGAAAATCGAAGGTCGAAAGAAGATGTCTACTTGGGACTCCAAATTAAGATCAAATGATTAATTAACCGTATTCTTCAAAAGGCTCCACTTATCAGCCCTCTATTTTAAGCAATCAACTCGGCTAGCGTCGACAAACTTGAGTAATTGTGAAGAGGAATGGTGAGCACTTCGAAAATCGAAGATCGAAAGAAGATGTCTACTTGGGACTCCAAATTAAGATCAAATGATTAATTAACCGTATTCTTCAAAAGGCTCCACTTATCAGACCTCTATTTAAAAGAATCAACTCGGCTAGCGTCGACAAACTTGAGTAATTGTGAAGAGGAATGGTGAGCACTTCAAAATCGAAGGTGGAAAGAAGATGTCTACTTGGAACTCCAAATTAAGAGCTAATGATTAATTGACCGTGTTCTTCAAAAGACTCCACTTATCAGCCCTCTATTTTAAGCAATCAACTCGGCTAGCGTCGACAAACTTGAGTAATTGTGAAGAAGAATGGTGAGCACTTCGAAAATCGAAGGTCGAAAGAAGATGTCTACTTGGGACTCCAAATTAAGATCAAATGATTAATTAACCGTATTCTTCAAAAGGCTCCACTTATCAGCCCTCTATTTTAAGCAATCAACTCGGCTAGCGTCGACAAACTTGAGTAATTGTGAAGAGGAATGGTGAGCACTTCGAAAATCGAAGATCGAAAGAAGATGTCTACTTGGGACTCCAAATTAAGATCAAATGATTAATTAACCGTATTCTTCAAAAGGCTCCGCTTATCAGCCCTCTATTTTAAGCAATCAACTCGGCTAGCGTCGACAAACTTGAGTAATTGTGAAGAAGAATGGTGAGCACTTCGAAAATAGAAGGTGGAAAGAAGATGTCTACTTGGGACTCCAAATTAAGATCAAATGATTAATTAACCGTATTCTTCAAAAGGCTCCACTTATCAGCCCTCTATTTTAAGCAATCAACTCGGCTAGCGTCGACAAACTTGAGTAATTGTGAAGAGGAATGGTGAGCACTTCGAAAATCGAAGGTCGAAAGAAGATGTCTACTTGGGACTCCAAATTAAGATCAAATGATTATTTAACCGTATTCTTCAAAAGGCTCCACTTATCAGACCTCTATTTAAAAGAATCAACTCGGCTAGCGTCGAGAAACTTGAGTAATTGTGAAGAGGAATGGTGAGCACTTCAAAATCGAAGGTGGAAAGAAGATGTCTACTTGGAACTCCAAATTAAGAGCTAATGATTAATTGACCGTGTTCTTCAAAAGACTCCACTTATCAGCCCTCTATTTTAAGCAATCAACTCGGCTAGCGTCGACAAACTTGAGTAATTGTGAAGAAGAATGGTGAGCACTTCGAAAATCGAAGGTCGAAAGAAGATGTCTACTTGGGACTCCAAATTAAGATCAAATGATTAATTAACCGTATTCTTCAAAAGGCTCCGCTTATCAGCCCTCTATTTTAAGCAATCAACTCGGCTAGCGTCGACAAACTTGAGTAATTGTGAAGAGGAATGGTGAGCACTTCGAAAATCGAAGATCGAAAGAAGATGTCTACTTGGGACTCCAAATTAAGATCAAATGATTAATTAACCGTATTCTTCAAAAGGCTCCGCTTATCAGCCCTCTATTTTAAGCAATCAACTCGGCTAGCGTCGACAAACTTGAGTAATTGTGAAGAGGAATGGTGAGCACTTCGAAAATCGAAGGTCGAAAGAAGATGTCTACTTGGGACTCCAAATTAAGATCAAATGATTAATTAACCGTATTCTTCAAAAGGCTCCACTTATCAGACCTCTATTTAAAAGAATCAACTCGGCTAGCGTCGACAAACTTGAGTAATTGTGAAGAGGAATGGTGAGCACTTCAAAATCGAAGGTGGAAAGAAGATGTCTACTTGGAACTCCAAATTAAGAGCTAATGATTAATTGACCGTATTCTTCAAAAGGCTCCACTTATCAGCCCTCTATTTTAAGCAATCAACTCGGCTAGCGTCGACAAACTTGAGTAATTGTGAAGAGGAATGGTGAGCACTTCGAAAATCGAAGATCGAAAGAAGATGTCTACTTGGGACTCCAAATTAAGATCAAATGATTAATTAACCGTATTCTTCAAAAGGCTCCACTTATCAGCCCTCTATTTCAAGCAATCAACTCGGCTAGCGTCGACAAACTTGAGTAATTGTGAAGAGGAATGGTGAGCACTTCAAAATCGAAGGTGGAAAGAAGATGTCTACTTGGAACTCCAAATTAAGAGCTAATGATTAATTGACCGTATTCTTCAAAAGGCTCCACTTATCAGCCCTCTATTTTAAGCAATCAACTCGGCTAGCGTCGACAAACTTGAGTAATTGTGAAGAGGAATGGTGAGCACTTCGAAAATCGAAGATCGAAAGAAGATGTCTACTTGGGACTCCAAATTAAGATCAAATGATTAATTAACCGTATTCTTCAAAAGGCTCCACTTATCAGCCCTCTATTTTAAGCAATCAACTCGGCTAGCGTCGACAAACTTGAGTAATTGTGAAGAGGAATGGTGAGCACTTCGAAAATCGAAGATCGAAAGAAGATGTCTACTTGGGACTCCAAATTAAGATCAAATGATTAATTAACCGTATTCTTCAAAAGGCTCCACTTATCAGACCTCTATTTAAAAGAATCAACTCGGCTAGCGTCGACAAACTTGAGTAATTGTGAAGAGGAATGGTGAGCACTTCAAAATCGAAGGTGGAAAGAAGATGTCTACTTGGAACTCCAAATTAAGAGCTAATGATTAATTGACCGTATTCTTCAAAAGGCTCCACTTATCAGCCCTCTATTTTAAGCAATCAACTCGGCTAGCGTCGACAAACTTGAGTAATTGTGAAGAGGAATGGTGAGCACTTCGAAAATCGAAGATCGAAAGAAGATGTCTACTTGGGACTCCAAATTAAGATCAAATGATTAATTAACCGTATTCTTCAAAAGGCTCCGCTTATCAGCCCTCTATTTTAAGCAATCAACTCGGCTAGCGTCGACAAACTTGAGTAATTGTGAAGAAGAATGGTGAGCACTTCGAAAATAGAAGGTGGAAAGAAGATGTCTACTTGGGACTCCAAATTAAGATCAAATGATTAATTAACCGTATTCTTCAAAAGGCTCCACTTATCAGCCCTCTATTTTAAGCAATCAACTCGGCTAGCGTCGACAAACTTGAGTAATTGTGAACAGGAATGGTGAGCACCTCGAAAATCGAAGGTCGAAAGAAGATGTCTACTTGGGACTCCAAATTAAGATCAAATGATTAATTAACCGTATTCTTCAAAAGGCTCCACTTATCAGCCCTCTATTTTAAGCAATCAACTCGGCTAGCGTCGACAAACTTGAGTAATTGTGAACAGGAATGGTGAGCACCTCGAAAATCGAAGGTCGAAAGAAGATGTCTACTTGGGACTCCAAATTAAGATCAAATGATTAATTAACCGTATTCTTCAAAAGGCTCCACTTATCAGCCCTCTATTTTAAGCAATCAACTCGGCTAGCGTCGACAAACTTGAGTAATTGTGAAGAGGAATGGTGAGCACTTCGAAAATCGAAGGTGGAAAGAAGATGTCTACTTGGGACTCCAAATTAAGATCAAATGATTAATTAACCGTATTCTTCAAAAGGCTCCACTTATCAGCCCTCTATTTTAAGCAATCAACTCGGCTAACGTCGACAAACTTGAGTAATTGTGAAGAGGAATGGTGAGCACTTCGAAAATCGAAGGTGGAAAGAAGATGTCTACTTGGGACTCCAAATTAAGATCAAATGATTAATTAACCGTATTCTTCAAAAGGCTCCACTTATCAGCCCTCTATTTTAAGCAATCAACTCGGCTAGCGTCGACAAACTTGAGTAATTGTGAAGAGGAATGGTGAGCACTTCGAAAATCGAAGATCGAAAGAAGATGTCTACTTGGGACTCCAAATTAAGATCAAATGATTAATTAACCGTATTCTTCAAAAGGCTCCACTTATCAGCCCTCTATTTTAAGCAATCAACTCGGCTAGCGTCGACAAACTTGAGTAATTGTGAAGAAGAATGGTGAGCACTTCGAAAATAGAAGGTGGAAAGAAGATGTCTACTTGGGACTCCAAATTAAGATCAAATGATTAATTAACCGTATTCTTCAAAAGGCTCCACTTATCAGCCCTCTATTTTAAGCAATCAACTCGGCTAGCGTCGACAAACTTGAGTAATTGTGAACAGGAATGGTGAGCACCTCGAAAATCGAAGGTCGAAAGAAGATGTCTACTTGGGACTCCAAATTAAGATCAAATGATTAATTAACCGTATTCTTCAAAAGGCTCCACTTATCAGCCCTCTATTTTAAGCAATCAACTCGGCTAGCGTCGACAAACTTGAGTAATTGTGAAGAGGAATGGTGAGCACTTCGAAAATCGAAGGTGGAAAGAAGATGTCTACTTGGGACTCCAAATTAAGATCAAATGATTAATTAACCGTATTCTTCAAAAGGCTCCACTTATCAGCCCTCTATTTTAAGCAATCAACTCGGCTAACGTCGACAAACTTGAGTAATTGTGAAGAGGAATGGTGAGCACTTCGAAAATCGAAGATCGAAAGAAGATGTCTACTTGGGACTCCAAATTAAGATCAAATGATTAATTAACCGTATTCTTCAAAAGGCTCCACTTATCAGCCCTCTATTTTAAGCAATCAACTCGGCTAGCGTCGACAAACTTGAGTAATTGTGAAGAAGAATGGTGAGCACTTCGAAAATAGAAGGTGGAAAGAAGATGTCTACTTGGGACTCCAAATTAAGATCAAATGATTAATTAACCGTATTCTTCAAAAGGCTCCACTTATCAGCCCTCTATTTTAAGCAATCAACTCGGCTAGCGTCGACAAACTTGAGTAATTGTGAACAGGAATGGTGAGCACCTCGAAAATCGAAGGTCGAAAGAAGATGTCTACTTGGGACTCCAAAT
The DNA here is from genome assembly GCA_036245805.1 of Pristionchus mayeri. NCBI lineage: Eukaryota > Metazoa > Nematoda > Chromadorea > Rhabditida > Neodiplogasteridae > Pristionchus > Pristionchus mayeri. The sequence continues at coordinate 561,231 of BTRK01000004.1, read as the reverse complement.
TAAGATCAAATGATTAATTAACCGTATTCTTCAAAAGGCTCCACTTATCAGCCCTCTATTTTAAGCAATCAACTCGGCTAGCGTCGACAAACTTGAGTAATTGTGAACAGGAATGGTGAGCACTTCGAAAATCGAAGGTGGAAAGAAGATGTCTACTTGGGACTCCAAATTAAGAGCTAATGATTAATTGACCGTGTTCTTCAAAAGACTCCACTTATCAGCCCTCTATTTTAAGCAATCAACTCGGCTAGCGTCGACAAACTTGAGTAATTGTGAAGAGGAATGGTGAGCACTTCAAAAATCGAAGATCGAAAGAAGATGTCTACTTGGGACTCCAAATTAAGAGCAAATGATAAATTGACCGTGTTCTTCAAAAGACTCCACTTATCAGCCCTCTATTTTAAGCAATCAACTCGGCTAGCGTCGACAAACTTGAGTAATTGTGAAGAGGAATGGTGAGCACTTCGAAAATCGAAGGTCGAAAGAAGATGTCTACTTGGGACTCCAAATTAAGATCAAATGATTAATTAACCGTATTCTTCAAAAGGCTCCACTTATCAGCCCTCTATTTTAAGCAATCAACTCGGCTAGCGTCGACAAACTTGAGTAATTGTGAACAGGAATGGTGAGCACCTCGAAAATCGAAGGTCGAAAGAAGATGTCTACTTGGGACTCCAAATTAAGATCAAATGATTAATTAACCGTATTCTTCAAAAGGCTCCACTTATCAGCCCTCTATTTTAAGCAATCAACTCGGCTAGCGTCGACAAACTTGAGTAATTGTGAACAGGAATGGTGAGCACTTCGAAAATCGAAGGTGGAAAGAAGATGTCTACTTGGGACTCCAAATTAAGAGCTAATGATTAATTGACCGTGTTCTTCAAAAGACTCCACTTATCAGCCCTCTATTTTAAGCAATCAACTCGGCTAGCGTCGACAAACTTGAGTAATTGTGAAGAGGAATGGTGAGCACTTCAAAAATCGAAGATCGAAAGAAGATGTCTACTTGGGACTCCAAATTAAGAGCAAATGATAAATTGACCGTGTTCTTCAAAAGACTCCACTTATCAGCCCTCTATTTTAAGCAATCAACTCGGCTAGCGTCGACAAACTTGAGTAATTGTGAAGAGGAATGGTGAGCACTTCGAAAATCGAAGGTCGAAAGAAGATGTCTACTTGGGACTCCAAATTAAGATCAAATGATTAATTAACCGTATTCTTCAAAAGGCTCCACTTATCAGCCCTCTATTTTAAGCAATCAACTCGGCTAGCGTCGACAAACTTGAGTAATTGTGAACAGGAATGGTGAGCACTTCGAAAATCGAAGGTCGAAAGAAGATGTCTACTTGGGACTCCAAATTAAGATCAAATGATTAATTAACCGTATTCTTCAAAAGGCTCCACTTATCAGCCCTCTATTTTAAGCAATCAACTCGGCTAGCGTCGACAAACTTGAGTAATTGTGAACAGGAATGGTGAGCACTTCGAAAATCGAAGGTCGAAAGAAGATGTCTACTTGGGACTCCAAATTAAGATCAAATGATTAATTAACCGTATTCTTCAAAAGGCTCCACTTATCAGCCCTCTATTTTAAGCAATCAACTCGGCTAGCGTCGACAAACTTGAGTAATTGTGAACAGGAATGGTGAGCACTTCGAAAATCGAAGGTGGAAAGAAGATGTCTACTTGGGACTCCAAATTAAGAGCTAATGATAAATTGACCGTGTTCTTCAAAAGACTCCACTTATCAGCCCTCTATTTTAAGCAATCAACTCGGCTAGCGTCGACAAACTTGAGTAATTGTGAAGAGGAATGGTGAGCACTTCGAAAATCGAAGGTGGAAAGAAGATGTCTACTTGGGACTCCAAATTAAGAGCTAATGATTAATTGACCGTGTTCTTCAAAAGACTCCACTTATCAGCCCTCTATTTTAAGCAATCAACTCGGCTAGCGTCGACAAACTTGAGTAATTGTGAAGAGGAATGGTGAGCACTTCGAAAATCGAAGGTGGAAAGAAGATGTCTACTTGGGACTCCAAATTAAGAGCTAATGATTAATTGACCGTGTTCTTCAAAAGACTCCATTTATCAGACCTCTATTTTAAAGAATCAACTCGGCTCGCATCGACAAACTTGAGTAATTGTGAAGAGGAATGGTGAGCACTTCGAAAATCGAAGGTCGAAAGAAGATGTCTACTTGGGACTCCAAATTAAGAGCAAATCATTAATTGACCGTGTTCTTCAAAAGGCTCCACTTATCAGACCTCTATTTTAAAGAATCAACTCGGCTCGCATCGACAAACTTGAGTAATTGTGGAAGATTTATGGGCACTTCGAAAATCGAAGGTCGAAAGAAGATATCTACTTGGGACTCCAAATTAAGAGCAAATCATTAATAGACCGTGTTCTTCAAAAGGCTCCACTTATCAGACCTCTATTTTAAGCAATCAACTCGGCTAGCGTCGACAAACTTGAGTAATTGTGAAGAGGAATGGTGAGCACTTCGAAAATCGAAGGTGGAAAGAAGATGTCTACTTGGGACTCCAAATTAAGAGCTAATGATTAATTGACCGTGTTCTTCAAAAGACTCCACTTATCAGCCCTCTATTTTAAGCAATCAACTCGGCTAGCGTCGACAAACTTGAGTAATTGTGAACAGGAATGGTGAGCACTTCGAAAATCGAAGGTGGAAAGAAGATGTCTACTTGGGACTCCAAATTAAGATCAAATGATTAATTAACCGTATTCTTCAAAAGGCTCCACTTATCAGCCCTCTATTTTAAGCAATCAACTCGGCTAGCGTCGACAAACTTGAGTAATTGTGAAGAGGAATGGTGAGCACTTCGAAAATCGAAGGTGGAAAGAAGATGTCTACTTGGGACTCCAAATTAAGAGCTAATGATTAATTGACCGTGTTCTTCAAAAGACTCCACTTATCAGCCCTCTATTTTAAGCAATCAACTCGGCTAGCGTCGACAAACTTGAGTAATTGTGAACAGGAATGGTGAGCACTTCGAAAATCGAAGGTGGAAAGAAGATGTCTACTTGGGACTCCAAATTAAGATCAAATGATTAATTAACCGTATTCTTCAAAAGGCTCCACTTATCAGCCCTCTATTTTAAGCAATCAACTCGGCTAGCGTCGACAAACTTGAGTAATTGTGAAGAGGAATGGTGAGCACTTCGAAAATCGAAGGTGGAAAGAAGATGTCTACTTGGGACTCCAAATTAAGATCAAATGATTAATTAACCGTATTCTTCAAAAGGCTCCGCTTATCAGCCCTCTATTTTAAGCAATCAACTCGGCTAGCGTCGACAAACTTGAGTAATTGTGAAGAAGAATGGTGAGCACTTCGAAAATAGAAGGTGGAAAGAAGATGTCTACTTGGGACTCCAAATTAAGATCAAATGATTAATTAACCGTATTCTTCAAAAGGCTCCACTTATCAGCCCTCTATTTTAAGCAATCAACTCGGCTAGCGTCGACAAACTTGAGTAATTGTGAAGAGGAATGGTGAGCACTTCGAAAATCGAAGATCGAAAGAAGATGTCTACTTGGGACTCCAAATTAAGATCAAATGATTAATTAACCGTATTCTTCAAAAGGCTCCACTTATCAGCCCTCTATTTTAAGCAATCAACTCGGCTAGCGTCGACAAACTTGAGTAATTGTGAAGAAGAATGGTGAGCACTTCGAAAATAGAAGGTGGAAAGAAGATGTCTACTTGGGACTCCAAATTAAGATCAAATGATTAATTAACCGTATTCTTCAAAAGGCTCCACTTATCAGCCCTCTATTTTAAGCAATCAACTCGGCTAGCGTCGACAAACTTGAGTAATTGTGAACAGGAATGGTGAGCACCTCGAAAATCGAAGGTCGAAAGAAGATGTCTACTTGGGACTCCAAATTAAGATCAAATGATTAATTAACCGTATTCTTCAAAAGGCTCCACTTATCAGCCCTCTATTTTAAGCAATCAACTCGGCTAGCGCCGACAAACTTGAGTAATTGTGAACAGGAATGGTGAGCACTTCGAAAATCGAAGGTGGAAAGAAGATGTCTACTTGGGACTCCAAATTAAGAGCTAATGATTAATTGACCGTGTTCTTCAAAAGACTCCACTTATCAGCCCTCTATTTTAAGCAATCAACTCGGCTAGCGTCGACAAACTTGAGTAATTGTGAAGAGGAATGGTGAGCAATTCGAAAATCGAAGGTCGAAAGAAGATGTCTACTTGGGACTCCAAATTAAGAGCAAATGATTAATACACCGTGTTCTTCAAAAGGCTCCACTTATCAGACCTCTATTTTAAGCAATCAACTCGGCTAGCGTCGACAAACTTGAGTAATTGTGAACAGGAATGGTGAGCACTTCGAAAATCGAAGGTCGAAAGAAGATGTCTACTTGGGACTCCAAATTAAGATCAAATGATTAATTAACCGTATTCTTCAAAAGGCTCCACTTATCAGCCCTCTATTTTAAGCAATCAACTCGGCTAGCGTCGACAAACTTGAGTAATTGTGAACAGGAATGGTGAGCACTTCGAAAATCGAAGGTGGAAAGAAGATGTCTACTTGGGACTCCAAATTAAGAGCTAATGATAAATTGACCGTGTTCTTCAAAAGACTCCACTTATCAGCCCTCTATTTTAAGCAATCAACTCGGCTAGCGTCGACAAACTTGAGTAATTGTGAAGAGGAATGGTGAGCACTTCGAAAATAGAAGGTGTAAAGAAGATGTCTACTTGGGACTCCAAATTAAGAGCTAATGATTAATTGACCGTGTTCATCAAAAGGCTCCACTTATCAGACCTCTATTTTAAAGAATCAACTCGGCTCGCATCGACAAACTTGAGTAATTGTGGAAGATTTATGGGCACTTCGAAAATCGAAGGTCGAAAGAAGATATCTGCTTGGGACTCCAAATTAAGAGCAAATCATTAATAGACCGTGTTCTTCAAAAGGCTCCACTTATCAGACCTCTATTTTAAGCAATCAACTCGGCTAGCGTCGACAAACTTGAGTAATTGTGAAGAGGAATGGTGAGCACTTCGAAAATCGAAGGTCGAAAGAAGATGTCTACTTGGGACTCCAAATTAAGAGCAAATCATTAATTGACCGTGTTCTTCAAAAGGCTCCACTTATCAGACCTCTATTTTAAAGAATCAACTCGGCTCGCATCGACAAACTTGAGTAATTGTGAAGAGGAATGGTGAGCACTTCGAAAATCGAAGGTCGAAAGAAGATGTCTACTTGGGACTCCAAATTAAGAGCAAATCATTAATTGACCGTGTTCTTCAAAAGGCTCCACTTATCAGACCTCTATTTTAAGCAATCAACTCGGCTAGCGTCGACAAACTTGAGTAATTGTGAAGAGGAATGGTGAGCAATTCGAAAATCGAAGGTCGAAAGAAGATGTCTACTTGGGACTCCAAATTAAGAGCAAATGATTAATACACCGTGTTCTTCAAAAGGCTCAACTTATCAGACCTCTATTTTAAAGAATCAACTCGGCTCGCATCGACAAACTTGAGTAATTGTGAAGAGGAATGGTGAGCACTTCGAAAATCGAAGGTGGAAAGAAGATGTCTACTTGGGACTCCAAATTAAGAGCTAATGATTAATTGACCGTGTTCTTCAAAAGACTCCACTTATCAGCCCTCTATTTTAAGCAATCAACTCGGCTAGCGTCGACAAACTTGAGTATTTGTGAACAGGAATGGTGAGCACTTCGAAAATCGAAGGTGGAAAGAAGATGTCTACTTGGGACTCCAAATTAAGAGCTAATGATAAATTGACCGTGTTCTTCAAAAGACTCCACTTATCAGCCCTCTATTTTAAGCAATCAACTCGGCTAGCGTCGACAAACTTGAGTAATTGTGAAGAGGAATGGTGAGCACTTCGAAAATCGAAGGTGGAAAGAAGATGTCTACTTGGGACTCCAAATTAAGAGCTAATGATTAATTGACCGTGTTCTTCAAAAGACTCCACTTATCAGCCCTCTATTTTAAGCAATCAACTCGGCTAGCGTCGACAAACTTGAGTAATTGTGAAGAGGAATGGTGAGCACTTCGAAAATCGAAGGTGGAAAGAAGATGTCTACTTGGGACTCCAAATTAAGAGCTAATGATTAATTGACCGTGTTCTTCAAAAGACTCCACTTATCAGCCCTCTATTTTAAGCAATCAACTCGGCTAGCGTCGACAAACTTGAGTAATTGTGAAGAGGAATGGTGAGCACTTCGAAAATCGAAGGTGGAAAGAAGATGTCTACTTGGGACTCCAAATTAAGAGCTAATGATTAATTGACCGTGTTCTTCAAAAGACTCCATTTATCAGACCTCTATTTTAAAGAATCAACTCGGCTCGCATCGACAAACTTGAGTAATTGTGAAGAGGAATGGTGAGCACTTCGAAAATCGAAGGTCGAAAGAAGATGTCTACTTGGGACTCCAAATTAAGAGCAAATCATTAATTGACCGTGTTCTTCAAAAGGCTCCACTTATCAGACCTCTATTTTAAAGAATCAACTCGGCTCGCATCGACAAACTTGAGTAATTGTGAAGAGGAATGGTGAGCACTTCGAAAATCGAAGGTCGAAAGAAGATGTCTACTTGGGACTCCAAATTAAGAGCAAATCATTAATTGACCGTGTTCTTCAAAAGGCTCCACTTATCAGACCTCTATTTTAAGCAATCAACTCGGCTAGCGTCGACAAACTTGAGTAATTGTGAAGAGGAATGGTGAGCAATTCGAAAATCGAAGGTCGAAAGAAGATGTCTACTTGGGACTCCAAATTAAGAGCAAATGATTAATACACCGTGTTCTTCAAAAGGCTCAACTTATCAGACCTCTATTTTAAAGAATCAACTCGGCTCGCATCGACAAACTTGAGTAATTGTGAAGAGGAATGGTGAGCACTTCGAAAATCGAAGGTGGAAAGAAGATGTCTACTTGGGACTCCAAATTAAGAGCTAATGATTAATTGACCGTGTTCTTCAAAAGACTCCACTTATCAGCCCTCTATTTTAAGCAATCAACTCGGCTAGCGTCGACAAACTTGAGTATTTGTGAACAGGAATGGTGAGCACTTCGAAAATCGAAGGTGGAAAGAAGATGTCTACTTGGGACTCCAAATTAAGAGCTAATGATAAATTGACCGTGTTCTTCAAAAGACTCCACTTATCAGCCCTCTATTTTAAGCAATCAACTCGGCTAGCGTCGACAAACTTGAGTAATTGTGAAGAGGAATGGTGAGCACTTCGAAAATCGAAGGTGGAAAGAAGATGTCTACTTGGGACTCCAAATTAAGAGCTAATGATTAATTGACCGTGTTCTTCAAAAGACTCCACTTATCAGCCCTCTATTTTAAGCAATCAACTCGGCTAGCGTCGACAAACTTGAGTAATTGTGAAGAGGAATGGTGAGCACTTCGAAAATCGAAGGTGGAAAGAAGATGTCTACTTGGGACTCCAAATTAAGAGCTAATGATTAATTGACCGTGTTCTTCAAAAGACTCCACTTATCAGCCCTCTATTTTAAGCAATCAACTCGGCTAGCGTCGACAAACTTGAGTAATTGTGAAGAGGAATGGTGAGCACTTCGAAAATCGAAGGTGGAAAGAAGATGTCTACTTGGGACTCCAAATTAAGAGCTAATGATTAATTGACCGTGTTCTTCAAAAGACTCCATTTATCAGACCTCTATTTTAAAGAATCAACTCGGCTCGCATCGACAAACTTGAGTAATTGTGAAGAGGAATGGTGAGCACTTCGAAAATCGAAGGTCGAAAGAAGATGTCTACTTGGGACTCCAAATTAAGAGCAAATCATTAATTGACCGTGTTCTTCAAAAGGCTCCACTTATCAGACCTCTATTTTAAAGAATCAACTCGGCTCGCATCGACAAACTTGAGTAATTGTGGAAGATTTATGGGCACTTCGAAAATCGAAGGTCGAAAGAAGATATCTACTTGGGACTCCAAATTAAGAGCAAATCATTAATAGACCGTGTTCTTCAAAAGGCTCCACTTATCAGACCTCTATTTTAAGCAATCAACTCGGCTAGCGTCGACAAACTTGAGTAATTGTGAAGAGGAATGGTGAGCACTTCGAAAATCGAAGGTCGAAAGAAGATGTCTACTTGGGACTCCAAATTAAGAGCAAATCATTAATTGACCGTGTTCTTCAAAAGGCTCCACTTATCAGACCTCTATTTTAAAGAATCAACTCGGCTCGCATCGACAAACTTGAGTAATTGTGGAAGATTTATGGGCACTTCGAAAATCGAAGGTCGAAAGAAGATATCTACTTGGGACTCCAAATTAAGAGCAAATCATTAATAGACCGTGTTCTTCAAAAGGCTCCACTTATCAGACCTCTATTTTAAGCAATCAACTCGGCTAGCGTCGACAAACTTGAGTAATTGTGAAGAGGAATGGTGAGCACTTCGAAAATCGAAGGTCGAAAGAAGATGTCTACTTGGGACTCCAAATTAAGAGCAAATCATTAATTGACCGTGTTCTTCAAAAGGCTCCACTTATCAGACCTCTATTTTAAAGAATCAACTCGGCTCGCATCGACAAACTTGAGTAATTGTGAAGAGGAATGGTGAGCACTTCGAAAATCGAAGGTCGAAAGAAGATGTCTGCTTGGGACTCCAAATAAAGATCAAATCATTAATAGACCGTGTTCTTCAAAAGGCTCCACTTATCAGACCTCTATTTTAAGCAATCAACTCGGCTAGCGTCGACAAACTTGAGTAATTGTGAAGAGGAATGGTGAGCAATTCGAAAATCGAAGGTCGAAAGAAGATGTCTACTTGGGACTCCAAATTAAGAGCAAATGATTAATACACCGTGTTCTTCAAAAGGCTCAACTTATCAGACCTCTATTTTAAGCAATCAACTCGGCTAGCGTCGACAAACTTGAGTAATTGTGGAAGATTTATGGGCACTTCGAAAATCGAAGGTCGAAAGAAGATATCTACTTGGGACTCCAAATTAAGAGCAAATCATTAATAGACCGTGTTCTTCAAAAGGCTCCACTTATCAGACCTCTATTTTAAGCAATCAACTCGGCTAGCGTCGACAAACTTGAGTAATTGTGAAGAGGAATGGTGAGCACTTCGAAAATCGAAGGTCGAAAGAAGATGTCTACTTGGGACTCCAAATTAAGAGCAAATCATTAATTGACCGTGTTCTTCAAAAGGCTCCACTTATCAGACCTCTATTTTAAAGAATCAACTCGGCTCGCATCGACAAACTTGAGTAATTGTGAAGAGGAATGGTGAGCACTTCGAAAATCGAAGGTCGAAAGAAGATGTCTGCTTGGGACTCCAAATAAAGATCAAATCATTAATAGACCGTGTTCTTCAAAAGGCTCCACTTATCAGACCTCTATTTTAAGCAATCAACTCGGCTAGCGTCGACAAACTTGAGTAATTGTGGAAGATTTATGGGCACTTCGAAAATCGAAGGTCGAAAGAAGATATCTACTTGGGACTCCAAATTAAGAGCAAATCATTAATAGACCGTGTTCTTCAAAAGGCTCCACTTATCAGACCTCTATTTTAAGCAATCAACTCGGCTAGCGTCGACAAACTTGAGTAATTGTGAAGAGGAATGGTGAGCACTTCGAAAATCGAAGGTCGAAAGAAGATGTCTACTTGGGACTCCAAATTAAGAGCAAATCATTAATTGACCGTGTTCTTCAAAAGGCTCCACTTATCAGACCTCTATTTTAAAGAATCAACTCGGCTCGCATCGACAAACTTGAGTAATTGTGAAGAGGAATGGTGAGCACTTCGAAAATCGAAGGTCGAAAGAAGATGTCTGCTTGGGACTCCAAATAAAGATCAAATCATTAATAGACCGTGTTCTTCAAAAGGCTCCACTTATCAGACCTCTATTTTAAGCAATCAACTCGGCTAGCGTCGACAAACTTGAGTAATTGTGAAGAGGAATGGTGAGCAATTCGAAAATCGAAGGTCGAAAGAAGATGTCTACTTGGGACTCCAAATTAAGAGCAAATGATTAATACACCGTGTTCTTCAAAAGGCTCAACTTATCAGACCTCTATTTTAAGCAATCAACTCGGCTAGCGTCGACAAACTTGAGTAATTGTGAACAGGAATGGTGAGCACTTCGAAAATCGAAGGTCGAAAGAAGATGTCTACTTGGGACTCCAAATTAAGAGCAAATCATTAATTGACCGTGTTCTTCAAAAGGCTCCACTTATCAGACCTCTATTTTAAAGAATCAACTCGGCTCGCATCGACAAACTTGAGTAATTGTGAAGAGGAATGGTGAGCACTTCGAAAATCGAAGGTCGAAAGAAGATGTCTGCTTGGGACTCCAAATAAAGATCAAATCATTAATAGACCGTGTTCTTCAAAAGGCTCCACTTATCAGACCTCTATTTTAAGCAATCAACTCGGCTAGCGTCGACAAACTTGAGTAATTGTGAAGAGGAATGGTGAGCAATTCGAAAATCGAAGGTCGAAAGAAGATGTCTACTTGGGACTCCAAATTAAGAGCAAATCATTAATTGACCGTGTTCTTCAAAAGGCTCCACTTATCAGACCTCTATTTTAAAGAATCAACTCGGCTCGCATCGACAAACTTGAGTAATTGTGAAGAGGAATGGTGAGCACTTCGAAAATCGAAGGTCGAAAGAAGATGTCTACTTGGGACTCCAAATTAAGAGCAAATCATTAATTGACCGTGTTCTTCAAAAGGCTCCACTTTTCAGACCTCTATTTTAAAGAATCAACTCGGCTCGCATCGACAAACTTGAGTAATTGTGGAAGATTTATGGGCACTTCGAAAATCGAAGGTCGAAAGAAGATATCTACTTGGGACTCCAAATTAAGAGCAAATCATTAATAGACCGTGTTCTTCAAAAGGCTCCACTTATCAGACCTCTATTTTAAGCAATCAACTCGGCTAGCGTCGACAAACTTGAGTAATTGTGAAGAGGAATGGTGAGCACTTCGAAAATCGAAGGTCGAAAGAAGATGTCTACTTGGGACTCCAAATTAAGAGCAAATCATTAATTGACCGTGTTCTTCAAAAGGCTCCACTTATCAGACCTCTATTTTAAAGAATCAACTCGGCTCGCATCGACAAACTTGAGTAATTGTGGAAGATTTATGGGCACTTCGAAAATCGAAGGTCGAAAGAAGATATCTACTTGGGACTCCAAATTAAGAGCAAATCATTAATAGACCGTGTTCTTCAAAAGGCTCCACTTATCAGACCTCTATTTTAAGCAATCAACTCGGCTAGCGTCGACAAACTTGAGTAATTGTGAAGAGGAATGGTGAGCACTTCGAAAATCGAAGGTCGAAAGAAGATGTCTACTTGGGACTCCAAATTAAGAGCAAATCATTAATTGACCGTGTTCTTCAAAAGGCTCCACTTATCAGACCTCTATTTTAAAGAATCAACTCGGCTCGCATCGACAAACTTGAGTAATTGTGAAGAGGAATGGTGAGCACTTCGAAAATCGAAGGTCGAAAGAAGATGTCTACTTGGGACTCCAAATTAAGAGCAAATCATTAATTGACCGTGTTCTTCAAAAGGCTCCACTTATCAGACCTCTATTTTAAAGAATCAACTCGGCTCGCATCGACAAACTTGAGTAATTGTGGAAGATTTATGGGCACTTCGAAAATCGAAGGTCGAAAGAAGATATCTACTTGGGACTCCAAATTAAGAGCAAATCATTAATAGACCGTGTTCTTCAAAAGGCTCCACTTATCAGACCTCTATTTTAAGCAATCAACTCGGCTAGCGTCGACAAACTTGAGTAATTGTGGAAGATTTATGGGCACTTCGAAAATCGAAGGTCGAAAGAAGATATCTACTTGGGACTCCAAATTAAGAGCAAATCATTAATAGACCGTGTTCTTCAAAAGGCTCCACTTATCAGACCTCTATTTTAAGCAATCAACTCGGCTAGCGTCGACAAACTTGAGTAATTGTGAAGAGGAATGGTGAGCACTTCGAAAATCGAAGGTCGAAAGAAGATGTCTACTTGGGACTCCAAATTAAGAGCAAATCATTAATTGACCGTGTTCTTCAAAAGGCTCCACTTATCAGACCTCTATTTTAAAGAATCAACTCGGCTCGCATCGACAAACTTGAGTAATTGTGAAGAGGAATGGTGAGCACTTCGAAAATCGAAGGTCGAAAGAAGATGTCTGCTTGGGACTCCAAATAAAGATCAAATCATTAATAGACCGTGTTCTTCAAAAGGCTCCACTTATCAGACCTCTATTTTAAGCAATCAACTCGGCTAGCGTCGACAAACTTGAGTAATTGTGAAGAGGAATGGTGAGCAATTCGAAAATCGAAGGTCGAAAGAAGATGTCTACTTGGGACTCCAAATTAAGAGCAAATGATTAATACACCGTGTTCTTCAAAAGGCTCAACTTATCAGACCTCTATTTTAAGCAATCAACTCGGCTAGCGTCGACAAACTTGAGTAATTGTGGAAGATTTATGGGCACTTCGAAAATCGAAGGTCGAAAGAAGATATCTACTTGGGACTCCAAATTAAGAGCAAATCATTAATAGACCGTGTTCTTCAAAAGGCTCCACTTATCAGACCTCTATTTTAAGCAATCAACTCGGCTAGCGTCGACAAACTTGAGTAATTGTGAAGAGGAATGGTGAGCACTTCGAAAATCGAAGGTCGAAAGAAGATGTCTACTTGGGACTCCAAATTAAGAGCAAATCGTTAATTGACCGTGTTCTTCAAAAGGCTCCACTTATCAGACCTCTATTTTAAAGAATCAACTCGGCTCGCATCGACAAACTTGAGTAATTGTGAAGAGGAATGGTGAGCACTTCGAAAATCGAAGGTCGAAAGAAGATGTCTGCTTGGGACTCCAAATAAAGATCAAATCATTAATAGACCGTGTTCTTCAAAAGGCTCCACTTATCAGACCTCTATTTTAAGCAATCAACTCGGCTAGCGTCGACAAACTTGAGTAATTGTGAAGAGGAATGGTGAGCAATTCGAAAATCGAAGGTCGAAAGAAGATGTCTACTTGGGACTCCAAATTAAGAGCAAATGATTAATACACCGTGTTCTTCAAAAGGCTCAACTTATCAGACCTCTATTTTAAGCAATCAACTCGGCTAGCGTCGACAAACTTGAGTAATTGTGAACAGGAATGGTGAGCACTTCGAAAATCGAAGGTCGAAAGAAGATGTCTACTTGGGACTCCAAATTAAGAGCAAATCATTAATTGACCGTGTTCTTCAAAAGGCTCCACTTATCAGACCTCTATTTTAAAGAATCAACTCGGCTCGCATCGACAAACTTGAGTAATTGTGAAGAGGAATGGTGAGCACTTCGAAAATCGAAGGTCGAAAGAAGATGTCTGCTTGGGACTCCAAATAAAGATCAAATCATTAATAGACCGTGTTCTTCAAAAGGCTCCACTTATCAGACCTCTATTTTAAGCAATCAACTCGGCTAGCGTCGACAAACTTGAGTAATTGTGAAGAGGAATGGTGAGCAATTCGAAAATCGAAGGTCGAAAGAAGATGTCTACTTGGGACTCCAAATTAAGAGCAAATGATTAATACACCGTGTTCTTCAAAAGGCTCAACTTATCAGACCTCTATTTTAAGCAATCAACTCGGCTAGCGTCGACAAACTTGAGTAATTGTGAACAGGAATGGTGAGCACTTCGAAAATCGAAGGTGGAAAGAAGATGTCTACTTGGGACTCCAAATTAAGAGCTAATGATAAATTGACCGTGTTCTTCAAAAGACTCCACTTATCAGCCCTCTATTTTAAGCAATCAACTCGGCTAGCGTCGACAAACTTGAGTAATTGTGAAGAGGAATGGTGAGCACTTCGAAAATCGAAGGTGGAAAGAAGATGTCTACTTGGGACTCCAAATTAAGAGCTAATGATTAATTGACCGTGTTCTTCAAAAGACTCCACTTATCAGCCCTCTATTTTAAGCAATCAACTCGGCTAGCGTCGACAAACTTGAGTAATTGTGAAGAGGAATGGTGAGCACTTCGAAAATCGAAGGTGGAAAGAAGATGTCTACTTGGGACTCCAAATTAAGAGCTAATGATTAATTGACCGTGTTCTTCAAAAGACTCCACTTATCAGCCCTCTATTTTAAGCAATCAACTCGGCTAGCGTCGACAAACTTGAGTAATTGTGAAGAGGAATGGTGAGCACTTCGAAAATCGAAGGTGGAAAGAAGATGTCTACTTGGGACTCCAAATTAAGAGCTAATGATTAATTGACCGTGTTCTTCAAAAGACTCCACTTATCAGCCCTCTATTTTAAGCAATCAACTCGGCTAGCGTCGACAAACTTGAGTAATTGTGAAGAGGAATGGTGAGCACTTCGAAAATCGAAGGTGGAAAGAAGATGTCTACTTGGGACTCCAAATTAAGAGCTAATGATTAATTGACCGTGTTCTTCAAAAGACTCCACTTATCAGCCCTCTATTTTAAGCAATCAACTCGGCTAGCGTCGACAAACTTGAGTAATTGTGAAGAGGAATGGTGAGCACTTCGAAAATCGAAGGTGGAAAGAAGATGTCTACTTGGGACTCCAAATTAAGAGCTAATGATTAATTGACCGTGTTCTTCAAAAGACTCCATTTATCAGACCTCTATTTTAAAGAATCAACTCGGCTCGCATCGACAAACTTGAGTAATTGTGAAGAGGAATGGTGAGCACTTCGAAAATCGAAGGTCGAAAGAAGATGTCTACTTGGGACTCCAAATTAAGAGCAAATCATTAATTGACCGTGTTCTTCAAAAGGCTCCACTTATCAGACCTCTATTTTAAAGAATCAACTCGGCTCGCATCGACAAACTTGAGTAATTGTGGAAGATTTATGGGCACTTCGAAAATCGAAGGTCGAAAGAAGATATCTACTTGGGACTCCAAATTAAGAGCAAATCATTAATAGACCGTGTTCTTCAAAAGGCTCCACTTATCAGACCTCTATTTTAAGCAATCAACTCGGCTAGCGTCGACAAACTTGAGTAATTGTGAAGAGGAATGGTGAGCACTTCGAAAATCGAAGGTCGAAAGAAGATGTCTACTTGGGACTCCAAATTAAGAGCAAATCATTAATTGACCGTGTTCTTCAAAAGGCTCCACTTATCAGACCTCTATTTTAAGCAATCAACTCGGCTAGCGTCGACAAACTTGAGTAATTGTGAAGAGGAATGGTGAGCACTTCGAAAATCGAAGGTGGAAAGAAGATGTCTACTTGGGACTCCAAATTAAGAGCTAATGATTAATTGACCGTGTTCTTCAAAAGACTCCACTTATCAGCCCTCTATTTTAAGCAATCAACTCGGCTAGCGTCGACAAACTTGAGTAATTGTGAAGAGGAATGGTGAGCACTTCGAAAATCGAAGGTGGAAAGAAGATGTCTACTTGGGACTCCAAATTAAGAGCTAATGATTAATTGACCGTGTTCTTCAAAAGACTCCACTTATCAGCCCTCTATTTTAAGCAATCAACTCGGCTAGCGTCGACAAACTTGAGTAATTGTGAAGAGGAATGGTGAGCACTTCGAAAATCGAAGGTGGAAAGAAGATGTCTACTTGGGACTCCAAATTAAGAGCTAATGATTAATTGACCGTGTTCTTCAAAAGACTCCACTTATCAGCCCTCTATTTTAAGCAATCAACTCGGCTAGCGTCGACAAACTTGAGTAATTGTGAAGAGGAATGGTGAGCACTTCGAAAATCGAAGGTGGAAAGAAGATGTCTACTTGGGACTCCAAATTAAGAGCTAATGATTAATTGACCGTGTTCTTCAAAAGACTCCACTTATCAGCCCTCTATTTTAAGCAATCAACTCGGCTAGCGTCGACAAACTTGAGTAATTGTGAAGAGGAATGGTGAGCACTTCGAAAATCGAAGGTGGAAAGAAGATGTCTACTTGGGACTCCAAATTAAGAGCTAATGATTAATTGACCGTGTTCTTCAAAAGACTCCATTTATCAGACCTCTATTTTAAAGAATCAACTCGGCTCGCATCGACAAACTTGAGTAATTGTGAAGAGGAATGGTGAGCACTTCGAAAATCGAAGGTCGAAAGAAGATGTCTACTTGGGACTCCAAATTAAGAGCAAATCATTAATTGACCGTGTTCTTCAAAAGGCTCCACTTATCAGACCTCTATTTTAAAGAATCAACTCGGCTCGCATCGACAAACTTGAGTAATTGTGGAAGATTTATGGGCACTTCGAAAATCGAAGGTCGAAAAAAGATGTCTGCTTGGGACTCCAAATTAAGAGCAAATCATTAATAGACCGTGTTCTTCAAAAGGCTCCACTTATCAGACCTCTATTTTAAGCAATCTACTCGGCTAGCGTCGACAAACTTGAGTAATTGTGAAGAGGAATGGTGAGCACTTCGAAAATCGAAGGTCGAAAGAAGATGTCTGCTTGGGACTCCAAATTAAGAGCAAATCATTAATAGACCGTGTTCTTCAAAAGGCTCCACTTATCAGACCTCTATTTTAAGCAATCACCTCGGCTAGCGTCGACAAACTTAAGTAATTGTGAAGAGGAATGGTGAGCACTTCGAAAATCGAAGGTCGAAAGAAGATGTCTGCTTGGGACTCCAAATAAAGATCAAATCATTAATAGACCGTGTTCTTCAAAAGGCTCCACTTATCAGACCTCTATTTTAAGCAATCAACTCGGCTAGCGTCGACAAACTTGAGTAATTGTGAAGAGGAATGGTGAGCAATTCGAAAATCGAAGGTCGAAAGAAGATGTCTACTTGGGACTCCAAATTAAGAGCAAATGATTAATACACCGTGTTCTTCAAAAGGCTCCACTTATCAGACCTCTATTTTAAAGAATCAACTCGGCTCGCATCGACAAACTTGAGTAATTGTGAAGAGGAATGGTGACCACTTCGAAAATCGAAGGTCGAAAGAAGATGTCTGCTTGGGACTCCAAATTAAGAGCAAATCATTAATAGACCGTGTTCTTCAAAAGGCTCCACTTATCAGACCTCTATTTTAAGCAATCAACTCGGCTAGCGTCGACAAACTTAAGTAATTGTGAAGAGGAATGGTGAGCACTTCGAAAATCGAAGGTCGAAAGAAGATGTCTACTTGGGACTCCAAATTAAGAGCAAATCATTAATTGACCGTGTTCTTCAAAAGGCTCCACTTATCAGACCTCTATTTTAAGCAATCAACTCGGCTAGCGTCGACAAACTTAAGTAATTGTGAAGAGGAATGGTGAGCACTTCGAAAATCGAAGGTCGAAAGAAGATGTCTACTTGGGACTCCAAATTAAGAGCAAATCATTAATTGACCGTGTTCTTCAAAAGCCTCCACTTATCAGACCTCTATTTTAAAGAATCAACTCGGCTCGCATCGACAAACTTGAGTAATTGTGGAAGATTTATGGGCACTTCGAAAATCGAAGGTCGAAAAAAGATGTCTGCTTGGGACTCCAAATTAAGAGCAAATCATTAATAGACCGTGTTCTTCAAAAGGCTCCACTTATCAGACCTCTATTTTAAGCAATCTACTCGGCTAGCGTCGACAAACTTGAGTAATTGTGAAGAGGAATGGTGAGCACTTCGAAAATCGAAGGTCGAAAGAAGATGTCTGCTTGGGACTCCAAATTAAGAGCAAATCATTAATAGACCGTGTTCTTCAAAAGGCTCCACTTATCAGACCTCTATTTTAAGCAATCACCTCGGCTAGCGTCGACAAACTTAAGTAATTGTGAAGAGGAATGGTGAGCACTTCGAAAATCGAAGGTCGAAAGAAGATGTCTGCTTGGGACTCCAAATAAAGATCAAATCATTAATAGACCGTGTTCTTCAAAAGGCTCCACTTATCAGACCTCTATTTTAAGCAATCAACTCGGCTAGCGTCGACAAACTTGAGTAATTGTGAAGAGGAATGGTGAGCAATTCGAAAATCGAAGGTCGAAAGAAGATGTCTACTTGGGACTCCAAATTAAGAGCAAATGATTAATACACCGTGTTCTTCAAAAGGCTCCACTTATCAGACCTCTATTTTAAAGAATCAACTCGGCTCGCATCGACAAACTTGAGTAATTGTGAAGAGGAATGGTGACCACTTCGAAAATCGAAGGTCGAAAGAAGATGTCTGCTTGGGACTCCAAATTAAGAGCAAATCATTAATAGACCGTGTTCTTCAAAAGGCTCCACTTATCAGACCTCTATTTTAAGCAATCAACTCGGCTAGCGTCGACAAACTTAAGTAATTGTGAAGAGGAATGGTGAGCACTTCGAAAATCGAAGGTCGAAAGAAGATGTCTACTTGGGACTCCAAATTAAGAGCAAATGATTAATACACCGTGTTCTTCAAAAGGCTCCACTTATCAGACCTCTATTTTAAAGAATGAACTCGGCTCCCATCGACAAACTTGAGTAATTGTGAAGAGGAATGGTGAGCACTTCGAAAATCGAAGGTCGAAAGAAGATATCTACTTGGGACTCCAAATTAAGAGCAAATCATTAATAGACCGTGTTCTTCAAAAGGCTCCACTTATTAGACCTCTATTTTAAGCAATCAACTCGGCTAGCGTCGACAAACTTGAGTAATTGTGAAGAGGAATGGTGAGCACTTCGAAAATCGAAGGTCGACAGAAGATGTCTACTTGGGACTCCAAATTAAGAGCAAATCATTAATTGACCGTGTTCTTCAAAAGGCTCCACTTATCAGACCTCTATTTTAAGCAATCAACTCGGCTAGCGTCGACAAACTTAAGTAATTGTGAAGAGGAATGGTGAGCACTTCGAAAATCGAAGGTCGAAAGAAGATGTCTACTTGGGACTCCAAATTAAGAGCAAATGATTAATACACCGTGTTCTTCAAAAGGCTCCACTTATCAGACCTCTATTTTAAAGAATGAACTCGGCTCCCATCGACAAACTTGAGTAATTGTGAAGAGGAATGGTGAGCACTTCGAAAATCGAAGGTCGAAAGAAGATATCTACTTGGGACTCCAAATTAAGAGCAGATCATTAATAGACCGTGTTCTTCAAAAGGCTCCACTTATTAGACCTCTATTTTAAGCAATCAACTCGGCTAGCGTCGACAAACTTGAGTAATTGTGAAGAGGAATGGTGAGCACTTCGAAAATCGAAGGTCGACAGAAGATGTCTACTTGGGACTCCAAATTAAGAGCAAATCATTAATTGACCGTGTTCTTCAAAAGGCTCCACTTATCAGACCTCTATTTTAAAGAATCAACTCGGCTCGCATCGACAAACTTGAGTAATTGTGAAGAGGAATGGCGAGCACTTCGAAAATCGAAGGTCGAAAGAAGATGTCTACTTGGGACTCCAAATTAAGAGCAAATCATTAATTGACCGTGTTCTTCAAAAGGCTCCACTTATCAGACCTCTATTTTAAGCAATCAACTCGGCTAGCGTCGACAAACTTGAGTAATTGTGAAGAGGAATGGTGAGCAATTCGAAAATCGAAGGTCGAAAGAAGATGTCTACTTGGGACTCCAAATTAAGAGCAAATGATTAATACACCGTGTTCTTCAAAAGGCTCCACTTATCAGACCTCTATTTTAAGCAATCAACTCGGCTAGCGTCGACAAACTTGAGTAATTGTGAAGAGGAATGGTGAGCACTTCGAAAATCGAAGGTCGAAAGAAGATGTCTACTTGGGATTCCAAATTAAGAGCAAATCATTAATAGACCGTGTTCTTCAAAAGGCCCCACTTATCAGACCTCTATTTTAAAGAATCAACTCGGCTCGCATCGACAAACTTGAGTAATTGTGAAGAGGAATGGTGAGCACTTCGAAAATCGAAGGTCGAAAGAAGATGTCTGCTTGGGACTCCAAATTAAGAGCAAATCATTAATAGACCGTGTTCTTCAAAAGGCTCCACTTATCAGACCTCTATTTTAAGCAATCAACTCGGCTAGCGTCGACAAACTTAAGTAATTGTGAAGAGGAATGGTGAGCACTTCGAAAATCGAAGGTCGAAAGAAGATGTCTACTTGGGACTCCAAATTAAGAGCAAATGATTAATACACCGTGTTCTTCAAAAGGCTCCACTTATCAGACCTCTATTTTAAAGAATGAACTCGGCTCCCATCGACAAACTTGAGTAATTGTGAAGAGGAATGGTGAGCACTTCGAAAATCGAAGGTCGAAAGAAGATATCTACTTGGGACTCCAAATTAAGAGCAAATCATTAATAGACCGTGTTCTTCAAAAGGCTCCACTTATTAGACCTCTATTTTAAGCAATCAACTCGGCTAGCGTCGACAAACTTGAGTAATTGTGAAGAGGAATGGTGAGCACTTCGAAAATCGAAGGTCGACAGAAGATGTCTACTTGGGACTCCAAATTAAGAGCAAATCATTAATTGACCGTGTTCTTCAAAAGGCTCCACTTATCAGACCTCTATTTTAAGCAATCAACTCGGCTAGCGTCGACAAACTTAAGTAATTGTGAAGAGGAATGGTGAGCACTTCGAAAATCGAAGGTCGAAAGAAGATGTCTACTTGGGACTCCAAATTAAGAGCAAATGATTAATACACCGTGTTCTTCAAAAGGCTCCACTTATCAGACCTCTATTTTAAAGAATGAACTCGGCTCCCATCGACAAACTTGAGTAATTGTGAAGAGGAATGGTGAGCACTTCGAAAATCGAAGGTCGAAAGAAGATATCTACTTGGGACTCCAAATTAAGAGCAGATCATTAATAGACCGTGTTCTTCAAAAGGCTCCACTTATTAGACCTCTATTTTAAGCAATCAACTCGGCTAGCGTCGACAAACTTGAGTAATTGTGAAGAGGAATGGTGAGCACTTCGAAAATCGAAGGTCGACAGAAGATGTCTACTTGGGACTCCAAATTAAGAGCAAATCATTAATTGACCGTGTTCTTCAAAAGGCTCCACTTATCAGACCTCTATTTTAAAGAATCAACTCGGCTCGCATCGACAAACTTGAGTAATTGTGAAGAGGAATGGCGAGCACTTCGAAAATCGAAGGTCGAAAGAAGATGTCTACTTGGGACTCCAAATTAAGAGCAAATCATTAATTGACCGTGTTCTTCAAAAGGCTCCACTTATCAGACCTCTATTTTAAGCAATCAACTCGGCTAGCGTCGACAAACTTGAGTAATTGTGAAGAGGAATGGTGAGCAATTCGAAAATCGAAGGTCGAAAGAAGATGTCTACTTGGGACTCCAAATTAAGAGCAAATGATTAATACACCGTGTTCTTCAAAAGGCTCCACTTATCAGACCTCTATTTTAAGCAATCAACTCGGCTAGCGTCGACAAACTTGAGTAATTGTGAAGAGGAATGGTGAGCACTTCGAAAATCGAAGGTCGAAAGAAGATGTCTACTTGGGATTCCAAATTAAGAGCAAATCATTAATAGACCGTGTTCTTCAAAAGGCCCCACTTATCAGACCTCTATTTTAAAGAATCAACTCGGCTCGCATCGACAAACTTGAGTAATTGTGAAGAGGAATGGTGAGCACTTCGAAAATCGAAGGTCGAAAGAAGATGTCTACTTGGGACTCCAAATTAAGAGCAAATCTTTAATTGACCGTGTTCATGAAAAGGCTCCACTTATCAGACCTCTATTTTAAAGAATCAACTCGGCTCGCATCGACAAACTTGAGTAATTGTGAAGAGGAATGGTGAGCACTTCGAAAATCGAAGGTCGAAAGAAGATGTCTACTTGGGACTCCAAATTAAGAGCAAATGATTAATACACCGTGTTCTTCAAAAGGCTCCACTTATCAGACCTCTATTTTAAGCAATCAACTCGGCTAGCGTCGACAAACTTGAGTAATTGTGAAGAGGAATGGTGAGCACTTCGAAAATCGAAGGTCGAAAGAAGATGTCTACTTGGGATTCCAAATTAAGAGCAAATCATTAATAGACCGTGTTCTTCAAAAGGCCCCACTTATCAGACCTCTATTTTAAAGAATCAACTCGGCTCGCATCGACAAACTTGAGTAATTGTGAAGAGGAATGGTGAGCACTTCGAAAATCGAAGGTCGAAAGAAGATGTCTACTTGGGACTCCAAATTAAGAGCAAATCTTTAATTGACCGTGTTCATCAAAAGGCTCCACTTATCAGACCTCTATTTTAAAGAATCAACTCGGCTCGCATCGACAAACTTGAGTAATTGTGAAGAGGAATGCTGAGCACTTCGAAAATCGAAGGTCGAAAGAAGATGTCTACTTGGGACTCCAAATTAAGAGCAAATGATTAATACACCGTGTTCTTCAAAAGGCTCCACTTATCAGACCTCTATTTTAAAGAATCAACTCGGCTCCCATCGACAAACTTGAGTAATTGTGAAGAGGAATGCTGAGCACTTCGAAAATCGAAGGTCGAAAGAAGATGTCTGCTTGGGACTCCAAATTAAGAGCAAATCATTAATAGACCGTGTTCTTCAAAAGGCTCCACTTATCAGACCTCTATTTTAAGCAATCAACTCGGCTAGCGTCGACAAACTTGAGTAATTGTGAAGAGGAATGGTGAGCAATTCGAAAATCGAAGGTCGAAAGAAGATGTCTACTTGGGACTCCAAATTAAGAGCAAATGATTAATACACCGTGTTCTTCAAAAGGCTCCACTTATCAGACCTCTATTTTAAAGAATCAACTCGGCTCCCATCGACAAACTTGAGTAATTGTGAAGAGGAATGGTGAGCACTTCGAAAATCGAAGGTCGAAAGAAGATATCTACTTGGGACTCCAAATTAAGAGCAAATCATTAATAGACCGTGTTCTTCAAAAGGCTCCACTTATCAGACCTCTATTTTAAAGAATCAACTCGGCTCGCTTCGACAAACTTGAGTAATTGTGAAGAGGAATGGTGAGCACTTCGAAAATCGAAGGTCGAAAGAAGATGTCTGCTTGGGACTCCAAATTAAGAGCAAATCATTAATAGACCGTGTTCTTCAAAAGGCTCCACTTATCAGACCTCTATTTTAAGCAATCACCTCGGCTAGCGTCGACAAACTTAAGTAATTGTGAAGAGGAATGGTGAGCACTTCGAAAATCGAAGGTCGAAAGAAGATGTCTACTTGGGACTCCATATTAAGAGCAAATGATTAATACACCGTGTTCTTCAAAAGGCTCCACTTATCAGCCCTCTATTTTAAGCAATCAACTCGGCTAGCGTCGACAAACTTGAGTAATTGTGAAGAGGAATGGTGAGCACTTCGAAAATCGAAGGTCGAAAGAAGATGTCTACTTGGGACTCCAAATTAAGAGAAAATGATTAATACACCGTGTTCTTCAAAAGGCTCCACTTATCAGGCCTCTATTTTGAAGAATCAACTCGGCTCGCATCGACAAACTTGAGTAATTGTGAAGAGGAATGGTGAGCACTTCGAAAATCGAAGGTCGAAAGAAGATGTCTACTTGGGACCTCAAATTAAGAGCAAATCATTAATTGACCGTGTTCTTCAAAATTCTCCACTTATCAGACCTCTATTTTAAAGAATCAACTCGGCTCGCATCGACAAACTTGAGTAATTGTGAAGAGGAATGGTGAGCACTTCGAAAATCGAAGGTCGAAAGAAGATGTCTACTTGGGACTCCAAATTAAGAGAAAATGATTAATACACCGTGTTCTTCAAAAGGCTCCACTTATCAGACCTCTATTTTGAAGAATAAACTCGGCTCGCATCGACAAACTTGAGTAATTGTGAAGAGGAATGGTGAGCACTTCGAAAAACGAAGGTCGAAAGAAGATGTCTACTTGGGACCTCAAATTAAGAGCAAATCATTAATTGACCGTGTTCTTCAAAATTCTCCACTTATCAGACCTCTATTTTAAAGAATCAACTCGGCTCGCATCGACAAACTTGAGTAATTGTGAAGAGGAATGGTGAGCACTTCGAAAATCGAAGGTCGAAAGAAGATGTCTACTTGGGACTCCAAATTAAGAGAAAATGATTAATACACCGTGTTCTTCAAAAGGCTCCACTTATCAGACCTCTATTTTAAGCAATCTACTCGGCTAGCGTCGACAAACTTAAGTAATTGTGAAGAGGAATGGTGAGCACTTCGAAAATCGAAGGTCGAAAGAAGATGTCTACTTGGGACTCCAAATTAAGAGCAAATCATTAATTGACCGTGTTCTTCAAAAGGCTCCACTTATCAGACCTCTATTTTAAGCAATCAACTCGGCTAGCGTCGACAAACTTGAGTAATTGTGAAGAGGAATGGTGAGCACTTCGAAAATCGAAGGTCGAAAGAAGATGTCTACTTGGGACTCCAAATTAAGAGCAAATCATTAATAGACCGTGTTCTTCAAAAGGCTCCACTTATCAGACCTCTATTTTAAGCAATCAACTCGGCTAGCGTCGACAAACTTAAGTAATTGTGAAGAGGAATGGTGAGCACTTCGAAAATCGAAGGTCGAAAGAAGATGTCGACTTGGGACTCCAAATTAAGAGCAAATCATTAATTGACCGTGTTCTTCAAAAGGCTCCACTTATCAGACCTCTATTTTAAAGAATCAACTCGGCTCGCATCGACAAACTTGAGTAATTGTGAAGAGGAATGGTGAGCACTTCGAAAATCGAAGGTCGAAAGAAGATGTCTACTTGGGACTCCAAATTAAGAGCAAATCATTAATAGACCGTGTTCTTCAAAAGGCTCCACTTATCAGACCTCTATTTTAAGCAATCAACTCGGCTAGCGTCGACAAACTTAAGTAATTGTGAAGAGGAATGGTGAGCACTTCGAAAATCGAAGGTCGAAAGAAGATGTCGACTTGGGACTCCAAATTAAGAGCAAATCATTAATTGACCGTGTTCTTCAAAAGGCTCCACTTATCAGACCTCTATTTTAAAGAATCAACTCGGCTCGCATCGACAAACTTGAGTAATTGTGAAGAGGAATGGTGAGCACTTCGAAAATCGAAGGTCGAAAGAAGATGTCTGCTTGGGACTCCAAATTAAGAGCAAATCATTAATAGACCGTGTTCTTCAAAAGGCTCCACTTATCAGACCTCTATTTTAAGCAATCAACTCGGCTAGCGTCGACAAACTTAAGTAATTGTGAAGAGGAATGGTGAGCACTTCGAAAATCGAAGGTCGAAAGAAGATGTCTTGACAAAGTGATCGACATTCTCGATGCCAGTAATACGTATTCTTTTAAATCGAGCTGCACATTCTACGGGGAAATGATCAGCACAGTCTGTTTAACATCTCTTCTTTTTACTTGGGCCAAATCGTTGAACTTCGGTCGTCGAAAAATTTTTGAAAGCGTTGTCTACTGCTTATTCTTCACAAAGTGATCGACTTTCTCGATGCCAGTAAGACGTATTCTTTTAAATCGAGCTGCACATTCTACGGGGAAATGATCAGCACAGTCTGTTTACCATCTCTTCATTTTTCTTTGTCGAAATTGTTGAATTCGGTCGTCGAAAAATTTTTGAAAGCGTTGTCTACTGCTTATTCTTCACAAAGTGATCGACTTTCTCGATGCCAGTAAGACGTATTCTTTGAAATCGAGCTGCACTCTCTACGGGGAAATGATCAGCACAGTCTGCTTACCATCTCTTCTTTTTACTTGGGCCAAATCGTTGAACTTCGGTTGTCGACAAATTTTTGAAAGCGTTGTCTACTGCTTATTCTTCACAAAGTGATAGACTTTCTCGATGCCAGTAAGGCGTATTCTTTGAAATCGAGCTGCACTCTCTACGGGGAAATGATCAGCACAGTCTGCTTACCATCTCTTCTTTTTACTTGGGTCCAATCGTTGAACTTCGGTCGTCGACAAATTTGTGAAAGCGTTGTCTACTGCTCATTCTTCACAAAGTGATCGACTTTCTCGATGCCAGTAAGACGTATTCTTTGAAATCGAGCTGCACTCTCTACGGGGAAATGATCAGCACAGTCTGTTTAACATCTCTTCTTTTTACTTGGGCCAAATCGTTGAACTTCGGTTGTCGACAAATTTTTGAATGCGTTGTCTACTGCTCATTCTTCACAAAGTGATCGACTTTCTCGATGCCAGTAAGACGTATTCTTTTAAATCGAGCTGCACATTTTACGGGGAAATGATCAGCACAGTCTGTTTACCATCTCTTCTGTTTACTTGGGTCCAATCGTTGAACTTCGGTCGTCGACAAATTTGTGAAAGCGTTGTCTACTGCTCATTCTTCACAAAGTGATCGACTTTCTCGATGCCAGTAAGACGGTTTCTTTGAAATCGAGCTGCACTCTCTACTGGGAAATGATCAGCACAGTCTGTTTAACATCTCTTCTTTTTACTTGGGCCAAATCGTTGAACTTCGGTTGTCGACAAATTTTTGAATGCGTTGTCTACTGCTCATTCTTCACAAAGTGATCGACTTTCTCGATGCCAGAAAGACGTATTCTTTTAAATCGAGCTGCACATTTTACGGGGAAATGATCAGCACAGTCTGTTTACCATCTCTTCTGTTTACTTGGGTCCAATCGTTGAACTTTGGTCGTCGACAAATTTGTGAAAGCGTTGTCTACTGCTCATTCTTCACAAAGTGATCGACTTTCTCGATGCCAGTAAGACGTATTCTTTTAAATCGAGCTGCACATTTTACGGGGAAATGATCAGCACAGTCTGTTTACCATCTCTTCTGTTTACTTGGGTCCAATCGTTGAACTTCGGTCGTCGACAAATTTGTGAAAGCGTTGTCTACTGCTCATTCTTCACAAAGTGATCGACTTTCTCGATGCCAGTAAGACGTATTCTTTGAAATCGAGCTGCACTCTCTACGGGGAAATGATCAGCACAGTCTGTTTAACATCTCTTCTTTTTACTTGGGCCAAATCGT
This sequence comes from Pristionchus mayeri, assembly GCA_036245805.1. NCBI lineage: Eukaryota > Metazoa > Nematoda > Chromadorea > Rhabditida > Neodiplogasteridae > Pristionchus > Pristionchus mayeri. The sequence continues at coordinate 534,407 of BTRK01000004.1, read as the reverse complement.
TGAACTTCGGTTGTCGACAAATTTTTGAATGCGTTGTCTACTGCTCATTCTTCACAAAGTGATCGACTTTCTCGATGCCAGTAAGACGTATTCTTTTAAATCGAGCTGCACATTTTAAGGGGAAATGATCAGCACAGTCTGTGTACCATCTCTTCTGTTTACTTGGGTCCAATCGTTGAACTTCGGTCGTCGACAAATTTGTGAAAGCGTTGTCTACTGCTCATTCTTCACAAAGTGATCGACTTTCTCGAGGCCAGTAAGACGTATTCTTTTAAATCGAGCTGCACATTTTACGGGGAAATGATCAGCACAGTCTGTTTACCATCTCTTCTGTTTACTTGGGTCCAATCGTTGAACTTTGGTCGTCGACAAATTTGTGAAAGCGTTGTCTACTGCTCATTCTTCACAAAGTGATCGACTTTCTCGATGCCAGTAAGACGTATTCTTTTAAATCGAGCTGCACATTTTACGGGGAAATGATCAGCACAGTCTGTTTGCCATCTCTTCTGTTTACTTGGGTCCAATCGTTGAACTTCGGTCGTCGACAAATTTGTGAAAGCGTTGTCTACTGCTCATTCTTCACAAAGTGATCGACTTTCTCGATGCCAGTAAGACGTATTCTTTGAAATCGAGCTGCACTCTCTACGGGGAAATGATCAGCACAGTCTGTTTAACATCTCTTCTTTTTACTTGGGCCAAATCGTTGAACTTCGGTTGTCGACAAATTTTTGAATGCGTTGTCTACTGCTCATTCTTCACAAAGTGATCGACTTTCTCGATGCCAGTAAGACGTATTCTTTGAAATCGAGATGCACTCTCTACGTTGAAATGATCAGCACAGTCTTTATTTACCATCTCTTCTTTTTACTTGGTCCCAATCGTTGAACTTCGGTCGTCGACAAATTTTTGAAAGCGTTGTCTACTTCACAAAGTGATCGACTTTCTCGATGCCAGTAAGACGTATTCTTTGAAATCGAGCTGCACTCTCTACGGGGAAATGATCAGCACAGTCTGTTTAACATCTCTTCTTTTTACTTGGGCCAAATCGTTGAACTTCGGTTGTCGACAAATTTTTGAATGCGTTGTCTACTGCTCATTCTTCACAAAGTGATCGACTTTCTCGATGCCAGTAAGACGTATTCTTTTAAATCGAGCTGCACATTTTAAGGGGAAATGATCAGCACAGTCTGTGTACCATCTCTTCTGTTTACTTGGGTCCAATCGTTGAACTTCGGTCGTCGACAAATTTGTGAAAGCGTTGTCTACTGCTCATTCTTCACAAAGTGATCGACTTTCTCGATGCCAGTAAGACGTATTCTTTTAAATCGAGCTGCACATTTTACGGGGAAATGATCAGCACAGTCTGTTTACCATCTCTTCTGTTTACTTGGGTCCAATCGTTGAACTTTGGTCGTCGACAAATTTGTGAAAGCGTTGTCTACTGCTCATTCTTCACAAAGTGATCGACTTTCTCGATGCCAGTAAGACGTATTCTTTTAAATCGAGCTGCACATTTTACGGGGAAATGATCAGCACAGTCTGTTTGCCATCTCTTCTGTTTACTTGGGTCCAATCGTTGAACTTCGGTCGTCGACAAATTTGTGAAAGCGTTGTCTACTGCTCATTCTTCACAAAGTGATCGACTTTCTCGATGCCAGTAAGACGTATTCTTTGAAATCGAGCTGCACTCTCTACGGGGAAATGATCAGCACAGTCTGTTTAACATCTCTTCTTTTTACTTGGGCCAAATCGTTGAACTTCGGTTGTCGACAAATTTTTGAATGCGTTGTCTACTGCTCATTCTTCACAAAGTGATCGACTTTCTCGATGCCAGTAAGACGTATTCTTTTAAATCGAGCTGCACATTTTAAGGGGAAATGATCAGCACAGTCTGTGTACCATCTCTTCTGTTTACTTGGGTCCAATCGTTGAACTTCGGTCGTCGACAAATTTGTGAAAGCGTTGTCTACTGCTCATTCTTCACAAAGTGATCGACTTTCTCGATGCCAGTAAGACGTATTCTTTTAAATCGAGCTGCACATTTTACGGGGAAATGATCAGCACAGTCTGTTTACCATCTCTTCTGTTTACTTGGGTCCAATCGTTGAACTTTGGTCGTCGACAAATTTGTGAAAGCGTTGTCTACTGCTCATTCTTCACAAAGTGATCGACTTTCTCGATGCCAGTAAGACGTATTCTTTTAAATCGAGCTGCACATTTTACGGGGAAATGATCAGCACAGTCTGTTTGCCATCTCTTCTGTTTACTTGGGTCCAATCGTTGAACTTCGGTCGTCGACAAATTTGTGAAAGCGTTGTCTACTGCTCATTCTTCACAAAGTGATCGACTTTCTCGATGCCAGTAAGACGTATTCTTTGAAATCGAGCTGCACTCTCTACGGGGAAATGATCAGCACAGTCTGTTTAACATCTCTTCTTTTTACTTGGGCCAAATCGTTGAACTTCGGTTGTCGACAAATTTTTGAATGCGTTGTCTACTGCTCATTCTTCACAAAGTGATCGACTTTCTCGATGCCAGTAAGACGTATTCTTTGAAATCGAGATGCACTCTCTACGTTGAAATGATCAGCACAGTCTTTATTTACCATCTCTTCTTTTTACTTGGTCCCAATCGTTGAACTTCGGTCGTCGACAAATTTTTGAAAGCGTTGTCTACTTCACAAAGTGATCGACTTTCTCGATGCCAGTAAGACGCATTCTACAAATTTTTCAAAACGCTAAAGGATACCTCGACCTCTTTATTGTCTACACTATCGAGGTTTGACCGGTCAATAAAGTGTTAAAATAAAGGCATCCCGAATTTTGAATTCTAACATGATGTACGAGTAGGGCCGGACGACGTCGAAGAAGAGATCGACTGCGTACTTTCGCTCGATCGTTCCTGAAAGTGAGCTGATTAAGGAAGGAGAACCAAATGCGCACGCAGTAGGGATGGCTTTGCAAGAGATGCGCTCTTCATTCTTCGCAATCTTTCGTCGGCCAGACTAGCTAGAGAGCGTGCAGAATGAAGAGAGTCAATTGCCTAGGCACATCACGCCCCTTCAATCCGGACCATGAAAAGTACCTGTGGTCAATGATTCTCCTCCCCACTGGTTAGCAACTGGTTGGGATACTGGTTAACCAGTTGTGCCGGAAACTGGTCACCAACTGGTCAGGGGACTGGTTGACAACTGGTTCGCCGAAACTCCGCCCAACTGGTTGGGAGAAACCAGAGTTTAATACGGACTATGAACCAGCGAATGTTCTTGTATCTTGTAAAAGTGCATCTGTTCCTTCTCTTCAGATTACGCACGAATTATGTATCGCTTTCGCAAGATTTTGATTATGCTGATGCCCAATTGAGAGGTGCACAGGGAAATACAAAATACTGTTCTATGATTTTTGTGTTCTGCTCGCTATACCTTGGAAAGAGTGACTGTCGTAGAAAGTATCTTCTCACAAAGTCGTATGACAATTCATTTGCTGCTCGTGACAGGATCTGTTGTTGTTACCCAGATTGACTATCAATCATCACCCCTTGCTCTGCCTACACGTGACTCCAGGTAACGAGCGACAGTTTCGAAATAGTCATGTGGCAGGAAAGGTATCGTCGATGACTCACTTGTTGATATATCAGAAATTTTCAGGCCGTTTAGGCTCATTTTCGGGCATGTTTCAGATGCGCTAAATAACGCATGGGCGTATCAGCTATCTAGTGCACCTGAAACACATTCGCAAATGATCCGAAATTACCTGAAAACTGAAACCCTGGCCTTATCTCAATGGAGACCAACCAGAATGTCTGTGAACAATTAATGATGCATTAAGGATCCTTTTTCGAGTGATGAAAATAGCGAGCAATTGAGTTTATAAATGTGACATTCACTATCAGTAGAAGAAGCCTAAGAGAAGGAGACAATCTGAAATTGAGTCGCCGTCTCTAGTTCAGCGCGAACTCATTACTCTTTGCACTACTTTTCCCTATGAATAAACATTTGAACTGCCAACCTACGCTCGATCCCCCGACAAAAAGGTGTAACTGCTCGTAGCTTGTTATCGCGAAAAAATTGCTGGTTTGACGTTGAGCTTCCAAATTTTGTTTCCCCTCACTTTGATGGGAAACCTAGTGGATCGACTGGAGAGAGAGAATGCGACTGAGACATTCAATGTTGTCATCACTCCCACCATGGAAAGCCTCTACATGGTCTACCTTCAAACTGTCGGAGTTATCTCCTCTCTTCTTTCTGTTGTCCTCATTTTCCTCATAATTTTCCGCTCTCCATCTCATTCGTCAACGAGACTCCAATTCGACCTGATTGGACTACAGGTAGGGTTTTTAGATGGAAGTAATAAACAATCGACAATTTGCAGATCTGTTTTTTCATATTCGATATTCACATTTGCTGTCTGTTTATTCCCAAGAGCACTCTTCCGTACTTCGCAGGCTATTGCATGGGAATTCTCTGTGGATCGATCAGTTTTCATATTCAGTTTGTACGATATGATTGCTGCAGTAAATATGATTGATGAATTGCAGACATTTGCGCTCGTAGTCCTTCTAGAGACTCTGGCCATGTTCTTCATCTGTTTACTGCAACGATTCGTTGTTCTCACGGGACACATTCGGCATCAAATCGCTCTGAAGTGAGAGTGCACTCGAATATGCCAATTCATCTTCTTTTCTAGCGCCATCAAGGCTTTCTGTGTCTTCGTAGCAGCGCTCGCACCCGTGAAGACATTCTTTACGGACGTCACCGAAGAAAGAATGATAGATTACATACAGGTTTACATTTGAATTGCGAACGACAAATTAGAGTAGTTCCAGAGAACTCCAAAAATGATGTGGCTAGTGGAGAAGCGAGGATGGATCGTCTACTTTGTTCCTGCGCCGGGGCACTTTAACGCCAAACAAGTAATTCTACCCGTGCTATTCATCGTAGTGGTTGGTAATTCGAATTTATCTCTCCTTCATGTTCCACTTTACACAGATCATCTTCTCCGGAGGATCTATCGTTCTCATAAAATTGATTTCGAAATACATATCAAAAATGTCCTCTTCATCGAGATCGAACAAGCTTCATACGAATGCCATTAGAAATCTCATTTTACAGGTATGTAATACTGTTGTAAAAATGCCTTAGTGTGCACGAGTTGCCACAATACCGCCTCTGACATAACTGCCAGCATGATTCGACATTAGCTAAGTAACGGGTACTAGGTCGAAAACCGTCCGATGAGAACCAAAAAGTACCCTTCTCCATTATTTGTCCACGGTTGGTTCCCACACCGTCAAAACGTCTTCTGCGAAATACTACGGAATGGTACTATTGTTGGTTGTTGGTTCACATCTGGTGGATTCTCTTCCGACGGTTCAGATCCGGCGTAGTGCCGGTTAAGGTGATTCATTAAGTTCGTCGTCTTCTGCGCATTCCTCTGCCTTCCAGTGACGATCATCTTAGTTCGCCTTGTGGTCCTCATCGAAGCAGGCACAAGTTGGTTGCACTCATTGTATTGCTACAATGTAATTCATGAGAGTGCGAAATTTGGGTTATTGTCTCTACATTTCGCTTAATATTTCTCCATATGACCGACCTAGAAAATGTAAAAAAAATTTTAAAAAATACCTGAATGCGTACACTTTCAGTCCTCTTCCTCATCTCGGAGGCGATTCTCTGCTCCCACGGACTCGCTTGTTCCATAATCGCCCTCGCCTTCAACTCCAACTTCAGAAGAGCCCTCACTGACATCCTTATGAGGAATGTGCCCTCTGACAAGAGTCCTTCCCTACATAGGATGACCGTGCACCGACCGTCAATTGCTCTGTCTCGATTTTAGCATTTGAAGTGATCGAGTGAATCTGTTTTTCTGTGCTGTGAAGTGCCTCAGTTGGGATAGCGAACAAATCGACCAAGCGACAACTCTTTCCCTCCCTTTCATAACGTGCAATTTTCTTGCCAGTTACGGGAAGTGAGCTCGATCATAGCACTTATTTTCACCCGATATTAGTCCGTGAAATAAAGTGGTATTTCCTAGAATTTCTTTCCTCGGAAGCGGCTATACTAGGGTGTATCATTTTAGAACTTGTTTTTGAGCTCGATGATGAATTTGGAGCAATTTATTTGTTCAACCTCTTTAGAGCTCTAAAATGATACAACCCCCGGCTAAACTGAGACCGCAAAAATAGGAGACCGCAAAAATAGGCAATCGCCCCCTCCCCCATTACAACTTTAGACGAACAATCGCTGTTTATTTGCGTGAAGAATCTTGCTGAGATAATGCGTCCGTGCTCTGTGTAGAGGGAAGTGTAAGCTGAGAGGGCGAAGAATGCGAATGACGACCTTTTCCCTCTCTTTACTAAGTGTTCGTGCCAATCACATGCCAACACACAACGAGGTTGCTCACGACCATTATTTCGAAATTTTTTTTTCGTGCATCGAAATTTGTTCGTGCAGTAAAACAGACTTGAGTTACTAACTCTCGAAGCGCGATGAACTATCAACTTGCGGATGAACTGGTAATGAAATGGTAACTACTCAAAGCGACTACCTCGCCCTCAAAGAGCAATTTTTCACACCATATTTCCTCACATTTTCTCCTGCTTTTACTCTCAATTGAGTATTTCATAAATTGCATAAATAAGTTCCTAATGATGATCATTTATGATGCTTTTGCCAGCAACAATTATTGGCTTTTCAGTCACAGGAAATGATGAGACATCCGAGATTTGACGAATCGTCAGCAAAGAACGGAGAGAGAAAGATAGAAAAGAAGGAAGAGATACTCGGAAACTTCAATATATCGATGATTGAATGAGTAAAATTGGCGCCCACTTGATAATGAACATGAAGATTAGTGGATCGATGACGGGGAACAATTCCATGCACAACACGCATACCGTCCCGACGTCCCCGAGTGAAATTTCTGAATCCTCAGAGTTCATCAGAGTGTTCAATGATTTAAAGAAATGAAGATATTTATAAGATTCTCTTCCCCCACCTTTCCTACTGAATTCATTGTAACAAATATACATGCAAAAAAGGAGGCATGTATAAATCTATCTATATATCTGAATAACACATAACTCGCGTAATAGACGAGAGGACCATCACAGAGGCTGGCCCAATGCGATCAAACTAACAGAGTTCGAAATTCGGGTAATATCATACTTAGTTCGTTCTACACAATCTCTCGACAGACGAATGCCTTGAAACTTACCGCAGAACAATGGAAATGCTGCGATGAAAGTGATTGGAATATACGAGGTGATTGTCGGGATGATTGACTGAATTCACGATTGATTTTAGTTGCAACCTAACCACCCCAACTTATTTCACTCTGCACACCTTAAAGGCGCTCAATGCTATGGTTAAAAAGTTGATTAGAAATTCATTCGTCCTACCTGCCACAACAGCACCCGAATTAACTTTCGCTGCATTCGACGTGAGTCCGACTCGACATGATGCCTGTGTTATGTTTAGCCAATTATTTTGAAAATATGCCCATGATCGATGACTGCTAGTTATTGTTTATGTTTATGGATAATTTATTTATACATTAACAAATATTACCCAAAAAATAGAGGGGTATTACCTTGATTTTTTTGCGCAGTGATCAAAACACACATAATGATCAAACCACAAATGATCGTCACCCACCCTATTTTGCGCATTTCTTGCAAAATTCGCACGAGACAGAAACAGATGACAACGAGTGTGGCGAATATCACAGGCTGGTCGCAGGCCATGCCAGCCAGTGTCCTCCACTGCCACTCCTTCGTCCCGTCAGCCTTCGGAATCTGCGTGATAGTACTGTAGTGCGCGTCAGGATCTACACATTTTGTATCACTCTTTGTCCGATCGATTCGTGATTGCCGAAAGGCGTGTATATTAAAATACATAAAAAAACGCACCCAGAAGCGAACTATAAGAACGCCCGGTCTATTCTTTGCGAATAGATCGATGTTGTACACTTCCTGCAAGCAATAGTGTTATCATAAGGGAAGAATCGACCGATTCGAAACAAATATAGTTCAAACCCGTAAAATTGGTGCGAAGGCTCGGCGGGATTCGTCAGTAGGATAGATTTGTCCCACTACAGCCGTAAGGTACAGTGAGCCTGATTCATGATCTATTGGATCGGAAATATACCTCGGAATACCTGTGAACACAGCATTCACCAAAATTGCGAGAGCAAACCATGTGCATGGACTCAGCTGTATCCGCGAGACCCACCTAGGGCTGATGCAACAATCGGTACTTTTTTCGATATTCACATCTATTGGATCGGGAATATACCTATACGGAAATATACGGAAATAAACTTACTTGCACAGTACAACATATCGATAGATGAAATGGAAGACGAGAAGAATTAGTGTTTGGAGATTGAGAGCCACCCAGAGCATCACTGCCAAGAAGGAGTGCAATCGTTTAAAATAAAGTTCGTAATTCGGGCCTTCGTCTCTTCATTTTACACTCTCTCTCTCGACCGGTGGAGTGGTGAGAGAGTGCAAAGAATGAAGAGACCGCGGTATCGTTTCTCGAACTGTACTGCAAAAGATGGGACAACTTACGCCCTATTGTCCCGTAAGAAGTCGGCTTATCAAGAAATCGATATCCCCACGCGATGAATCCGAATTTCGTCAAGTAAACTGCCTTATCGTATGAATGGATAGTGAAAAGTTGTGAATTTTCTTGCTTACTGGACATACGAGCGAGTGCAACAGTGATATTAGCATATCAGTGACAGCAAACGAAATTAGCATCCATCGGTATCGTCCAATCTATGTTGCACGATTTGCCGAATGATTGAAACGTAAATGCAAACGTTCTTGAGTGTGGCGAAGGTGAGATTTAAAATGAGAAGCGAATTCACCAATATCGAGCCGATCGTAGCGGTGTAAGAATACACCTATTGAAAATGTATATTGTGATGAGTTTCTAGGCTATGTGGTACTATGAACTAGAGTTCGATAAACGATACCACGCTCTCTTCATTCTACTCACTCTACCGCCCATCGACCGGTCGAGAGAGTGTGAAGAATGAAGAGAGCGTGGCATCGTTTCTCGAAATCTACTATGAACACTCGAAAGGAACGTTTTTATTAGAATTGCCACGCGAAGAACCAGAAATGCTGACATTATATACTCGCCCACTGATGAATCGATTAGATGCAGCGAATTCGTGGAGATCGAAAGAGCTGCGATGTGATTCCATTTTCACCGCTAGCAATTGAAGGTATTATTAAATTCCACGAAAAATGAACATGATTACATGGGAACTCATCATCAAAGCGGATTTGCGAAAGGTTGGGCGTCCCGAAAAAAGGGGCTCCTTGAAAAAAATTGACGATTGATCACCAAATACGATGCCGATGTTGCAATTAATGCTTACATTGCGTGTCATTTAGCAAAACGTGAAATCGACTGAAATAAATTCAAGCATAATGCGACCGTTCTTTTCAGGCTTATCATTTATAGTTGTTGGCATGATCGTTAGTCAAGTATGATGTTTTCTGCATGTGGATGATTGGCCGGGGAGATTATCTTCCTTTCATCTTGCAAATCTGTTTTTCTCAAATGACTCATCAACTATCAAGCAACCTGAGGGAATCAACGAGCACATGATATCAGATTCATTTTCTTTTCAAAATTTCATGATTGAATACGCACATGTAACATGTAAGAGTTTCTTCATGTAAGATTAAGCAGTCAAGAAAGAGTCGAGAATACATTTTAACTGAAGACGTGGCAGAGACAAGCTGTTCAGATGCAATAGATCGATGATGATTATGACGAAAATTCTCCGCTACAAGAATGAAGAACAGGTGAAACAATACACGGATCAAATCCTTTGATCGACGACCATTTCTCCCGATTACTCATTCCGATTTCCTAGTTTCCCACAGCGAAACTTTCGAATCCTGAGAATTTAAGGGCTGAATTTTTGGGAATATTCTCACAAAAATGAGTAAACGAGGTATCTGGCAGACTACATTCTAAGGGTATAAAATGTGAAGGAGCGAAGCAGACTCCATCGCTCACCTACAATGCCAGCGATCGTTCCCTCTTCTGATGGAAGTGTCTACAAAGGCTACCAACTCGACGTCAACGTCCCCAATGTCTTCGGAAGCTTCGGTAGGTCATTTCCCTCTCCTGATCAGCTACAGTAATCTTCTCCTTCTCTTTTCAGAAGCGACGCTGGGAGTGCTTGGCGCTGAGGCCTTCCTCCTTCTCATCTTCCTCATTGTCACCTGGAAGCTATCGTGTAAAGGTACTTTCTCGGTCCGAAAACACTGACCTATTTCATAAACTTTCCTCTTCCACATTTCAGACGTGGCTAAGCCGTTCCTCTGCATACTCTCCCTCTGCATGCTTATCTCCACCGTCGGGACCATATCCCTCTTCGTGTTCAGAATGAGCAGACTCCCCAATCATCTGTCAGTTGATTACATTCGGTGATCTTTGATCTTTGATAACGCGTCGATCTTCCAGCCTGGAATACCCTGCTATCGTAAGAACGGTCGGTCGGTTCGCGAGCGTGAACTCGCTTCTCTTCGGAGGTGAGCGAGACTCTACTCTTCTTCATTGACCTTAAAAATAAGGTCTGATCTTTAAACTTCTTCAGGTGGCTACTACTTCCTTGGGGCTGGAAATGCGGTACGCACTCGATCTCCCTCCGCCTGCTGCTCCTTCTGGTGAGCATAGATGGGCATTCGGACTACACTCCTTAATATTTATTACTCATTATGAATACTTAGAAATAGGGGTGCTCACATTTTGCAGTGGATTGACGAGAGATGAACTATTAGATAATAGTTCATATGAGACCGTTTGCGATAGATTCAACAAATCGTAACGATGCCTCGGAACAGCCCAAAATACGTACCACATGAAAACATGTTTTCTGGGGTAGTTTTCGATGCTGAACATCATAGTCCACTTCATTTTGCACGAATCGATCATTTGGTGTCGGTGTGGTGCCACTTCACTTTCGGCCAAACCTACTTTCTTTGTCGTATCATCTTTGAAATACATGGTAGGAGCACGAAATTTCGTACCCGAGCAGAATTTCATGGCGAATCGAACGGTGTATTTCATTGATCATGAATATTTCTCGTTATCGAGAAAACTCGATTTTTTGACTCGTTGAAGTGCGAGAAGGGAGACCTGAATCATTCGAACCGCACTTTAACGCTGATTAGAATGATATAGGCATGTCTGGGGTTTGGAGGTGCCTCGCGAGCGCTATGCTTCTTATTCTGATTTTCACCTCTTTTTTAATGTGGAAAAGCGAAATGAGAGGGCGAATAATGAGAGGGAGAATCATTTCTCGAGGAATTCCGCCCTCCCATTCCGCTTATCCGCTGTGAAAAAGGGCTAAAAATCAGAAAAATAGGCATAGCGCTCGCGAGGCACCTCCAAACCCCAGACATGCCTATATCATTCGAATCAGCGTGAAAATGAGGTTCGAATGATTCAGGTCTCCCTTCTCGCACTTCAACGATTCAAAAAATCGATTTTTCTCGATAACGAGAAACATTCATGATCGATGAAATACACCTTTCGATTCGCCATGAAATTCTGCTCGGATGCGCGAAATTTCGTGCTCCTACCATGTTTTTCAAAGGTGATTCGTCAAAGAAAGTAGGTTTGGCCGAAAGTGAAATGGCACCACACCGACACCAAATGATCGATTCATGCAAAATGAAGTGGACTACGATGTTCAGCACCGAAAACTACTCCAGAAAACATGTTTTTATGTGGTACGTATTTTGGGCTGTTCCGAGGCTTTGTCGAATCTATCGCGAACGGTCTCATATAATGAAAATTCGTACAGTTTCTGCTTTTTCGTGCGGACTCTTCAGAGTTGTTGGCATCATACCAAGTAATCTTATTGGTTTGCATGACCCCGAGCATAAAGTTGCAGGTTCCTCCACTTCCTCATCGCCTTCGCTTCCGGATTCGTCGCAGTCACTGCAGTCTACTGCTCATTCAGCATGGACCACGTGCCACTCTTCCTCTTCAAGACACTGCCCACCTTCGGATTCGTCTTCCTCCTCTTCGGATTGGTGATGGTGAGCGGTCGTAATACACGAGATCCGCGATTCGTGATGTAGTGTCGTTGAGACACTATGGAGGATTCTTTTTCGCATTTGATTCTAGTCAAATTGGCCCAGTTCAGTGAAGAGAGTTCAAGGATAGATGTTGATTCCTAGTCTCCCACTACTCTTTGCCTATTCAGGGAATCCTGCTCTCGTGCTGTAGTGACAGTGCGAAGGAGATCGAATCGACGGAGAGATGTTTTGTCGACGCAAAGAGTAGATTCGTATGCTCCGTACTCTTCTTCATCGAACCAGTCGCCGCCATCCTCCTCACGCATGTCGGTTAGTGAACAAAGGAATAATATAGGAGCAAGCTGATGATGTAGAGTTTTAGAACTTTAGAACGGGAGAAAAAAAGGAAAAAGTGATCCAAATGCACCAATGACTTCGCAAACAAGAGTTATAAAACCAGTTTTAAAGTGATACCACGGGGCCGATATGATCTATAAGTACTTCATTGTGGTCGCAAAAGGTCCCATATCCTGGAATTGCTACGTTGTACATGCGACCATGGAAACGAGGGTGAGTGAGGAGAGATGAAGGGAGGCAGATTGGAGTGGGCTGGGAATGGAGAGGCTACACTCAAAGCACTACCATAGCTGTGAGAGAAGGAAGAAAAAAGCGACGGTGTAATTTGAATCAAAATGAAATTAAGATTATTCCTGGAATAGCCGACATCGAGATGGTCTTCACAATCTCGGTTGTTCTCTCTGCCTTCATCTTCCTCAGATCCGCCCTCTTCTGCTCCACCAAGATCTCGAAGACCAAGGTGATCCCCATCTCGCCCTCTATGCCTCTCCCTTTATCTCTCTTTTTGTGCTCTCTGTCCCTATCTGTCTACCTTCAACTCACTCTAGCCCTTATGCGTGAGCTCTAATTCAATCAATATTCTCAGGAGACTCCTGCCGGTGTCGCCTTTCCTACTCCCCATCCAATGATGATGACGCCGATGATGTTCACTGCTCCACAGATGACTCAATCTTCCTCCCAGATGGCCCTTCCCTGTCCCTCTCACCCTCTCACTTCCACCCCTCTCCCTGTCCACAACCAGGACTCTATCGTGTACGGAATGGGCGGAAGACCGGCCTACATGATGGCCTAGAGACCTCCCTTGGTGCCATCTGGTCACTACCACCGACTATCGTGACACCACCGCGTTTGATAAAGACGCCTGTTAACTAAGCTGTAGGAGTTCAACAAATTCCAAGAGAAGGATTTGGACACTGAAACAAATTGAAATTTTTTTTTTAATTTTGAAAGTGGATTAGAACTGCAATAAGTTTCGATGACACTGATGTGTTTATATGCTCAATAAGCCCACAAACGCTTCGGTTTAACTCATCCCCAGTAAAACTTTAGACAATTTAACTTTGAGTTTCGTGTGAAACAAAAAAAATTGGCAGAAATTGGACACAAATATCGATGAAGAAAGAGTGAAACACCTTAACCTGAGGGACAAGTTTCTATGTTTGAATGGCTAATATTTATGAGATGCAAGTATACTATTACTTTCCAAATGCCAAACCCTCTCTGCGCTTTTCCTAGTTTTTATTCAAGTTTTGATGCAGCTTTGAAGCTAATGAGCTCGTCTGTCGGCTTTGCTGAATGAGTCAATTTCTATAATTATTTTTCGTCATTATCGCACGCCGAACTCCCTCGAGATGCAAGGTCGTCGGAGTCGGGCACGCAGACGGTACGCACTGTAGCTCGAGAAACGATATCACGGTGTCTTTGTACTCTCTCGCCGATCGACCGGTCGAGAGAGTGTGTGAAATGAAGAGACATCGGCCCGAATTACGAACTATATTACGCACTGTCAGACGAGTGCACCAAGTGCAAGTGCGACGTATACAAATAGTCATTCTTGCCATACTGTAATACACAATAATAATCGTCGTTTATTTTCGAAAATATATAGTCATACAAATAATTATATAAAATCTGATATTGTTATGCCATACAAACTTTACGATACTGACAAGACTACCGCACTCAACGACTGCTGGGGTTTTTTCTCTCCACAGAGCAACTTGCGTAGCCCGTCTCGATACGGGTTTCATGAGCAGAATGACTGCGAGTGGATCCCACGAGGGAAAGAAGGCCATCAGGATGCCCGTAGTGTCTGCCACCAATTGAACGACGATGCCGAACATGGGCAAAGTCAGGTTTATGAAGTATGGTACCATCACGCACGCGACAGGTATGAATGTCTGCAATGTCACGTTTCTTACGAATTGCCCTAGTATTAAGCAAACTAAGGTCTATACTACTAGGGTCGGAAATCGAGACAAGGCAGCGAGACGGCAGCGAGGCCAAAAAATAGGCGAGGGGAGGCGTAGCAGTCTCGCTACATTGTATCGAATTGCATACCTTACTAAGGAGATGGTGACCTGGACGCAGACTGTTCTCAGCAACTGCATCTGCGCCAGTCTTGCCCTCGGCGAGAGCGCGAAGGCGTCCGAGATGCCCGTGTACGTCCGCCATGCCAGGCTGACGACGATGACGACAATCGCAGCTTCGGTTGCATCGTACGTCCACGCGACGGTGATTGCAGCAGGGTTGACGTTGCCCTCGGGCTGCAATCCCATTGGCTAGTGCACAGTTACATGCGTATGTTCAGAATACTGACTTTGTGCCACTAATAGACACCCACTTCATCTACATCCATTGTTCGCTAATTTTCTCATAAAGTGAACCATTTCCTGGTTGGTCTAAGCTGCCGAATCTTCCCAGCATACTAGCCAGAGCATTCATTTGGCAAAAAGGTGGAAAAGCTCACCAAGAAGTTTGCGGTAACCCATCCGTGGTCCTTCGCATGACCATACTTGAGCAGGAAAGCCCGCCTCGTTTCGGTCATCAAAGGGGAATCCTCAGGCTCGATAACCGCGTAACTGAGAACGATTCTGAATTAATTATTTGTTGCAGAAAAAAAAACAATTTCATACAGTAAAGCGCCCATTACACCAACTGAGGCGATCCATTTTAGGTAGAAGGAAGGACTCGAAAACAGGACAATCTTGTAGGATCTGAGCGTCTAAGTTAGTACGAAAAAAAACGGCTAAACCAACCGTCGAATTACCCAGTATCGATATACGAGGTGAGTGATAAGAATCGCATATCAATTCATAAAGAGAATGTAGTGAAGCGCGGATAGGAACTGCAAAAAAATACTTCAAGTCAGTACTGAAAGCATTTTTACCCATGATTCTATCGGAAAATCCAGTACGCATGCGAAGACTCCGGGGAATGTTAGGGTTTTCTAAAAAATGTTACAAAAATAAATATATTTTTGAATTCTTACGGGATCCAGTATAGCATGGAGATTGATTAGAATGATATCGTAGATCGAAAATACAATCAACAAATAGCGAAAAGTCCCCATCGCTGCGGGCGAATATTTTTTGACGATAATAATGAGAAGAATGTTGAAAAAGATGCCTGGGACTGACAAAAGTGATTGTATTTAGTTGATAACTACGAACTAACCGACACTCGCTTTGGTAATCCAGTCGACAGTATCGTAGAATTTCGGCATTGTTTTCCGATGTATCGTTCCGACGTTCTGACGATAGAATTCTGATATCTGCCTCTGATGACAAAGAAGCCATTCGTATCCCTTGAGTACTCCATTTCTACAAGTATTCGAGGAAAACTGCTCGGCAGTTGGAGTATTAGTTCAGCCTTTTGTGCTTGGCTAATAATATTTGCCTATATTTGCAATCACTCGGAAAGCTTTTGTGCAATATCTTTGAGCCTCCTTAGAAATTTCGCTTCTGATGTTCTGCCGATCGAGTAATGGTATGATGATAATGAGGAGTGGCCTCGCAAGCAAGATCTTGTTCGGATAATTGGCCATTTTACATACCATCCAAGATCCTTTGTTCGCGAGGCAAGATTCATGATCTCCTCTCATTTCATTCTCTCCCAAAATGGGCGAGTTAAGAACTCTATTGTTGTCACAGATAGAGACAACTCAATTGTTGAATCTATCTTTACAGTCACAGAACACTATATTTGTATGGCAAAAAACAACAATACCGTCTCATTTTGCATTTCTACAGCCCACACCGACCGGCAGCCCCCGTCTCCGTATCCCGAAAGCAACAAATTTCGAAAGTGCGCCCTTGCCAGTCTCATAGTCTACTCTAATCACATATCCTGCTGTAAGCGAGAGTCGGGACAGATGGATGAAGATGCTAGCGATTCAAATGATGGCGTGATTTCGCCCCCCTGAAAGACTTCCTTCAGACACCATACAGGTTAGAGCGAGCTTTAAGAGTTTGAAAAATTGTAAACTATAAATAAACAATCAATACATTGACTCTACATCATTGCAAAATGATTCGTTTCAGATAATTTTTCTCCTTTGTGTGCTCCTCTTCGGGCTGCCTTCAAATTGCTTCGTTATACGACGAATTTTATCGATGTATAACTCGAAACGGAAAGGAAAACGCAGGGTGAAGGTGAGAATACATCCGTATTCAATATTTTAAACTCAATGTCACTGTGCTTCCCGAGTGAGTGTGCATTCCCCGCTACATTTGTATAATTTGAAAGTCGGAAAAAACGGGTGATCATTATCTCCATTTCCTGAACTGAACATTTCCTGATTTATTGAAATGTCGTACGAGCATGCAAAGTGTGGCATGCCAGCTTTTGTTGACTATGACTGGCCCACTAAGCATAGCATGGCTGAAAATGACGTAGGAATATAATGGACCATTTATTGTCGCAAAAAGCTGAGGGGTCTCTCTCTTTATTTCCCGAACTTTCTCACCGGTCGACCGGTAAAGTGGTCTCGGGATACCCAGATCTGAATTCAGGTAGCACCTTTCAGAGAGGATTTCTCCTTCTCAAGTTGCATCTCGCTGTTTCCGATGTGATGATACTCCTGCTGAAGGCACTCCCGGATATGCTGTGGATACTCACCTACGAGTGGAAAGGAACGGACGCCATGTGCAAGTACGCCATTGGCTGAGACCGCTTTTGACCAATGTGCATGCATTTCGAGAAACTAAGGAAATGTTGACCGTAGGCACATCCACAATGAAAATGTGGTTCTGATTAGACCGTTTTGAAGCATGTCAAGCGGACTTTCATCAAGGAGTTACAGGTAGTGAAGCGAACATAGTACACTTGAGGTAGAGACACACTTAGAATATTATCGAGTTCAAGACATATCACAAGACACAAGACATCTATGTTGCCGTAATAACTTTATTCCGGGCAGGACGTTTAAATTCCTCTCCATCGCCTCCTTCTACCTCTCTTCTAACATCGTCGTGTGCATAGCCATCGATCGACTGAGGAACGTGCTCGGCGCTAAGCGAATTCGACCTGATACAGGGGTCAGGCATCTCTTGATGAGATCAAAAGGGACGAGACGTCATCTAACGATGACCATAGATGCCATTTTATGAATGGTTTTTGTTATTATTACTGTATTGTAACGAGATAATATTAATATTTGAGGTGGGGCTTCCCCTTTTCCTCGCTTGGCTCTTTGCCCTCGTCTGGTCATTTCCTCAACTCGTCGTCTTCCAAACCATCGACGTTCTCCAGAATCCCGCAGCACCCTGGATACAGTGCACCGACGTCTGGTCAATACACAGGTATCTCTACTATTTATAAAGAGCAATTCCATGTTCCGTCTGTACGGATTGCGAAGTCGCTAGCACGGGACACCCGCCGAAGGCGTGGTCCATCGGACTACATACTTTCAATTATCGCCTAGAACAGCCAAACAATTGTTTACTCATCCTAAATCGGGTTTCCGGGCCCATTTCAGAGTCTTCGGAGGGCCTCTCTCCCTTCCGCAGTGGATATTGCAACCTTCGGTGCAGAATGTGTACGAACTCGTGCATTTGGTACGGAACCCAATAGAGTTCGAAATTCTGCTCTCTTCATCTCACACACTCTCTCGTCACTCAATCGGTCTAGACAATGTTAGACATGAAGAGACCATCACTTTATAATTACAAATTCGACTAACCAAATGTATCCTTCGAACAGTACAGCATCCCTCTGCTTTAGCCGACTTGGAATGGAGTAAAAAGGTTAAAAAACACGCAGGTTCTGGTGTTCTAGGGTCCGCTTTGCATGCTCACAGTCTGCCAGGTTATTACCTGCTACAAGATGTATAAATTGTCGGCAGAAGGCGGACCAGGCACGGCCATCACATTGGCCAAGGTGACAATTTCAAATGTAGATGCGTTTCGAATTCAGTCCATAACGGAAAAAGTGTTCAACCGATCCGCGAAATTGCACATTTCACAGAGTGATGCCAAGTTATGTGATTCGGTTGTCCAAATTTACCAACATTCTATTTGTTTCAGTCTGCTCAGATTTTCAGCGGGATGCCTATCAAATCACGGCGTGAGGATCGTTTCACATTTGTATTTATAATAATTACTTTTATTCATCGATCAATTCTACGCTGCAACTGCTCGTCAACGCGCGAGTACACTTCCGGAGAAATCAGCTAATTTTCTCTCCAAATCAATACGACGACAGTTGAGCCTCCGTTGTTGCGCCACTGGGCAGCATTGGGCCGCAAGGCAAGAAATCGTGTTGAATTCAACTTCCTCTACCTCTGTCCCGTGCAAGAGAGATATCACACAGATATGATAAAGGACCAGCGAGGAAAATGAAACTTTTTAAACAACAAGACAACATTCTCATGAAATTGATTTGAAAAAAAAACAACCGGATCCTTCCCAGGGGTGACAGATAACGGAATATTTTGCGATCGAATTTCTCTTATTTTTCAGCAGGAACTCGGCCCATGTGGAGACATCGAATGCGAGGGAGACTGTTCAGGTAGGGGTGGGATAAGGGGAAGAAATGTGTAAAAAACAAAAAAAACAGCGACTTTGCCAAAAACTTTGCAGTAGAGTTCGAGAAACGATACCACGGCCTCTTCGTTACTCTCTCGACCGGACGAGCGGTGTGAATTAGAGTTCGAGAAACGAGACGAGGAATGAGAGGGAGAGAGCCCGATACTGACGTGGGAAACGGGCCCAGATAACCCACTGAGAATGAAGAGACCGTGGTATCCGTTCCCTACTGTCCAGCAGCCGAGCTAGGACTATGCTAGGTGAAGCAATCAAATGGGGTCGACTGCTGCTGGGGCGGCGAAGCGTGAATAGGGAACGTTACGTAGGGATTGTGTCGCGGGAAGCAACTCTTAGTTCTGCGCACTCTATCGAGGTATGGCTCGAGAAACGATACCACGCTCTCTTTGTTCTGTGCACTCTCTTGGCGATCGACCGATCGAGAGAGTGCGTGAAATGAAAAGACGGCGGCCCGATTTACGAACTCTAGTGCGAGGGTCCACTTTAACACTACGCCGTTGTATTGCACATCCGAAAGAGTCGTCCCATACAACGTGTTTAAAGATCTGCCGCACAATAGATTTTACAGATCAACTATGCTGGTTGTAGTTGCGCACTTCCTAATGTGGTTCCCCTACAATTTCGCTTGCCTCGCATCCTTCGTTAGCGCCGATTTCAAAAGGTTCCCTACAACTTTTACAATAATATTTAATTTTAAATTTTAAATTTTAAATTTAAACGTCTATCCTATTTCCAGCATCATTGACACACACTCCAATTTCCTGAAGGATCTCCAGATTCTGATAACGCTCGTCAATCCCGTGATCTATGCGATTGTAAAGAAATCATCCGACAGAAAACGGAAGTAGGGCACAGATGGCTCACGCTGAGCTCAAGCTTTATTTTCCTGGCTCTAATCATACAAGGTGCGGATTAAATACTGTGCCACTCATTTCTAATACCTCGACCAAGTTAGAATTTTTTTATGATGTGTGTGGATACTCTGTCTAAAATAATAACAAGTACCTTTTGATCTAGGCATTTCGAAAGTTGATATAGTAATTTATTTGTTAGATAATTTGATTTTTTCTAACCTGACATGTTCATATTTAATATGTTAGTTTTGAACCCAACGGAAATATTATTGATGAAAATAGTATTCTGAACATTTTGAGCAACATGCCCCCTTCCTAGCCCTTCTGGCTTGAAAACTGGATGTTTACTAAAAGTCGGCTCTAGAACAAATGTTCTGTACTTTTCAAAAAGTTGCCACTATTTAATCCTCCCACTATAACATGGCCTCGATCAGGCGACCATTTTGAAAAATTGTTTCCGAGGGTTCATTTTTAGTGCAGTGACGCGTGATATATGCTCGAACGTGTTACACTTGATTACACCCAATGCGATATAAACGATGTCGTTAACAGGTGAAATGAAAAGCCTCTCCCAAAGTCACCTGGAAAATATCTGATTCCTCTCTCTCTCTCCCCATATATCACACATTCGCAATGGAATCGACTGAGCTCAGCCATTCAACCCAATCTACTCTTACTATCATAATTGCCGTATATTTTATGCTGACTTTAGACAATTTTCGTGTCTTTATGGTGTGACGCAAAGGCAAGGGGTGAAAATAAATAAACTTTATTTACTTTAATTTTACAAGGAAAAACGTGAAAGTAGGAGTAGATCAAAAGAAGGGAAGGGGCTCGTGGGAGTATTGATTGGATGGAGAAAGATGGAATGTACCTTTGTGGAAGGACTTGTTGTCGTTATTGATTCCCGGGTTCCAGCTGCTGTGAATCTTCGGGCCAATTGTGCGAGTGGTGTGTGGGTGGTGGTGGATGGAGTTGATTCCCGGGTTGACTACCTGAGGGAATAGTGATGAGTTTTGAAAATGATGACAACTGCAATGACGAGTGAAAATGAGTGAATGGACAATGGAAATAGCCCGGCAAGTGATTGCGTGACTATTAGTATGTAAACTAGACGAGCGGGTCTAGTAACGGAATGAAATGAATAAAGAAAACGGAAGGGAAAGTGACGTGAACGTCGAGAAAAACTTCAACGAACGCAACAAAACGCGGGGAAAAATCCTTCGGAAAATATCGGCGCTCCGCGGCATACGGTAGGCTCCCATAGTTTTCCGTATAGGACATTCCCGTGCGGCGCGACAATTTGAACGAAGTACGGTAGAATGGTAGAAAGAGAAATATGATTGATAATTGACTTTAATTATTATTTAATTATTAAATTGAATTATTTATTGATTATTATTGATGGTACATGAAAAGAAGATGATATGCAATAGGAATAGCTCATTCCGTCATGACTGGCTGACAGTAGCCAACAGTGACCATTCTGCTCATGACTGGTTGACAGTAACCGGCAACGGCAAGCAATGGCCGGTGGTTGGCAGTGACCAGGGGTGGTCAGTGGTGATAAGCAATGGCACGTGGTGGACAGTGGAGGTCAGTGGGGAACAGTGGCCCGTTGTGGCCGGCGATGCTAAGCAATGGCCTACGGTGGTAAATGACTGGCCCACGATGACCAGCAACTATAATTGAAAGATAACATAGGAAATAATAGTAGCGAAATGATATTTCGCTGCACTCGGGGGAGACAAAGAAGAAGAAGAGAAAAGAAGTGATTGGTGTGTGATGATTCCCGAGGTAAAGTGTATGATGCACCATGGGACTGATTCGGTTGTGACTATGCTTTTATGAAGCTTTGAACAAAGGATGGGAAAAACGTAGAACAATCAACGAAACTAGAACACGTTGCATCAAGATACACGATGGGGATACAACACATAGTACAGAAATGCTTTCTCAACGTCGGCCACAATGAGGAATGGTCTGAGTCTGGCACGAATGAGGAGGGACGGGATCATTTCCAGGTTACTTGGTCCCGGGTAGATCATGTCGTTGAGTGATGGCTTGTTCTTAAGATGGGCCGAAGCATCGTAGACTATGCGCAGTGGAGTGGTTGGTTTGTCTGGTCGAAGAACTGCTTGATGTGCAAGATAGTGTATGATACCACTAGTGTCAGAAGGATCGACTTCTTCCACTTGCCCTAAAGATATCTGATATTGGATGACAGAATCGTAATAGAGCAATAGATTTCTGTCATTGGACAGATTGCGCTGAGTGGAGGAGTGACGAGAGACTGCCAAGTTGTAATTATCTGGCAGCTCATCCTTAGCCTCAGGCTTCATGGCGTATTGGACATAGTATCCGTCATCTTGCTGGTATCATTGAAGTGTTTCGCCACCATTTCGTCAGCCAACTTGCGCTCCTCCTTCTCTGTGGTCTCGTAGATGCGTGAGATTGGGTCCACAGAAAGAAAGCGTTCAGCTAACTGATCTACTGATTGATTGGAACTGGAAACTACTGAGGCAACTCTGAGTGATGGAGTAAGTTGTTGATTTCCGGGTGTAATGGGTGACGGCATCGCGGTTTCGCAACCGGCAACGATTGGACCGATCAGTGACTGAATCAATCGGTAACCCACAGGAAGCGTTGTTGAAGTCGAGTTCTCGAGTAGTTTGAGTGTCTCCGACTCCGAGAAGCAAATCGGGACTAACAGTAGACTGAGTGAAATGAGCAGGAATAGTAGTGAGAGTGCCCCTAATTACTTCCAGATCGGCTTCGGACAACGGCTGATGATGTATCGATTGAGTGATGGAATCATTATCGTGAACGATTGCCTTGATGAAAACTAGACGAGCGGGTCTAGTAACGGAATGAAATGAATAAAGAAAACGGAAGGGAAAGTGACGTGAACGTCGAGAAAAACTTCAACAAACGCAACAAAACGCGGGAAAAAATCCTTCGGAAAATATCGGCGCTCCGCGGCATACGGTAGGCTCCCTTAGTTTTCCGTATAGGACATTCCCGTGCGGCGCGACAATTTGAACGAAGTACGGTAGAATGGTAGAAAAAGAAATATGATTGATAATTGACTTTAATTATTATTTAATTATTAAATTGAATTATTGATTGATTATTATTGATGGTCATTCCTGGTCTCTGCGCGGGCGACGAGCGGCTGAGCTCGCCTTTCCTCCTCCGTCCCCTCCACCGGGAGGTCCTTCCCCAAGTGCCAGTGGTGCGGCAGGGGTCGTAACACCGCTATGGGCTGCCGGCAACCATTCATCATCGGCAACATCAATGCCCGCTCACTCTCTTCGAAGACACGTCAAGAGGAGTTCGATCGAGCTCTGGCCAAACTCCGCTACGACGTCGTCTGTGTCACCGAGGCAAGAATCGTGGGCGAAGGGACGGTATGCTTACCCCTCTCTTCTTCTACTCTGTACCATAGTGGTGTCACCCAGTCTCATAAAGGTGTCGCTTTCGTGGTCAGAGATAGACTGGCTAGTTCGATCAAGTTTACAGGTGTAAGTGACAGGGTGGCGCTGCTCACTCTGCCCACACTGAAACTGTATCTTGTCGTCGTTTATGCCCCCACTTCCGCTTCTACTGATGAGCAATACGACCAGATCATCGACCAAGTAGAAAACTCAATAAGAGCGTGCCCGCAAGGATTCCGTCCTTTCATCATCGGTGACCTCAACGCTCGTGTCAAGAGAGAAGCAGGAGTGGAGATGATCGTCGGACACTACACGTACGCAGAGATGAATGATAGAGGAAGGAGAATAGTCGAATTATGTATACGGAATCGAATGAAAGTTTGGAACTCGTGGTTCAAATCGAGAAAGGCGAGAAGGTGGACCTGGCGCAGTCCGAACGGATCAACCAAACATCAAATAGACTTTATACTAGGACCACAATCAGCTCCTGTCTCAAACTGCCAAATTGTCAACAAGTTCGAATTTGATAGCGACCATCGAATGATACGGATTCAATTAGATCTCGGAGGGATGCGGAGGTGGCAGAAAGACAGAAAGAAGAAATGGGAATTCGATAGGGAAGCATACAGAAGGAATGCACATATCCTGAGCGATCTGGAAATATGCGAACCTCAAGACGCGGTTGCAGCTTACAATTCAATTATAGCACTCACGGAGACTACATCAATTGATTGCTGGAAAGAGAAAACAAATCGACACAAGATATCAAAAGGCACACGAAGTTTACTGGAAAAGCGGCACTTATTGAAAGGCGATCCAAAATTAGCAGTGGAATACGTACAATGTTGTAAAGCTGCCAGGGCAATGTTAATAGAGGACATTCGGAGTAGAAAAGAAACGCAATTGTTAGAGGCGATCAGAAGTGGGAGGAGTATTGTAAGATTGACGAAAGAGAATGAACTAACACGGAAAAGAATGTTCTTCAAAGACCCAATTACAGGCACAGCTTCTCAAGAATACACTGAACGTACGGTCACACAATTCTTCGAGAGTCTATATACTCCAAAAATGCCTCTTCCATTCGCTATCACGCCGTAAACAGAGCCTATCCTGCCTTTCTTGAGAGAAGAAATCTCGTATGCAATACAAAGTCTCCGAATCGGGCACGCTGCTGGTGATGATAAAGTGAAGCCTGACATGCTCATTCTGTCTGAAGCCGCAGTTACTCCATTGATCACGCGGATGCTCAATGGGATTCTCTCAGGAGAAGAAATTCCTCCGAAATTCCTGACTTCGAGAGTAACCCTGTTGCACAAAGGCGGAGACTCATCAGATATCAGCAACTATCGTCCGATCAGCCTACTGAGTGTTATATGCAAAGTCGCGACAAAAGCTATTCTCAATCGAATCCTCCCACTGCTAGAACAGGCAGAAGATACCAGCCAAGCAGGGTTCAGACCTGGATACTCGACTGTTGATCACATTCACTCCATCAATCAACTTATCGAGAGAACCACCGAGTACAAAATACCCATTCACCTGGCACTGATAGATTTCAAGAAAGCGTTTGATAGCGTTGAGTGGCCAGCCGTTTGGCAAGCTCTCCAAACCCAAGGAATACATTCACGTTTGATCGATGTGCTTCGAAGATTCTATGAAGGAACAAATACCCGAATTCAAGTAAACGAACGTGCGGTCGAAGTGAGAGTGAAGAGAGGAGTGAAACAGGGCGACACAATATCTCCGAAACTTTTCAACTGCGTCTTACGTATGGCTCTCGACAGCGTTGATTGGGATGGAGATGGGATGACTATTGATGGAAAGCAGCTGACCACCTTATCATACGCAGACGATGTCATTATTGTAGCGAAAAACAGAGTTGAACTGAGGAGAATGTTGACAAAAGTTATTCATGCGGCTGGAAGAGTTGGACTCGAAGTTCACCCACGAAAATCCATCTTGCTGACTTCGAGTGCAACAAATAGAGAACAGATCGAAGTCGATGGAGGAATCTTTGAGTACAAAAATGGTGCAAAATATCTAGGAAGTTGGATCTCCCTCCCATTGGACCCCTCAATTGAAGTCAAACGCCGGATCCAGTGTGCTTGGCTCGCTTGGAGAAACATTGGCCATTTACTCAAACACGCGACTGTCAACAGAGAGATAAGGAAACGCGCCTTCTACGCTTGTCTCATGTCGACCGTGCTTTATGGCTGCGAAGCTTGGATAATGAGAGAGTCAGACAAACTAGTGCTGCGAGTTGCGCAGAGAAAAATGGAGAGGCGCATGATTGGAGTAACATGGATGGATCGATGGAGTAACGAACGAGTGCGAATGGAAACAGGAGTCGTTGACTGGGTAGAGGAAGCAATTAGACGAAAGATGAACTGGGCAAATAAGATCCGAAGAATGGACGAACGGTGGACAAGGAGGTTAACAACATGGATCCCTTACACCAGAGCTAACAGCAGAGGACAGGGAAGACCTCGGGAGAGATGGAGAAACGAGATAGCAAGAGGGAAGGGCAGGAAATGGTGGAGCTTAACTGATGAAGAATGGACCACCTAAAGCCTGATCAGCGCAACTTTGCGACTCCTGATAAATATTCTGTATTGATGGTACATGAAAAGAAGATGATATGCAATAGGAATAGCTCATTCCGTCATGACTGGCTGACAGTAGCCAACAGTGACCATTCTGCTCATGACTGGTTGACAGTAACCGGCAACGGCAAGCAGTGGCCGGTGGTTGGCAGTGACCAGGGGTGGTCAGTGGTGATAAGCAATGGCACGTGGTGGACAGTGGAGGTCAGTGGGGAACAGTGGCCCGTTGTGGCCGGCGATGCTAAGCAATGACCTACGGTGGTAAATGACTGGCCCACGATGGCCAGCAACTATAATTGAAAGATAACATAGGAAATAAAAGTAGCGAAGTGATATTTCGCTACACTGACTCTTTTATAGCAAATTTCGTTGACTTCCCCACTTTTTTCGTATGATCGGAGAAATGATTTAAAAGATTATAATTCCACAAACATCAGAAAAACTTCATGTTGTTCAACGGAGAAATGTGTTGGAGCTGTTTCGCATGCGTCTACTACCGCAGAAATGTAGGCGAACATGTTTGTGTTTTGTTGAACTTTTATTCACAGGCGATTCTCCCTAAAGATGCTCGCTTCTGCTATCACGGATGGCGATATGTTGCGTGTCTAGGCCTGGTCCAGTTGTGGATCTTAGCTGCCATTGACTGCTGCTATGGCGTATTTGTTGCGCTCCGAGCTGCTGAAACGGTTTACTCTTATTATTTTCTTTTTATTTATTCGCAAACATTTGGCGGGAGTGACGTGATGGGTTAGATGGTACTTGTTTGGTTTTCAAGCACACAATTTACACATATTAAATGATATATTTTTAGGATTTACCGTCGACACTGATTTGGGTGAAATCCAAACCATCGTATGTATTAGGTTGATGCAAAAGTTTCTCCCTATTTTATTTTTTAAACTTTCTCCAGCCATATTTTCCTGACTGTAATTTCCATTTAACAGTAGTTGTGGACGTATTGGTAGATTACTCTCGCTGTATCAATTCAATCCGGGAAAGCTTAGTACGGGAATAAATAATTAAAATGCCAAAATCTCAAAATTTTGCTTTTTTTTTGTGTACTTTGTTGAACCCTACCATTTGAACGCACGCTAATAATTGATTTTGCCCATCTGAAGAGTGATACTACTCAAGTTGCTCTTCAAGAATATTAGAAAATATCAAACCTTCAATAGGGGTTGAAAGCTGAGAATTATCAAAATTGCTGATTTCCCTGTTCAAATTTCGTAATTTTGTTGTATCAAGCATCTATGCACGAGTAGCCCTCTCCAGTTTAAGGGTAATATTAAGACTGGCGAGCACTTCATTGTCCACAACAATATGGTTTACTGAGCCAACAGCAAAACATTCGGGGCTATGAAATGTAATTCTACAGAAATTTATCTCGCGGAATTATCTAATTAGGCGCTCATCTCAACTTGGCATGACGGCACTCTGATATTGAATTACATTCATGAGCATCCCCAGTTATCATACTTTACACTGGTATGTATGATTAACCCCTATCTCTTTTCCCCATTTTGCAATAACATTATAAAAAATTAGTTTGCAAATCAATTTTGCGAAATTTGACGGATTGCTGTATCGACGCTGCTAATTGTCGAAAACTGGGATACGGCTCGTTATAAAGAGTATGTACCCTTTTATTGCACAAGACCGTAAGAGAATTGATCTACCTTGGAGGTCAGGGGAAGCAAAAATGTAAATTTCTAAAAAAAGGGAGAAACTTTTGCATCAACCTGATATTTTTAAGTGGTAGAGCGCTCGCTTGGAATCCTGCAGCGATATGTGAGTGTTAGCTATCTTTAATTTGAAATTCGGCAGCCGTTTCTTCATTTCGCTCTCTCTCTCTCTCGGTGACCCGAATTTCCAACTCTAGTTTTGGATATCTTCATTCAAAATCTACTCAGTTGCTACTTCGTCCGCTTGTGCCGCAATTGCTTTGCTGATGTAACTTGTTTTTCATTTGCTTCACGAATTGAAACATGGCATGAAAAAGGCGAAAAAAGCGACGAGAAAGTGAGGATTTGAATGGATATTGACGAGAAAAGTGAGTAATGGTCTGACTCTCCTCGATTTGCATACTCTCTCGTCTCTCTAACCGATGAGAGAGTGTGCGGTTTGGAGAGAGCGGTACCATTGCTCAGAAAAGTTGCACTCGTTCCAACCCTAATGATAGTAGTCAACACTTTTGCCCTTCCTCAGATACCAAGCCCGGGTTGTTACCGCGCTTCTCATGCAAGTAAGTCCACCGTGTAGAGCGTTTGCCATTAAAGGAGGAGTGTTTCAATTAGTGAGATAACTCTCTTCAAGTCGCGTGCTCTCTCGCTCGTTGCCTGAGCTTTCCCTGACTCGAAGCCAACTACCGATAGCTCTGTTCGGAATGGAGAAATCAATGTGAAAATTTTGAAGCTTCATATCGTTGGGGAGATCTAGGCAGTGCATATTGAAGCTTCAACAATTCAATTTTGCATTTACTCCTCCTTTACCACAACTGAATACATACATATAAGAATGACCAACAGAGATTGGTTGCTACAATAGTTTAATAAGATAATACTCCCAGGGCGCGTCTCCCGTCGTTTTCAGCTAACGTCTAGGCTCTGTAGATCGCTTCAACGACAAGATAGAGACTCACTTTCAACAGATGAAATGTTTAGCTCTTCATTCTCTACATTTTGAGCCATAGCTCATCTCTACCTCGATATCGTCTTGAAATACAGTTTCGCATCTTTCATTCTTTCAAATTTTCGGTCCGATGATAATTTTTGACTAAACGAACTGTAATATCATGGGGATTCAACAAATAATGTTGTTTTGGAAGTTTTTGAACGATTTTGAGCCCAAATCTGGGCAAGTGAAGATACGGAAGTACTCTTGCCTGGTACTCATTTTCAGGTCTCTACACGGCAAAGTGTGCTATTTTTTTGTGTATACTCCGATTTCTCTAATTTTTGGAGAGAAGTGAAACACATATATGTACTACAACTTTAGCATGAAAACTCAGAAAGTTTTTCCGATTTCCAAAGTTATGTCACTTTTGGTGCACCCGACCACTGCGAACCAGGATGTGGAGATGGAATGATGACGTCTACATAAAAGTTATCGTCCATGATGGTAGCTTTCATTTGAAACAAAGAACGGCCTGATATCTTTATTTTATACGGAGATATGATCATTTTAGTGTGCCCGATTTGAGTGCCGAAAAGTGATAGTCCCAAGTTTGGCTTTCTGAATCTCAACGATGACGACAGATATCTAAATTCTGACGACGCAGTCTGAAAGAGCATCATTTCAAATACTTATAACCAAAATTATAGCGGGATTGGACAAACTTGAATCCTACCGCCGCTAATCCCCTAAAATGGTCGATTCTCTCGCGATTCGCCTCTTAAGTTTCCCCCCCTTAAAATTTTCGCTGGTGAAGTTCTCATAACAAGTAATTTTCGGAAAGTACACCATACCCGATCTTCAATGCGAATGAGTAGAGTGAAACACCACAAAATGCTAGTTTCGATGTTCCCACTCTCTACGCCGCTGTTCCAAAATAGCCCGTTAGCCCATAGATGCACGAGTTCGATTGTTCATAAAATTAAGCACTTCGTATTGTGTCAAATATAAGCTCTTGGCGTAACTTCATCAGCGAAATACTGAGGGGGGGGGGGTTGTAAAAAATTCTCCCGGGCTTGGTACGTTTTCTCGTGGAATGCCTCTGAATATCACTATCACATTCAACTGTTCGAGGAGTATTTGGAACTGTAGGAATCTTGTCTAGATAATCTCGAAAAGCCTCTGATAGACAAATCGATTAAATAACACATTTTGTTATCGTAGCCTGTTCGCCTGCCCATCGAAAAATGCTTGCGTCAGCCATTCGATTTGTACTTCGTGCGAAGCGAAACGACATACTAACCGTCAATAATTGCGCCAACCACAATTCAAGCCAAGCCAACAACTTTTTTCTCTCAAGGTCATCGAAGTAGTTGCAAATGCTAGTAAATATTGGACATATTCGAAAGAAGATTTTCCATTGTCATGCCTTTCACGAGTGAATCGAACTAGAATCACAATTATGTGGAATTGGTTCTAACTAGTTGGGCACCTTGAGGAATACCTGACCGTCCCACAAAGTCATATTTTGCATACCTCATTTCAAGCTCCCAAAATCGGCTAGGTGATCGGCACCTCCTCCTATCACGGCGATTTTCCCGTGTGAGATAATCGAAATTTGTCCCCTGAATGACCCCCACCCATTTTTCGAGCTCTATCGATCCATATGATTCATTTCCTCTAAAAGTTAATTGTAACCATGCTACAATCATAGCCAATTTTATATTTCCAATTTCCCGATTTTTCTTCTATTCCCTGTCTCAGCTCGAATCTATCGTGAGAGGCGTGATATAGCAGGTTCAATTTTTTGTCAACCCCTTGTTATCCAGTGTTTGTCTCAATTCATTTTTTCACTCTGTCTTCCATCCGATAAAAAGCCAGTCAAGCACAAGCCCCGAGACAACACCCGTTGCATACAATTTTTCTGAAAATATTTTCAGTGCATTTATCGTATATTTTCCGGTTTTGGAAGAAACGCTGTGGTAAATAAATATTGCATGTTGATGATGAACATCTTAGTTGTTACTGAGACAAACATCGCACTTCCTTTGATCTCTTTACTGGTGTTTATATCATTCAAGAATGAAATACACTGCCAATTCATTAAAGGCAAACATAATAACATCCAATAACTTTCGTGCACTCCATTTTCAATTCATAAGAATGCTATTATATGGTCCAAGTGGAATTGGTGAACAATGTATTACATCATTCTTCACGCATGAGAGGTAGTTGATTGCTTCCGTCCATTAGTCACTAGATCGAAGCTAGTACTAGAGTTCGAGAAACGATGCCACGGTCTCTTCATTTTACACACTCTCTCACCGCTCGACCGGTCTAGAGAGTGTGGGAAATGAAGAGACAAAGAACCGAATTACGAACTCTAGCGAGTACTACTCGAGACGCACGGACAATTCCACTACACGCATTTATCCCCGGATTCAACGCCTACTAGGAATTGGTAGTTACGAAAAGAGCGGATGTATTTCTCGTATCACTTGATATTATTGATGTCATCTCTCCAAGAAAGGCGAATTTTCCCTCGATGAAAACACCTTGTCACATCGGGCCCCTATCAACGAAGCTCGATCTGTTCCCACGAAGATGTAGAGGCACCTCGAGAAGAGTATATGCAGCATGGAGATGAAGATTAGTAATCCTAAGCCAACAGTGGAACTCTCACTCAATACGGGAAGCTGCCGCAACTCCCTCATTCGATCTATCTCAATCTGACGGTGGCTCTGATGAAATATCAATGAAATATCGAGGTGTGTCACCATTTGCATAGCCGCGGATCCATTCTTCGATGGGCTAATTCCATCAGCGTAGTGGTAAGTGGACCACCTGCCATGCCCCTGACCAGTTGTTGCATTGGTTCGATTTCGATTAGAAGGCTCAGCCTTTTCCAAAGAAAACGAAATGCACGGAAATGAAGAGCTGCTTAGCGTATCTTTCGCCATTCGCCCCAATATCATGGATGCACTTTTCGACGGTATGATCGTTGGTGTTGAGGTTTTCACTACTCAGTTATGATGCCGTGGAAAAAGGCGAAGGATGAAAATTCAGAAAATATTTTCCTCCTTGCTGCCATTTTTGTTCTAATAGAGCTAGAGACTTGAAATTTGGAAAGAAGGTGGGAAAACCATTCAGGAACATTTGCTTTTCGTTAGGACGGTTGAGTTTGAGCTCCGCTATGCGTTTTCCACTATTTTCCTCCTGCGATATCTAACTCTATTAGAACAAAAATGGCAGAAAGGAGGAAAATATTGTCTGAATTTTCCTCCTTCGACTTTTTTCCATGGCATGAGAGATGGCCATCAGATTCCCACCCGTAAGCTTTTGCGAAAAAAAACCCCGAGAACTTATGGGACACCCTAAATGGTAATATCAATCGTGATCGCACTATTACTTTAGCAATTCGCTTTTTTGCAAATACTCAAATATTTTTTTGTTCAAAAATCGTTTTGAGTTTACGCAACTTAACTGAGAATTTTTAATGCGCAAGCAACTTCCCAGTCACCGAGTATAATAAATGCCTTACAGCCTTTCGAGCGTCGTGCGCTGTGTGAAATGAGTGGCCGAACAACGGACTATTGCACGACATGGGAGGTCGGAAAAAGGCATAGGATGATCTCCTGAACACACTACTGTAAACTGTATGAACAAAATCATATTTAGAAATTGTTGACACCATCGATTTTACGTTTTTGAGCTACGAAAATTCGATGTTTGAAGATATAGAAACACACGATTTTTCAATTTTCTTGAAGTCTGCGGAGCATACTTCAAATTTAAATAAGACTTCGAAGATATTGAACAAAGATAGGTCCGTGAGGATCGAGCAAACTTGGAAAATATCGAGGTTCCCAAAATCCATTTTTCAAACTACGTCGATTCCATATTTCATCATTCGCAAATTATGATCATTCTTGGGGATTTTTCACATTCGCCATTCATTCATTATTTATTTGATCCGGCAGGTGACTATGCGAGTAATGAGAATTATACCTAGAACTAGATCAATCAGAATTGTTCTTATGGTACACTCCTATGACGGATATTATCAATGATTAAATGCTTTTATTCCCAAGATTTTATATGAATTCGATAAACAATTTATGAAATTTGCGAGAAAATGTGCACTGAATCAATACGCTACGCTTATGAAGCTATTAGGGTGTCCCATAAGTTCTTACACTTTTTTCAATATTTTTTGTTTTCTTTATTTCTTCAACGATTCCCTATTCCCAGTCAACAATGTATGCCCCCTTGCCTCCCACTACCTACTACCATCGATTAGTCAGGGTCTCGATTCCTATCCTCCTGGAGTACTGGGGCTTAGAGTTCATTTATTCCTGGAAGTTTCTATTGAGTTCATCTCGTTTGGCGAATTTCTTTCCGCGACCCGAAGCATAAGGAGATCGGACGTTGTGGTAGTCGCAAGGGGTGTTATTTGGTGAATACAGAGGATAGAGTATCCATTCGATTCCAAGATTTTCCAGCTTCTTCTGAGTGATTTTTTCGTGATGCGGCCTCTCATTGTCCATGAGGATCAAGATTTTTATATGGCTCACGAGTCTGGGAGGGACTCTGAAAGCCATCTCCTACTGCTGAGCAGTGAAGATGTCCATCTTAACGTTGGCACCTTCAGGAAGAACCTCACAGAAAAAGGGACCGAGTGTCGATAAGAAGAAATTGAGAGGGTCACTCTTTTCGTGCACTTCTAACTTCGGGACAGGTTAGGGCTCCTAATCTGAATCCAACCATTGCATCATCTGGTCAGGGGTATCAACGATAATCCACGTATCATCCACAGCGACGATGGAATTTGTCCATCGAATATTAGATCCGCGGCTGAGCAATTGCTGACACACCTCGAGAGATGTTTCATCTGCGCCGCCGAAAGATCGAGAGTAATCGAACGTCGGAGTTGCGACACCTTCCCGTATTGAGCGAGGATTTGGCCCACCGTTGGATTTGGAGTACTCATCACCTTCTCCAAGTTGCGCATACTCTGTTCGGAGTTCCTCTTCACCTTCGTCAGAAAAGAGCAAGAGTCTTTGATAGGGTATCGTTGGGAATGGGTGTTTATTTCGATGGGAAAATCACATTTCTTGGAAAGATGGAATTAAGCTTATCAGGTGGTGAGAGAAGGGTGTCTTCTACTTTAGTTAGCACTCGTTTCGAGTAAGCATCGTTGTTGTTTATGACGAAGAGGAACGAGCGAGGCAAAATTCGCATGAGTTTCGAGTTGAACTCTTTGTGAAAATCGATATAGCGACTAATTGGCTGACGCAATCAACTACATATTTTGTGTGCAAATGAAGAAATACTTTGTGTACCAGTTGCACATGGCAAACTATGCGATCGATTGAGAGTAAAGTTTTACGCGAGTTCAAAAGAGAATGTGTAAGAACTTATGGGACACCCTAATATCAAAATCGAATTGGAATTATCGAGATTAGTTGTACTGACAAATATGGGCGTGTGAAGATTTCTCTTATGCCAACTATTTCATCCGACTATTTCAGTAGTCGGATGAAATAGCCTGTTTATGCATGTTTATGCAGAACATGCTGAATATATTATATCTTACAGTAACGAATTGATTCTGCTAATACTTTTGCATATGGTCTCCTGAAAACCATGCTAATATATTTTTCCTAAAATAATCCAAAGTAACTGATCAAGATCTTGATTCTGCTATATTTATTCAGTGTATTGCAATGAATTTCTCAAAGTATATTTCAGCGTCAAAATACTAATATCGTAAGTGCATTAGTTCGTGCCAACACAACCAATCGCTAAGGCGACTGTGTTTTCCTTCTTCAATCTAAGCAGAATCTTGAGCCCGTCTCGGTATGGCTTCATGAGCAGGATGACCGCTAGGGCATCCAATAATGGGAAGAGTGCCATCATGAGAGTAGTCGCCTCAGCAATGGCTTGCAGGACGATGCCAAATACGGGCAGGGTTAGATTGCAGAAAGATGGAATCATCACGCACGACATGGGGATGAATGTCTACAAACTCTTCACAATTGTATGCAGTAATTGTGTCACAGTAAGCACGCGAAAATTACAAAACATGCAACTGTCGGCATTCAATTGGTTGCCACACCAACGGCATTTGCGTCGGCTTTCTCTTTACTGTCTTTCCAGAGGTGTGCTTAAGCATTTCACTAGAAGTGAGCAATTCGGGTCACCATCCTTTCGTTGCGCCAATTCGCTGAGCAATAGTCTGACTCTCCTCATATTACACACTCTCTCGCCGGTTATAAAGTGAGAGATCATATAATTTGGAGAGAGTCAGACGATTACTCAATTCGCTCGACCGTTCGAACGTGGAAACCGAAAAGTCGATTCCGAATTGTGGAATAACAATCCGAACTCTTCAGTTCACTAGAGTTCGTAATTCGGGCCTTCGTCGCTTCATTTCTCACACTCTCTTGATCGGTGGAACGGTGAGAGATTGGGTAGAATGAGGATACGGTGGCATCGTTTCCCCGAACTCTCCACTCACCTGCACGGACACAGTCAGCAGCAGCTGATGCTGCGCGCCGTTAGTTGCTGCTGCGAGCGCGAATGCGCGATTGATGTGGCAGTAGGTGAGGCTGGCGAGCGCAGCAGCGCAGACTATGGTCGCAACTCCGACGACATCATAATAGAATGCTGCGATAACGGGCGGGTTGTATTCTTCGTTTCGCTAAACAGTACTGTCATCAATTATATTGCAAAGTGATTTGGTTTACCCAGTAGCCGGCAGCCACCCATCCCCTCGTAACGTTTAATCTATCAACAAAAGTAGATTTGAGCAAGTTCTCAATTATCGAATCTTCTGGTTCGCATTCAGCAAGCGAGACTATGAAGCTAAACATGTTTCTATTTAACAAAATGTAGAAAAGTCGATCAAACATCGAGCCATTAATTCCGGAAGCCAATGCGAGAAAAGTAAGCACATAATTCGGCTCAAAAAAGTGCTCTAATTTGTGAGGCCTGAAACTGGACTGTATATGAGAGGAATCGCGAGAGAATTGCCTACTCCGCGGCGGTAGGAATCAAAATCGTCGTATCCGGAAGAAACTTTAATACAAAGTATTTCAAATGATGCTCTTTCAAACTGCGTTGTCAGAATTTTGATATCTCTCGTTATCTTCGAGATTCAGAAGGCCAAACTTGGTACTATAACTTTTCGACTATCAAATCGCGCTCACTTAAATAATCATAATTCCGTTTACAATGAAGATAGAAACTCGTGCTTTGCACAAAAAGAAAGCTGAAAACATTTTCTACAACTTTTATGTTGAACATGTCATTCCATGTGCACGTCCCAGTGCGGGGTGGTCGGGTGAACCAAAAACTACCGAATTCTGGAAATCGGAAAAAGTGATTAAAGCCCCTATGCGCGATTGATGGTGCCTATGGGTGACTAACTATATGCTAAAAATCTAAGAAATCGGAGGTGGTAAAAAAAGGGCGCTGTTTTTTGTCCAAAAGTGGGTAAACCCCCTACACGGTTTCAACACTTCTAAGACCTCTATTAACAGCTAATAAGGTCAAATAACTCGAAAGTCAATCAAAACAAGATTTGAAATTGTTTCCCGACTAGTTGTACCACTTTCATTGGTCAAAAACTACAGTATGACCGGAAATTCAAAAATCGTCATTTTGACCCTTCTCAACTTTTGGCGTGGGTGCAATTGAATTGTAATGGTTCCAAATAGTGTAGATACATTCCACGGAACCTCTCGAAGAAAGGGCGCACCCATAAATATCATATTTCGGCAGAGGAAACCAAGGAAAAGCGCTAAACTGTACTCCAGGTAAACATAGTAATAGGGGCCCGGCTCAAGGCTATAAATATAGAGCTCGATGAACTGAACATTTTATCTGTTGAAAGTTAGTCTCTATCTTTTCATTGAAGCATGCTACAGAGCCTGGAATTTAGGCAGATATAGCCGCGGAGGCGCCCGGGAGAGCGCTAATTGGAGGGGAGGGAGAGGGAGGTCAGGGGGAGAGAGCGCCAGACGATTAGAGTGCGCGCTCTCGGGGGATTCTAGCCTATTTCTACCCATCTTCAGAAAGCACCTGCCAACGGTTTAGAAACGATATCAACTGCTCGGTAAAAGTCAATCATCTTCCTATAATGAAATGCATTGTTTCAAACAAACTATTTTCAAACAATTTGTTTTGTCACCGTTTGTCAGTGAGAGAAAGTGCAAAGCATAATATGGAAATCATATGGAAACGCTCTTGATTATTTGATAACTGTTTTTATGAATCCATACTTGCCACGACGACTGCCAATGACGAGTAGATCTCGTGGAGGAGGGGGGACAAATAGAGGAGGAATGGATGTAAGTAATGGATGCAAGCCGTGAAGTCTAGTATGGGAGGAGGAAAGGGGGCTAGGTACAAGTCCGAGAAACGATACCACGGCCTCTTTCTACATACTCTCTCGCCGATCGATTGGTCGACTGGACGGGCTTGTAGAATGAATAGAGCGTGGTTTCATTTCTCGAACGGTACATCCATAATTTATGGCCTATTTTTGAACCACATGTCTAATCAGGGTGCAATTTTATCTGCGGATGATAAATTCATCGAGTGATTAATGATAATTACTGTAATTACGGTAATTAATAATAATGAACGCTTATTTAGACGTCATCCAATCTCATCGCGTACGAAAAATATGAAAATCCGATTTTTCAAGTTTGGTACCTTATAATTACTCATGGAAAAGCGAAATCGAGTAATAGTCTATATGTTGTGTATCATGGGGCCAAGGGGTATCCATGGTTGAAGCATGGACGCCCAGTTCCCATTCCGGGAGGCCGCATGTCCGGGGGGTGGTCGACTCTTACCGATCCGGCCTCTTAATGTAATTTTTGTAGGAGCCTTTAAAGAAGGAGTGTCAGCAAAGTTGAACTTTTGACGCTGCCATGACCATGGCCTAGCTTTGCACAACCAAAAGAGATTCCGAATATTTCACTTTCATATCTGTATTTTGAACCGAGTTATCACTAGTTGGCAGAGTGCCATAGGCGCTGATAGTCCTTGATAGGGCAGGGACGTGCGGGAATTCAAATATCTTGAAGATTTGTCAAAAGCTGGTGGGAGTCGAACCCGCAACCTTCCCATCACATGGCGGCTGCTCTACCACTGAGCTATCAACCGATGTTTGTTTACCCTCCTAGCTCGCGCTATGATCTTTGGAGGGTGGGCTATGTCATGGTTATGATAGCGTCAAACGTTTAACTTTGCTGACACTCCTTCTTTAATCGTTAAGCGGAGCTTGATGATTGTTATGAAAGGGTCCAAAGTTGAACTTTGCCTACAGTCCTCCTTTAAGCGTTATCATTAGAGATGATAAAGGAAGAGCAATTTTGCGATTTTTCGAAAACTTTGAGCGGTCGTATCTTAAAACCAAGTCGGGAAACCATAGGAAGAGTTTCTTCTAATCGATCCGAAATCTATTCATGGTCATTTTCCTGCTTTGGGCGGGCAAAAATACTCACATTCTTCCCTAATATTCAAAAACTCTTCCGCAAGATTGAGCGTTTTTCCGAAATTTTTAGATTATCTTTTCTAGTATACAAATGAGATGTGCTAATCCTACAAAATACAATTCTAAAGAAGTGTTCAGGTCACTTTAATACAATCTTCCTCTAAGCAATCAACTTTAGCTATTCTTGGCAACTCTACAGTTAGATATATGATTCTCCGAACTCTTCCTTTATCATCTCTAGTTATGATACAAGATAATTGACTCTCATCACACCGAGGACGAAATACGAAAAGGGAAAGGGGGGGAATGTGGGGGGGGGGGGTGGAGGTGTACTGCATTGATTGGCTTGTCGGAATATCTACATCACTGGACGATGACATAGATTATCGGATTGACGAGTGTGATCAGAATCTGGAGGTCGTTGAGAAAGTATGCGTGTATGGCGATAAGCCTGAAGCGTAGCATGCAGAAACTGTTATTATTCTAGTTCAACCCCCGAACTTACTCTCTGAAGTCGACATCAATATACGAAAGAAGAGAAAATTATAGGGAAACCACAACAGGAAATGGGCTGCGACCATCATTATAGTCGACCTGAAAGACGCAGAGATCAAAGATCACAAATGTTGCAAAACCTGAAGAGTTTTCTCCGCACGCGGCGTCTCCACGTCGGCTGCTTGTTCAAGACTGAAAAATACGGAATGTACTTGTCTTTAGGATGGGGATGGTGTTTTCTATTTGTTCACTATATTGGAGCATGAGAGCTTCCTGATAAAATTGCGGTATATATTTCACTCTAACTTTCAATAACGCAAGTTTAAATAGCACTCCTCTATCAATATGACCATAACTACGAAAGCTACGTTTAGAGTTTGAGAAATAATGAACGCAAAATCCATCACCGACTTCAAAAGGAAAGTTTACTGCAACGATCGATGCGAAAGCGAATGACCACCAGGGTTGTGCGAAAAGTTTCCCGCACTCTTTTTCCTATGCTCTCTCGTCGGGCAGAGCGACGAGAGAGCACGGGAAATGAGGAGCGCGTGAAACTTTTTGCACAACCCTGCTCCGGAACACCAACCACCGATTGACCACCGGAATGCCAGCAGCAAACTATTACCCGGAAGTAGTTGCTTGCTCGGACGACTCTTCGTAATGATGTGAGCAGTGAGAATTAGCAGATCGCCAATCCTCTTCATCGACTGCGCGAACAATCCCTGGACTGAAACGGACCTGAGATCAAAGATCATGTTCACTAAACCCACAATCAGCTCCGCGCACGTCTACGCCCGATCGTTTGTACTGCTGAAAGAAAACGATTATTTTGCCGAGTATGCCCGTTCATATGAGCTGCTTTCTTTATCAACAAGCGTTTCATACTTGAACGTTGTTTTTTTTTTATTTTAATGAATTTTTTTTCAAAAAAACATGTAAAGTTCTCATACCGGTCTGTTCATAGTGTATTGAACAAGTCGAATGGCGATGATCGCGTAACAGATTGTGAGCGCCACCAGTGGTCCCCAGAAGACCAGCAGCTGTAAAAAACGCAGTTGAACAAAGTTCCCACCCTTCTACATTCAAAACGCTCTCTCATCTCTTGAGCGGGCTATAGAGAGTAAGAATTGTAGATAGAGTTACCCGAATACCAAACTAGAAAATGTTATTTGTGATTCGCTGTCGTTTGAAATTGTACGGAATGTTCTGATGTAGGTGGAACGCACCAAATGAGCTATTTCATAGGCGTGTTGGATCGAAGATGCCAGAAGCCAGTCTGGCGCGGAAACCAGCGTTTCCGGACATCCATATCTGGAATTGTCTAATTAACGGTTGCCGAGTTTTTGATGCATTTTAGGGATGGCTTGGTAAGAAACGGTCTCTTCATACTACACACTCTCTTGCCGGTATGATTGATGAGAGAGTGTGTAGAGGGGAAGAGAGTCGTTTCTTGCAAAGCCATCCCTAATGAATTTACCGGTTGATCGTCCAGATGTCAGAGCACTGCATCCAAGCGACTTCCGCGTACAGTAGAACGTTAACTGTTTGGAATACGATAAGTTGCGGGAGGGACCAGCCAATAGCCGAGATCCACGCGAACATTACGTAGTATCGAATCGAGCTCTACGTCGATTTCAATTTACAATAGGCGGTCGTTGTGCGCCTACCGTAGTTCTTCGTCGAATTCTGTTTTGGAAGAATCCCGGACCGCAGCTTTCTACTGTTTATCATGTGCTCGACGGAACATGTCTACTAGACATTGCGTCCATCAACAAACAATACTTCAACACATGGTTTTTACTTCATCAGCGTCTCTGTTTCGTGATGCAGATTAATTTGCACAATTTGAAATTATTGCATCATTCACACTCACAATACGAGCAATTGTATCAAAAATGGGCCTAATAAGAGAAGAACCTCACTTTGGCACTTTCCTTGCGCGAAGAAGCCTTGTATTTTGAGAGAATGCGGCGGAATACGACGATGTTAGACGGAAGAGCAACAAGCAGAACGAACAAGAGGAAAACGAGCTGAAACATGCGCAAAAGTAAGAATTTCTTTTTTTTCGACCAAGAAATTTGACCGATTTTCCCACCTGAACTGTATCCGAAGGCAGTCTCTCCGGGGGATAATGGCCCTTCATAGAGTTGTTTCTGCACATTCTAAAGATACGATTAAAAAATCAGCAAATCATCTGTGAAAAAAACACAATTTAAAATGTTCAAAACGCTAATGAGCGATTAACTAGTGCCGAAAGAAGTATGGAGGTCTCATCTACTATGCCTTAAAATCATGGTTCCGTTATCCGAGAGGAAAGGCAAATGCAGATAATTCCAAAATCACGATTCATTTATATGGGCGTAATAAGCGGAAACCGCCCTCAGTGAGTTCACTTATTTGCTGTGATATCAGAAGCCTTAGCAATAGGTGAGGTGTGGGGGTGCACAAGATTATCCGTTTTTCTTTGCTCAACTTTCACTCGCGGAACCATTTTATCACTTAAAGTGCATGCAAAACGTGTCTGCTTGCACTTTTAACGTGGACCGGGGCAATAAACTATTGCAATTATGGTCACAACGTACATAAGCCACACACTACTTGCACTTTTAGTGATTAGACTGTTTCGCGAGTCATGTTTTCCGTGCGGCTACTCGGAAAACCAGCTAATCTTCTCACACCACAGCAGGGCTTCTGTTTTGCGCATAGTAAGCGGGAAAGTAATCACGCATTCATTGATGACAACTTCGGATTAGTATTCATTTTATTTTTTGTTAGGGCGATATGGACGTTATCCGCACTTCCTTGTACAGCGTAAAGGTTTGTTGACTGAAATAGTGCACATTTTCAAGAATTCAACACGGATTCGGCTCGATTAAGAGGTTGATGCGGAAAGGCTTGAGTCAACAAAGTTCGGGAAAAAAATCCTTCCTGCCTCCGGTTTTCCTCTTGTTTTTGCTGCGTGAACATCTTCAATAAGGTGCGATGAAATTACTATGCCAATGATTTTCCAAATGCCGAACCCGCATACGTGGAACACATTGTATATCACGCATGTCACCTAAGAATCGAATAAACGCTGGCACATTGGAAAACTCAAAAATTAGCTTTTCGCATTTTTCGATAGTCTTTAGGGTCCCTCACAAGATAGCGTCGAGCTTTGTTCCATATTTTCGATTTCAAAGACTGGGCACGTCCTCAAACTTTTTCTTCGCCGAAATCATCCAACTTTAGAGTTATTTATCTCCTTACGGACTGATTTTTGGGAAAAGTTCATGGAGTAATAAAACGTTTAAAATTCTCAGGAGAATAGGATAGTATATTTGAATTTGCAAAATTTTAATTTAGATTTGTGATAATTAATAAAAATTTAATATTTTTCGCCACAAATCAGAACCCAAAGTTTTGAATAGCTCAATCCCTGGCTCTTGATGAGACGATTCGAATGATATGCTGAATGCAAATGATATTTTAGTGCGCTTCTGAGATAATTCAATATTACATAATGCACTTCACTCTCAAATAAAGGCTTTGACACGCGATGGGCTCATTTGCTCTCTCTTGTACTCACTCAACAAGCCACCTCCCAATTGGGTCTGTGGTGTAGTGGCTAACGCGACTGGTTTGCAAAAGACGGTGGTTCAATGCCCATGAGTTTCTTTTGTTTTGCAAGCATAAATAACATTGAGAAATCACATTATGATCAATTCTTGGCAGACGAATCATCCAAAAAATGAAAAAAAGTTGTCAAATCGAGGGGATTGAACCACCATCTTTTGCAAAATGATCAGATGCGTTACCACTACACCACAGATCCAACTGGAAGAGGGCGTGTTGAGTGAGTACAAGAGAGAGCAAATGAGCCCATCGCGTGCCAAAGCCTTTCTTTGAGAGTGAAGTGCATTATGTAATATTGAATTATCTCAGAAGCACACTAAAATATCATGTGCATTCAGCATATCATTCGAATCGTCTCATCAAGAGCCAGGGATTGAGCTATTCAAAACTTTGGGTTCTGATTTGTGGAGAAAAATATTAAATTTTATTAATTAGCAAAAATCTAAATTAAAATTTTGCAAATTCAACTATACTAGCCTTTTCTCCCGAGAATTTGCAACAATTTATTACTCCATGAACTTTTCTTAAAAATCAGTCCGTAAGGAGATAAATAGCTATAAAGTTGGATGATTTCCGCGAAGAAAAAGTTTGAGGACGTGCCCAGTCTTTGAAATCGAAAATATGGAGCAAAGCTCGACGCTATCTTGTGAGGGACCATAAGGACTATCGAAAAACGTACAGTGAAGGAAGGGTCAAATATTGTGCCAAGCACACCCGCTTTTTATTCGAATCTTCGGTGACACGCGTGATATATTATCTCCGCCCTTTCGGAAAACAATATGGTGGGGGAAATTATCGATCATTAACCTCAACCTAATAAGTGAAAAATACATTAATATTAGGTTGTCCAGAAAGTAACGCTCCATTTGAAACACGATGTTTGAGTTCGCGTAAAATCCTTTTCGTTAAAGATTTCAAGCTACCTCGGTAGCACATAGTAGGGGTTTGCTTGGGCAATATATGCATGCGCTCGAATGGCATCATGACTTTTGGATATCCGGTAAAATCCAAGTTTTATCAAAAGTTATATTTTTACGCATATCTTAAAATATTTTCTGCGTCTCATATTTTGAGGGGACAATTAACCGTATAATCTCACATAGCGGAGTAAGAAGCCCGTTGGTAGTTCTCTCAAAAAATAGGTCTGATGTCGTCCCTGCCACAACATAGCCCGAGTAAAAAACCTTTCGATTCAGCTCTTGCCGAGGAAAGATGTTTCAAGCGATAACGTTTTCTGCATCGATGTTCATTCAGACTGATTTCTAGAGAGGTGCGCTTCCATGATATACTATGCTACATATAACAGAGAAACATTTGAATTCACGCCTTTTCTACTTTTAGGAAACATAGATTTTCACTATTGCTGAATAAATGCCAACATAGCCAAAATTTCGACTTTTGGTGTTCGGTGAATGAACAAATTTCTCTCTAAAGGGAGGCATCCCCTGACTTAGTCCTGGCGAATACGGATATAGAAAGAGTTGCTTTAACAATTAAACAAAAAAGTTTTTCATCAATGCTGGAAACAGGAAGTTTTCAAATATTCGAATTTCACTGATCAAAATTCGTTGTCAAGTTGATGAATGTTGCTTGTTTTGGTAGATGTATTGTATGTTCATATAAATTCAATTTTAAGTTAAACATAGGAAGTACTTTTTGCTTTACTACATTTAAGATCGATACATCTATTGTGACGGATACGAGGTAAGAACAAGTATTTCGGTTGATGTTCAAGTAGGGTCAAGTTGACAAATGATTTTATTTTCTAGCAATTCTTTTGGAGCGGACTACCTTCACATATTGCATTGTAATATACGTATGTAGTACTTTTCGCTTATAACATAATATTTTCCTTATCAAAGCTATCCATGGAATGTTGGGCCAAAAAGTAAGCAGTTCAACCATTCGTTGATGTACCTTTGACTTCATCCTGTGGCATCAATACCAATTGGAGAGGCTTGAACTAATGTGCGTTGGAAAGAGTATCCATGCATTTAACGAACATATATATATAACAATATGAGGTCGTTTGCCTAAGAATCGAACAGAGGCTGGCAAAGCAAAAATATTCAATTTTCTGATTTCATGTGTTTTGGGGTTATCAAAGGTTGCGTTGAAATCAGATTTCTTTACAAATCTCGCACACCAGTTGTGCTAAAAATAACAGAATTTTTTTTCTTGTGCAGAATAAAATGGCGAACACGCCTATCTAATTCATTTACCATAATTTTCAAAAATATGTTTTTATTAGAAAATTAAACTTCTAAGCAGGAATAGATTATCAAGAGATACATCGATCTGACCGGCGTGGTGAGAGGAGTCAAAATCTACATTTATAGCCAATTTCCGCATCAACATTTTGAGATAAAATTGATAAAGTGAAGCATTTTTGCGAGAAAAGCGCTTGTTGACCCTCTTCCCATCTGTCTTTCCCTCTCCCCTCTCGACTCTCTCCATTTCATGTGATCTCTCTCCTCAGCCAGG
This sequence comes from Pristionchus mayeri, assembly GCA_036245805.1. Lineage (NCBI taxonomy): Eukaryota > Metazoa > Nematoda > Chromadorea > Rhabditida > Neodiplogasteridae > Pristionchus > Pristionchus mayeri. The sequence continues at coordinate 489,845 of BTRK01000004.1, read as the reverse complement.
GGGAAGGCAGCTCACGAGAGGGGCAAATCGCCTCTTTTACTGTCAAAGTCCTTCACTTTATCAATTTTATCTCAAAATGTTGATGCGGAAATTGGCTATAAATTTAGATTTGGACTCCTCTCACCAAGCCGGTCAGATCGATGTATTTCTTGATACTCTATTCCTACTCCGCGCAAAGTTTTATTTTTTAGTTAATAAAAAAATATTTTTGAAAATTATGATAAATGAATTAGATAGGCGTGTCTTATTCTGCACCAGGAAAAAATTCTGTTAATTTTAGCACAAATGGTGTGCGAGATTTGTAAAGAAATCTGATTTCAACGCAACGTCGTCTGGAGCCAACGGGGCCTCCTCGATCAAAATGAATATACCCATCGTCTTCAGCACCTTTGATATCCCCAAATCACATGAAATCAGAAAATTGAAAAATTTTGCTATGCCAAACCTCTTCAGATCTGCTCTATTCTTACGCAAACGGCCTCATATACTAGTCAGGTGGCAACAAAAGGCTGGGCATCTTAGAATCGAAAATCTGAAAATCGAGCGTTACTTTCTGGACAACCTGATAAAACATTTTTTTCTTTTTACAGATTTTCAAAAAAATTTCAAAAACCATTCTAAAAACTTTTCTTAATTTTCGTAATACTATTTTTTCACCATTCGGTGCTTTGCGCATTGTAATAGGTTTTCGAACTGGATCAAATGATTCAGAGAGCGAGAAGAGAGACGACTAAATTAACCGGAAGTTGTTTAAAATGTAAACAACGAGTTCATGTTTCGCAACAAACGCGTGAAAAGACGGACGGCGTAAACATGCATTCGGTAAGCATCAGAATGGAGTGTAGTCTAGTCTCGTGGTACATTCCTTGCACCGACATTCAACTTTGTGGCCTCTCTCTGATGACCAAAATACTTAGAAAACATTTATCAATGGAGACAATTTCTTTGATTTCGAATTTGATTTCGCAATCGGATGATCTTTCGACATGAATGTCATCTGCATCGAGGAGGGCGAAATCGCCTTGTCCCTGCAAAAGATTTAATTAATTTTTTTTTGAATTTCATACATTTAATTAAAATATATGGAAAATTTATCTTTTCAATTGTCTTTACATATTTTTTAGATCGTCCAAAATGATATTAAAAAATGCTTTGATAAATCACGGAGTCCATCCTAGGAGGTTGTCGGTTTTCTCCAGATCAGTCTTCCAAGGCTGAAAATACCCAATTTTATGAAATTCATAGCTCAACTCCCGAAAATGTATTGTACAGATCCTGAGGTACCTTCGTGTTGTTCCAGGTCAGTTGTGATTCCGGATTAAAGATGCTGGCCAGTCTTCCTCGCTCCAGTTCTTCTGACGTTTTCAATTGCCGCTCTTCGTAAATATCCTCGGCAGCCTCAAGCGAGATTAATTACGATTTATATTAATTACGATAAATCGCTGACTCTTAGTACAGAGGAATAATTTGAAAATTTATGAGAGGAAACCTTGGGAAGTGCTGCTCTTGAAGAATGGACGCTAATCTGGTCGGACCTCGGCACGAAAGAGGAATTGCACACTCGATTGGTGAGAGTTCGTATCATCTGCTTGGATACTATCATCAAGCGCTTGGCTGAATGGCTAGGAGTGAACCTTTACACGAAAGTTTGTCGAAATTCGCGGCATGTGCAAGTGGCTTCAACAATTGATTCTCAGTTGAGATTTTTCTCTCCTCGTTAATTTTTAAACTCGCGAAAGAAGACTGAAATCCAAGCTGATAACCGAAAGAGCAATTGGAAATCTGCTTCAAGTTGATCACTGAAAAGTTATCAACGACATCGTGTCGAAATGGAATCTGATGACTCTGCTCGTTCTCAATAACTGAGAGACGCGAACGAAAGAAAAAAAAAGAGAGGCACGAGGTTTTCGACGCATGCGTTCCACTCAGCTGCTTCATCTCTTGCAAGTCGCCTCGAGGGGACAAAGGCGTAAACAGGGCCGAAGACGTCAACAGGCGGGAGGAATGATCGCGAACATTTCTTGCGAAATTCGCAGACTGAGATCACATGGCGCATTGTTCAAACTGTGCAAAGTTGCATAACAAATTCAGAAATCGAAATGGGAACAAAGTGTACATGTTTCAACCAAGGTATATTGAAACAAAATGTTCTGAATATTTCATTACAATGCATAATTAATTAATTAATTAATTTAACGATTTATTTATTAAGCAATTTTATCGAAAATTCATTAAGATTGAATTAATTGTTTTGACTTGTGCACTCCTGGCCTAAAAAACATTAAAAAATGTCATACATATCCGAGTATGTAAGCAGCGAATGGTACCGAATACGCGAGAATAAGTCTTGTTCGAGCATTTAGACGTCTGAAATGGAATATTGGTAATCCGGACAGTGTACACAATATAATTCAAGCAACGACGCCAAATGCTCTTCATTCCAGACACTACTTCGATACGGTATTAAGATATTATTGAACAATGATGAAACGATGTCCCAAATTTCGTACTCTTATGCGAACTTGGAAAGCGAAAGCCATTAGTCAAAATTCAAATAATTATGTATTTGTTCCTGAAGTGATACTCCCAAATACCCGACAGACCATATGAAAATGGAAAGAAAGATTTAAATTTTTTTTTGAATTTTGACCATCCGATTTCCCACCTACGTTCTTTGGTGAACGACCTAAAAGCTTCATTGACTCGAGATCTCCTATAATATGGAAAATAAGCTAACATTTTCATAATCTGATCAGTACAGGAGTTCTTTACGCAATGCTTAGCTATACGATACTTGTGAGCTACTCACGTATCGTATTTTTGCTTTGTTCAGAACCCAATATACGATCGTTCTCAACTGAAGCAATGCCGTCCATATCTACAATTATGCTTGACATCAATCTGGGTACGCTTTTATTTTCGAAAACCGGCTGTAAATGATCTCTGCGCAGCGGGTGGAGTAGAGTAGAAGAGAATTACATATAAATTCTCTTCTACTCTACGCAATTCGTCGTTTCTCGCGTAAATCGCTCGGAACTTACAAATATCTACTTGCAACTTTCGCTGCATTTGATATTTTCCTAAGCCTTGTGCACGCCGGAACTCGACCTGTAAGCGCGATTTTTACCGTTATTTATTTATTTATTTTATTTATTTATTTATATTATTTATTTATTTTGTTAAAAATTAACCAAGAAAGATAGATTATGTGATCTTTGAAGGATGCAGTTATTCTCAACCGAAGCTACGGGCTCGTCACAGATACCAAATTTGAGGATAGAGTGGGCATTTGTTGCATCTCCATTGTATTCAACTACTAATCATCCATATACAAGCCCTCTTTGCTTGGATGCCTCAACTTTCGTTTTTACGTTTATAAAAGCAATTGCAGCGCGTCACAGCCTTCTATGCTTCCTGTGTCACGGTCCCCTTCGCCCTTATGAATATTCACTTCCTCTTCCGGTGAGATCTATACATGTGAAGATTAATCTTCAATTCAGCTTCTGGGCAATTCGTCATCCGCATCGTAAAAATGTAAAAAACAAAAAAAAATGTAAAAAAATCATTAGGTTTCTGCTCTGTTATCTTCTCATGGCGGGAGACTGAATGATCTGACTACTATGCTATTAAGCGAGGAGTACGAACGGAGATATGGAGTAGTGCTCAGAGACGGATGGCAGGTCGTGAATTTCGCAGTAAGTCCCTTGCACAGTACTGTTCGTTAGTTATTCTGATTTCACTGCTATCCATTGTGATGTTAAAAAAACGCAATCTCGAACTCGTCACTTTGCTTTCGTAGCAGTAATTTGATGACTTCCGAACTATCAGGTTGAATCATAAGTTTTTTCCAATTTTTACTTTTAAATGTTTCGCATATTCTGGTTTTTGGTTCTAATTGATTATCATTTTGATATTTACATATTATTAGTGCATGGATGCTCTCTTTAGCGCACTTTAGTCCAGGCCTCTTGAGAGGGGCTAGTGGTCATATTGGGGTGTCCGGAAAGTTCGTATAATGCTTCGGAAAAAAGTCAGTTCGCGATCAAATGCAGTGATTGCGCAATCTGTTTGTCAACAATGTATTGCATCATTCTGACGTTGAGCAGTGAGAGGATTTAATCAGTCTCCTAGTTGCTTCATTGATTCTTGTGATGGACTCCCATCTCTACCTCCGAGCAGTTTTACTTCATTACTACCGTCTTGGCCGATCCGTGAAGGAGGCCCACTCTGCCCTGGCCCAGTCGGAAGGAGCTGACGCCCCCTCCATACCCTTCTGCTATAAGTGGTTCTCCCGCTTCAAGAAAGGGGAGTTTGGTCTCGATGATCAACCCCGCTCTGGACGCCCTCCCTCCCTCGATCAGCCTCTCGTTCTCCGCACACTGAAGCACAAGCCCATGGCCAGTGTGCGTGAGTTGAAGAAGGATACTGGTACTCCCAGATCAACGGTGTCCGATATCCTCCATCGATCTGGGAAGAAGCCGAAACTCCCACAAGTGATTCCCCATGACCTCTCCCCCGAACAGCTGAAAAATCGTGTTCAAGTCTGTCGGGAATTACTCCATCGTAGATCCAATCTTCGATGGGTCAATTCCATCATCGCTACAGATGAGAAGTGGATCACGTACGATAACCCTGTGAGGAGACTGCAATGAGTGGATGCAGATGAGAAGCCCACGCCCGTCCCGAAGAAGGAAGAGCACGGAAAGAAGGAACTCCTCTGCTTCTTCTTCTCAGTGCTCGGTCCCATCTACTGGGAGATCCTCGCCCCTGGCACCAGCATCAATGCCGACCTCTTCTCTGAACAACTGGAAGATGTCGCGATCAGAGTCCCTCCCAGACTCCTGAACCAGGGCAAAATTATTCTTCTGATGGACAATGCTCGCCCACATCGAGCGAAGATGACCCAGAAGAAAATGGACGAGCTGAAGATCGAGAGGATTCCCCATCCACCGTATTCCCCGGATCTCTCCCCATGCGACTACCACTGCTTCCGCTCTCTCTCTGACTTCTGCAAAGGAAAGAAGTTCAAGAATCGAGATGAAGTTGTGAGGGCTTTCGTGAACTGGGCGGTCTCGAAGAAACCCGCATTCTGGAAGAGAGGAATCGAGACCCTGCCCAATCGCTGGAGGGAGGTAGCGAGAAAGAAGGGGGCATACATTGGTCACTGAGAATTGTAAAGCATTGAATAAAAAATAAAAACAAAAAATTATACGAACTTTCCGGACACCCCAATAGTTTGAAGTCAAAGTATCCGCAGCTACGAATGTAGCTGCGACTTTCTCAGATTAGATCTTTCCAGTGAGTCGTGATTGGGCAAAATAATAAACACTATCGTGAAGTGTGATGAACGTACATCACAATAATACATGTGCTTCGGATTTGGCACAGAAGACCTGGTCAAATAAGGTGCAAATTTCAGAGTCGTGTTCAGTTCGCCATGACCAAAATGTGTTTCGTTTACTGCGCACCCGCACACACTGGCCTATCGAAATCAAACCTATCTCATCGTAAAGCTTCCTACATGAGGGGCTTATATTTGCTTTATGGTGGGCTTTCATCATTACAATCACAAGTTGCAGTCATCAACACTTATATGATGAAATTTACACATCGAAATCAGTGTATTTCAAAGCTTCATTATTAGATGATAGATGGAAGTCCCACATTTGTGTGTTTATCAGCATCAGCTACCCTTGTACTATCCCTCATTAGCTTCGCATCATGGGATTCCTGCGAATTCAGAAATGGTACTCCAAAAATAACAACTAAAAGTCAAAATTTTGATCGGTGAGGCGAATATCAAGAATTTTCAATAAATCTCATTTTTGAAAAGGGGATGACGCGAGGTCCCAAATTTCACGAATGGTAAAGTTACTCCATAAGGTAAGATTAAAGCGCTCCTATACAAAAGCCAGTCTCTATAACACAAAAGGCAGGAAAAGTGTCAACTCAAGTGTGATTTATTTTCTACGTGGCTCATTTGCTATTCTCTAATCCTGGGATTGAGTAAACCAGCACCGCTTTCAACCACTTTTTTGTAAGAGCATTCAAGGGGCTTCTCAATAATGTATGTGAAGATATCCAGCCTATTTTCCCTGCAAAGAAACAGCGAGCCCAACTCTTTCAAAATTTTCGTAAAAAAATTCGATCGTGGTTAACGAACGATTACTTCAATGATTTAAAAGCACGGCACAATTCGAACATATGATTATAAGTGTGAACTATACCCCTACATTATCCTATGTACTGATAGGATTTTGAGAGCGGCTTTTTAGGTGACTTTGAATTGCACCTCCAAAATTGGAAAAAACTTATGATTCAACCTAATATTTCATCGTAAATCGTAGATGACCAGTTCGCAAATGCGCACATCTCTCCACTTGAGGAAGAGGACGGAATTCGCACTCGTTCGGTTATCGCAATGATCGGTTTCGACATCATCATGATTGGTTCCTTCTCAATCGCGATCACTCTCGCCCTCCTCACATACCATTTCATCGTGAGAGCCGAAGCTGCGATGATGGCATCTGAGACATCGATCAAGTTACAGTACAAACTGCTCATAGCTGTGTGTGCACAGGTGAGACTGCGCGGATACTAGGTCGGATGAGAACTAGGATTTACTATTCGGAGCAGAATTGCGATATCGCAATCCCCCCTGGTATATTACGAAATTTGACGAGGGGAGGATTGCGATAGCTCAATTCTGCTCCGAATAGCCAACCCTAATAAAATCCTCCGGATGAGAACCAACAAGTTCCCTTCTCCATTATTTTCACAATAGATTCACCCACGAAAACTTATTCTTTGAACATACTGGATAAGGATAAAATATTTGATTATTTTTGGATCTCACGCGATCTACTACCGCTAGGCGCTAATAGCTACTGTCCAATTGCCTTCAGACATTCGTGCCACTCATGTTCGTGGGCGTCAATCACCTCGCCTTCCTGGACCTGCCGTCCTTCTCTATCGACAGGTTAGCTTTGCAGATCGCAGAAATGCAGTGTGCCTGGGCACTCGACTCTGGTCATCATTTTTTTAAAATGTCAATAATGACAATCACCTCACCCCCGCACATTTCGAATCGCCGACCCAACCTCCTAATATCATGCCAGGGCGTGCATGCAGCTGACGGCGTGCTTCCCAGCATGGGACGCCCTTCTCATCATCTGCGTGATCCGGGACTATCGAGAGGGTGTTCTGTCGATGATCCGGCCAAAGAAGAAAGCGATCAACGATACGACCGTTTTCATGACCGTCCTGCCCTCTTCCACTGCTGCAAATGCGACCGTTGTCTAAGTGAAGTTCGAAAAATACCAAGCATATGTATCGTATAATTTCGCCCTATTTAGTCACAATGATCACCCTCTTTTAATTTCATAACATGCTATATACTTTGTTAATTTTAAACGATATTCATACTTGTGATGGTTATTCAAACACTTTTCTGAATGAGCACCAGCGGTATCAATGCCAATAACGTGATTTGCGTACGCCAAAATAGGCGCAGCTTTTGTGCTAATTGACGCTCCAAACGAGGACAGTTTTCGAAGAATCGTTAATTTCCTGCAATAGATGATAAGGAGGGATGGAATGTGTGTTCAAAGATCAAAATGGGGATTTTTTGAAAACGGTTTTCGGACGTCCTCATGGCATAGATGAACACCAGATATGTCACTTTCCATAATTTTACCTTGCGCAGTGACCATTTTTTTTAAATCTGAAAACGTATACTCTCAATGCATACTTTTACGGCATTCTTTACAGGTTTACCCCAAGAATAACGGGAATTTACACGCATGAACAAATTGTTTTACCGTATAATATCGTCCAGAGAATACACCAGAGGACTTGTCGCGAGACTGCGTGTGGTTGTGGTTTTGCATTTCAATTATTGTTTTTAAACTCTCAATTTTTTAAACCTTTGGTTCTCTTGGATCTGAGGAATCGATCGCCTCTTACTAGAGGTCCAAAATAAATACCAAGGCTTGTTCATTCTCGACACTATTTCGCTAGTCAACCAATCTAGAGAAAAATGAAGAGATGGTTTTTTTTTTGAGCCAGAGGGATTTCCAAACCAATACGAAAGCTTTTGGGCGTGTTCTTTTTCTACATTAGTGTATAGAGAACGCGGGGGCACTACGTCACCAAGGCTGGGTGCGTGTGCGATTTTTGTGCGCCTCCCAAGGAGGAGCTAGGGTATATAAATTTCCCGGCCGGACAAGCGGCTCATTCCGCTGATATGTTTGCGGTTCTGTCTGTTCTTCTAATTCTTGTGCCAGGATCGCTAATTAGAGCAAAAGACATGTTTGACATCAACAGGTTGGTACTGATCGGCGTCTGTGTACCTACCGTGCATTTCGACATTCTGCTCATGTCTCTTTAATAAACAGATTCTCTCGTAGCGAGAGAATTTGTAGAACACCGATGACGTAGTAGCACCTCTCATATTCTAGCAAGCTTCAGGGCATACATGGAGGTTCTTCGGGCGCACTTGCCGATTGCAGTCATAGGTGGAGAGTGAGTGGAAGCTAAGCTAGAAAGTCGTTTAGACGTTTTCTCGATTTATCTCAGTTTTTGGGAACGAATAGGAGACGAGACGATACTAATCCGAATTTCCCACTCAATGTTTGAGCCTCAAACCAGTTATTCAGGCCCGTCTTTTCGCGAGCATACGAGCAAGACACGCAGACACTACCCGTTGGAGACGGCAAATACACAGCTCATTTTGTAAGTGCTTCCTTGGATTGTTTTTGCATGTGAATTCCAGCAGTATAAACTAAGAAAATATACACAAATATAAAAACAACCCGTAACCATGCGTTCTCTCTGTGTCTCGAGAGCGAGGACGCTTTGGCAGACCGTTTACTTTGGCTGTAACCGCTTTTGACGACTCCTCAAGCGTCTTTCAGATGAACTCGGTGCTGCACGACTCTCCGAGACTCGAGGGTGATCTCAGAATAGTAACTGCGATGGAGAACAACAACGAGCTAGGCAGACGGACGCGACTCGCACTGCGGAGGATGCGAAGAAAGCTCAAATATGCATATTCATCTCCTTTTCTTCGATAAAGATCTTACATTAGATCTTAGCCTGTCGCGATTCTGCACCAGTCCCAATTATTATTATTATGGTATGAAAACGTTGGTAGTGCTAGCCGTGTGTTTATTTGCTCTCCATTGTGCTTTGAAATGTTCTCATCAATGTTAGAATGCTTTGTTGGAATGTGCACTGAGCTTTATCAATAATCTCTCCCAATGATTCTGGTCGGTATCGGAGCGACGGGAATTTGCCTACGAAAACGAGGCGTTGAATACCTCAACCAGCCGCGGCATGGTTTCACCAGAACTATATTCCTAAGAGAACGCTGATGGCTGGGGCTTTGATGTGATGGCGTATGGGCATCTACGGCCGTGAGCTCAGAAGAATACAATTATATTTTTATGGACATTTCGTGATCAAAATCTATCAAAAATACGAGAAAAAAACAAATTATTGTCGCATCGATTTATCGTCGGGAAACGAATCGTTGCGAATCTCCAGCAATGTCATCAGCAGGAAAATCCCGAAGGTGTTTGGCGTGTTACAATTATCTTTGCAACCAATGCTATACATTTATTACAAATCATGTGTTGGAATATCACGTATTACATCCATTAGTCATCAATAATTGCTATTTCCTCAACAGCCACACGTAAGCGAGCCTCCATGGAATTATCTTCTGTTCTTTATATTCAATCCTTCTTCCAGCCACTAAGATCTAAGATCTCTCCTTAAAGACCGGCATGTTCCTCAACTGCAATAATGATCTCTCGAATGCAGAATGCCGGTAGACCAGTTTTATCTATCTTAATATTTCTTCATCAATCTCGCAGATACATCGCAATTACAATGGACCCAAGTAAACTGAAATCGGATGTGAGCGTCATTCTAATTCACATCATGACATTCTTTGAATTCGTTGTTATCATTATCGGATTGGTCATTGCTACCGCGTATATCTATGCATGTATTCAAGTAAGGAGATACCTATCATATATCTCGACAGAAAATCGGAACAATGAGTTGACAAAAATGTTAAACTGAAAAGTCATCTCACAGCATCTAAATTTTGAAGATTTCTGCACATGGTTTTTTAGGCTTGTTAAAGGTCGTTAAAGGAAATCCGACTAGTTCAGATTATCTCATGATTATCTGATAACCCAAATAAAAACACGCGTACCTCAGAGATCTTCGATGTACCCGAATCTCGCGCGAGTTACCATTGCATTCTGCACTAATTTCTACATCCTCGCCTGTTGCAGAATCGTGCTTTATCAGTTCGAATGCGGTAACATTAGCATAACAGGTAGCATACAGGGACACTAATATTTGTATGAATGTATCTAAGATGACGGGTACTTCGCGCTACTGTTCGTGGCGTCAATCGCTCATCTTTTCGAGACCATTTGCGGGGTGTACTTGTTCGTCGGATTTGTGGGGGTTGCATTCATTCAATTCATATTTCCAATAATTGTAGATAATCGAAAGGTTTTTCGCCACAATTTACATTGCGGACTACGAGGTTGGAAAAGTAATTGTATTTCGTAAAATCAACATGATCAGAAATGGGAGTCAACCAGACTTGCTACATCAATTACAGCGATTGTAATCTCAGCTATCACTGCTATCTCAGTATCAACGGGTGAGTAGAATAATAAAAATGAGAATGACAAGAATCTTCAGGTGCTGTGATCAACGTTCTGCTTACTGTGTTACTCACATGCATTATTATTACTGTTGTTGGATCAGCAGGAATAATTGTATGCCAAGTTCAGTACCCTAACATTGATTAATTGTTGCAGATATCGATATATATTTATCGGAGAAATAGAAGTCATCTAAAGACGGTGGAGAATGCATTAACGTATTCTCTCTCTTATAAATTTCAGATAATGGAAAATTTCCGAATTTTTAAGAGTTGAAAGACCAAGAGTTGACCAGAAACCAGAGACCAGAGTTGGAAGACCAAATATCAGATTCGTGTTTTCTTTCAGGCAATGTACAACATCGCGATCGCTACATTGGCGTATTTATTATTTGAGAATGTTTCTGTTTTCTGCCATTTTTTCTACTCCGAAAAAGTTGAAGCGATACTGATTATTATCATATTCAAAATTATTTCAGGATGCCAATCTCTCAGCGCTATTTGGATCATTCTTAAGTTTATTGCATACAATGTGAGCTGCATTAAGGGAAAACATACTAAAGTATTCATCAGATCCGTTCCCGCCATCATTGCGATATTCGTTATGTCACAGCCAACACTGAGGAGAGAATTGCAAATGAGGCTGAGGAAAAAGTTTGTGGAAACTGGGACATCTAGGACATAATCTAAATTAGTAAGCTGATCAGAGAAATATTTCAGAATTTCATGGATCCCAATGCCAGCGCCCAACAAAGTGTTCAGCGAGGAAATAAATGCCGACAAATATTTCAACGAACTAGAGAGAGCTTGGGATAATCATAATTTTTCTTACCCAAATTGATCAGTAAATAAAGATTCGATTGTAACTTTCGAACATAGAGCATGCGAAAAAATCACAAAGAAAATATTTTAAAATAGTACAGGTATTCACGTATCAAGGCACACAAGTTCTGCGGGGCGCCAGTGTCTATGATAGGCTAGTTCAGTCCAGGGAGTCTAATCTCTTCTTCGTACATATTTGCCGGTGTGATCTAGTCAGGACAATCAATTTCCCATTCCAAATGAGTACTTGGTGGGGCGGTGACGGTAAAGGTCACGGTCAACGAGCGAAAAAAGTTAGCTCGTTCTTTCCACATCCCTGTTGTATCCCCCTCTGAGGACATTGATTGCTCGGAATTGTTCGTAATTCGGGCCTTCGTATCCTCATTTCTCACACTCTCTAGACCGATCGATCGGTGAGAGAGTGCATAGAATGAAGAGACCGTGGTATCGTTTCTCGAACTCTAATGCTCGGGATGACATGAGATCATTTACTGGTGTGAACTCATTCATTTTCTTTCGTAACTTGGAATATCATGACCTACCGACGACGATACAGTAATTGTAACACCAGGCGACATGAGTCAGTGATGTTTGGCGTGATACAATTCTTTGCAACCAATGGCTACAATTTATTTGAAATAATGCGTTGGCGTAGTCTGTCATTTAGAATCTGCAATTTATTCGTGACGCGCTCGACGAATTTATTTGCACACGTGGTTTGCGGAGAGAAGAAAGGCAGGTGATATTGTAGCGATCCCAGTAACCTCATTGCTCCGGAGTTATGTGGAAGTGCGCCTTTAAAGGGGAAGTATCAGCAACCGCGCGCCGTTAGAGAAACGATAGCGCCGCTCTCTCCTCTGGTTTCTCCCAACCAGTGGCTAACCATTGCCCTGACCAGTGGGTGGGGAGTTGCCCACCAACTGGTCAAGGGACTGGTTGACCACTGGTACGCAAGTTCAGAGGGTCAGATAAATAATTCACTCTTATGGAAGAGGAGCGCACCTTACGGTAGTCAACTCTCACACGGAACTTCCGTGTTTCGGGAGTAGCTACATTCAAAATACGATCCTATGGATCGTAGAGCCAGCCATGGCTTACTGTTAGCCAGGCTGTTATCGCTGTTTCGGGGGCCTCTCGTAGGCAGAGTGCTCTCTACTCGCGCCGGGGTAGAGCAGGTCGCTCTCAACCAGTGGTCAACCAGTGCAGGGCAGTGGTTGACCACTGGCCAGCACGCCACTGGTTAACCACTGGTCAGGGAACTGGTCAACCACTGGTTGGGCGAAACTCCGCCCCTTCTAACAGGTCAACCACTGGGTGGCAGAAACCAGACTCCCCTCGCGCTCTCTCTCGTTCGTTCCCTGAGCTCTTTCACACGATGTCCATGGCTGTCAATCAACCAAGTTGCGATAACTCAGTCCAAAGCAGAGATGATAACGTGAAAATTTCAGAATCGCTTATCGTTAGGGAATATAATAAAAGAGTGGTAAATGGTAATAAAAAATAAATTTTGTAGTTTTCCTTTGTTCCTCCTTGAACGCCAGTACGGTGATAGTCAGGCTGCTATCAATTGATGTGTATAACACAAGTCGCCCGTATTTTTTATAATATATGCACACCATATCTTTTGCGATCCTTTCTGCTATTAGTCGTTTTTTTCATTTATTATATTGACCTTTTTTTGTGCACTCGACGCGAAGTATTCGACAGGATATCAACAATTTCCAGTGATTTGCTGTATCATAACGATCGTATTCGCTCGCTTGATCATATTCTCCCGATAATTGTTTTCTCGTTTTGTATTCAGCCCATTTCCTTCTTTCTCCTCACAAGCTCCGCTCTCAACGAACATCGACACAATCATGTTTTTCAACTGCAATGACGATATGTCTAATGCTGAATGCCGGTAAACCCATGATGGCTTTGAATTATACGCTGTCGCAGTTATATCGTAATTCCAATGGACCCGAGTAAACTGCGCAACACTGGGTGGAGCATAACGCTAATTCAAATAATGACATTCCTTGAATTCGTTGGCATGATTGTAGGAGTAATCATTACTACCGCGTCGATCTATGTTTTCAGTCAAGTGAGGATTGGACAATGCCAAATAATTGGGGGAAAAGTGGTGTTTCAGAGGTCTTCCCTGCACCCTAATCTGTCTCGGATGACGATCGTATTCTCTGCACATTTTCAAGTGCTTGTCTTGAGCAGAATCGCTCTGATTCACTTCGAGTGCGGTATTATTAGCCCAACAGGTATGCACGTTGAGTATGGTTTTGGGATTTTCATTGCCTTGGTATTGTCTTTGTTATCTTTAGTGATGATTTGTTGTTTAAAGATGAGCGATATTTCGAGCTACTATTCGTGGCTTCAGTTGCTCATATGCATGAGGCCGCTTTCACGTTGTACTTGTTCATCGGATTTGTAAGGGATTTTTATAAACCAAATATTTGGTACATTTTAGATATTCGAAAGGCTGGTAGCGACAATTCGTATTGCGGACTATGAGGTTGGATCAAAATATATTTTCAAAAATATTTAAATTAACAGAAGTGGGAGTCGACTAAACTTTCAACGGCAATTATCGCAAGCGTCTGTTCAATCAGTTTGCTCACTGCGATATCAGTATCTATCGGTAAGCAGAATATAATTAGGTATGATAATTGGAACAATTTGCAGGTGCTGTGAACAACGTTTGGGACACTTTCCTGTTCGCAGCTATTCCAATTACAATAATTGTATCAGCGGGAGTACTGGTAAGTTAAGAGAACTATTATACTGTTTTGAAATTATATTTCAGACATCGATATATATTTACCGGAGAAATAACAGGCTGCTGAAGCTGGCAGAAACTGCGCACATGTATTCTCTCTCCGCAAAATTTCAGCTGACTGAGAACTTTCGAATTTTTCGAGTGAGTTGAAATATCAGCTGTGCAAATCGCAAATGTTTTCTTTTAGGCAATAATAGGATTTAAAAAAACTGGTCATATGGAAATCATAAGCCGTGCGAAAAAAAGAAAGTGCAAAATTAGGAATGTGTGTGGAGTGTCTAATGCCATTCTCATTTCCAATAATATAACTCGAATAGGGTGTGCTCTCTCCATCAGATCGACGGTCTCATAATTTTGATATCCAATGATGATTATTTCCCATGAGTACTGCTTTTTTTTCGTTTAATCGGGGACTGAGAGAGTCACGTATTCGAAAAAGTGTTGCGGTGTCTAGAGATCGCATAGCGTAAATGAGGAATGAAAAAATGTGCCAAAATCATGCTACTTCCGAAAAATGTTCTCCATTTATCGCTTCGTCACCACGATATACAATGGAATTCAGGGAAGAGAAGGAGCCGCTCCAATATTTATTGTGCACGTTTCCATAGTACACAATTAAATTATGGAGTTGTACATGCCATTTTGAACAAAAAAATTTAAAAAAAGTTATGTCAGTTTAAGGATTTCTCAAGAATTATGGATGTTCGTTCATCTCGTACGTCGGCGTGTTGACGCCTTCGGCCCTGTTTACGCCTTTGTCCCCTCGAGGCGACCTGCAAGAGATCGAACCAGCTGAGTGGAACAGAGGTGCCGGAAAATCTCGTGCCTCTCTGTTTTCTTTCTTTCGCATATATAAGTTATCGCAAGAGTAGGATCTCCGATTCATTTTCGCTGCTGTGATAAATTGCATCAAAGGTTGATTCTATCTCGCTATTTCATTCCGCTCGCTTCAAAATATAGTCTCGTTAACCTTATTTTAAATGTAAATTGTAAGTTGAGAATTGTTCAATTTTTCTCGTACACAGCCACGCTTCTATATTCACACTCATATTATTTCGTGTAACTGTCTGGTGCAATTCATAAAACCCATCGTTGCAGCACAGCGTGTGATGATCGCATCGAAGCAAGTGCTGCGGACTCTGACCAACCGAGTATTCAGCACGCCATTCGCGACGAGATCCGACCCGATCAGCGGTCATCCCTCAAAGGCAGCACTTCCCAAAGTTCGTCGCCAAAGATACTTTAAAACTTTTCATGTTCACCACATTAATTATCCTTCTCTCCTAAGTCGTCTGATTTGAGGCTGCCGAAGATATCTACGAAGAGCGGAAGTCGAAAACATCAGAAGAACTCGAGCGAGGCAGACTGGCAAGCATATACAATCCGGAATCACAACTGACCTGGAACAACACGAAGGTACTTCAGAGGAATCTACCATTGTTAGTAGGAAGTTGAGCTTATATTTTTTTTAATTGTTTAAATTTTCAGCCTTGGAAGTCCGATCTCGATAAAACCGACAACCTCGTAGGATGGACTCCGTGAGTTATCAAACCAATTTCCTTAAAAAAATTGTTGTACGATCTAAAAAATATAACAACACAATTGAAAACATTGATAAATTTCCCATAATATTTTAATTAAATGTTTTAAATTTTAAAAAAACATGAAATTTTTTGCAGGGACGAGGCGATTTCGCCCTCCTCGATGCAGATGACGTTCATGTCGAAAGATCATCCGATTGTGAAAGCACATTCGAACTCGAAGAAGTTGTCCCAGTTGATAAACGTATTCTAAGCCTTTGTTTTGAGTAATGCAACACAAATAGGCTTGTCAAAAGCTAGTTGTATGTGCTCCTTTTTAAACGCAGAAGTGGATTCTTGGTAACTTGACATGAGATACTGCGTGGTATACAATATTTGTGCATCCAGATTACATTTCGAGAAACGTTACCACAGTTTCTATATGTTACACACTGTTTAAACCGGTTGAACGATGAGGGTGTGTAGAATTATGAGATCCTGGTATTGTTTTTGGAATTCAGATTGAGAATACGAAGTGAAGTTCACAAGGCGTCGTTGAACTCGATATATTTCTAGAAACTTCCTCATCATCATTCATGAAAACCAAATTAAGATAGAACGTGAAACCTTTGTTCATCTTAGTAGTCAATTTCGAATGAATCACAGGGTTAATTTCCTGAATTTGCTATCTAGCTGACCCGATTCTTGTTTACTCCGCCTGTCTTTCCACGCGCCTGTCGAGAAAGAGGCACTTGATGTTTACTACTATTAACCACTTCCGGAGAAATTCTTCACTCCTCTTATCTTTCGCTCTCTGATTCACTCAAACCAGTTCATAATGTAAAATATCGATAGATGGCGAAAATGAATTGAGTAAATTAATTGATTTTGCTGAGAATCATTGACAAAGAAAACAACAATCGAATATCAGGGGGGGTGACAAAAGCCCAACCGACAAAAGCCCAACGGATCACCATTCGCTGGATATTTGAGATTGCATCTTGGGAGTTGATTCATTGTTACTAGTATGTGCTACACTACATCACTCTGATTAGATCCTCTAGCTAGGCGATCTTGAGTTTCACTCCATATCTATGGTCTAAAAATGAAAATTTACGTGAAAAATCATGGTTAGATAACACCAAATACCGTAACAAATCGATTCCCATATTACTTGGATATAGTAGTTTCTGGAGTTCTCGAAGATCGATTGGTTACGGTATTTGGTGCTTATATAACCACGATTTTCTGACGAAATTCTCAAATTTGGACCATGAACAAATTTGGACCAGAAATACGGTGATTGAGAGCTAAACTCAAGACCGAATTGTTAGAGGATCTAATCAGGGTGATGTAGTGTAGCGCATACTAGTAGCAATGGCACAACTCCCCAGATGCTAGCTCAGTTAGCCAGCGAATGGTGATCTGTTGGGCTTTTGTCGGTTGGGCTTTTGTCACCCCCCCCCCCCCCGAATATCATAATCAAGGCATTTTCAAACAACTCAAGTCATTCACAATAAACGAGTTCTTTGAAAGAGCTTAGCCAAAATTGGGAAACTTTAACTAATAGTTTGATCCGCGCGTGGCTTTCGAGGCAGGTGGATAGTGTGGGTCTTACTCGGTCTCGAAATTAGGAGGAAGCCAGCCTTCTCCCGATGTGGGACGCCTCCATCTACGCTCTTCGCTCGCTCGAGGTCCTCATGACGGTCATCAGTTGCTCTCTTCACTCGTTGCTTCTCTGGAGACTTTCCTGTACCACCATCTTCCATCCGATTCTCAGGTAATGAATCGTATTCCCTTTCTCTCTAACGTAGAGTTCGAAATTCGGACCATCGTCGTTATTTCTATTCCAATCTCTCCGCCAAGTTGTGCGAGAGTATAATGAACGATGAAATTATGGTTGCATTTCTCATACTTTACTCACACTGCAGACTATGCCTGTTCACATTCGAGTTTTCGTCCATTCTCTTCTCAATCACTCATTCGGCTCAAGCAATCGTGACGTTTGCACTAGGTTAATTTTTATATCAAAACTCACGGAGTAGTGGAATTTTCCAGGCGTTTCTGAACGCGTTTTCCCTCAATTATCAAGCTCATTATCACCGCTGGAATTGGCGAACGTCATTGTCTACATAATTTGTGCAGTCTCGACGTAAATGTTTTTTTTGTTTCCGGTGATATCTCTGCATTCTGACGAGGCTCATTTCTTTCGAAGCCATCCATTGCGGTTTCTGGCCCAGATCCTCGAGACCTAATTTTGTTAACCACAACTTCTATCCACCGAGGGTGTGCATGACCGATAAACACGAGACATACCTAGAAATGAGTCGAGAATGACAGGTTTTTAACATTAAAAGTAGCCTCCAAGATCTGGACAAGAAACCAAAGAAATACCAGGGATCTTTTGAAAACTTCCTTTTGCAGCTACACAATGTGGTTGTCTCAAACGTGCTCTGTTCTTGAAAGAGCCGTATCTACTCGCTATCTGAGCAGTTATCAAGATCGATTTCGAAACGCAAAGGCACTAGCGTTGTTCATCAGCATTTTTGTTAGTAAAAAATGAGTAAATCGTGAAATTGTTTCCAAATTTCAGCTATTCATAAATGTTCTTCAAATAGCTCTAAACTGTACGTTGATAATGCTTATCATCATTAGTAATTGTATTTCAGTGGTTGGTCCTTATTACATGATATTCTTCATGATTTTCTACAGCTCAATCAATCTCTCAGTGAGTATTGTATGCGGTTTTTCTTCTAAATTGCCCATTTTTCAAGGTGTCCCTCTTTCTATTGCGAGTCAACAAGAAAGAGGATAAAATAGAGAGATGTCTCAGTGTGAGATACCAAATCCGAGAAAATCTCAAGGTTCGTTGCTTGTTATTCTATGTTAGTTATAAATTCGGAAGTTTTGGTTCTAAAATTACAAGTTCCGAATGATGTTCTGACCTTATTAAAAATCGTGCCTTCGCTGTCAGATTCTACGTGTGTTCTCACTAATCGCAGCAATTAGTGTGATTTGGCAGCTGACGTGCACCTTTCTCATTTTCGTCGCCTACCCGATCTTCACCTCTCAAGCTGCCATAGTAGCCGGGCACGCATACGTTATCGTATGGTCTCCTGCTTCTACCAAATTTTAGCGGTTTTTTTTAGAGCACTGAATGTTACTCCCTAACGGCTACAATCTTCTTGCTCTCGAGTTCAGTTATGGGAAGCAGGCAGTTGTTGAGGTTAGAGCTAGATATACGATGACACGATCTCTGCATCCTATTCACTATCGCACCTTGGTCGAACGTGGAATTAGAGAGAGGGCCTGGCTTTCGAACAGTAATTGCGATTTAGGACGAAGAAGAAAGTCGAGACAACTGTCAGCGATGGAGACTTGTACAGAAGAATGCTTCAGAGGCAGTGGAGCTAGAATTTTTCCTAGAAATACTCAGGTGGGAAAAAATGTCATTATAAATCTAAATCCGTATCTCTTTACTTCAACTGTATCGCAAGGATAACAAATTCATGTGAGAAATATTATTTGAAAACGTAATTGAAATTGCACAAGAACCGTATTCGTGAAAATAATAAACAGTGATCGGATGAAGATTTTTAAAAAAACGAAAATTGGAAGATCATTATATGATGTGTTCTGATTATGAGTAATCTATCATTAGTGATACCAGAGGTCGATTACTTGTTCGTTGCTGTACACCAGACAGTGCCAGTCTGAAGATGTTGGTGTCGGGGTTATGGTATGTGTGTAGATACTATTCATATACCTCGCACTTGCACTTTGTGCACTCGTCCTTCTGCCAGTGCGCGCTGTCTGCATGTCTGACTCCATCTACTTCGCAACCCGAAGGAGTTCGGCGACGTCTGCATATTGATAAAAATAAACAAAAATTAGCGATTTCAGAGAAGCGGAAAACCTAGCTGATGATTCCTTGCAGGATTAGGCCGAAAATCACGCTCAGTGCAGCGGCTCTTTGTTTGTTTTTTCATTTCCTTATTATTCGCTGCGTGGCTCGCGATTCCTCACCATGCCGTCCACACAAGCATCCGATGACGTACGTTTAGCAATACGCCGGTTGAAAATGACTCACCGAACTGGCAGTTCGTCAGCTCCGCTCGAACCATCACAGCCAGAGTCACAGCAGGAAGAGAATACTGCCAGATTCATCTCGGGTATATTTTCGCACCTGAAAATGATCAAATTTTAATGAATTTTTAGAAGATATATTTTATCTGCGAATTCCTCACTTTTCGTAGAGCTGCGTCGAGTTGCCTGGGAACATGAAGGCGTTTCGCTGTAAAGATTACGTCTAGCTTGTTTTCCAACTACTCTTACGTTCCTATGAAATGCTACGATGAACAAAACAAAGTGACAGTTGGAGGAAGGGAAGTGGATGGCGAAAAAAGCACTTACCTGCACCCGAGTGATGTCGTCACCGTTGTCGTAAAGGAGTCGCGACAGCGACGTCTTCCGGATCTGCTGCAGCTGCAGGGCAGTGAAAACGCCCGGATTCTCGTACCTGAAAAGGGACTTGGCAAGTTGTTTGGAAAAAAATACACATGCTATGTTTTCCAAATTTCACCAAATGAGGTTGTCTCTTACCAGAATCTGTCGCCGTCTCTGATCCTCTTGAACTGCTCGGCGATAATGCAAGCGAACGTCGGCCCGACGAGTCCTTCCGAATGCCGCCGCTCTGTGATCCCGCCCACCCAGATGTCGATGTTCGCTGGAACGCATTCACAAGAATCAACGAGTGCAATGTCATGTACTGCCCTTGAGCATCGAGGACAATATAATATTTTTTAAATTGAAATTTTCAGTGATTTCCCAATCTGCTCACCTGGATGCCCGTAGACGTTTCTCATCTTGCTGACGACGTCGGCGTCCTTGACGATGTCCTCCATCTCCGTCCACGTAGTGGGCACCGAGAGGTTACAGAAGCCACGGTACTCGACGTACCTGAAGAATTTTTGAAAAGTGAGTGGACTAAAGAATACGCAACAAAATACGAAATTCACTGAAAACCAATCATTTTCTAAAAACTCATGGAACACATATTCAGAGGGACCAACTATGTCCTTTATTGCCTTATTATTTCTTGCTACTTATTCTAAATATTCATATTCAAGCATCAGCTTACGCGGGCAGTCCGTGGTCTCTTGATCGTTGGATATTCAAGCTGGCCAGGTCTAGCGCAATCTGTAATTTATATCGCTGTTACGATAAAATATTGTGCACTCACATCAACATTTCTGTTGAATAGCTTCTCCGTCAACTCGGTGTTTAGCAGCTGGCTTGGCTTGGGCATCTTCAGCGGCGAAGCGAAGAGACCACGAAGGAGAGGATCGAGACCACCCTCGGACAACAGGATTTCCGGTGCGAAAAGAGCCTGAAATAGCTCAGATTATCACACTATTATCGAAAATGGCATTAGAAGCACTCTTTATTGAATTGTATCAGATTAATTTATGTTTCAAAAAAATCTATCTCCAAACTACGTTCCTGGAGGGGGGCATTCTCTTAGGATATTTATTGTGTCGGGAATAAATAACAACATAGTCCACACACCTTATGCAGTGGCAGATCGCCTTGCCGGATCGTCTTGAAATTCTTGTCCAGTCTTTTGAGTTTCGGGTTGATCAATGTGTGCGCAAAGCGGAAGGCCGCAGTGGCGAACACGTTCGAAATGCCCGCTTCGGTTTGCAAAATGCGAAAATATTTTTCGAAAATACGAAATTTACTGATTCCTTACATTCGGGTTGTATCCTGTGTAGTCGCCCAGTAGCTCTGCGTAGGCCGTCTGCGATTGCAAGTTATGTTGTTCAATAAGGAAAATTTCGAAACCTTTCCCAGGACGATGGGCAGCCATGCGGTGTAGGTTATGTGCTACATTACGGCGCCGATGATTTTACGAGTCTTGAATAAATACGTATAATTTCTCGAAACTTCACTTTCGTGATCGTTGAGAACATTCACAGTGAGAGTGAAAAGAGAGGTAATTTTTCGACAATAGCTCACTTCCTGGAAGATTTTCTCTCCATCCCAGAGTGGATTCAGCGTGAGCAACTTCGCGGCAAGACGATTGTGCTCTCGGAGGAAGAGCGTATGCATGGCGGTTAGGCCAACCTGATTGAGTTCTCACATCATTCACGATTCAGATGCTCCACATTCATTGATCTTTAACTTCATTGTTCGTATACAGGTATTTCTTAATCGCACTTCCAAGAGTCCATTGATTTCTCCCTAAGAATGCAATGCATACCTGTTCATTCGCGCGCACATCTCCTGCGATGAAGCATCTCATGGGGTTCTCGCTGGAGAAGTTCCGCCTGCACTTCAGTGCTACCGTAGAGGAAGGAACCGTCGAGGTAGGAGGTGATCTGGGACGGAAGTCTTGGTGAAAATGCCTAATGCTCAAGGATTCAGAATATCTAAATCGCTGCATACAATGTTCATTTGCTCTCGTTGGGTCACTCGCTCGAAGAGAAGAGACGTCTCTCCACTGCCGCAGATCGCTCCCGACCTCTCGAATTCCATGCACGGGAACTTCTTGTAGATTTCAGCGCTGAAACAGTGTTCGTTGGTGCTTAAAAGCGTAACATATATCATGGAGAATATTTTGCAAAACCGCAGCTTGGCGTTTATCAATTTATCTTGTTTTTACTCTATTAAATTAGTGTGAAATGCACTTGGCCGGGTTGATCTTCGGGTCGTCGGGCAGCAGCTGGATGTTGAAGCACGGATCCACGTTGTCGCAAGTGCGATTGCACACCGCACCACTGGTGTACGCGGTGCGAGACAGAGCGAAGAGCGTGTGCGTGATGTCGTGGTCTGCATTGTTTTAGATTATTAAAATCAGTTAGCGATTACATGAATGAGTGAGATGGATACGGTAAACTAACCGTCTGTACATTTTCGCACATGTCATTAACAATCAGTTAGTGATCGCATACCTGCGTGTGATGGATACGGTGGACTCACCGACGACCTGTCCCCACTGCATCACGAAGGAGGAGAGCGAGGTGTGCGGGGTGATCTCGCGCGTGGCTACAAGCTGACGGGAAACCGGAAAAATAGTGTTCGATAAACAGTCCTTCGACTCTTCATTTCCAGTACTCTCTCAAAGACAGTGTGATTACTGTGGTAAATAGTGTTCGATGGCATCGTTTGAACTGGGCCATACTCCTGCAGCTAATGACTAATTAATTGAATTTCAGAACTGTTCGCAAAAAATAGGATAACGAAAATGAATGGTCTGATGGGCTCACCAATCGCACGTTGGGCAGCGGGTATCCGTTGTATAGTCGACCGCTGTTCCAACCTACGGGCGTGTTGAATCCGTTCTCGTATCGGGCAGGAAGCAGACGTCTGTTTTTACACCTTCTATTTTTTAGAATTCGCATAATTGAACGCGCATGTGAAAAATAGCCTAGCAGGTACATATTTTGATATTAAAGGGACCTGGAAACGTAAAACCATATTATCCCTGTGCGCGTAGAATGATCCAAAAACATCACTAAAAATAATAAAAAAATTTTTAAAAAATAATTAAATTTAATTCGTGATTTTAAAAATACGGTTCGAATTAATTGTTCCGCGTGTTCGCCCCGTTTACGATAAACATAGTTATGCTCGGGTCAGTTGGCTGCTTGGATCCGGCCATGCTGACCCGCTGATCGGCAGTCAGGGTTGGGAGGACGCGACTGTGCCCTCGACTCTGCGTCAAGTTTGCCCGTATTTGGCTGATGTTTTCCTGTTTTTCACTCGTATTTCGTGCATTATTTCCGTTCTTCTTTTACCGAGACCGGTAAACACCTTAATTAACGGCATACATACTATTTGGCTTCAATTAATGCCCGTGTTGTATAGGGATCATGCTAATATCGATTTACCCTTATTCCGGTACACAGACACTCACATGTCGCATGTTTACTCATTCCCCCAGTTGTTTACGCTCCATTTGCAAGTTGTTGACTAGAATGCACGTGCGCCCGCTCGTTCTCTCGCACTCTCATTCTCCCGCGCGTTCCCGCGAAGTGCATCCTTCTCTCCCCTCGTCAATTGCTATTTTAGCTCTCGAGCAATCTAGTCGCCCGGTCTTTCCATGTCTATTTTTCGTCTCTGTATAAACTAGTCACTTATACGCTGCGGCCCCTCTCTGTACCACACTAGGGAATACACAACATCCCTCTGACGCCAATGTTTTATTCAGTTTTCGCTCTTTTACGTGAGAATTCGCTTTAACTCGAGCCATTTCAGTTAAGGCACGACAGCCATGTCGTCCCTCATCATGCCCGAGAAGTTCCAGCACATTCATCGCGTGATGAACAGCAACACCGATGGAAACAAGATGACCCCTTCGCTCTGGCGCCCGTCAAGGTTTGCTCCTATTTAATTTCGGTTATTGGTCCCTGAACTTCACATTAGACTCTGTTTGTTCGAGTACTTATTTACATGATTAGAATGCTTAGAGTCAGGGTCAGGCTAATCAAGTTCGTGATAACGCTGGTTGCTATGTACTGCTGTTTTTCAGGGACTTGACCGGACGAGCTGAAGAGCTCTCCGATGAGGAGATCGAGAAGATCACCACCGCCATGCTGAACCCTACCCAGTACAAGATCCCCGACTGGTTCCTCAACATAAAGAAAGACTACAAGGGCGGAAAGACTGCCCAGTGTAATATTCTTAGAACCATATTTCATTTGTTTATATCTTCACATTTGGCGATTGCAAAACATGTTGTTCCTGTAGAGGTTACCATGGATATGCTTTAGGTTCTCTCCACCGGAATGGACAACAAGTGGCGTGAGGAACTCGAGCGTCTCAAGAAGATCTGCTTCAACAAAGGCTAGTTTACGTTTATTTATTAAAATTACGTTCCATATTCTAATTTCTAAGTATACCATAGCATGTATTGCCCCCGAATCTTGCATGAGTTATTTAGTTTGGTAGAGATTGAGGATAAGCGGGCTCCATTTTATTCTTTGACGGGAATATATCTTCGGATGTCAATCGCAGCGTAGTGCATTCATGTGTTTTCATTTTACACCTTGCAAAGTTGCGTTCATAGCTCACTAATAGGTTATTTATTACCTTTACTATGCCATTAATATTTATATTTATTTATAGAATTTAAATTTTCAAGTTAAAAAATGTTACAGCTCGAAAACAGTTTTCCGATTATCGTTTTTTTTTGGATTCAGCGTCCTTATGGTTTTCGACTTTACTAAAATGTTCTCCGTATTTTTGCGGTTCGAAAATGGTGCTGTGCGTAACATAGCATGAAAAATATCGAAATTGACACCTACCTACTTGATTTTAAGAAAAAATACCACATGATTTTTCATGTTTTTTCTATGTTTCATTTTCGTTCTAAAACTTGCTAAGGTGGCATAAACATAAAATCGATAGGATAATACGCTTTGACTTTATACTGACAACATGTTTGATTATATCGTGGAATTGAGTTTGGCTTTTTAGGAGAGAAAAATGGCCTCATAGGGAAAGGCTAGGCTTAGACACACTTCCCCGCACCAATGTGCTTGCGAGTAAAAAAACTTTTTTATGTGAGCATTACCAGTTTCTACAACACTTCAGGAGTTCGAGCTCATCGACTATCTCTGCTACAACCTGAAGGATGAGGTCCTCAAGATCATCCCCATCCACAAGCAGACCAGGTTTGTGATATTGCTGATCGGTGAAAACTTTCCTCACCTGGGCCGACAAATCGTTGACATAGGAAGTATGTGTACAAGGTCGTTTGTTGTACTTGTTTACTTCGAGCATTGCCGACATAGTCTATTTTTATGTAAATATGTTCATTACAGAGCCGGACAGCGAACCCGCTTCAAGGCCTTCGCCGCTATCGGAGACTACAACGGTCACGTCGGACTGGGGCCACCGCCATCCGTGAGTGGGGACTCGGCTTCATGTCTCTAGCATATCAGTCCTTGATAAGTATCATGTGTGACCAAGTCGGTACCAGGTCCGTATCTCACGGTACCATTTCGGAACCCGACCGCCCCGGGACGGTACCACGAGGTACTGGGAACATATCACGTGGTACCAGGAATCAATCACATGATGCCGGGACCGTACCACGTGGTACCCGATCACGTAAATATTGTTTATCTCAATGTGCCATGTAAAAATATTCTTATTCATATTGCAGCTGTGGATGCAGAGGAAAGGAAAGAGACAAGGAACGGATGCCCGCGAGCAAGCTCGGACGTCTCGTCAAGGACAGGAAGACCACCACCCTCGAGGAGATCTACCCCGAGAGTGGGTTACTTTCGCTTATATGAAAACACGTATCCTTTCCTCTCAATATCCCTTGACAATTTCTAAAATTAGGTGTCCGATGGATGATTGCTTTGTATTTTTTATCAACATATAAGCGAGAATCACAAGTACTAGAATTCTTGGGATTTGTCCTCTCCCGCATTCTCCTGAGGTCCCATCTCTTCCTCACTAGAGTCCCCGAAATCGAAACCCTCTTTCTCATAATCCTCATAACCCGACTCCAGCTGAGCCTTCTCCTTCTCCTCCCACCAACTAATGAGCTCATCGTAGACATCATCTCGGGGAACACCCATTCTTCGCATCACCCGTTGCTCGCTCAACTCGTCTCTCACGCGTAGACTTTCTTCCATAATCTGTAATTGCTCATACATATAATTCCGAAAACAGTCTTTCTTACCTCATCCCTCCAACAATGGGTGCCTTTTCCTCTCTTTCTCTTAATCGCTGCTACTAATCTTCCCTTCCTAGAAACGAGCGCATTTCCAATCTCTCCTCTCGTCCCTAATATGTCATCAAAAGCGAGACTATTATAGTGAAGAATGGACACTTTGGTCTTCAACGAGTAATAGTGGGGAGCGCTGCAATCGAATATTATTTCCTTTCGATCATTCACTGACCAAGCGAATCTTTTCGGCGAATACATAAGACTGAGCGAGTGAAAAGATTCATTGATTGAAGTGTCGATGAGCGAGGCAGCAGAGAGGAAAGCCTTTACAAACTTGGGGGCGAACAGCATCTCTCTAACCGTTTCTAATTCTTTGCTGCCAGCCTACAATTAGTGACACGCTCGAAATAGTTTAGCTTTCCCCTATTCAAACCTTCAATGTCAGTCGCTTTTCTCCCCTTTTCATCCTCTTCAGTTTCCCATGTTCGCACTTCGTGATCAATTTGAACTCATCACTCTATAAACATAACCTACCGATGACACTCTACTGCATTAGTATCACCTTAGCCCACTTGTGTTTGCCCAGGATATGCATAACAAACGACTGAACAACTTCGAGGGCGCGAGGGCGATCTTCTTTCTTGGGATATGTCTTGTGCACATGGAACAGGTGGTTGAAAAACATTCGGTAGAAGGGTGCGAGGGCGGGATTTGCTTTCACCATCTTGAATGGTGTATGATTACGAAATTTATTAGATTTTCGTGTACACCCGACCTGCCACCATTCCTTTCTCAGGGACTTCTGAACGTGCCACCAGTCTAGCGTCATCTCTATATTCGCTGTCTTTGGATCCTCGCGCAATATCTTGTTAACCATCATATTCTGATCACCTACTCTCCGTCTAGAATACGTGGATGAATGGCTTTACTATTTATAAACGTCATCACCTTATTTCTATGCCGTTATCGATTAATTCGACAAGCGCTTGGTGGGTGCCCACTGATTCCATACGACAGGAATCTCCGTCTGAGATTGCAGATTATTCGTTTTAGTGCGGCAATTGTACCTATTCCTGGTAATCCCTTGTGTAATACGGCCGACGCGATTGCAAGTTTCGTATGGCAATCGATGACCGTGTTTTTATTGTTAGTTGCCGTGTGGCCGGGAGCATCAAACTGTCCATCGATAGATACTTCTAGTCCATTACCCTATTATAGAAATATCATAGATTTTCAAAAATACATGAGGATACCAAAGATGCATCAACCGCGATTTCTCTTGCCATTTCTTGCCAGGAATCGTATACTCGTTCGATAGATACGCTCCCAATTTCACGAACTGTCTTGCGGCGGTCAGATGGCAAATCGAGTTTGAGAAGAAATCCAAGGTCACACAACCTCTGTAAAACAGGAAACCTCCTAGCCACAGATACTGCTTCTTACCGGAGTAGGGGTTCCAGTTATAAATGCAGCAATGGCGAGAGAATGATTGAACGAGAATACTTGTCCTCTCCCTTTTCCCACTTTCTGTTGGGTCTCAATGGTCACAACGGCATTGCATTTGTGGTTCAGACAGTGATAGGGGACAACCCATGCACTTCCCTCTCTCCTCATATCGATCAGACTCTGGTCGAGTACCTCCCCACACTCTTCACACCGCTTTAGCAGCCGCTTCAGGCAAGCATCTTCTATCACGGCATATCGGCCCAACTCTTTCACAATCTCTTCTTCCTCCTCCATTTCCTCATCCTCTTCCCCTTGGTTAGAATTTTGAGAGTACCGGTACTCCGAGTGCTACAACTAGTAACTGGCAAAATTACCCCGAAATGACTCACCTGTGACTGGATAGTAGCCATTGTTGCAGTAGAGCGATCACTTTTGAACCTCTTTGGTATGACCTCATCCATTTGATTCCAGGAACCGACGTCGTCTGGATCGTCGTCGGAATCGAGGGGGGAGGCGCCATCGAGGAACCTTTTGTTTTTTTTAGATTTCATCAATTGTTTCGTATCATTATTGCATGCTTAGTTGTCCCGATATTTATTGTTCAAAATTTTCATGATTACATTTATGTAAAGTTTATTGTTCAAAATTTTCATGATGACATTTATGTAAAATCATTGATTATGTATTCTTTGAGTTCTGAATAATATACTTTCCACTTACATCTGTATGCGAAGCGCTTGGAGAAAGTGATCGGGAGCGACGAACCGAACCTGGTCCTGCCTGGAACGGGCATGTGCTCCATGATCAGTCGATTTAGTATGTCTAATTGAGGATTGTAGGTCGATGATTCTACTGTGTCAAGATCGATCAATAGTTTGATGTTGTGTGCCTTATAGTTTTACTGCAGTTTATCGTAGATATAAATCTCCCATTGATGTTCATTCAGATATCGTTAGGCTGCAGCTGAACTCACTTGTCTTCGTGGGGGTTGATGGTAAACTGGTTGTGTGGCAGCGAATTGGGATGGCGGAACGAGATCCGCTGGTCTAGTCGTGCGTAGGGGGACAGTAGGGATGCAAACAGGGCGGACAACGACACTTCGGCGCTGAAGCAATGGGCAGGTGTATTCGTCACGCGGGCAGAAGAGGTTCATTTTAGTAAAACAATTTATAGAACTCACGTCCTTGGGTAGTTCATCGGAGGGGGAGTCGAAGTGGCGCAAACACCATCTAGGCTCTTTCACCGAAGAGTGTCTATCCCTTAGACGAGCTGTTCCCTGTTCATCTAGCCCCTGTCTGAGCAGCCACTCCCTTTGAAGCAGAGGTCTCGACCGATGAGGGAAGTTCCTTGTACTCTCCGCCTCCTCCCCACAGAGGAAGCAACGTCTCTTCCTAACGCTAGCCATGCTGAATTGGGTCTCGGCGAGCATAATCAAACAAAAATGGAAATAAGTAAAATTACAAAAAAATATAAAAGATCTATAAGACAAAAAGCACAGTAAGACTTGAAAATAAAACTTCAAGACCGGAGCCGGAATTAATACCTTTTCAACCCGAGTATTAATTCCGGCTCCGGTCTTGAACTTTGATATTCATTCTTAGCTTAATTATTGATTTTTATTTTTTTATTTTTTGACAAAGATGAACGGAAAGGTGATACATTTCATATGGGCGGCACTGTTCTAAGAGTGCCAGGTCCCTTTAAGAGACCGGATCGGTAAGACTCGACCATAATCGCCACCCCCGCGGCCACGACCCATCATAATGAGAACCTCACGCCCCTACTTTGTGCATGGACACCCCTTGGCCCCACGTTGCACATAATACCCGTGATTTCTCAATTTCGCTTCTGCGCACGAAAATATATAATCTCAAACTCGAAAAATCGAAATTTCATATTTTCTGAACGGGAAGAGATAGATTCGTAATCTCTTTTTCGCTGATCTAGGTATGTCCAAAAACCAAAAATGAGCCATTCTGATTGAATCCCAGTCGATCATAATGATGATTTGATATACCCAAATTTCACATTTTGACCCTTTTCTCCAGCATATGAAAAATCGAACATTTGAGAATCGTATTTTTGAAAATTAGGAGTACGCCATATTTTCAGTATTATTTCTGCATTTATGGTTCAATTATGATATGATACCATTAAATCAACTCGATTTCATACAATTTCAGGTGAAAATATTTGCTCGATCCACTCGCTGGTGCACAATTGGACGAAAAATATTCGGAGATTCATGCAAGCACAGAGGCTCTTATGCGTATCTAGTTATTCACATGGAAACATACTTCATATTAGAATGCATGTGAACCTCTAAATATTTGAAATTCCGCATATAGAGGTGCCCAAATGTGAGCAAAATCGGGAATCCAAAAATTGACTTTTTTCGAACGAGTCAAACTTCGAATTTTCAATAAGTTTTTGCGTTGTCGGTTGGTAAGAGTGCTTTTTTCATCCATTGCGCCGCTACATAGTTGATATGGAGAATGCATCGGAAAACCTGAAAGCTAACTAATTTTCGGCTTGAGGAACGACAGCGCAGAAAACGAATCGGATTTTTGAATGGCGCATTTTGTTCAGTTTTCATCCGGGTTCATTTTAATCATAGAAAGCCCGTGAGGTTTTTTCATATGCTGGAGAAAAGGGTCAAAATGTGAAATTTGAGTATATAAACTCATCATTACGATCGACTGGGATTCAATCAGAATGGCTCATTTTTGGTTTTTGGACATACCTAGATCAGCGAAAAAGAGATTACGAATCTATCTCTTCCCGTTCAGAAAATATGAAATTTCGATTTTTCGAGTTTGAGATTATATATTTTCGTGCGCAGAAGCGAAATTGAGAAATCACGGGTATTATGTGCAACGTGGGGCCAAGGGGTGTCCATGCACAAAGTAGGGGCGTGAGGTTCTCAGTAGGGGCGTGAGATGGGTCGTGGCCGCGGGGTGGTCGAGAATTACCGATCCGGTCTCTTAATTTAGATACCTCAGTTGAGTCTGCGCAGCACCCCACTGGGGACGATCGATGTTGTTACACTGACCGTCGTAGGATCTAAATCTCGGAGTCTAACGTGCTTTCCTTCATTTTGAGTTTTGCAAACATCACAAAACTCTTTCTAACCTGTTAATTAAACGATAAGCATTAGAGAGACTAGAGCAATTTTTCATTTTGACTTATTGTCCATCATTGTTTAGGATTCTGGACCTGACACCCAGTGAGTTCCATGATCGTCTGGACGTGCGCTGGCGCCAGGAGCAGCTCGAAGGAGACGTTCTTCCCGGAGATGTCCACGCCGTTGAGATTCAGACCTAAACCTCTTCATTTTCAAACCTCTTCATCTCTTCATTTTCTGAGTAAAAAACACTTCGTAAAAGGAAAGAGTGTTAAATTTGGGGGAAGAATTTCCAGGAAAAGTCTGTAGATTTAAACAGAGCTCACCCTTTTCCACATGAGCATTTACAAGGCGGAAGGACTCCTCGTAGATCTCTCGGGCCTATAACGTAGACTTACATGTTTATTTTTTTTTTTTTTGCCACTGCTTGTTGTTGTTTTGACCTTTGAGAGATCGGCGGCCTCCGATGGTATGGCGAAGCGGAAGAGTTTGCGCAGATCAGCCACAGATCTCACTCCGCTCTGCGTGAGATCCGCCTTCGTCGTGTTGATCGCGCTGGAAAGCAGATCGTATCGTTCTTCTCAATATGCACTAAACATAAATCATATTTAGAGATTGCGAACAACGAAGAGTGTCCCTGTCCACGTGCCACACTCTCTACTCTTACTATGACCTCCATTAAGTTACCTCTGCAGGAATCAAATCATAATTTTCTACGCTGCATACTCATGAAATCTAGCAAAACCGTACAATATCTTGACTCAAATGCTTACTTGTTCACATTCGCTCTCGCCCTATCGACGATGCTCCTGAGGGTGGCATCGTCGAAGGAAGCATCGATCGCCTGCACTCCCTTCACTGTCACTCGCGCGTCCGCCATCATCGACCCGACGCTGTTCGCTGGAAGGATGACATCGAAGTTGGAGAAATGATTCCATTGTCTCCTCATTCCCTGCACTCACTCTCCACTCGATCGATGGAGGGTGTGCAAAGGAAAGAAACAAAAACGTTAACAACACAACTATCAAATTGAACAGTCAGTATATCGCACCTGCCATGCACGCGAAAACGCCGTCATCCTGTCGCGAGACGCGCGAAATGGTGAGCTCGGTACCGTCCGCGGAAATCTATGCATGCTCAATCAACACACGTGTCAATAAATGCGCTCAATGATGCTGAAAGCTCACGGCGAATCGTCCTCTTGCGCGCGGTATTTCAGCGCCCTCGAAGAACCACGAGACCGATGGTCGGGGCACGTCATTGGCACGACAGCGAAGAGTCAACTGCTCGCCCGGATTCACCGAAGAAGAAGAGGGTGCGTCGAAGATGGTAGGAGGCACACTGTGATAGTTCGGATGAGAACAATAACGTCATAACATCTTTGATATATGAACAAGTACACCATTCGATCTAGTGTCGATAGTCTCTCAATTCCATTTCACGCCTTTTCTGTACGGCAACAGAAGGGGTAAAACAACGTTGATATCTTACCTGCTCAGTAGGTCAACCCGAATGGTGTGCTCAATTCTCCCATGAGCGTTAGCAGCGCGACAGACGTAACTAGAAGGAGATAAATATCGGCCTATTTGTTTTCCATAATTGAAAAAAACAAATATGTACAAAAGAATGGGTACAGCCATGAGCACACTGACCTTCCCACATCGGTGTCCAGGAACGGATACACCTTGAGAATCTGGCCTCCGTGCGAGATTTCGTGCTTGCGCGAGTTAATCTCTCATTCCGGAAGAACCACTCGATCGTTGGTCGCGGCTTGCCCGATACCTGAGTGCGTTCCGAACTTGTTTCAGTAAGGGTCGACATAGGATCAAAGATCAAGATCAAAGATCACACATTGCCAACTTCACAGTGCAATTTCGCTGGCGTTCCCTCTCGGTAGGTGTTGTCGGCGGATTTGAAGGTGAAAGAGGGCGCGAAACCTTGGTGCGACGAGGAATCGACGATGTGACGAGGCTTCCTGCACAATACCCGCAATCATCACACAACATCGCATTGACGCAGCAGATTCACAGCCCGTACCGTAAACTGTGCTGCTCGCGGCCGTCTGCTGCAGCTGCTGCAAATGCGACAAGCAGGAGCCCGAGCGACAACCAGTAGGTCATCCTGTAGGAGCAATACCAATCAATAAACGCATTGGAGGTAGACAGACGCATTGATAAGCGCTTTTATTGGAACTGTAAAGCACTACTCTCGAAAGTTGCAAGGTCGAATATCGAAATGAGTCAGCGTATCTCTAACAGAGTTCATTGGGGAGTGGCTCCACCTTTGCCCACTCTTGCAAAGCACAGAGACCGTCGATCCCGTTCCACTTGGAACATCACTTTATGCCCCTCTCTCTTCTCTTTTTGTTATCAGCCTCTGACCGTTCATTGACCGATCTATATGAGGCACGAAAAGGGAGAGAAGTAGAGTGATAAGGTATTGATAGTGGTGCGACAGGTGATATGATCGTATATGATAGCCGATCAAACACAACGAGAAAGGACACGAGTGCCTTTCGCCACCCAAGAGTTCCTAGAAAAAGAGAAATACCCTGAAATTATGAAGAATCGTATCGTGCGCGTAAGTTGTACTCGTAAAATATGATATTAATCACAGATTTCTTTGTTTGTGAATCGGAGACCGGTAATCATCGTGACAGCTCGTCCTGATTGGCAGTTTATAAGGTTTGGAAGACTGCTCACTTTAGAAATTTCACATCACAGATGGCAATATCTCGAAATTTGTGGTTTCCGGTTCTCACTGCTGATGCAATAATATCGCATAATCATTGTTGCATAATGTTCTAACTGTGCTGAAATATTTACAACATAATATCTCGTCAAAACCAGTTCCTGCAGCGTGTGTCATGTAGCATTATAATCATGCTTTTCATCCTCTTTCATCAGTTAGAGCTCTAACAATTAGAGTTCGTCTCGCCGAACATCCGACTACCGAGCGCGCTCTTTCTACGTTATTTACATGGTAGTATTTCGCTTTTTTTTTTTAATTTTCCAAATTAATGTACTTTCCCTGTATGTTCACAGAATGATTTTGTCGAAACAAATACGAAGTTACTGAAGAAAAATCTAATACTAATTCCATGGTAGGTCGGCGGTATAATCGACGTAGTCGCACTGACGAGCATTCATTTTCTCGTTCTCCTTCCTTCGAATGGCCCCTTTCTCGACGTATTTCTCGCCTCAACTGCTCCCGGAAGAGTGTGTTTTTCAAAAGCGCTAGATTGCGGTCAATAAGAGTGCGATCACATGAGAACAGCCTAGAGTATTTCCTTGGAAAGAGTATCTACTATGATATACGAGGCATGAATTTCACAATCAGTAAAGGAAAATATCAATGTGACTTCAGGTTTTCCTCTTCTTTGCTTGGTCGACCCGCACGTGTCAGGGTTTCACCAACTTGTTCATGGCTCTCAATCGAGTGACTGCTGTTTTGGCGCCGTTTCGTCATAGAAAGGTTGACAATAAGTGTTGCTTCTGTCAAAATTACACGCTAAACAGTAGTGATTGGCACACCGCCAAAAGCTATTCACAAATGTTTTTCGTTTCAGATCTGGTCGCTTCGGTACGTGCGCACTATGTGCTTCCTTGTTCAGTTCTCTGCTGGGTTCTCCGTCTGGGTATTTGCAGCTTCTCGAGATGTTTACTGGTGTAAGACTGCCGGAGGCAGCTGGTTCATACAGGTATCCTGTTATGAGAGACTCTTTGAGAGGATTCACACATATCCGAGAAGCAAACAAAATGGACTTCGTTGGAAGTTCTTCAATTTTTTGCGGTGATTTTCAATAGAAAATGCTTGTAATTCTTGTCAAAACCGTTTCCCAGTTTCACGAAACTCCCTCATCTCATCGCTTCTTTCGCTACGTTTTCGCGCAGAGCATTGTGAGCATGCTTACAATTGCCTGCTACGCACTGCTACTGCTCAACCTGAAAATGCACAGGAATATTACAACAGCAAGCAACGTCGTACTAGTCAGTTCTTTCCGGCTAAATATCTTTCAGATTCGTCAAACGTCCAGCGAGAATCCTATGGTAAATCGCCATGCACAAGCTCTGACGCATTTGGCAATCTGTGTCTGCGCAATGGAGGTATGCGATAGGGCTGGAAATTCGAAGTCGGATTGCGAATTCGAAATGGCCTCCCCCTCGCATAGTGCGAAATCCGGC
The DNA here is from genome assembly GCA_036245805.1 of Pristionchus mayeri. Classification (NCBI taxonomy): domain Eukaryota; kingdom Metazoa; phylum Nematoda; class Chromadorea; order Rhabditida; family Neodiplogasteridae; genus Pristionchus; species Pristionchus mayeri. The sequence continues at coordinate 454,599 of BTRK01000004.1, read as the reverse complement.
TTCGAATTGCCAACCTTAGTATGCGATCGTATCGTTGTAATCAATAAGATAAGTTTCAGCTAATCTACTATGCCATGTACTGCTACGGATTCATAATGAACGCAAATTTCGAGGTGTGGTACAAATATAATTGATGACTAAACGATAATTGTAGTGGGATCTCGGAAAATGTTACGTCGGCTACTTTGTTATCGCTGATTTGTACTCGGGTCTTCCGCCCTTCCTCCTTCTTTATTTCTCTTCGCCGATCCGGGCGGATGTTCGACGTCTTCTTGAGAGGATTGTGAACCGATTATTGTGCATATCGAACCACACACCGACATCAATCTTGAGTATTCATCCATAGAACCCACGCTTCATACATACAGTCGCGCCGGAAAGTCACCGTACACTTTTTGAATTTGTTGTATCTTTTTGCCCAGGAAATTCATCATTCTAGCACTCAGGTATGATGTACCAAATCCATCGGAGATTATCATCATGGCATTGTGGTATGACGTCATCGCTTAGTTATTGCGTTGTGATGACGCAATAAATCTGCACTTTTTTAAAACGGCATTATTCTTACATCGATTTTTTCCGGTTCGCCAAACTTTATGGGGTTGGAGATATGACCGAGGACTACCCAGAATACATTTTTGAAGGTGCTGCTCGGTCGCACATTTGCTGCAGCGAAGCTGCAAACACAGGATCTGAAATTCGTAACTCGGCTTCTAGAGTAGCTAGAGACCCGTTCAAGCAATAAAATGATCGCCATCATGAGTACACATGATCCTGAGAATATGAATATGATATCTCATACTTTGCCGTCAGAGCATGAATAAATCACTTATTTGCATGATTATTTTTTACGACATCCATAACTTTACGGAAAAGTTAAGTAAAAATGTGATTTTTATCTGGTAATGTTCAAAATGTATTGAAGAACTGAATTCCAACTTTTTAGAGTGTTTGGATATCTTTCCAGCCCGCGGCGTGCGTTTTTCGGAGGTATACTACAGGGTGTCCCAAAAGTATTGATACACTTTATAATTTGATGACTCTTCAAACACATATGACTAGTCGGTCCCACATTTTAGCATTATGCAAATAAGATACTTGCCAACTTGCATGCTAAATATTAGAAGTTTAGTCCGAACATTTCAAGAGTTTTACATTCTGAGACATATTTTTACGGAAATTTCGCTAGTTTTCACAAGAAATGCGACTTGGTTCTTGTCATCCGCATTCCAACAAGAGTAGTCATTTAATAGTCGTCCGATTTATGATGGATAGAGCAAATATCATTGGTTATAAATATGGCAATCATTTGATACAGATGATCGGGTTTAAGTCCGCATTGAATTTTTGAATGATTTTTGTATGAACGGCACCCAATGTACGGTTTTTGATTAAATGATATTCAAAACTCTTAACTATGAACTTACGCGATTCATTCAATTAAAGTCCTGATACGCTACCGTTATTGTTTTAAATATGTACTTTGAGCCCAGCTGAATACTAATAGTGTAACAGAATAATTGTCCAAATGTTTCCGATTGCCTCTTTTGCTGATTTTTTGCGATTTTTTCAGATGCTTATTTGAGCTATTCGATCATCGTTTCATCCATTTTTATGATCCTAAAATACATACCTCGAAACTATTAAAAGCCGTAGAATTTTGCATCCCATTATCACCATGCTGAACAAAATTCCAAAATTGTGATTTTTATTCCGCCAAAAGTATACCATCACAAAATGACTATTTCTCGGCATCTAGAATTCGTGGAACCATGTCGTCATAAGTGCATTAAAGTGGAATGGTTCCCCTCTATAACATGCTTGAGTAACCATTGATTGCATATCTGGTCTTCTTTTACAACGACTTTTTCGTGCAAATCAGTAGCGGGTCACGGTGACGACGAACAGATATGCATTTGACTCTGCTACAGAATTTTGTATGGATTGATTTGGATCCAAGGCAACTAATATGCAGGTATGGCATGGAGGAGTATACAGGCTAGAGTACAGATTCTCGTTCATAGAAGTAAATGAGATATTCGAGGTAACATGTGTATCAATACTTTTGGGACACCCTGTAGGGTCGGAAAACACCCTGTTTACGCACTCTCGTCGTCTGCACTCTCTCGCCCATGGGGGTAAACAAGGTGTTTTCCGACCCTAGTATACCTCCGAAAAACGCACGCCGCGGGCTGGAAAGAAATTCAAACGCTCTAAAAAGTTGGAATTAAGTTCTTCAATACATTTTGAACATTACCAGATAAAACTCACATTTTTACTAAACTTTTCCGAAAAGTTATGGATGTCCAAAAAATGGTCATGCAAAAAAGTGGTTATTTCATGCCCTGAGGGCAAATTATGAGACATCGTATTCATATCCTCAGGATTATGTGTATTCATGATGGCGATCATTTTGATGCTTTGAACGGGTCTCTAGCTACTCTAGAAGCCGAGTTACGAATTTCAGATCCTGTTTTTGCAGCTTCGCTGCAGCAAATGTGCGACCGAGCAGCACCTTCAAAAATGTATTCTGGGTAGTCCTCGGTCATATCTCCAACCCCATAAAGTTTGGCGAACCGGAAAAAATCGATGTAAGAATAATGCCGTTTTGAAAAGTGCAGATTGATTGCGTCATGACTACGCAATAACTATGTGATGACGTCATACCGTAATACCATGATCATAATCTCCGATGGATTTGGTACATCATTTCTGAGTGCCAGAAAGATGAATTTCCTGGGCAAAAAGATACAACAAATTCAAAAAGTGTACGGTGACTTTCCGGCGCGACTGTACATGCACTGATGAAGTAATTGTGCAATCTTCGTGAAATATTCAAAGAAATAAGAACATAGTAATAACGACGTGTTTTTGTAGACGAAATATATTCATTAATAATAAATAATTGTGAATAATTTCCAAACTCGGTATAGCATGCAAACGAGTATTGTCGCAAAAACAAGCGTCTAAAGGAGAGGCTTCAATATAACAGGAGGAGGGTAACATTTGGCCAACTAAATTTCGACAATGGAGGTACTCGAATTGCCATTGCCCACTTCAAACAAACTTCAACGTTTCTGGGAATAGCGCATCAGAATTTGAATTTCACGGGCTATCGATTGAGATAGGTGATGGATGAACCATAAAAATTACGGGATAAACAAGTACTAAAAATAATTTAATATTAATTTTGAAAAAAGAAGTTGATACTTTACTTTGGATACTACTTCTCGAAATGTGTCAACGCAATTTAATTTGTAAATGCACTTATTTTTTATTATCGACAATTTTGTCGAATAATTCTTTTTTTTGGAGACACTTCAAGCGATTTTACAGTCGTCATGAGACGATTACGCTTGGTGGTGTAGTGCGGTGAGGCCGACTACTGTTTGGACTACGTATCCCTGCTGTTCAAGGTGCTTCTAGGGAACGATTTCGCGACCGGGGTCACTACCAATTAACCGACCCCGGGGGGATGGAGGGCTTGGTCTGCCTCGGCGGGGGATCGAACTCGGGTCCCTTGTATTCTTAGGAATTCTTAGGAAGGACTAAAGATCTCTTGAGCCATTATTGTAAATACTAAGGGAATCCCTTGAGATTGCTAGCGTAACGATTTACAAATCGCATTCCTGAAAGACGGTTTGATTAGAATTGGAGTTCGTAACCTATGTTTTGCTGGTGTATTATTCAACAGGGTACGTATTGGCAGGAACAGTTGCACTTCCGGTTGTGGGAGAATTCCTCTGGGGCCCAATAAATTACCTTTAAAGACACCGAGGCTGATGTAGTTATTGTAGGCAAGCAGGGAGTCAACTGTCAACAACCGTGTCCACGAAGATAGCATTCTGAAAAAAGGGTCTTTTCGACAATTACAGCAAAACTTAGGTGCTTCTGGAAAAGATGAACTTTACTCCTAAAAATCAATATTCAAAAGCACACGCCTTCCTCCGCTTACTATTTGTTTAATAAAGTTGAATACATATTTCTCTTACGTTATGATTTAAAATGCTTGGAATGCTTAGAATCAGCTTACGAGATCGATGGAGGAACGAGAACATCCGCAAAGCGACCAACCTGCGCGACTGGAATGAAGAAGCGCTCAGAAGGAAGACTAAGTGGGCTCGGAAGCTGGGACGCATGGGACTTGACCAGTGGAGCCGCGCATCTACAGATTGGGTCCTTTACAACAAGACCCGTCCCCAAGGACAGCCTAGAGCGCGATGGAAAGATGACCTAAGAAGATCCCTTTGCGCGAACTGGTGGCATGCAACTGCCGAACAATAGACCTATTCCTCATCTGGTGTTAATCGCCTGACGTGATAAACTTGATTGATTATGATTTAAAATGCCATCAACTTCATAGACAAATCATCATAATAATCATGTAAGTCGTCAGAACAACCGAAGGAATCGCAACATGCACTCAGAACTCGATTGCCATCTTACCCATGCGGCAATGAAAACTGACAATACATTACGTCAAGCGTCTACGAGAGAGGCACAGATATTTGATAATTATGCATTGTGATTGGACATGAAGGGGTAACAACTATTAGGGGGTTTGTTTTTGGATAATTTGGAACGGTATCATCCTCATTATTCATGTTCAATCTGATGCGTCACAATTGTGCCTTCTTCCGGATCACCCTCCCCATTTCCTGGGTCTTCCATCTCCTCAGTTGCCAGTAAGTCCACTTCATCTTCAGTCTTCGGGCATCGCACTTCTACCAGCAGAAGCCTCTCGATCTAATAATAATTTTTTCAACAGACTTTTGTTCTAAAATTGTTCTAAAAATGAAACTCACTCTTGCAAAACTCAGCTCGAAGAAGGCACTCCAGAAAATGGCCAGAACATACGTGATTGTCGTAATTGGAACTAAGCGGGCGATAACCTGCATTGCGATGATGTTTTTGATGAGGAAAGTGCACTTACCAATTCAAGAAAGGTCGTAAAGTACACTTCGTCTGTCGTCTGTGCGAGAATGAAGTGGATGACCTGAGAGATACGTAATTTGATTGTATAGCATTTTTTATGTTACTGATGATATTTCATTACATGATAAATCAATATTGTAAATCCAATATTAGTGTCACAGGATCATCCTACCGGAATGTGGATAAGATATCCCGAGTAGGAGAGACGGCCAAGCGGCACCCATACGTTCCAGGACATGAACGTGTTGGTCGGTCCTCAATGGTACCGGATAAGGAACATCCCTTCTTTGAGATTGTGATCGAGAAATTTGGGTGAATTCTGTCTGGGGCACACATATTCAACAGAACTATGAAAGCAAACTTCTCAAATCTCGCCGGGCTAACATTTACCTCCATAACCATAGTAGCACAAAATGACAACGGCAGAAAGGCCAAGCGCCCAAGCAGGCCGACTGAATGCTGAGTACATCGCTCTGTAATATAGCAATAATAGTTTTTTTCCACTTTTTTCCTTTCAAGAAATAAAATAGAGGTTTGAAATTTAATCTAACCTCCAAAAAATGTGAAGTGGAGTCCCTGTCGTTTGGTTGTGCAGCCCAAAGAGAACTGTCAGCATCAGAGAAATGGCGATAATCCACGCAGTGAAATACACGATCTAAATTTTTTTCGAATAAAGTACAAAAGGGTTAATTTGTAATCAAATTTTGCATAGACCATGCATTATTTCTGAAAACTGTAATTTGCGAATAAAAGTTACCAGGTGTAGTTTCAACTGCTTCCTAGTCTGCAGGAACCTGCCGACTAACATTCCGATTATGTAAACCTGAAATTGTGATCGTTTAACACACGTTAGAATGCAGCACTTGCTTGACATCGGATGAGCGGCGAGGCGTACATTAGCATTGGGTAGTTTCTGCAAAACAGTTAATTTTAAAAATATAAAAAAATATTCCGTACTCGATGTTCGTTTGGTCAGGATCGACTGGGTGCAATATGTTGAGGGACTCCTGCGAAAAAAGTAGTTTAATCTTAGAGAGTGGTTTCGTTACCGGCCAGTGGTAGTAGTAGACAAGGAAGATGTTGGTGGCTGTGCTAATAGAGATGATTACAGCGGCGACTGAAATGCTTTGATTAGTCATATATTAGGATGGAAATAGCTCGGAATATTCGAAATTGTGATGTGATTTCGAAAATCGCACCAATGAAGCCTAGAAGAGGCTTTAACGCCAGTGGGATGAGGAGAAGAGGAGTGAACAGGAACATTTGCATATCAGCATCAAGATACCAACTGTAGCCGAGACACTGTAAAATTACTTGTTTCCTATACAGTATAATGGTCAAAAGTGTGACATCGATTAAAAATAGTACAATATATCACACCGGTATCTTGTCGTTTACAAAATTGTGCAGATACAGCAGTTCCACCCACCAGGATTCGCTATGATAAAAAAACATTATTTTAAACTTTGAATTTGAATGCACTAACCTGCATTCATCAGCTACGACAATCGCATTTATGCTCAGTGGCGTGTCTCGGATGAGTTGTTTGAAGACGAATGTGTAGAAAATCACCAGAATATAGAAGGCGGGCGAGAGCCTGCGGTGTTTTTTTCTCACCAAAACAATGTCATGTTGAATTTGAAAAACCTCAGGAATCGATGCACATAGAACATTGCCCAGCCCTTCCCGGACATGGTTTCCGAAGGGCGGCGATGGAACGTCTTGAACCTGGGAAGATCCCGAAATTAATTCGATAGATTCGATTGCAAATTTATGTACATTTTTTCTACGAAATGCAAAAACAGTCAACTATCAAGGTTTTCGTACCACAGAAACGCTAGTAGAACACCGGAAATGAAGAAGAAGGAGTCAACGGAGAAGAATCCATTCACGATTATTTCCGAAGAAAGATCTTGTGATAGCGATACGATATCGAGTGCGTTTGCTACAAAACTATTGTTTTGTTGGATTGCCGGTAAAGGCTCTTCATTACATTATCATCATACCTCTCGATAACACCGGGTTTCTAGTTTTCAAAAATACAATTTTAAATAAAATATTTAAAAAAACAATAACTCACCGACAACTGCGAGCCAGGAGGCTAATAAGTGTGCCAGCAGCACCCAAACCATCGAGAAGAAGCGAATGCAGTGGATGGGACCGATTTGGCCAGCCTGCAATTGTTGAAAGACGCAATTTTCATTGTATACGTTTATAAAATTATTTGAAACAATGGAGACACTTGAACGGGAAATTCGTGAAATTGCCTCATAGTCTCACGAGACTAAAGACAGTATACAATAGTGACGTTGAATTTCGAAATGTACAGCAGACCTTGTTTGCGTCCGATATATGGAAAATGTAGGAGACATTGGTGTAAATGGAGAACGACATGAACAGCTGCCATAGCAGTCCTGAACAGATTGCATATTTGAAACTATGGTAATTTCAAGATATTCTCGCCTTGGGTAAATTCCGCATCTTTAATTCTCTCGCTGAACTTGTACTCGACGAACCCAGCAATAATGCAAGTGGTAACGATCGTTCCCATGAGTGTTCTAATAATATCATTGATAGGCCCAGACTCGTTTTCCCTTGGTCCGAATAGACCCAGTAGACACTAGCTGAAATTGTTATTGCTACTTACAGTGTCAGATAGAAGCCCACGCCAACATCGGGCGTCTTGTCTCCAGGCATTGTGACATTACAGACTGGATTGCTGATTGAAGACCCGTTTTCTGCAATCAATTAACGCGGATTTGATTAGACCCACTTGGTAAGACTGCTGCTGCTCTGTAATGTTAAAGTTCAGAAGATCAAATTCACATATCAAGAAATAGTACCTGGTCTGAATAGGTTCTGCAGTTCGGCACTTGAACAAGATGATGGGAAACAAACGCCGACCTCCCAGTACACCCCGAGTGGCATTTCTAAATTGTTCATTTTGTATTGATTGTGCTTTATCCCTTAAATTATTTGACAACTGCACTGCACAACATGTGGATAGCAGGGCTGCACAATAAATGAATCATTACTTCTCCTTGACCTCTGCCCATCTAACGGCGAGGTTATGGAGAAAGACAAGAATATTTTTCGCAAAGTTTCATCACTACCTGGTGAATTAACCAAGCACGAGTCGTTCCTGCTGTTAGATCGAAGGTAGGGATCAATATCGAACCTGAAATCATTCTATACTTTTCTTTATATTGATTGCATTCACCTGAAGTATTCCCCTCTGAAATGTCGGTCTCTTCCTTCGACTTTGTAATCAACCTCCCTGCACTCCGAGTAGTGTCCAGAGAAGAAGTAGTGACCCTTTAGAATTGCGGGGCCGATCTTTCCGTTGGAATCGAGCACGGAAAAGTGTGTTTTCATTAAATTATCAGATTTGTCCCAATCAAATCTGATAAATAATCGTAAACAAACTTTGCGCAAGGGCTTTCTTAATGAAGTCGAGATGGGAGGTCGGATGTAACAATGCATCACGGATTAATTTGAGATCCTGGGGGGAAATCTTATTAGTCATTCCGTTCCTTATCTCGTTCATTCAGCTTACTTGATCACAGTCATGAGAAAGGTCCGAAACAGCATTGAATTGCGAAATTATCGAGAGAAGTTGCCGAGGTGAGAAAGATATTGAAGTTTCCTCAGTCAGAAAAGAAAAATGATCGATTTGATTCTGAAAAGCCGGTTTAATGAACATTAATTTTTTTCAAACCTCTCTAATTTCAGAGAGGATCCGATGTTTCTCCAACACTTGTTGTACTGCTACTATTCCCTCGAACGCGTCGCTCAGCACGAAGAGATACGAGAGAATCAATGATGAAAGACATAGCATTCCTTCAGAAATATCGATATTTTGCGCGTTTTGCGAGCAAAAGAAACGAGTATCTGCAAAACTAAATAATTAATAAAGAAGCGCAAGTCTGTAACGAAATCGAGTCGATGGGCATTAGTGTACGTGATTAATCACCAGATAAATATCGCGCTCGACAAACTAAACAAAACAATTGACTACTATGAGGCGCCAAAAACTAAATTTCTCAAAGAAGTTTTGAAAATGTAGACAATTTTCGAATTAAATTCGAATAAGTAAGGTGTTTTTTCGACCGACTAATAAACTTGGGAGCGAAAACAGAGAGAACGCCGGTATTACGCGATATTGCGCAATAGAGTCGAGTAGTGTTTGTTCGCATAGAGCGAAGGGAGGGAGAAAGAGTGTGTGGACACAAGATAAAGCGAGATGAATAGACAAAACTCAGAGATACCCGAGTAGAGAAAGAGAGTCGTCTCGCTCCTGGGTCTGTGAACAGATAAATTTATCTGTTTTACTGATTGGTAAGGGCAGATTGATGCTGTAGTTACGGAATTGAAAGGCCGTGATACTGAAGCAAAACTTATCGAAGGAACGAGTAATGGGAGAAATAAAGGAACAAAGAAACAAAAAATAAATAAAACAAAATATTACATGCTTCATCAACCACCTGATTGCTCAATTTATTCACATTCACCTGTTCATGGGAAGAAACAAAGAACAGGGAATCGAAAGAGTACAGGAATGGAGATATTCAGAAGGAATGGGTTATCTTCCTTTCTTGATACGAATCGGAAAATCATAATTTTTCGATGTTGATTGTGCCAGGGGCACCCAGCCCGCGTTTCAAAGACCGGTGTATTTTGTGCATTGAGTTCCAGTGATCCTCTGGCTGGTCCTCTTGCGTCTACGATCTCGCTCATGCCAGTGATCACTCAGTTGCCAATGGATGCGCCTTTCACTGGGGCCAAATTTTCCTGGAAGAGGATGAGGTATTTTCGTGGAAGGAGGAGGGAAATGAGCGGCAAGAAACCGCCCTCTCAATCATCATTTCACTACCAGCGATCACGCAGTGCAGACAATGGTAAGGGAATTTCCCCATCTATCAGGCTGGTGCATAAGTTTTGTCGCTTCCTATGTCTTACGCATTCTGATGTTCAAAATTCGTTGTATTAATTTCTGCACCGTATCGTAATTATTATTCAATGAGTGCCTTCCTACACTTTCTTAAACACTTTACTTCAGTCCTGTCAAGTCACTCAGGGTGGAACAGTAATCAGCCAAAGTTGTAGCGGCATCAGGATTAGTTATTCATTTCACGCATCTGCGCAAACTGAAGAGCAAGAATTATGCCGATCTAATGTAATAGGCATAAAGGGTGATGCATGGGCATAATTTTAAACCACTTTTGGTCAATGAGAAACAAACTGCGTTCAAGAAATGTAGCTGTGTTAATGCGATGTGGAGAAGCAGTAACGGTCAAACACGGTTTTGCACGCCGAAATTTCTTTGAGATGAACATTAAGGTTCAAATAGTAGATTAATATAATTCACTAAAGCTGTTCAGTCTACATATATATTTTGGGTTCGATTGATTTCTGCCGAGATAAGCTGCTTCGTAAAGAACGTTTGTATGGCAATCAGGCTGCCAAAATTAGCACTTTATTCAAATTCCTGCCTCGCTCACAATTATAATATCAGATTTATCGTGCTCATCTGAACCAACAACCCTTCCCTTGTGATCACCTATTTTGGTTACTTTCAGATACCCATGTATTTGGATGGCGAACTGGAATTCAAAACTCATAAAATTGAATTTTTGTCTAAATTGTACCTAAATTGAATTTTCTGAAATTTCAAATTTTCAGCAATACGAGCATCATGTGCCTAACATATTTCGTGCGAAATTAGAGGCCCATAAGTAACAATTGGAAAGCACTTATGTTGAGCTCAGTTGCTCTATTGTTGGATTCATGAGATTTGGCCAAATTGTCTGTAAATCAATGGCTTTGCTTAGATTCTGTTAACTATATCTTTGAATACGCTCATCAGAACACCACATCTAGCATATATTTAGAAAGAGCACCCACGTTTCTTGTTACCTATGTGCTGGATATTGGTGCATTGTCTGTCTCAGCGAACTAGCACTCGGTAAAACAAATTAAAAAATTAGCTCGAAAGTCAAATCAGTTCATATTGATATTTTCTCAATGTGCGGAGTGGATAATTCAGCTACACCCTATGGTTGCAATATACATGCATACCCCTAACATACGCTAGGAGGTCAGGCGGCAAAAATAATTGAGAAGCAAAAACGATGGAAAAATTATAAGCTTCCCAAATGCGACAAAACTTATGCACCAACCTAATAATTACTCTATTTACTTGAGTTTTCCGTTTCAAATTTATATGCCTTAATTGTATAGTTAACCAGACTTCAGGTGCGTGAAAAGTTTTAATTTTAGCCACTTTTCGCTTCAAATTTCAATACAAATGAAGTAGGCTTCATTAAAAATAATTATCTTCATTTTGCCTGCTCGCTCACATAGTCCTCGCAGAATAAATGAACATTGTTTTGCCAAGCCATCCCTTCATTGAATGTCATTTTTTGGTCACAATCTGATAAAATATTCGTGCAGGACAACGCGGGGAAGCGCATCTCCGCTTCTCGTCTGGTCGTCGACTTCTGTCGATGGTCGACGGTCGCGTGCGTGGGGCGAATCGTGGACGGCGGCCGAGTGATCGCCGTCATCTTCACGCTCATCCTCATCGCAATGTCAGAAGCTATCGTTTTACGGTTTCGCCAATCGATGCCATTTTCTTTGAAGAGTCCCGAGCAGAATGTGTTTTTATCACAAAAGACAGACAATTTAGGGGTACAGACGTCGCTAAAGCATTATTTCGGATGAGAACTATGTCATTTGTTTTATTAAAGGTTTCAAGGCGCGATAGTTCTCATTCGACCGAAATTTTTAAAAAACCGTCCAGGACTGTCGCTTTCGTCTACACTGCCACCAACTGCATCATCAAATACGCCAAATTTCCCTCGTCAACCGATCTCGCACTCGATATCCAGGAACTGGTATGTGTATCAACTCTCGAAGCTTCAGTGATTGCACAAATTGAGAAATTTCCTCGTATCAGCTTCTGCAGTGAGAACCCGCTGAAGAGGAGCATCGTTGAGTGAGTTCAAGCTCGTATTATCGTGCACAACTATGCTCGTGTTTCTTTACGAATGAACAAGGAGCTCGCGATTCCCCCCTTGTTTTTGCCAAGAAAGAAAACTAATTGTTTGGCATATCCCCACCTGCTTCTGACGCACGCATCTCCAAGTGAACCGAGTGATGGGAGCGACTATAGTCGCTTAGCGGTGGCGAATGATATTTTCAAATCATGATCGCTCCATTTCAGGGGACCTGTGACCCCTGAAATGCAGGGAACCTGCATGCCTTATCTACTGTAAAATATAGTGTGCGGCTGCTCTTTCAATCTATGTTATGTTCAGTTCGGATCCGGCGTTCGCCGAGATCTCACAAATGCTGGCCGAGTTCGAGACGGTGGAGACGTCGAATAGCACTGCCAGTGACAGCTACGGCATCAGCAAGTCAGCCGCCAAACTGCATCGAATGAGACGGGCACAGGTGACGCTGAGGTGAGGCGCGCACGCCTACTATATAGTAGAGTTCGAGAAACGAAACCACGATCTCTTAATTCTGCACACTCTCTAGACCGGTCGATCGGCGAGAGAGTGTGTAGAATGAAGAGAGCGCGGTATCGTTTCTCGAACTCTGCTATATACTCTACCATCGCTGGTTCACACTCGCATCACCCATTCCGATAATATCGATCGTCATGTTCCTTCCATGCTGCTGAAACACGCAATAAAATACACACATTAAAGAATTAAACGCGTAATGGAATCCTGAATTTCAATGGGTCAATCAAAGACTCCCTTGTAGACTGCTGATGGCTCAGCTGAGCGAGGCGGATCGAAGGCGAGCGGGCTACAACTACGTCGACCTCGTGACCGAGTGCTCATTCGCAGGAGAAACCTGCAGCTCGTAAGTTCTCGTTGATCAGGAATTATTACATAGTGAGCATTAGGACTGGCTATTGAGGTCACGTTGCAACGTTGCAACGGCCCCGTATCCTTGGAGTGCGCGAGGACATTGCAACGTAGCTAATTGTATAGCCAACCCTAGTGAAAAGCATCATGCTTTTCAATTGAATTCAAGCTGGTAGTATGTATGCTACACTGGAACGAGAGAATGTAGCTGGTACTGATTCAGTGCGAACTTCGAGTCGTTCGTGCACCCGCAGTACGGGCTGTGCTACTCCTTCCTCACCGAGGCGCACATCACCCGACCCGGCACGCAGCAGCAGTTCCGCATGATGTTCACCGTCAATGTGCGCCTTTTTTCCCTTTTTCCCGGGGAGATAAAATCACATGTCACCTCCTAGTCGCCTCTAGGAGGCCTCAAGACGGCTAGTTACTCATTTCGTTCATCATTTGCCATTCATCACTCTTTGCAGCAAGACTGGCCGAACAACAAGCGAACGCAGAGCCGCTTTGACTTCTTGCCCACGACGGACAGCGCAGCGATGTTAGTAGAGATTCGCCTCATTGATTTCTCTACATTGCATCGATAAGATGGCGCTCAGTCCCCTCGATTTCAATTGGTTTAAGCGATCTTGATGAGTGCTTATCTGAGTATTGCAGCTGGGCAGTCATCCACGAGGCAGAGGAGTTCCCGGACTATAGGAACGGCATTCGGATCGGCGTGGGCACGCAAGCTGTCGTGTCGATGAGTCGAGTGAGTCGTTGAGACGAAATGCGGTATACAGGGAGTGAGAGAGAGCGAGATTTCTAGACTGACCATCATCGTCTCGGTGAGCCCTATGACGTATGCATCGAGCAGGGCAAGGACCAGGACAACTACTATGCGATTGGACTTGCATTTTTTTTGCGAAAAGGATACAGACAATTTACGGTTACCTAAAGTAAAAGGCCATTTCACTGACATTTTGATATTCTTCTGTTTCAGAACTGGACGTACACGTCGCAAGCGTGTCAGCAGTCCTGCCTGCAGCGGCACGCACACGACCGCTGCAGCTGCGCTGACCCTCTCTTCCTGAAAGCACCCGAGCACAAGACCTGTGCCTCTCAAGCTGAAAGTAATAACTTAACACTACGTCAAGAGGAAGTCAAGAGTCTTCTTAGCAACCCTTTTTGAGTGGAGGAGCTCTGAAATAGCCTGGAGGAAGGATCTCTGAAATAGAGGATCAGACCAATTTTCGGTGCTAGGATAAAAATCTCAAAGATTCCCAACATTGACATCATGCCTATCAGGATCTCCTTGATCTAGCCCTTGCACAATACAGAAAAATACTAATCATTGTGAAACATTACGCTCATTCGGTCAGGGAATCTGGCCCGAGTCTTCAGCCCGAGTCTCACCTGCAAGCCATCTTAACCACTAGAGCATCCTTCTCCGATGCAGCAAACCAATGATCACCTTATGGCCCATTCATAGCCGACAGAAGCTGAGGGCTCACTCTCTTCCTTTCCCGAACTCTCTCACCGGTCGACCGGTCGAGAGAGTGTCAGGATATGAAGAGAGTGAGCCCTCAGCTTTTTCGACTATGAATCCAGCATTGCAGTGGAGTGCTTGCTCACACTCGCGCGGGAGACCAGTCGCCCTAACAGCACGGAGGGTCGTACGCAGTGCGAGTGTTCGCCCGCCTGCGAGGAAGTCGTGCTGGAGAAGGTCGTCTCCTACACCGCCTTCCCCTCCGTCGGGGTGTGCATACTTTGTTTTTTTTGTGCCCCATCATCCCACTTGGTCAGTGACATTAGAGTGAAACAAATTTTCGTTACAACAGAGATTAGATAATAGATCCCACTTCGATTACTTTGTTCCCTATAGGTATATATACTCAAAATGAGTTTCATGTATCAACATGTGTAATTATAGGTAAGTTTAATTCGGAAGTTGTAATATCCCAAATCACAGTACAACGTGGCCGCGGGGACGATGGCTCAACGCCAGAAACTGCTGGCAGAGCAGGGAGGAGGACGAACGGGAAAGGGAGACGACAAGGCGGACGAGTATGAGGCGACGACGACGACGTCCACAACTACGACTACGACGACGACGGGAAGCACTTCGACGACGACGCCTGTAAGCACAACCTCTCTTGAAGATGAGTAGATAGCTGCGGCGCAGACTTTACAAAATCCTTTCTCATCACATTGCAGATTTTGCAGTAAAAATAGCGCATTATTATTCAGGGAAGCAGTGGACGCAAGAAGCGATCGGCGTTGGCGGGAGCCTCGACGACAGTAGACCTGCCAGGAGTAAGTATCTACGCGGGCTGCTAGTAGTAGAGCAAGCAAATGCATTCTGACTTCCTCATTCAGTTCGGCAGCTGCGAGTACAAGAACAAGAACTTCCAAGGAGCAGGAGAGTGCAACGAGTGGTCAGTTTCTGCATATAAGTAATGGGATTTTTTATCTCGGAAATTTCGAAAAGCTTACTGGCTTTCGATTTGTTGAAAAAAAGCGTTGAGGTACCGCCGCAACGCGCTCGTGCTCAAAGTGCACTTCGAGAAGCTGCGCGTGAGCACCTACACGCAGGGAGCGACGTACCCCGTGAGAAAATGCTAATATACAATTTTAAATACGGTGTAATTTTTGTGACTGGAAATGTTCTAAGCAGCTCCCTGTTGGCACTTCTCTGGCAATCTTACAAATCAAGTTAATTCAGTTCGTCTCTCTCCTCTCTGATGTGAGCGGGCATGCCGGACTGTGGTTGGGGGTCTCAGGTAAACAAATTCAATCACACCCCATTGTTTCCATCCAATTAATTATTAATTAATATTAATAAATAATGCAATTCAGTGGTGACAATGGTGGAGATTGTCAGCCTGCTCGTGTTCTGTCTGCACAATCTCATCTTCAAGAGGAAGAGTGTGGGCGATGAGGAGGAGTGGGAGGAGGGACTCACACCCAAGCAATCAATTGTCAATATTTTATAACGTGCATTTTTAATTTTTTAAATAATTATTTTACATTACCGTTTACATACACCATCCAGGCGGACAAACCGTCTCTTGACGACGACCAGTCGCCAAAGAAGTCGATTGTAAGTTTTCTGATATGATTTATCAAGAAGATTGTAAAAATCAGTTTTTCAAATGTAATGAAAAAAGTAATTTCATTATCATCGAAATGATCTTTTTTATGCAGGCATCGATGAACGAATTCGATGATGTTCTCAACCCGAAGCAGTAGATTCAATGGAAATATTAGAAAAAAAAATTAATGTATTCCCCCCTCCCTTTCCGTTAACCTTCCGCATTTTTGGAATAGAATCAACATAGTAAATTTGCATTTCTAAGGACAATTCAAGTACAACCGATAAATCCATTTTCAGCCGGTATGATTGCGTTTCTATTTCTGGTACATCATGGAAGGAATATTTTGATTTATAGAAAACACTATTAGTATCTGTTAACAGTGGAAATATCGATGCGCGTTCTCGTTGGTGTTATCGTACTTCCCGCAGCTCGATTGAAGAAGGACTTGCAAGAAAGCGCCTGAAAGAACATTATCACTTAAATTCTTCACTTTACGCTCGAACAAGTACATTATAACTCACGTTTGAGCTTATTATTGCGTAGATAGAATTTCCCATGATTGCCAGCGGAATGAAAACGTGCATGGCCACAGTAATTTCTGTTATTTCATTCTTAGATTCTGTCAATATTAAAAGATTAACCGGGAATAATAACTTCGAAAAATAGTGCAACCATCCAATAGCACGTGGGAAACATCGTTCCGAAAGTTGTGATGTTCATCTTAACAACATTATTCCCGCATTTGCTATCCACTCTAAGAGTGATCACAATAGTGCCCCCATTCCTCTGACTGGCTCCATTCTCCATCGTGAACCCAACACTTGTCGTCGTAAGATTGCCGAGGCTATGTATATTATCAAGTTAGATCCCGTCTTGAATAACAGGGCAGAATTGTCTAAGGAGAATGCTCCCATTACACTTCAAACTCTCAACATCTAGCACTTCCCTTCTCTCTCTCCTCCCCTCTCTCATTGCTCTCTCCATTTCACCTTATCTCTCGCTTCTTCCTCTCCCTTCCTTCTCCCTCCTGTTCTCACTCACTCTCTCGCCTCATCTCTTCCCTTACTTTCCTCCCTCTTTCACTCATTGCCTCGCACCATGTTTCACTTATTTTGCACCCTCATTCGCTTCGCTTCGTTCTCGTGTTATATTGATTGCCTGTCCCCTCCTAATCTGTTCTCTTGCATGACTGATGATGGGCGGACAGCCCAAAACGTCTCACTTCGATAAAGACTGAAGATCACCACCCTTGTCCCCCCTCGGCTTTACGAAGAATACAACCAGTACTTCTACCATGGCAAGGATTACCGAGTATCCCCTATTGAACAACATTATTGAAGTAAATCGTAAAACATATTGCAAATTTTTGACTTTAGCACTTCAGAACGCACTTGAAATTGGATATTGCGAATGAGCTTCTTCTGGGCGTCGATAGTAGCGTGACTTGCCTGCGACTTCCTTAGAATTCTGAATGTTACGTTTTGAAAACACTTGATAAGACCTCTGATTCATCACATGAGATGCGTGGAAAGTCAAACAAGTCGTTGTTGCAGTGCATAAAGTAGCTGTCATCTATAAGTTCTATGTTAATTTTGCCTTATATTAACTATTTGATCAAGTGTTCAATAAATTTCTAATAATAGGAGACTCCTCACTAATGCGTAGGGGAGATGATAGGCCATCATGAGGGGTGTGTTCTCAGAAGTGTAGATTTTGAACGATGGCACGGAGAGGAGCCAGGACATCGGAGACTTGAAAATAAAGAAGTTTAAAAGATATTTTTAGATTTCTAAATCTTTCTATATCAGTGCGTTGAACAGCGCGATCATCAGCGGACGAGGAAATCAATATGATCGGATTCACGAACATAACCGCGTTCATAATAAAATATGCCAAGAATATGCCTTTATTCTTGAGCTGAATGCATCTGATAAATTTCCATAAATGGATATTGCTACCTTGAAGCGGTGTTCCCAAGGCAGAATAACCTGGTGCCGATAGAACATGCAACAGTTGAACCAGGCGCAGGCGCCGGAAAGTAGAAGCATGTAGATCACCTGTTCGGCAAATATTGATTTTGTGAGAACGAGTGGCAGCTGGAAACGCCTTCTCGCTGTCAAAAAAATCGGAAGATTACTAGTCCTCCATGTGCACTCAGTCCGAGATAAACGCCCAATCCTCGGACGTAGAGACCCTTGCAGGGAAACAGCACGAATGGAATAGATACTATTGTACAATTTGCCGAATAGAGCATGAGAACGGTCTGGAAAAAAGGAATGCACTAATAAACTAAAAGGATAGTATAATAATGCCAACCTGCAAAACAGTAAGGCATCTTGCGTAGTGTCTCGATACCGAGCCGCTCTTCAGATGAGTGGAAATTATCGTAATTAGTAGCAGAACAATTGAAGTTACACCTGAAATTTCAGCATTTGAAATGTAAATAGGGAAAAATACCAAGAATTGAGTGGACAATGATGAACGCTTCTTCGAAATGCTTGTCGATATGTATGGAATAGTTGACGAATGACATTAAGGGAGATTCAAGTCGCGAGCATATTAGAATGAGCCTAGATGCAGGTGTATACGTGTTGGTTTCTGATTAATCTGAGATGAAAACACGCTAATTCCCATGATGGTTCACATCACTTCAAGCCACTTATCAGCTGTGTTGAATTGCTTTACCTTTGTTTTCTTGAGGACACGTGTACAATTCAAATTTTGAATAATAAAAATTTCTTTAATCACGTTATAATCGCTTCACTTCTTTTTGACATGGGCGCCTTCAGGGGACACTACATTGATAACAACCGGCTTTACGTGCCTTCTTCCTCGTGATTTCTCGCTGATAAATTGGATCGGTAATGGCCACTGCTTCCTCCACGCCCGATAGCCAATTGCAATCGTTGCTACGAGGACCAAGAATGCTATAGGGACGGAGATACCCAGAACGAGAGATACATTGCCAACGGCTTGATGCACTTCGCGACTATCGTTCATGGACGATCCCAGGAGAGCCAAGCAGTTGCAAGTTCCATTGTTTGGATCGAAATAGTCTCCGAATACCGCGAAGTCCGGATTCTGCAACAACAAATTGAATGCTAGAAAACATTGATTTCCGCTGCTAAATAGAGGGTGCCTTTTCTGAGAAAAAATATACCTTGTATACTTCGTGTACTACTTTCTTGCAACAGTCTGCTTTGCATCGATATCGAACGCAAACTAACCGCGATCGCGTTACACATGCTCGTATCGCAGATGTAGAATGAGTAGTGGAGAATTCTCCACGAGCCTCAAGTGTGCAACTGTTATTTGACGTGTTGCTTAGAATGTGTGCTGGACACTGATTCTGTCTGAGGAATATGATAAATATATATACAGGGTGCGAGAAAAGTATGGTGACAAGTCTTTTATGTAATATCTCGCGAAGTAATGATAGCATAGATGTCTGCTTTCGCCATTGTATGCCTGCGAACAGTACCTCCAACAATTTTATCACAGTTCCCCATCTATCGATTTTGTCTTTCAGAGCTTTTCGATTTTCAAGTTCGAAAAAATGGGCCCTTGGCCCGCAGCTCATTTTTCTCTTTAATTAATAATAAAAAATCTTCGGATAATAATACCCCGCTTTCTCAACTTGAGTATGGAGAGCAACCATTCCTCTTTAAAGTATACTTGTTTAGGCGGAAATACGATATCAGGAAACGGAGAAATATGAAAATAACTGCATCACACTTTGATACGGAATTATCTTTTTGAAAAATCACATTTTCGAATTTCTTTCTCAGCATCCATATATTGAGATATAAACTTGTATGTTATATGCAAGGACCGAATTATGAATTTTAGTAGCGTCAAACTGAATGAAAACATGGTTTAAACTACTGAACCATACATGATAAAATATGGCTGAAAACGACACTTGGGACCGATTCGAAAAAGGTACAGAAGCAGATTCGCTTTCCCAATTTAAACTGAAAGCATATTTGCACTACTGAACGGGCGTGTACCATAATACATACGTTTATATTTTTCTATCATTCTTATTTGATGGACGCGACATCTTTATTCGAGAAAATTTTTTCGAGGGCCGTTCGTCACAGCTTACTTTTAAATATTTTTAAGCTGTATAACCAAATCTCCAAATTAAATGGACACATATTTAGACTCGGGCACAAGTGCCCTTCTTAAGAAAAAATAATGGAATGCGCCACCTATTACATTGTTGTAATGCGGCATTAAATAATACGACTCATGCAGTGAGAGAAACATGATCGTTTTTCTTCACTAAATTTTTAATAAATTAAATCTCGTAATCTAAAAGAAATATTTGTTTGATACATGAGCGCTAAATAGCTACATAGCTAAGGTACATGGTGCAAAAAATTGGGATAAATTAAAACACTGCGCACCAAGTGGGGCTTAATTGAATTGTGTCACAATACTTTTCTCGCACCCTGTATATATATATTTATGCTATTTCTTTTGCGAAATAACGTGATACAAAATGAAAAATGGAACATCGTTTAATTACGATTAAAATGATGAATAACTAGATAATACGGGAGGGTAAACTACTCAGGGGAACTGGTTTGATTCTCATTGTTCACTAAAAGCCTTGCCGCTCTTGGAAAGAAACTATTATGTCTATAGTTAAAGTTCGATCCAGGGTTGTTGAAGTTCACGCCGTTTCGAGTGTAGTAAATTTTAAAATAATGGGGTTTTCGGTTGGAAATACTATATTTGCCTCTAAGGAGATTATTGGCTACTCTCATATCGATCGCCATTCTACGCCTCTCCAGGGACTCAATGCCTAGTTTCTTGTTGCGATCGAAAGCGGAGGGCATGTTTTCCCAAGTATGATTAAAACAGCGCATAAATAAACGTCTTGTGAAGTAAAATGAATTTCTTCTCACCCAATTTGTACTTCTTGTCCATGAATCTTTCATCGTATACGATACAACCGTAAGCCTGCAACGACGGGAGTTCGGGCTTTTAAATAAATAATATTATTTATGCGTACAACATCCCAATCCTTCTGCTTCATCATAAAGCACACGTGTCCTCGGCACTTGCGCATTCCCCCGAATTCCGAAATTTGATTTATAATATTTTTTTTTTAAATAAAAAAAATAGTTTATCATTTTTGCACTATTCGAAAATTTGAATATATCGAAAAATTGTAAATGCACTATTGTTTCTCTTTTTCCTCTCATCTCCATTTTGGTTGCGCACTTAAGCAGCTATGCGAAAGGAATGATTTTCAACGGTTTTCCAAATCTCACTCGAGGGCGTCGCGCAATCGACCATTCCCTCGTCGCGAGTATCCAACGGAAGTCCCGAGCTAGCGGGATACAATGACGATGTGTTGCAGTTTTCTCGCTGAAATCACTCGTTCTAATGCCCTCTTACTAGCCGTTAATAGCCGTAAAATCAGCAAAGTTCACTTAGTTTTGGTATGGTCAGACTCATTATTATTATGAATGACCACTATGATTTTGTTAATAGCCGTAAAATCAGCAAAAACGATAGACTAACATGAGCGCATGCACACATCTCGTCGATTTGCTCCTGATAAGACTGATATTTGATGCAGATCCCTGCTGGAATTGTCAAGCTCATTGTGCGCGCGAAAATGTCGAACTGAAATAAAGTAATCACGAAAAGTTACCTTTGTCCTTCAAAGTATTATATCTTTAGCGACCGCGGCCACAAATTAGGAAATTGAAAACAAGTGATTGCAAATTGTTATTTGTATGCTATTATTGACGATCGATCAACCTATTGTTGTACGGCGCCATTGCAATAGGGAACACTCTCTTTTTCAAGTGGCTTCATCGTGCCGTGGTCCTGGCACCAGAAAAACTGTCCGACCCCTTCCGAGGAGCCCGGATTCGGTATCTAAAAGGCGTGACGTGTCGGAACTATAATTAAGTCCAAATGCTAAAATAAACGACTGATGAACAACGCCCTGCCTATGCATTCCAATTGTGGGCTGATAGAGTTTAGAAAATCGATAGAAAAAGTTATTGCCAATAAACTCGATAGGAATATCAAACATTTTGAAATCACATTAGCTCCTCGATGGTAGATGCAGTAGTTGGAGGTGCATATCTTGCCATCATCTGTTTGTCCGTCACCGGTATACGCAAAACGACAGTTGCGGACGATGGGAAGATCGAAGACATCAGTGGACGCATCGGTATTGCAGTGGTCGGATTGGCTGACATGGGAATGGCCTACGCTAGAAATCGAGAAATTATGATACGCTCACTTCATTATGCACACTACAGTTTGCAATTCGGTCAATCGTCTCTTCAATTCCCGCACTCTCTCATCACTCGACCGGTCGAGAGATTATTATTATTTATCACATCAGCCAGTAGTGCTCAGGTGAGGATGGGGCCATATTCTTCATAGATTGTGACGCAGATCGGTCAAGAGAGTGTGGGAAATGAATGGAAGATTAAACAAACTACGAACTGTACTCTCTCGATACGTCGAGTTTCGAGAAAATGAGTAGAATGAAGATACCGTTGAATCTTTTCTCCAACTCTACGAATGTCTCCAATCAACCTTTTGTGATTCAAAAAAACATACTCACCAAACGCATAAAACATTTTCCTCGAAGTTTCTGCGGCAACCCAGTTTCAAGCTTTCCAGGGGATAGTCGAAGCAACCCTGAGAGATGTGAGACCTGTCAGAGAAATGTTGCTAAGCAAACCATTAAAATGGATTGTTTATCTGCATCTTCGTGGATGTTCTTGATGTCGTACTCAATTCGATAGCAGAAATGGCCAGTGCATGTGTCGTTCGAGCTAATTTGAAATACATTACACGATATACACACTCTCTCGCGATAAAGTAAATGTTTTATTTGAAGACAACTGAAAATTCAACTTTAATCGAACGCAGCAACGCTTTTCGTCTTATAAAATAAACATGGAATAGTCAAACAATATGAATGCATTGAACATGCAAATGAAAATGCTCACTCCAGTATCGACGGAATCAACGGCGTGATAAGGTAATTCTTGCACTCGAGAGCGATCGATAAAGTAGACGAGAAAATCCAAGAAATTGCAGACATTCGTTCTAAGGTTCGATTGGCGGCGGCGAAATGGACGCGTAACAGGTGAAACGTGATTCCGTTTTCTTGCCAGGCAGAGAAAATTCGTGTGCGTTTGGTACCCAGCTGAGCTACGCTATCATAAACTAATTTTTGAGAGCATTCTACGCCTAGTATTAGGCGACAACGAGCGGGTAGTGCAATGGATGGGTGTAATTTGGAGACATGAGTCGCTGTAATTTGTGCTCCCGCAATGATGAATTTATTGCGAAGTGCCTCTTCCAGTGGATGTGTTTTGGAGCAGTTACATCAAGCATTTGTCATGAGTAGAGACTACATTTATTCATATGATAATCAAGTCGTTTACTTCTTTTTAACATGGTCAGCCCCAGCGACCTCTACATTGATAACAATCGGCTTCACGTGCCTTCTTCCGCGCGATTTCTCGAAGATAACTTGGATCGGTAATGGCCATTGCTTCCTCCACACTCGATATTCGACCAAAACCGTGGCTGCGAAGACCAAAAAGGCTACAGGGACGGATAAACCCAAAATCAGGGAGAGATTGCCATCGGCCTGCTGCACTTCGGGACTGTCCATGGACGATCCCAGGGGAGCCAAGCAGTTGCAAGTTCCATTGTTAGGATCTTCATAGTTTGCGAGGCCCTCGAAGATCTTTTCCGGATTCTGCAACAAAAATTTTGAAAAGCTAGAAAATATTGGCCTTCACTGTTCGGGAAACCCCAAAAGAATGGGAAACTATTTCGTAGATTTTGAAAGCTTATTGTATGCAATACTCAGGCATTACAACGTCCAATGGCAATCGAATGCTGGCATGGGTATGAAACAAGTTTTCCGCACTCCACTTCTCCTGATCTCTGAGAGATACGAGATAACGTGACGCAGGGTTCATAAGGTTGCCAAAAGTTGAGTGCGGGGAACTTTTTGCACACAAACGAACCGCAATGGCATTGCACATGCTGGTGTCGCAGATGTAAAACGAGTAGTGGAGAATTCTCCGAGCACCTCAAGATTTTTACAGGGCCTCTAATTTGTGTTTTGAGCAATTCAAAACTGCATTAATTCTCACCCAATTTGTACTTCTTGTCCATGAATCGCTCGTCATAGACGATGCATCCGTAAGCCTGAGAAAGCATTTAGACCTTTGATTTTGTATACGAATAAAAAAATAAATAAAACAAATGATGAAATGTAAGCGTACATCGTCTCGATCCGGCTGCTTCATCATGAAACACGCGTGTCCGCGGCACTTGCGCATTCCTCCCACATCTGAAACAATATTTTTTTCATTTCAAAAAAAATAAAAAGGAAAATATATAAGTGCTGATCGGCGAGAGAACGGGAAGGTGACATTTTTACGAATATCGATCTCCCGTGGTAGGCATAGTAATGAGCGCGCCTTCACTATATTATGACAGCAATTGTGCGTAAAACAACAACAACACAACAACAACATCAAACAACAACAGAACAACAACAACATCAACATCAGCTCACCCGAGGGCGTCGCGCAATCGATCATTCCCGCGTCTCGAGTATCCAGCGGAAGTCCCGAATCAGCGGGATACAGCGACGACGTAGTGCAGTCGTCGCGCTAAATCCGCTCGATTGAATGCCAAATTCAGAAATTTTGTGTAATTAAAAAAATTATAAAAATGACATTAAATGGGCCTTCATCTCTTCATTTCACTATCTTTCTATAGCGATCGAGCTGCAAGAGAGTGCGGGGGAATGAAGAGACGATTACACGAACCCTAGCAAGAAACAACATAAAAGACTACACGAATCAACAAACTACAAACTACAATCTAAAATCAAGAAGCAACTAGCAACTGACGTGAGTGCACGAGCACATTTCTGCGATTTGCTCCAGAACGTATTGGTACTTGATGCAGATCCCGGCAGGCACGGTGCCACCCGTAGCGTACACGAAAACGTCAAACTGTAAGTGAACACTTTCAAAATATTATAAATGAATTTTAAAATTCGTTGGCCCTCATTCATAACCGATACTGTTAGGTGCAAAATGCACCGAACTCTGATCCGAGTACACATGATAAAACACTTGAGTGATGTTATTTGTAACAACAATCGTAGTAATTGGCAAGACTCGCCTTCTCGAGCGGCTTTAACCAAGACTTGTCCTGACAAGAGAAAATCTGCGCAGCCGAGAGCGCGCCGCCTCCCGCTGCCGGCGTCTAAACAACATCCATTTGGTGGAATGTGCCCTACGTTCCCTAAAAGCACGCACATCAGGGATACGTAGTCCTAGCACTAGTCGGCCTCACTACACCACCTTGCGTAGGCCTCACTACACCACCTTGCGTAGTCGTTTACGACTGTAAAATCGCTTGGCGTGGCTGCACCTTTGCCTTTTTGGTGGAATGTGCCCACCGGTACCCAATGATGTACCGTGGCCTATTGTATCGCTTCGGCTGGTGGCCACCGAAGCGGTCGCTGTTTAGGTGTTATAATTCAAGTAAACAATTCCGTCGTTCCCACACTTTTTTGTGTGAAATGACGATCCGAATAGAACAAGATTAAAGCTACATCTTATTCATAAATTATTATACGTCAATATCGGTTAAAATGTTGGTAATTACGTCGGCTCCTCGGTGGTAGATGCAGTAGTGGGAAGTACACGTCTTGCCATCGTCAGGTTGTCCGTGAATAATTAATTAAAAGTTTTTAAAAAATTGAATTTCCTTACCAAACGCACAAAACCGAACCCTCGAAATTTCTGCGGCACCCAAGTTTCAAGTTGTCGATAGGATAGTCGAAGCAGCCCTGTGACTTTTCAGACCCATCAGAGAGAAGAGTCCCAACAAACCATTATAAAGGATTGATTTCCGGCATCTTCATGGATGTTCTTGATGTTGTACTCAATTCGAAAGCAGAAATCGCCAGTGCCGTGTCGTTCAAGCGAGCACTAGAAAACACTTTCAAAAATTTATCGGAGAGCCAAGTTCGCAGATTGAGACTCTGTGATAAGAAAAGATGATGAACAAGCAGTGCTTAACATTTGGCCTTGGAGAATAAAGCTTCATTTCAAATAATACGTCTTGCATACATCGAGAAACACGATCAATTTGTGATTAACGAGCACTAGAGAACGATTTCAAAATTTATCGGAGAGCGAAGTTCGCAGATTGAGACTCTGTAAAAAGAAAAGATGATGAACAAGCAGTGCTTAACATTTGGCCTTGGAGTATGAAGCTTCATTTCAAAGAATACGTCTTGCATACATCGAGAAACACGATCAATTTGTGAAGAAAATGCACTAGAGAACGATTTCAAAATTTATCGGAAAGCGAAGTTCGCAGATTGAGATTCTGTAAAAAGAAAAGATGATGAACAAGCAGTGCTTAACATTTGGCCTTGGAGTATGAAGCTACATTTCAAAGAATACGTCTTGCATACATCGAGAAACACTATCAATTTGTGAAGAACGAGCACTAGAGAACGATTTCAAAATTTATCGGAGAGCCAAGTTCGCAGATTGAGACTCTGTGATAAGAAAAGATGATGAACAAGCAGTGCTTAACATTTGGCCTTGGAGAATAAAGCTTCATTTCAAATAATACGTCTTGCATACATCGAGAAACACGATCAATTTGTGAAGAACGAGCACTAGAGAACGATTTCAAAATTTATCGGAGAGCGAAGTTCGCATATTTGGACTCTGTAAAAAGAAAAGATGATGAACAAACAGTGCTTAACATTTGGCCTTGGAGAATGAAGCTTCATTTCAAAGAATACGTCTTGCATACATCGAGAAACACGATCAATTTGTGAAGAACGAGCACTAGAAAACACTTTCAAAAATTTATCGGAGAGCGAAGTTCGCATATTTGGACTCTGTAAAAAGAAAAGATGATGAACAAACAGTGCTTAACATTTGGCCTTGGAGAATGAAGCTTCATTTCAAAGAATACGTCTTGCATACATCGAGAAACACGATCAATTTGTGAAGAACGAGCACTAGAAAACACTTTCAAAAATTTATCAGAGAGCGAAGTTCGCAGATTGAGACTCTGTAAAAAGAAAAGATGATGAACAAGCAGTGCTTAACATTTGGCCTTGGAGAATGAAGCTTCATTTCAAAGAATACGTCTTGCATACATCGAGAAACACGATCAATTTGTGAAGAACGAGCACTAGAAAACACTTTCAAAAATTTATCGGAGAGCGAAGTTCGCAGATTGAGACTCTGTAAAAAGAAAAGATGATGAACAGACTGAGATTTACATTTGTCCCTAGAGAGTGCAGCTCTATTTCAAAGACTACGTCTTGCATACATCGAGAAACACGATCAATTTGTGAAAAACGAGCACTAGATAATAAATTCAACAATTTATCGACGATCTACGTTGGCTGATTGGGACCTTGTAATAAGAAGAGATGATGAACAAGCAGTGCCATGGGTCCTGCCTTAACGATGGGTCCTCCCTTAACCAGGGGTCCAGCATTAACAATGGTTCCTGCCTTAACTATGGGTCCCGCCTGCCTTAACCATGGGTCCTGCCTCAACTTTGGTCCCTTAACCATGGGTCCAGCATTAACAATGGGTCCTGCCTTAACCATGGGTCCTGCCTTAACCATGGGTCCTGCCATAACCATGGGTCCTGCCTTAACCATGGGTCCTGCCTTAACCATGGGTCCTGCCTTAACTATGGGTCCTGCCTTAACCATGTGTCCTGCCTTAACTATGGGTCCTGCCTTAACCATGGGTCCTGCCTTAACCATGGGTCCTACCTTAACCATGGGTCCTGCCATAACCATGGGTCTTACCTTAACCATAGGTCCTGCCTTAACCATGGGCCCTGCCTAACCCATGGGTCTTACCTTAACCATGGGTCCTGCCTTAACCATGGGTCTTATCTTAACCATGGGTCCTGCCTTAACCATGGGATATGCCTTAACCATGGGTCCTGCCTTACTCATGGGTCTTAACTTAACCATTGGTCCTGCCTTACTCATGGATCTTAACTTAACCATGGGTCCTGCCTTACTCATGAATCTTAACTTAACCATGGGTCCTGCCTTAACCATGGGTCCTGCATTAACCATGGGTGTTACCTTAACCATGGGTCCTGCCTTAACTATGGGTCCTGCCTTAACCACGGGTCCTCCCTTAACCATGGGTCCTGCCTTAACCGTGGGTCGTGCATTAACCATGGGTCCTGCCTTAACCGTGGGTCGTGCATTAACCATGGGCCCTGCATTAACAATGGGTCCTCCCTTAACCATGGGTCCAGCATTAACAATGGTTCCTGCCTTAACTATGGGTCCCGCCTGCCTTAACCATGGGTCCTGCCTCAACTTTGGTCCCTTAACCATGGGTCCTGCATTAACAATGGGTCCTCCCTTAACTATGGGTTCTGCCTTAACCACGGGTCCTTCCTTAACCATGGGTCCTGCCTTAACCATGGGATATGCCTTAACCATGGGTCCTGCCTTACTCATGGATCTTAACTTAACCATGGGATATGCCTTAACCATGGGTCCTACCTTACTCATGGATCTTAACTTAACCATGGGATATGCCTTAACCATGGGTCCTACCTTAACCATGGGTCCAGCATTAACAATGGTTCCTGCCTTAACTATGGGTCCCGCCTGCCTTAACCATGGGTCCTGCCTCAACTTTGGTCCCTTAACAATGGGTCCAGCCTTAACAATAGGTCCTGCCTTAACTATGGGTCCTGCCTTAACCACGGGTCCTTCCTTAACCATGGGTCCTGCCTTAACCATGGGATATGCCTTAACCATGGGTCCTGCCTTACTCATGGATCTTAACTTAACCATGGGATATGCCTTAACCATGGGTCCTACCTTAACCATGGGTCCTGCCTTACCCATGGGTCCTGCCTTAACCATGGGTCCTGCCTTAACTATGGGTCCTGCCTTAACCATGTGTCCTGCCTTAACTATGGGTCCTGCCTTAACCATGGGTCCTGCCTTAACCATGGGTCCTACCTTAACCATGGGTCCTGCCATAACCATGGGTCCTGCCTTACTCATGGGTCTTAACTTAACCATTGGTCCTGCCTTAACCATGGGTCCTGCATTAACAATGGGTCCTGCCTTAACTATGGGTCCTGCCTTAACTATGGGTCCTGCCGTAACTATGGGTCCTGCCTTAACTATGGGTCCTGCCTTAACTATGGGTCCTGCCTTAACCACGGGTCCTCCCTTAACCATGGGTCCTGCCTTAACCGTGGGTCGTGCATTAACCATGGGCCCTGCCTCAACTTTGGGTCCTCCCTTAACCATGGGTCCTGCATTAACAATGGGTCCTCCCTTAACTATGGGTCCTGCCTGCCTTAACCATGGGTCCTGCCTTAACAATAGGTCCTGCCTTAACTATGGGTCCTGCCTTAACTATGGGTCCTGCATTAACCATGGGTGTTACCTTAACCATGGGTCCTGCCTTAACTATGGGTCCTGCCTTAACCACGGGTCCTCCCTTAACCATGGGTCCTGCCTTAACCGTGGGTCGTGCATTAACCATGGGTCCTGCCTTAACCGTGGGTCGTGCATTAACCATGGGCCCTGCATTAACAATGGGTCCTCCCTTAACCATGGGTCCAGCATTAACAATGGTTCCTGCCTTAACTATGGGTCCCGCCTGCCTTAACCATGGGTCCTACCTCAACTTTGGTCCCTTAACCATGGGTCCTGCATTAACAATGGGTCCTCCCTTAACTATGGGTTCTGCCTTAACCACGGGTCCTTCCTTAACCATGGGTCCTGCCTTAACCATGGGATATGCCTTAACCATGGGTCCTGCCTTACTCATGGATCTTAACTTAACCATGGGATATGCCTTAACCATGGGTCCTACCTTAACCATGGGTCCAGCATTAACAATGGTTCCTGCCTTAACTATGGGTCCCGCCTGCCTTAACCATGGGTCCTGCCTCAACTTTGGTCCCTTAACAATGGGTCCAGCCTTAACAATAGGTCCTGCCTTAACTATGGGTCCTGCCTTAACCACGGGTCCTTCCTTAACCATGGGTCCTGCCTTAACCATGGGATATGCCTTAACCATGGGTCCTGCCTTACTCATGGATCTTAACTTAACCATGGGATATGCCTTAACCATGGGTCCTACCTTAACCATGGGTCCTGCCATAACCATGGGTCTTACCTTAACCATAGGTCCTGCCTTAACCATGGGCCCTGCCTAACCCATGGGTCTTACCTTAACCATGGGTCCTGCCTTAACCATGGGTCTTATCTTAACCATGGGTCCTGCCTTAACCATGGGATATGCCTTAACCATGGGTCCTACCTTAACCATGGGTCCTGCATTAACAATGGGTCCTCCCTTAACTATGGGTTCTGCCTTAACCACGGGTCCTTCCTTAACCATGGGTCCTGCCTTAACCATGGGATATGCCTTAACCATGGGTCCTGCCTTACTCATGGATCTTAACTTAACCATGGGATATGCCTTAACCATGGGTCCTACCTTACTCATGGATCTTAACTTAACCATGGGATATGCCTTAACCATGGGTCCAGCATTAACAATGGTTCCTGCCTTAACTATGGGTCCCGCCTGCCTTAACCATGGGTCCTGCCTCAACTTTGGTCCCTTAACAATGGGTCCAGCCTTAACAATAGGTCCTGCCTTAACTATGGGTCCTGCCTTAACCACGGGTCCTTCCTTAACCATGGGTCCTGCCTTAACCATGGGATATGCCTTAACCATGGGTCCTGCCTTACTCATGGATCTTAACTTAACCATGGGATATGCCTTAACCATGGGTCCTACCTTAACCATGGGTCCTGCCATAACCATGGGTCTTACCTTAACCATAGGTCCTGCCTTAACCATGGGCCCTGCCTAACCCATGGGTCTTACCTTAACCATGGGTCCTGCCTTAACCATGGGTCTTATCTTAACCATGGGTCCTGCCTTAACCATGGGATATGCCTTAACCATGGGTCCTGCCTTACTCATGGGTCCTAACTTAACCATTGGTCCTGCCTTAACCATGGGTCCTGCATTAACAATGGGTCCTGCCTTAACTATGGGTCCTGCCTTAACTATGGGTCCTGCCTTAACTATGGGTCCTGCCTTAACCACGGGTCCTAGCTTAACCATGGGTCCTGCCTTAACCGTGGGTCGTGCATTAACCATGGGCCCTGCCTCAACTTTGGGTCCTCCCTTAACCATGGGTCCTGCATTAACAATGGGTCCTCCCTTAACTATGGGTCCTGCCTGCCTTAACCATGGGTCCTGCCTTAACAATAGGTCCTGCCTTAACTATGGGTCCTGCCTTAACTATGGGTCCTGCCATAACCATGGGTCTTACCTTAACCATGGGACGTGCCTTAACCATGGGTCTTACCTTAACCATGGGACGTGCCTTAACCATGGGTCTTACCTTAACCATGGGTCCTGCCTTAACCATGGGTCCTGCCATAACCATGGGTCCTGCCTTAACCATGGGTCCTGCCTTAACCATGGGTCCTGCCTTAACCATGGGTCCTGCCTTACTCATGGATCTTAACTTAACCATGGGTCCTGCCTTACTCATGGATCTTAACTTAACCATGGGTCCTGCCTTAACCATGGGTCCTGCATTAACCATGGGTGTTACCTTAACCATGGGTCCTGCCTTAACTATGGGTCCTGCCTTAACCACGGGTCCTCCCTTAACCATGGGTCCTGCCTTAACCATGGGTCCTGCCTTAACCATGGGTCCTGCCTTACTCATGGATCTTAACTTAACCATGGGTCCTGCCTTACTCATGGATCTTAACTTAACCATGGGTCCTGCCTTAACCATGGGTCCTGCATTAACCATGGGTGTTACCTTAACCATGGGTCCTGCCTTAACCGTGGGTCGTGCATTAACCATGGGCCCTGCATTAACAATGGGTCCTCCCTTAACCATGGGTCCAGCATTAACAATGGTTCCTGCCTTAACTATGGGTCCCGCCTGCCTTAACCATGGGTCCTGCCTCAACTTTGGGTCCTCCCTTAACCAAGGGTCCTGCATTAACCATGGGCCCTGCCTCAACTTTGGGTCCTCCCTTAACCATGGGTCCTGCATTAACAATGGGTCCTCCCTTAACTATGGGTCCTGCCTGCCTTTACCATGGGTCCTGCCTTAACAATAGGTCCTGCCTTAACTATGGGTCCTGCCTTAACTATGGGTCCTGCCATAACCATGGGTCTTACCTTAACCATGGGACGTGCCTTAACCATGGGTCTTACCTTAACCATGGGACGTGCCTTAACCATGGGTCTTACCTTAACCATGGGTCCTGCCTTAACCATGGGTCCTGCCATAACCATGGGTCCTGCCTTAACCATGGGTCCTGCCTTAACCATGGGTCCTGCCTTAACCATGGGTCCTGCCTTACTCATGGATCTTAACTTAACCATGGGTCCTGCCTTACTCATGGATCTTAACTTAACCATGGGTCCTGCCTTAACCATGGGTCCTGCATTAACCATGGGTGTTACCTTAACCATGGGTCCTGCCTTAACTATGGGTCCTGCCTTAACCACGGGTCCTCCCTTAACCATGGGTCCTGCCTTAACCGTGGGTCGTGCATTAACCATGGGCCCTGCATTAACAATGGGTCCTCCCTTAACCATGGGTCCAGCATTAACAATGGTTCCTGCCTTAACCATGGGTCCCGCCTGCCTTAACCAGGGTCCTGCCTCAACTTTGGGTCCTCCCTTAACCATGGGTCCTGCATTAACAATGGGTCCTCCCTTAACTATGGGTTCTGCCTGCCTTAACCATGGGTCCAGCCTTAACAATAGGTCCTGCCTTAACTATGGGTCCTGCCTTAACTATGGGTCCTGCCTTAACCACGGGTCCTTCCTTAACTATGGGTCCTGCCTTAACTATGGGTCCTGACTTAACTATGGGTCCTGCCTTAACCACGGGTCCTCCCTTAACCATGGGTCCTGCCTTAACCGTGGGTCCTGCATTAACCATGGGTCCTGCCTTAACCATGGGTCCTGCCATAACCATGGGTCCTGCCTTAACCATGGGTCCTACCTTAACCATGGGTCCTGCCATAACCATAGGTCTTACCTTAACCATAGGTCCTGCCTTAACCATGGGCCCTGCCTAACCCATGGGTCTTACCTTAACCATGGGTCCTGCCTTAACCATGGGTCTTATCTTAACCATTGGTCCTGCCTTAACCATGGGATATGCCTTAACCATGGGTCCTGCCTTACTCATGGGTCTTAACTTAACCATTGGTCCTGCCTTAACCACGGGTCCTTCCTTAACCATGGGTCCTGCCTTAACCATGGGATATGCCTTAACCATGGGTCCTGCCTTACTCATGGATCTTAACTTAACTATGGGTCCTGCCTTAACTATGGGTCCTGACTTAACTATGGGTCCTGCCTTAACCACGGGTCCTCCCTTAACCATGGGTCCTGCCTTAACCGTGGGTCCTGCATTAACCATGGGTCCTGCCTTAACCATGGGTCCTGCCATAACCATGGGTCCTGCCTTAACCATGGGTCCTACCTTAACCATGGGTCCTGCCATAACCATAGGTCTTACCTTAACCATAGGTCCTGCCTTAACCATGGGCCCTGCCTAACCCATGGGTCTTACCTTAACTATGGGTCCTGCCTTAACTATGGGTCCTGACTTAACTATGGGTCCTGCCTTAACCACGGGTCCTCCCTTAACCATGGGTCCTGCCTTAACCGTGGGTCCTGCATTAACCATGGGTCCTGCCTTAACCATGGGTCCTGCCATAACCATGGGTCCTGCCTTAACCATGGGTCCTACCTTAACCATGGGTCCTGCCATAACCATAGGTCTTACCTTAACCATGGGTCCTGCCTTACTCATGGATCTTAACTTAACCATGGGTCCTGCCTTAACCATGGGTCCTGCATTAACCATGGGTGTTACCTTAACCATGGGTCCTGCCTTAACTATGGGTCCTGCCTTAACCACGGGTCCTCCCTTAACCATGGGTCCTGCCTTAACCATGGGTCCTGCCTTAACCATGGGTCCTGCCTTACTCATGGATCTTAACTTAACCATGGGTCCTGCCTTACTCATGGATCTTAACTTAACCATGGGTCCTGCCTTAACCGTGGGTCCTGCATTAACCATGGGTCCTGCCTTAACCATGGGTCCTGCCATAACCATGGGTCCTGCCTTAACCATGGGTCCTACCTTAACCATGGGTCCTGCCATAACCATAGGTCTTACCTTAACCATAGGTCCTGCCTTAACCATGGGCCCTGCCTAACCCATGGGTCTTACCTTAACCATGGGTCCTGCCATAACCATAGGTCTTACCTTAACCATGGGTCCTGCCTTAACAATAGGTCCTGCCTTAACCACGGGTCCTCCCTTAACCATGGGTCCTGCCTTAACCATGGGTCCTACCTTAACCATGGGTCCTGCCATAACCATAGGTCTTACCTTAACCATGGGTCCTGCCTTAACAATAGGTCCTGCCTTAACCACGGGTCCTCCCTTAACCATGGGTCCTGCCTTAACCATGGGCCCTGCCTAACCCATGGGTCTTACCTTAACTATGGGTCCTGCCTTAACTATGGGTCCTGACTTAACTATGGGTCCTGCCTTAACCACGGGTCCTCCCTTAACCATGGGTCCTGCCTTAACCGTGGGTCCTGCATTAACCATGGGTCCTGCCTTAACCATGGGTCCTGCCATAACCATGGGTCCTGCCTTAACCATGGGTCCTACCTTAACCATGGGTCCTGCCATAACCATAGGTCTTACCTTAACCATGGGTCCTGCCTTACTCATGGATCTTAACTTAACCATG
The DNA here is from genome assembly GCA_036245805.1 of Pristionchus mayeri. Taxonomy (NCBI): domain Eukaryota; kingdom Metazoa; phylum Nematoda; class Chromadorea; order Rhabditida; family Neodiplogasteridae; genus Pristionchus; species Pristionchus mayeri. Next base: position 419,812 of record BTRK01000004.1, on the reverse strand, counting down.
GGTCCTGCCTTAACCATGGGTCCTGCATTAACCATGGGTGTTACCTTAACCATGGGTCCTGCCTTAACTATGGGTCCTGCCTTAACCACGGGTCCTCCCTTAACCATGGGTCCTGCCTTAACCATGGGTCCTGCCTTAACCATGGGTCCTGCCTTACTCATGGATCTTAACTTAACCATGGGTCCTGCCTTACTCATGGATCTTAACTTAACCATGGGTCCTGCCTTAACCGTGGGTCCTGCATTAACCATGGGTCCTGCCTTAACCATGGGTCCTGCCATAACCATGGGTCCTGCCTTAACCATGGGTCCTACCTTAACCATGGGTCCTGCCATAACCATAGGTCTTACCTTAACCATAGGTCCTGCCTTAACCATGGGCCCTGCCTAACCCATGGGTCTTACCTTAACCATGGGTCCTGCCATAACCATAGGTCTTACCTTAACCATGGGTCCTGCCTTAACAATAGGTCCTGCCTTAACCACGGGTCCTCCCTTAACCATGGGTCCTGCCTTAACCATGGGTCCTACCTTAACCATGGGTCCTGCCATAACCATAGGTCTTACCTTAACCATGGGTCCTGCCTTAACAATAGGTCCTGCCTTAACCACGGGTCCTCCCTTAACCATGGGTCCTGCCTTAACCATGGGTCCTACCTTAACCATGGGTCCTGCCATAACCATAGGTCTTACCTTAACCATGGGTCCTGCCTTACTCATGGATCTTAACTTAACCATGGGTCCTGCCTTAACCGTGGGTCCTGCATTAACCATGGGTCCTGCCTTAACCATGGGTCCTGCCATAACCATGGGTCCTGCCTTAACCATGGGTCCTACCTTAACCATGGGTCCTGCCATAACCATAGGTCTTACCTTAACCATAGGTCCTGCCTTAACCATGGGCCCTGCCTAACCCATGGGTCTTACCTTAACCATGGGTCCTGCCTTAACCATGGGTCTTATCTTAACCATTGGTCCTGCCTTAACCATGGGATATGCCTTAACCATGGGTCCTGCCTTACTCATGGGTCTTAACTTAACCATTGGTCCTGCCTTAACCACGGGTCCTTCCTTAACCATGGGTCCTGCCTTAACCATGGGATATGCCTTAACCATGGGTCCTGCCTTACTCATGGATCTTAACTTAACTATGGGTCCTGCCTTAACTATGGGTCCTGACTTAACTATGGGTCCTGCCTTAACCACGGGTCCTCCCTTAACCATGGGTCCTGCCTTAACCGTGGGTCCTGCATTAACCATGGGTCCTGCCTTAACTATGGGTCCTGCCTTAACCACGGGTCCTCCCTTAACCATGGGTCCTGCCTTAACCGTGGGTCGTGCATTAACCATAGGTCTTACCTTAACCATAGGTCCTGCCTTAACCATGGGCCCTGCCTAACCCATGGGTCTTACCTTAACCATGGGTCCTGCCTTAACCATGGGTCTTATCTTAACCATTGGTCCTGCCTTAACCATGGGATATGCCTTAACCATGGGTCCTGCCTTACTCATGGGTCTTAACTTAACCATTGGTCCTGCCTTAACCATGGGTCCTGCATTAACAATGGGTCCTGCCTTAACTATGGGTCCTGCCTTAACTATGGGTCCTGCCTTAACTATGGGTCCTGCCTTAACCACGGGTCCTCCCTTAACCATGGGTCCTGCCTTAACCGTGGGTCGTGCATTAACCATGGGCCCTGCCTCAACTTTGGGTCCTCCCTTAACCACGGGTCCTCCCTTAACCATGGGTCCTGCCTTAACCGTGGGTCCTGCATTAACCATGGGTCCTGCCTTAACCATGGGTCCTGCCATAACCATGGGTCCTGCCTTAACCATGGGTCCTACCTTAACCATGGGTCCTGCCATAACCATAGGTCTTACCTTAACCATAGGTCCTGCCTTAACCATGGGCCCTGCCTAACCCATGGGTCTTACCTTAACTATGGGTCCTGCCTTAACTATGGGTCCTGACTTAACTATGGGTCCTGCCTTAACCACGGGTCCTCCCTTAACCATGGGTCCTGCCTTAACCGTGGGTCCTGCATTAACCATGGGTCCTGCCTTAACCATGGGTCCTGCCATAACCATGGGTCCTGCCTTAACCATGGGTCCTACCTTAACCATGGGTCCTGCCATAACCATAGGTCTTACCTTAACCATGGGTCCTGCCTTACTCATGGATCTTAACTTAACCATGGGTCCTGCCTTAACCATGGGTCCTGCATTAACCATGGGTGTTACCTTAACCATGGGTCCTGCCTTAACTATGGGTCCTGCCTTAACCACGGGTCCTCCCTTAACCATGGGTCCTGCCTTAACCATGGGTCCTGCCTTAACCATGGGTCCTGCCTTACTCATGGATCTTAACTTAACCATGGGTCCTGCCTTACTCATGGATCTTAACTTAACCATGGGTCCTGCCTTAACCGTGGGTCCTGCATTAACCATGGGTCCTGCCTTAACCATGGGTCCTGCCATAACCATGGGTCCTGCCTTAACCATGGGTCCTACCTTAACCATGGGTCCTGCCATAACCATAGGTCTTACCTTAACCATAGGTCCTGCCTTAACCATGGGCCCTGCCTAACCCATGGGTCTTACCTTAACCATGGGTCCTGCCATAACCATAGGTCTTACCTTAACCATGGGTCCTGCCTTAACAATAGGTCCTGCCTTAACCACGGGTCCTCCCTTAACCATGGGTCCTGCCTTAACCATGGGTCCTACCTTAACCATGGGTCCTGCCATAACCATAGGTCTTACCTTAACCATGGGTCCTGCCTTAACAATAGGTCCTGCCTTAACCACGGGTCCTCCCTTAACCATGGGTCCTGCCTTAACCATGGGTCCTACCTTAACCATGGGTCCTGCCATAACCATAGGTCTTACCTTAACCATGGGTCCTGCCTTACTCATGGATCTTAACTTAACCATGGGTCCTGCCTTAACCGTGGGTCCTGCATTAACCATGGGTCCTGCCTTAACCATGGGTCCTGCCATAACCATGGGTCCTGCCTTAACCATGGGTCCTACCTTAACCATGGGTCCTGCCATAACCATAGGTCTTACCTTAACCATAGGTCCTGCCTTAACCATGGGCCCTGCCTAACCCATGGGTCTTACCTTAACCATGGGTCCTGCCTTAACCATGGGTCTTATCTTAACCATTGGTCCTGCCTTAACCATGGGATATGCCTTAACCATGGGTCCAGCATTAACAATGGTTCCTGCCTTAACTATGGGTCCCGCCTGCCTTAACCATGGGTCCTGCCTCAACTTTGGTCCCTTAACCATGGGTCCTGCATTAACAATGGGTCCTCCCTTAACTATGGGTTCTGCCTTAACCACGGGTCCTTCCTTAACCATGGGTCCTGCCTTAACCATGGGATATGCCTTAACCATGGGTCCTGCCTTACTCATGGATCTTAACTTAACCATGGGATATGCCTTAACCATGGGTCCTACCTTAACCATGGGTCCAGCATTAACAATGGTTCCTGCCTTAACTATGGGTCCCGCCTGCCTTAACCATGGGTCCTGCCTCAACTTTGGTCCCTTAACAATGGGTCCAGCCTTAACAATAGGTCCTGCCTTAACTATGGGTCCTGCCTTAACCACGGGTCCTTCCTTAACCATGGGTCCTGCCTTAACCATGGGATATGCCTTAACCATGGGTCCTGCCTTACTCATGGATCTTAACTTAACCATGGGATATGCCTTAACCATGGGTCCTACCTTAACCATGGGTCCTGCCATAACCATGGGTCTTACCTTAACCATAGGTCCTGCCTTAACCATGGGCCCTGCCTAACCCATGGGTCTTACCTTAACCATGGGTCCTGCCTTAACCATGGGTCTTATCTTAACCATGGGTCCTGCCTTAACCATGGGATATGCCTTAACCATGGGTCCTACCTTAACCATGGGTCCTGCATTAACAATGGGTCCTCCCTTAACTATGGGTTCTGCCTTAACCACGGGTCCTTCCTTAACCATGGGTCCTGCCTTAACCATGGGATATGCCTTAACCATGGGTCCTGCCTTACTCATGGATCTTAACTTAACCATGGGATATGCCTTAACCATGGGTCCTACCTTACTCATGGATCTTAACTTAACCATGGGATATGCCTTAACCATGGGTCCAGCATTAACAATGGTTCCTGCCTTAACTATGGGTCCCGCCTGCCTTAACCATGGGTCCTGCCTCAACTTTGGTCCCTTAACAATGGGTCCAGCCTTAACAATAGGTCCTGCCTTAACTATGGGTCCTGCCTTAACCACGGGTCCTTCCTTAACCATGGGTCCTGCCTTAACCATGGGATATGCCTTAACCATGGGTCCTGCCTTACTCATGGATCTTAACTTAACCATGGGATATGCCTTAACCATGGGTCCTACCTTAACCATGGGTCCTGCCATAACCATGGGTCTTACCTTAACCATAGGTCCTGCCTTAACCATGGGCCCTGCCTAACCCATGGGTCTTACCTTAACCATGGGTCCTGCCTTAACCATGGGTCTTATCTTAACCATGGGTCCTGCCTTAACCATGGGATATGCCTTAACCATGGGTCCTGCCTTACTCATGGGTCCTAACTTAACCATTGGTCCTGCCTTAACCATGGGTCCTGCATTAACAATGGGTCCTGCCTTAACTATGGGTCCTGCCTTAACTATGGGTCCTGCCTTAACCACGGGTATTCCCTTAACCATGGGTCCTGCCTTAACCGTGGGTCGTGCATTAACCATGGGCCCTGCCTCAACTTTGGGTCCTCCCTTAACCATGGGTCCTGCATTAACAATGGGTCCTCCCTTAACTATGGGTCCTGCCTGCCTTAACCATGGGTCCTGCCTTAACAATAGGTCCTGCCTTAACTATGGGTCCTGCCTTAACTATGGGTCCTGCCATAACCATGGGTCTTACCTTAACCATGGGACGTGCCTTAACCATGGGTCTTACCTTAACCATGGGACGTGCCTTAACCATGGGTCTTACCTTAACCATGGGTCCTGCCTTAACCATGGGTCCTGCCTTAACCATGGGTCCTGCCTTACTCATGGATCTTAACTTAACCATGGGTCCTGCCTTACTCATGGATCTTAACTTAACCATGGGTCCTGCCTTAACCATGGGTCCTGCATTAACCATGGGTGTTACCTTAACCATGGGTCCTGCCTTAACTATGGGTCCTGCCTTAACCACGGGTCCTCCCTTAACCATGGGTCCTGCCTTAACCATGGGTCCTGCCTTAACCATGGGTCCTGCCTTACTCATGGATCTTAACTTAACCATGGGTCCTGCCTTACTCATGGATCTTAACTTAACCATGGGTCCTGCCTTAACCATGGGTCCTGCATTAACCATGGGTGTTACCTTAACCATGGGTCCTGCCTTAACCGTGGGTCGTGCATTAACCATGGGCCCTGCATTAACAATGGGTCCTCCCTTAACCATGGGTCCAGCATTAACAATGGTTCCTGCCTTAACTATGGGTCCCGCCTGCCTTAACCATGGGTCCTGCCTCAACTTTGGGTCCTCCCTTAACCAAGGGTCCTGCATTAACCATGGGCCCTGCCTCAACTTTGGGTCCTCCCTTAACCATGGGTCCTGCATTAACAATGGGTCCTCCCTTAACTATGGGTCCTGCCTGCCTTTACCATGGGTCCTGCCTTAACAATAGGTCCTGCCTTAACTATGGGTCCTGCCTTAACTATGGGTCCTGCCATAACCATGGGTCTTACCTTAACCATGGGACGTGCCTTAACCATGGGTCTTACCTTAACCATGGGACGTGCCTTAACCATGGGTCTTACCTTAACCATGGGTCCTGCCTTAACCATGGGTCCTGCCATAACCATGGGTCCTGCCTTAACCATGGGTCCTGCCTTAACCATGGGTCCTGCCTTAACCATGGGTCCTGCCTTACTCATGGATCTTAACTTAACCATGGGTCCTGCCTTACTCATGGATCTTAACTTAACCATGGGTCCTGCCTTAACCATGGGTCCTGCATTAACCATGGGTGTTACCTTAACCATGGGTCCTGCCTTAACTATGGGTCCTGCCTTAACCACGGGTCCTCCCTTAACCATGGGTCCTGCCTTAACCGTGGGTCGTGCATTAACCATGGGCCCTGCATTAACAATGGGTCCTCCCTTAACCATGGGTCCAGCATTAACAATGGTTCCTGCCTTAACCATGGGTCCCGCCTGCCTTAACCAGGGTCCTGCCTCAACTTTGGGTCCTCCCTTAACCATGGGTCCTGCATTAACAATGGGTCCTCCCTTAACTATGGGTTCTGCCTGCCTTAACCATGGGTCCAGCCTTAACAATAGGTCCTGCCTTAACTATGGGTCCTGCCTTAACTATGGGTCCTGCCTTAACCACGGGTCCTTCCTTAACTATGGGTCCTGCCTTAACTATGGGTCCTGACTTAACTATGGGTCCTGCCTTAACCACGGGTCCTCCCTTAACCATGGGTCCTGCCTTAACCGTGGGTCCTGCATTAACCATGGGTCCTGCCTTAACCATGGGTCCTGCCATAACCATGGGTCCTGCCTTAACCATGGGTCCTACCTTAACCATGGGTCCTGCCATAACCATAGGTCTTACCTTAACCATAGGTCCTGCCTTAACCATGGGCCCTGCCTAACCCATGGGTCTTACCTTAACCATGGGTCCTGCCTTAACCATGGGTCTTATCTTAACCATTGGTCCTGCCTTAACCATGGGATATGCCTTAACCATGGGTCCTGCCTTACTCATGGGTCTTAACTTAACCATTGGCCCTGCCTTAACCACGGGTCCTTCCTTAACCATGGGTCCTGCCTTAACCATGGGATATGCCTTAACCATGGGTCCTGCCTTACTCATGGATCTTAACTTAACTATGGGTCCTGCCTTAACTATGGGTCCTGACTTAACTATGGGTCCTGCCTTAACCACGGGTCCTCCCTTAACCATGGGTCCTGCCTTAACCGTGGGTCCTGCATTAACCATGGGTCCTGCCTTAACCATGGGTCCTGCCATAACCATGGGTCCTGCCTTAACCATGGGTCCTACCTTAACCATGGGTCCTGCCATAACCATAGGTCTTACCTTAACCATAGGTCCTGCCTTAACCATGGGCCCTGCCTAACCCATGGGTCTTACCTTAACTATGGGTCCTGCCTTAACTATGGGTCCTGACTTAACTATGGGTCCTGCCTTAACCACGGGTCCTCCCTTAACCATGGGTCCTGCCTTAACCGTGGGTCCTGCATTAACCATGGGTCCTGCCTTAACCATGGGTCCTGCCATAACCATGGGTCCTGCCTTAACCATGGGTCCTACCTTAACCATGGGTCCTGCCATAACCATAGGTCTTACCTTAACCATGGGTCCTGCCTTACTCATGGATCTTAACTTAACCATGGGTCCTGCCTTAACCATGGGTCCTGCATTAACCATGGGTGTTACCTTAACCATGGGTCCTGCCTTAACTATGGGTCCTGCCTTAACCACGGGTCCTCCCTTAACCATGGGTCCTGCCTTAACCATGGGTCCTGCCTTAACCATGGGTCCTGCCTTACTCATGGATCTTAACTTAACCATGGGTCCTGCCTTACTCATGGATCTTAACTTAACCATGGGTCCTGCCTTAACCGTGGGTCCTGCATTAACCATGGGTCCTGCCTTAACCATGGGTCCTGCCATAACCATGGGTCCTGCCTTAACCATGGGTCCTACCTTAACCATGGGTCCTGCCATAACCATAGGTCTTACCTTAACCATAGGTCCTGCCTTAACCATGGGCCCTGCCTAACCCATGGGTCTTACCTTAACCATGGGTCCTGCCATAACCATAGGTCTTACCTTAACCATGGGTCCTGCCTTAACAATAGGTCCTGCCTTAACCACGGGTCCTCCCTTAACCATGGGTCCTGCCTTAACCATGGGTCCTACCTTAACCATGGGTCCTGCCATAACCATAGGTCTTACCTTAACCATGGGTCCTGCCTTAACAATAGGTCCTGCCTTAACCACGGGTCCTCCCTTAACCATGGGTCCTGCCTTAACCATGGGTCCTACCTTAACCATGGGTCCTGCCATAACCATAGGTCTTACCTTAACCATGGGTCCTGCCTTACTCATGGATCTTAACTTAACCATGGGTCCTGCCTTAACCGTGGGTCCTGCATTAACCATGGGTCCTGCCTTAACCATGGGTCCTGCCATAACCATGGGTCCTGCCTTAACCATGGGTCCTACCTTAACCATGGGTCCTGCCATAACCATAGGTCTTACCTTAACCATAGGTCCTGCCTTAACCATGGGCCCTGCCTAACCCATGGGTCTTACCTTAACCATGGGTCCTGCCTTAACCATGGGTCTTATCTTAACCATTGGTCCTGCCTTAACCATGGGATATGCCTTAACCATGGGTCCTGCCTTACTCATGGGTCTTAACTTAACCATTGGTCCTGCCTTAACCACGGGTCCTTCCTTAACCATGGGTCCTGCCTTAACCATGGGATATGCCTTAACCATGGGTCCTGCCTTACTCATGGATCTTAACTTAACTATGGGTCCTGCCTTAACTATGGGTCCTGACTTAACTATGGGTCCTGCCTTAACCACGGGTCCTCCCTTAACCATGGGTCCTGCCTTAACCGTGGGTCCTGCATTAACCATGGGTCCTGCCTTAACTATGGGTCCTGCCTTAACCACGGGTCCTCCCTTAACCATGGGTCCTGCCTTAACCGTGGGTCGTGCATTAATCATAGGTCTTACCTTAACCATAGGTCCTGCCTTAACCATGGGCCCTGCCTAACCCATGGGTCTTACCTTAACCATGGGTCCTGCCTTAACCATGGGTCTTATCTTAACCATTGGTCCTGCCTTAACCATGGGATATGCCTTAACCATGGGTCCTGCCTTACTCATGGGTCTTAACTTAACCATTGGTCCTGCCTTAACCATGGGTCCTGCATTAACAATGGGTCCTGCCTTAACTATGGGTCCTGCCTTAACTATGGGTCCTGCCTTAACTATGGGTCCTGCCTTAACCACGGGTCCTCCCTTAACCATGGGTCCTGCCTTAACCGTGGGTCGTGCATTAACCATGGGCCCTGCCTCAACTTTGGGTCCTCCCTTAACCATGGGTCCAGCCTTAACAATAGGTCCTGCCTTAACTATGGGTCCTGCCTTAACTATGGGTCCTGCCTTAACCACGGGTCCTTCCTTAACCATGGGTCCTGCCTTAACCATGGGATATGCCTTAACCATGGGTCCTGCCTTACTCATGGATCTTAACTTAACTATGGGTCCTGCCTTAACTATGGGTCCTGACTTAACTATGGGTCCTGCCTTAACCACGGGTCCTCCCTTAACCATGGGTCCTGCCTTAACCGTGGGTCCTGCATTAACCATGGGTCCTGCCTTAACCATGGGTCCTGCCATAACCATGGGTCCTGCCTTAACCGTGGGTCCTGCATTAACCATGGGTCCTGCCTTAACCATGGGTCCTGCCATAACCATGGGTCCTGCCTTAACCATGGGTCCTACCTTAACCATGGGTCCTGCCATAACCATAGGTCTTACCTTAACCATAGGTCCTGCCTTAACCATGGGCCCTGCCTAACCCATGGGTCTTACCTTAACCATGGGTCCTGCCTTAACCATGGGTCTTATCTTAACCATTGGTCCTGCCTTAACCATGGGATATGCCTTAACCATGGGTCCTGCCTTACTCATGGGTCTTATCTTAACCATTGGTCCTGCCTTAACCATGGGATATGCCTTAACCATGGGTCCTGCCTTACTCATGGGTCTTAACTTAACCATGGGTCCTGCCTTACTCATGGATCTTAACTTAACTATGGGTCCTGCCTTAACTATGGGTCCTGACTTAACTATGGGTCCTGCCTTAACCACGGGTCCTCCCTTAACCATGGGTCCTGCCTTAACCGTGGGTCCTGCATTAACCATGGGTCCTGCCTTAACCATGGGTCCTGCCTTAACCATGGGTCCTACCTGAACCATGGGTCCTGCCATAACCATAGGTCTTACCTTAACCATAGGTCCTGCCTTAACCATGGGTCCTGCCATAACCATGGGTCCTGCCTTAACCGTGGGTCCTGCCTTAACCATGGGCCCTGCCTAACCCATGGGTCTTACCTTAACCATGGGTCCTGCCTTAACCATGGGTCTTATCTTAACCATTGGTCCTGCCTTAACCATGGGATATGCCTTAACCATGGGTCCTGCCTTACTCATGGGTCTTAACTTAACCATTGGTCCTGCCTTAACCATGGGTCCTGCATTAACAATGGGTCCTGCCTTAACTATGGGTCCTGCCTTAACTATGGGTCCTGCCTTAACTATGGGTCCTGCCTTAACCACGGGTCCTCCCTTAACCATGGGTCCTGCCTTAACCGTGGGTCGTGCATTAACCATGGGCCCTGCCTCAACTTTGGGTCCTCCCTTAACCATGGGTCCAGCCTTAACAATAGGTCCTGCCTTAACTATGGGTCCTGCCTTAACTATGGGTCCTGCCTTAACCACGGGTCCTTCCTTAACCATGGGTCCTGCCTTAACCATGGGATATGCCTTAACCATGGGTCCTGCCTTACTCATGGATCTTAACTTAACTATGGGTCCTGCCTTAACTATGGGTCCTGACTTAACTATGGGTCCTGCCTTAACCACGGGTCCTCCCTTAACCATGGGTCCTGCCTTAACCGTGGGTCCTGCATTAACCATGGGTCCTGCCTTAACCATGGGTCCTGCCATAACCATGGGTCCTGCCTTAACCATGGGTCCTACCTTAACCATGGGTCCTGCCATAACCATAGGTCTTACCTTAACCATAGGTCCTGCCTTAACCATGGGCCCTGCCTAACCCATGGGTCTTACCTTAACCATGGGTCCTGCCTTAACCATGGGTCTTATCTTAACCATTGGTCCTGCCTTAACCATGGGATATGCCTTAACCATGGGTCCTGCCTTACTCATGGGTCTTAACTTAACCATTGGTCCTGCCTTAACCACGGGTCCTTCCTTAACCATGGGTCCTGCCTTAACCATGGGATATGCCTTAACCATGGGTCCTGCCTTACTCATGGATCTTAACTTAACTATGGGTCCTGCCTTAACTATGGGTCCTGACTTAACTATGGGTCCTGCCTTAACCACGGGTCCTCCCTTAACCATGGGTCCTGCCTTAACCGTGGGTCCTGCATTAACCATGGGTCCTGCCTTAACCATGGGTCCTGCCATAACCATGGGTCCTGCCTTAACCATGGGTCCTACCTTAACCATGGGTCCTGCCATAACCATAGGTCTTACCTTAACCATAGGTCCTGCCTTAACCATGGGCCCTGCCTAACCCATGGGTCTTACCTTAACTATGGGTCCTGCCTTAACTATGGGTCCTGACTTAACTATGGGTCCTGCCTTAACCACGGGTCCTCCCTTAACCATGGGTCCTGCCTTAACCGTGGGTCCTGCATTAACCATGGGTCCTGCCTTAACCATGGGTCCTGCCATAACCATGGGTCCTGCCTTAACCATGGGTCCTACCTTAACCATGGGTCCTGCCATAACCATAGGTCTTACCTTAACCATAGGTCCTGCCTTAACCATGGGCCCTGCCTAACCCATGGGTCTTACCTTAACCATGGGTCCTGCCTTAACCATGGGTCTTATCTTAACCATTGGTCCTGCCTTAACCATGGGATATGCCTTAACCATGGGTCCTGCCTTAACCGTGGGTCGTGCATTAACCATGGGCCCTGCCTCAACTTTGGGTCCTCCCTTAACCATGGGGCCTGCATTAACAATGGGTCCTCCCTTAACTATGGGTCCTGCCTGCCTTAACCATGGGTCCTGCCTTAACAATAGGTCCTGCCTTAACTATGGGTCCTGCCTTAACTATGGGTCCTGCCATAACCATGGGTCTTACCTTAACCATGGGTCCAGCATTAACAATGGGTCCTCCCTTAACTATGGGTCCTGCCTGCCTTAACCATGGGTCCTGCCTTAACAATAGGTCCTGCCTTAACTATGGGTCCTGCCTTAACTATGGGTCCTGCCATAACCATGGGTCTTACCTTAACCATGGGTCCAGCATTAACAATGGGTTCTGCCTTAACCATGGGTCCTGCCTTAACCATGGGTCCTGCCATAACCATGGGTCCTGCCTTAACCATGGGTCCTGCCTTAACCATGGGTCCTGCCTTAACTATGGGTCCTGCCTTAACCATGTGTCCTGCCTTAACTATGGGTCCTGCCTTAACCATGGGTCCTGCCTTAACCATGGGTCCTGCCATAACCATGGGTCTTACCTTAACCATAGGTCCTGCCTTAACCATGGGCCCTGCCTAGCCCATGGGTCTTACCTTAACCATGGGTCCTGCCTTAACCATGGGTCTTATCTTAACCATGGGTCCTGCCTTAACCATGGGATATGCCTTAACCATGGGCCCTGCCTAGCCCATGGGTCTTACCTTAACCATGGGTCCTGCCTTAACCATGGGTCTTATCTTAACCATGGGTCCTGCCTTAACCATGGGATATGCCTTAACCATGGGTCCTGCCTTACTCATGGGTCTTAACTTAACCATTGGTCCTGCCTTACTCATGGATCTTAACTTAACCATGGGTCCTGCCTTACTCATGAATCTTAACTTAACCATGGGTCCTGCCTTAACCATGGGTCCTGCATTAACCATGGGTGTTACCTTAACCATGGGTCCTGCCTTAACTATGGGTCCTGCCTTAACCACGGGTCCTCCCTTAACCATGGGTCCTGCCTTACTCATGAATCTTAACTTAACCATGGGTCCTGCCTTAACCATGGGTCCAGCATTAACAATGGGTTCTGCCTTAACCATGGGTCCTGCATTAACCATGGGTGTTACCTTAACCATGGGTCCTGCCTTAACTATGGGTCCTGCCTTAACCACGGGTCCTCCCTTAACCATGGGTCTTATCTTAACCATGGGTCCTGCCTTAACCATGGGTGTTACCTTAACCATGGGTCCTGCCTTACTCATGAATCTTAACTTAACCATGGGTCCTGCCTTAACCATGGGTCCAGCATTAACAATGGGTTCTGCCTTAACCATGGGTCCTGCATTAACCATGGGTGTTACCTTAACCATGGGTCCTGCCTTAACTATGGGTCCTGCCTTAACCACGGGTCCTCCCTTAACCATGGGTCTTATCTTAACCATGGGTCCTGCCTTAACCATGGGATATGCCTTAACCATGGGCCCTGCCTAGCCCATGGGTCTTACCTTAACCATGGGTCCTGCCTTAACCATGGGTCTTATCTTAACCATGGGTCCTGCCTTAACCATGGGATATGCCTTAACCATGGGTCCTGCCTTACTCATGGGTCTTAACTTAACCATTGGTCCTGCCTTACTCATGGATCTTAACTTAACCATGGGTCCTGCCTTACTCATGAATCTTAACTTAACCATGGGTCCTGCCTTAACCATGGGTCCTGCATTAACCATGGGTGTTACCTTAACCATGGGTCCTGCCTTAACTATGGGTCCTGCCTTAACCACGGGTCCTCCCTTAACCATGGGTCCTGCCTTAACCGTGGGTCGTGCATTAACCATGGGTGTTACCTTAACCATGGGTCCTGCCTTACTCATGAATCTTAACTTAACCATGGGTCCTGCCTTAACCATGGGTCCAGCATTAACAATGGGTTCTGCCTTAACCATGGGTCCTGCATTAACCATGGGTGTTACCTTAACCATGGGTCCTGCCTTAACTATGGGTCCTGCCTTAACCACGGGTCCTCCCTTAACCATGGGTCCTGCCTTAACCGTGGGTCGTGCATTAACCATGGGTGTTACCTTAACCATGGGTCCTGCCTTACTCATGAATCTTAACTTAACCATGGGTCCTGCCTTAACCATGGGTCCTGCATTAACCATGGGTGTTACCTTAACCATGGGTCCTGCCTTAACTATGGGTCCTGCCTTAACCATGGGTCCTGCCTTAACCATGGGTCCTGCCATAACCATGGGTCTTACCTTAACCATAGGTCCTGCCTTAACCATGGGCCCTGCCTAGCCCATGGGTCTTACCTTAACCATGGGTCCTGCCTTAACCATGGGTCTTATCTTAACCATGGGTCCTGCCTTAACCATGGGATATGCCTTAACCATGGGTCCTGCCTTACTCATGGGTCTTAACTTAACCATTGGTCCTGCCTTACTCATGGATCTTAACTTAACCATGGGTCCTGCCTTACTCATGAATCTTAACTTAACCATGGGTCCTGCCTTAACCATGGGTCCTGCATTAACCATGGGTGTTACCTTAACCATGGGTCCTGCCTTAACCATGGGTCCTGCCTTACTCATGGATCTTAACTTAACTATGGGTCCTGCCTTAACTATGGGTCCTGACTTAACTATGGGTCCTGCCTTAACCACGGGTCCTCCCTTAACCATGGGTCCTGCCTTAACCGTGGGTCCTGCATTAACCATGGCTCCTGCCTTAACCATGGGTCCTGCCATAACCATGGGTCCTGCCTTAACCATGGGTCCTACCTTAACCATGGGTCCTGCCATAACCATAGGTCTTACCTTAACCATAGGTCCTGCCTTAACCATGGGCCCTGCCTAACCCATGGGTCTTACCTTAACCATGGGTCCTGCCTTAACCATGGGTCTTATCTTAACCATTGGTCCTGCCTTAACCATGGGATATGCCTTAACCATGGGTCCTGCCTTACTCATGGGTCTTAACTTAACCATTGGTCCTGCCTTACTCATGGATCTTAACTTAACCATGGGTCCTGCCTTACTCATGAATCTTAACTTAACCATGGGTCCTGCCTTAACCATGGGTCCTGCATTAACCATGGGTGTTACCTTAACCATGGGTCCTGCCTTAACCATGGGTCCTGCCTTACTCATGGATCTTAACTTAACTATGGGTCCTGCCTTAACTATGGGTCCTGACTTAACTATGGGTCCTGCCTTAACCACGGGTCCTCCCTTAACCATGGGTCCTGCCTTAACCGTGGGTCCTGCATTAACCATGGCTCCTGCCTTAACCATGGGTCCTGCCATAACCATGGGTCCTGCCTTAACCATGGGTCCTACCTTAACCATGGGTCCTGCCATAACCATAGGTCTTACCTTAACCATAGGTCCTGCCTTAACCATGGGCCCTGCCTAACCCATGGGTCTTACCTTAACCATGGGTCCTGCCTTAACCATGGGTCTTATCTTAACCATTGGTCCTGCCTTAACCATGGGATATGCCTTAACCATGGGTCCTGCCTTACTCATGGGTCTTAACTTAACCATTGGTCCTGCCTTAACCATGGGTCCTGCATTAACAATGGCTCCTGCCTTAACTATGGGTCCTGCCTTAACTATGGGTCCTGCCTTAACTATGGGTCCTGCCTTAACCACGGGTCCTCCCTTAACCATGGGTCCTGCCTTAACCGTGGGTCGTGCATTAACCATGGGCCCTGCCTCAACTTTGGGTCTTCCCTTAACCATGGGGCCTGCATTAACAATGGGTCCTCCCTTAACTATGGGTCCTGCCTGCCTTAACCATGGGTCCTGCCTTAACAATAGGTCCTGCCTTAACTATGGGTCCTGCCTTAACTATGGGTCCTGCCATAACCATGGGTCTTACCTTAACCATGGGTCCAGCATTAACAATGGGTCCTCCCTTAACTATGGGTCCTGCCTGCCTTAACCATGGGTCCTGCCTTAACAATAGGTCCTGCCTTAACTATGGGTCCTGCCTTAACTATGGGTCCTGCCATAACCATGGGTCTTACCTTAACCATGGGTCCAGCATTAACAATGGGTTCTGCCTTAACCATGGGTCCTGCCTTAACCATGGGTCCTGCCATAACCATGGGTCCTGCCTTAACCATGGGTCCTGCCTTAACCATGGGTCCTGCCTTAACTATGGGTCCTGCCTTAACCATGTGTCCTGCCTTAACTATGGGTCCTGCCTTAACCATGGGTCCTGCCTTAACCATGGGTCCTGCCATAACCATGGGTCTTACCTTAACCATAGGTCCTGCCTTAACCATGGGCCCTGCCTAGCCCATGGGTCTTACCTTAACCATGGGTCCTGCCTTAACCATGGGTCTTATCTTAACCATGGGTCCTGCCTTAACCATGGGATATGCCTTAACCATGGGCCCTGCCTAGCCCATGGGTCTTACCTTAACCATGGGTCCTGCCTTAACCATGGGTCTTATCTTAACCATGGGTCCTGCCTTAACCATGGGATATGCCTTAACCATGGGTCCTGCCTTACTCATGGGTCTTAACTTAACCATTGGTCCTGCCTTACTCATGGATCTTAACTTAACCATGGGTCCTGCCTTACTCATGAATCTTAACTTAACCATGGGTCCTGCCTTAACCATGGGTCCTGCATTAACCATGGGTGTTACCTTAACCATGGGTCCTGCCTTAACTATGGGTCCTGCCTTAACCACGGGTCCTCCCTTAACCATGGGTCCTGCCTTAACCGTGGGTCGTGCATTAACCATGGGTGTTACCTTAACCATGGGTCCTGCCTTACTCATGAATCTTAACTTAACCATGGGTCCTGCCTTAACCATGGGTCCAGCATTAACAATGGGTTCTGCCTTAACCATGGGTCCTGCATTAACCATGGGTGTTACCTTAACCATGGGTCCTGCCTTAACTATGGGTCCTGCCTTAACCACGGGTCCTCCCTTAACCATGGGTCCTGCCTTAACCGTGGGTCGTGCATTAACCATGGGTGTTACCTTAACCATGGGTCCTGCCTTACTCATGAATCTTAACTTAACCATGGGTCCTGCCTTAACCATGGGTCCTGCATTAACCATGGGTGTTACCTTAACCATGGGTCCTGCCTTAACTATGGGTCCTGCCTTAACCATGGGTCCTGCCTTAACCATGGGTCCTGCCATAACCATGGGTCTTACCTTAACCATAGGTCCTGCCTTAACCATGGGCCCTGCCTAGCCCATGGGTCTTACCTTAACAATGGGTCCTCCCTTAACTATGGGTCCTGCCTGCCTTAACCATGGGTCCTGCCTTAACAATAGGTCCTGCCTTAACTATGGGTCCTGCCTTAACTATGGGTCCTGCCATAACCATGGGTCTTACCTTAACCATGGGTCCAGCATTAACAATGGGTTCTGCCTTAACCATGGGTCCTGCCTTAACCATGGGTCCTGCCATAACCATGGGTCCTGCCTTAACCATGGGTCCTGCCTTAACCATGGGTCCTGCCTTAACTATGGGTCCTGCCTTAACCATGTGTCCTGCCTTAACTATGGGTCCTGCCTTAACCATGGGTCCTGCCTTAACCATGGGTCCTGCCATAACCATGGGTCTTACCTTAACCATAGGTCCTGCCTTAACCATGGGCCCTGCCTAGCCCATGGGTCTTACCTTAACCATGGGTCCTGCCTTAACCATGGGTCTTATCTTAACCATGGGTCCTGCCTTAACCATGGGATATGCCTTAACCATGGGCCCTGCCTAGCCCATGGGTCTTACCTTAACCATGGGTCCTGCCTTAACCATGGGTCTTATCTTAACCATGGGTCCTGCCTTAACCATGGGATATGCCTTAACCATGGGTCCTGCCTTACTCATGGGTCTTAACTTAACCATTGGTCCTGCCTTACTCATGGATCTTAACTTAACCATGGGTCCTGCCTTACTCATGAATCTTAACTTAACCATGGGTCCTGCCTTAACCATGGGTCCTGCATTAACCATGGGTGTTACCTTAACCATGGGTCCTGCCTTAACTATGGGTCCTGCCTTAACCACGGGTCCTCCCTTAACCATGGGTCCTGCCTTAACCGTGGGTCGTGCATTAACCATGGGTGTTACCTTAACCATGGGTCCTGCCTTACTCATGAATCTTAACTTAACCATGGGTCCTGCCTTAACCATGGGTCCAGCATTAACAATGGGTTCTGCCTTAACCATGGGTCCTGCATTAACCATGGGTGTTACCTTAACCATGGGTCCTGCCTTAACTATGGGTCCTGCCTTAACCACGGGTCCTCCCTTAACCATGGGTCCTGCCTTAACCGTGGGTCGTGCATTAACCATGGGTGTTACCTTAACCATGGGTCCTGCCTTACTCATGAATCTTAACTTAACCATGGGTCCTGCCTTAACCATGGGTCCTGCATTAACCATGGGTGTTACCTTAACCATGGGTCCTGCCTTAACTATGGGTCCTGCCTTAACCATGGGTCCTGCCTTAACCATGGGTCCTGCCATAACCATGGGTCTTACCTTAACCATAGGTCCTGCCTTAACCATGGGCCCTGCCTAGCCCATGGGTCTTACCTTAACCATGGGTCCTGCCTTAACCATGGGTCTTATCTTAACCATGGGTCCTGCCTTAACCATGGGATATGCCTTAACCATGGGTCCTGCCTTAACCGTGGGTCGTGCATTAACCATGGGTGTTACCTTAACCATGGGTCCTGCCTTACTCATGAATCTTAACTTAACCATGGGTCCTGCCTTAACCATGGGTCCTGCATTAACCATGGGTGTTACCTTAACCATGGGTCCTGCCTTAACTATGGGTCCTGCCTTAACCATGGGTCCTGCCTTAACCATGGGTCCTGCCATAACCATGGGTCTTACCTTAACCATAGGTCCTGCCTTAACCATGGGCCCTGCCTAGCCCATGGGTCTTACCTTAACCATGGGTCCTGCCTTAACCATGGGTCTTATCTTTACCATGGGTCCTGCCTTAACCATGGGATATGCCTTAACCATGGGTCCTGCCTTACTCATGGGTCTTAACTTAACCATTGGTCCTGCCTTACTCATGGATCTTAACTTAACCATGGGTCCTGCCTTACTCATGAATCTTAACTTAACCATGGGTCCTGCCTTAACCATGGGTCCTGCATTAACCATGGGTGTTACCTTAACCATGGGTCCTGCCTTAACTATGGGTCCTGCCTTAACCACGGGTCCTCCCTTAACCATGGGTCCTGCCTTAACCGTGGGTCGTGCATTAACCATGGGTCCTGCCTTAACCGTGGGTCGTGCATTAACCATGGGCCCTGCATTAACAATGGGTCCTCCCTTAACCATGGGTCCAGCATTAACAATGGTTCCTGCCTTAACTATGGGTCCCGCCTGCCTTAACCATGGGTCCTGCCTCAACTTTGGTCCCTTAACCATGGGTCCTGCATTAACAATGGGTCCTCCCTTAACTATGGGTTCTGCCTTGACCACGGGTCCTTCCTTAACCATGGGTCCTGCCTTAACCATGGGATATGCCTTAACCATGGGTCCTACCTTAACCACGGGTCCTTCCTTAACCATGGGTCCTGCCTTAACCATGGGATATGCCTTAACCATGGGTCCTGCCTTAACCATGGGTCTTATCTTAACCATGGGTCCTGCCTTAACCATGGGATATGCCTTAACCATGGGTCCTGCCTTACTCATGGGTCTTAACTTAACCATTGGTCCTGCCTTACTCATGGATCTTAACTTAACCATGGGTCCTGCCTTACTCATGAATCTTAACTTAACCATGGGTCCTGCCTTAACCATGGGTCCTGCATTAACCATGGGTGTTACCTTAACCATGGGTCCTGCCTTAACTATGGGTCCTGCCTTAACCACGGGTCCTCCCTTAACCATGGGTCCTGCCTTAACCGTGGGTCGTGCATTAACCATGGGTCCTGCCTTAACCGTGGGTCGTGCATTAACCATGGGCCCTGCATTAACAATGGGTCCTCCCTTAACCATGGGTCCAGCATTAACAATGGTTCCTGCCTTAACTATGGGTCCCGCCTGCCTTAACCATGGGTCCTGCCTCAACTTTGGTCCCTTAACCATGGGTACTGCATTAACAATGGGTCCTCCCTTAACTATGGGTTCTGCCTTAACCACGGGTCCTTCCTTAACCATGGGTCCTGCCTTAACCATGGGATATGCCTTAACCATGGGTCCTACCTTAACCACGGGTCCTTCCTTAACCATGGGTCCTGCCTTAACCATGGGATATGCCTTAACCATGGGTCCTGCCTTAACCATGGGATATGCCTTAACCATGGGTCCTGCCTTACTCATGGATCTTAACTTAACCATGGGATATGCCTTAACCATGGGTCCTACCTTAACCATGGGTCCAGCATTAACAATGGATCCTGCCTTAACCATGGGTCCTGCCTTACTCATGGGTCTTAACTTAACCATTGGTCCTGCCTTAACCATGGGTCCTGCATTAACAATGGGTCCTGCCTTAACTATGGGTCCTGCCTTAACTATGGGTCCTGCCGTAACTATGGGTCCTGCCTTAACTATGGGTCCTGCCTTAACTATGGGTCCTGCCTTAACCACGGGTCCTCCCTTAACCATCGGTCCTGCCTTAACCGTGGGTCGTGCATTAACCATGGGCCCTGCCTCAACTTTGGGTCCTCCCTTAACCATGGGTCCTGCATTAACAATGGGTCCTCCCTTAACTATGGGTCCTGCCTGCCTTAACCGTGGGTCCTGCCTTAACAATAGGTCCTGCCTTAACTATGGGTCCTGCCTTAACTATGGGTCCTGCATTAACCATGGGTGTTACCTTAACCATGGGTCCTGCCTTAACTATGGGTCCTGCCTTAACCACGGGTCCTCCCTTAACCATGGGTCCTGCCTTAACCGTGGGTCGTGCATTAACCATGGGTCCTGCCTTAACCGTGGGTCGTGCATTAACCATGGGCCCTGCATTAACAATGGGTCCTCCCTTAACCATGGGTCCAGCATTAACAATGGTTCCTGCCTTAACTATGGGTCCCGCCTGCCTTAACCATGGGTCCTGCCTCAACTTTGGTCCCTTAACCATGGGTCCTGCATTAACAATGGGTCCTCCCTTAACTATGGGTTCTGCCTTAACCACGGGTCCTTCCTTAACCATGGGTCCTGCCTTAACCGTGGGTCCTGCATTAACCATGGGTCCTGCCTTAACCATGGGTCCTGCCATAACCATGGGTCCTGCCTTAACCATGGGTCCTACCTTAACCATGGGTCCTGCCATAACCATAGGTCTTACCTTAACCATAGGTCCTGCCTTAACCATGGGCCCTGCCTAACCCATGGGTCTTACCTTAACCATGGGTCCTGCCTTAACCATGGGTCTTATCTTAACCATTGGTCCTGCCTTAACCATGGGATATGCCTTAACCATGGGTCCTGCCTTACTCATGGGTCTTAACTTAACCATTGGTCCTGCCTTAACCATGGGTCCTGCATTAACAATGGGTCCTGCCTTAACTATGGGTCCAGCCTTAACTATGGGTCCTGCCTTAACTATGGGTCCTGCCTTAACCACGGGTCCTCCCTTAACCATGGGTCCTGCCTTAACCGTGGGTCGTGCATTAACCATGGGCCCTGCCTCAACTTTGGGTCCTCCCTTAACCATGGGTCCAGCCTTAACAATAGGTCCTGCCTTAACTATGGGTCCTGCCTTAACTATGGGTCCTGCCTTAACCACGGGTCCTTCCTTAACCATGGGTCCTGCCTTAACCATGGGATATGCCTTAACCATGGGTCCTGCCTTACTCATGGATCTTAACTTAACTATGGGTCCTGCCTTAACTATGGGTCCTGACTTAACTATGGGTCCTGCCTTAACCACGGGTCCTCCCTTAACCATGGGTCCTGCCTTAACCGTGGGTCCTGCATTAACCATGGGTCCTGCCTTAACCATGGGTCCTGCCATTACCATGGGTCCTGCCTTAACCATGGGTCCTACCTTAACCATGGGTCCTGCCATAACCATAGGTCTTACCTTAACCATAGGTCCTGCCTTAACCATGGGCCCTGCCTAACCCATGGGTCTTACCTTAACCATGGGTCCTGCCTTAACCATGGGTCTTATCTTAACCATTGGTCCTGCCTTAACCATGGGATATGCCTTAACCATGGGTCCTGCCTTACTCATGGGTCTTAACTTAACCATTGGTCCTGCCTTAACCACGGGTCCTTCCTTAACCATGGGTCCTGCCTTAACCATGGGATATGCCTTAACCATGGGTCCTGCCTTACTCATGGATCTTAACTTAACTATGGGTCCTGCCTTAACTATGGGTCCTGACTTAACTATGGGTCCTGCCTTAACCACGGGTCCTCCCTTAACCATGGGTCCTGCCTTAACCGTGGGTCCTGCATTAACCATGGGTCCTGCCTTAACCATGGGTCCTGCCATAACCATGGGTCCTGCCTTAACCATGGGTCCTACCTTAACCATGGGTCCTGCCATAACCATAGGTCTTACCTTAACTATGGGTCCTGCCTTAACTATGGGTCCTGACTTAACTATGGGTCCTGCCTTAACCACGGGTCCTCCCTTAACCATGGGTCCTGCCTTAACCGTGGGTCCTGCATTAACCATGGGTCCTGCCTTAACCATGGGTCCTGCCATAACCATGGGTCCTGCCTTAACCATGGGTCCTACCTTAACCATGGGTCCTGCCATAACCATAGGTCTTACCTTAACCATAGGTCCTGCCTTAACCATGGGCCCTGCCTAACCCATGGGTCTTACCTTAACCATGGGTCCTGCCTTAACCATGGGTCTTATCTTAACCATTGGTCCTGCCTTAACCATGGGATATGTCTTAACCATGGGTCCTGCCTTACTCATGGGTCTTAACTTAACCATTGGTCCTGCCTTAACCACGGGTCCTTCCTTAACCATGGGTCCTGCCTTAACCATGGGATATGCCTTAACCATGGGTCCTGCCTTACTCATGGATCTTAACTTAACTATGGGTCCTGCCTTAACTATGGGTCCTGACTTAACTATGGGTCCTGCCTTAACCACGGGTCCTCCCTTAACCATGGGTCCTGCCTTAACCGTGGGTCCTGCATTAACCATGGCTCCTGCCTTAACCATGGGTCCTGCCATAACCATGGGTCCTGCCTTAACCATGGGTCCTACCTTAACCATGGGTCCTGCCATAACCATAGGTCTTACCTTAACCATAGGTCCTGCCTTAACCATGGGCCCTGCCTAACCCATGGGTCTTACCTTAACCATGGGTCCTGCCTTAACCATGGGTCTTATCTTAACCATTGGTCCTGCCTTAACCATGGGATATGCCTTAACCATGGGTCCTGCCTTACTCATGGGTCTTAACTTAACCATTGGTCTAGCCTTAACCATGGGTCCTGCATTAACAATGGCTCCTGCCTTAACTATGGGTCCTGCCTTAACTATGGGTCCTGCCTTAACTATGGGTCCTGCCTTAACCACGGGTCCTCCCTTAACCATGGGTCCTGCCTTAACCGTGGGTCGTGCATTAACCATGGGCCCTGCCTCAACTTTGGGTCCTCCCTTAACCATGGGGCCTGCATTAACAATGGGTCCTCCCTTAACTATGGGTCCTGCCTGCCTTAACCATGGGTCCTGCCTTAACAATAGGTCCTGCCTTAACTATGGGTCCTGCCTTAACTATGGGTCCTGCCATAACCATGGGTCTTACCTTAACCATGGGTCCAGCATTAACAATGGGTCCTCCCTTAACTATGGGTCCTGCCTGCCTTAACCATGGGTCCTGCCTTAACAATAGGTCCTGCCTTAACTATGGGTCCTGCCTTAACTATGGGTCCTGCCATAACCATGGGTCTTACCTTAACCATGGGTCCAGCATTAACAATGGGTCCTGCCTTAACTATGGGTCCTGCCTTAACTATGGGTCCTGCCTTAACCACGGGTCCTCCCTTAACCATGGGTCCTGCCTTAACCGTGGGTCGTGCATTAACCATGGGCCCTGCCTCAACTTTGGGTCCTCCCTTAACCATGGGTCCAGCCTTAACAATAGGTCCTGCCTTAACTATGGGTCCTGCCTTAACTATGGGTCCTGCCTTAACCACGGGTCCTTCCTTAACCATGGGTCCTGCCTTAACCATGGGATATGCCTTAACCATGGGTCCTGCCTTACTCATGGATCTTAACTTAACTATGGGTCCTGCCTTAACTATGGGTCCTGCCTTAACCATGGGATATGCCTTAACCATGGGTCCTGCCTTACTCATGGGTCTTAACTTAACCATTGGTCCTGCCTTAACCATGGGTCCTGCATTAACAATGGCTCCTGCCTTAACTATGGGTCCTGCCTTAACTATGGGTCCTGCCTTAACTATGGGTCCTGCCTTAACCACGGGTCCTCCCTTAACCATGGGTCCTGCCTTAACCGTGGGTCGTGCATTAACCATGGGCCCTGCCTCAACTTTGGGTCCTCCCTTAACCATGGGGCCTGCATTAACAATGGGTCCTCCCTTAACTATGGGTCCTGCCTGCCTTAACCATGGGTCCTGCCTTAACAATAGGTCCTGCCTTAACTATGGGTCCTGCCTTAACTATGGGTCCTGCCATAACCATGGGTCTTACCTTAACCATGGGTCCAGCATTAACAATGGGTCCTCCCTTAACTATGGGTCCTGCCTGCCTTAACCATGGGTCCTGCCTTAACAATAGGTCCTGCCTTAACTATGGGTCCTGCCTTAACTATGGGTCCTGCCATAACCATGGGTCTTACCTTAACCATGGGTCCAGCATTAACAATGGGTTCTGCCTTAACCATGGGTCCTGCCTTAACCATGGGTCCTGCCATAACCATGGGTCCTGCCTTAACCATGGGTCCTGCCTTAACCATGGGTCCTGCCTTAACTACCTCCCTTAACCATGGGATATGCCTTAACCATGGGTCCTGCCTTACTCATGGATCTTAACTTAACTATGGGTCCTGCCTTAACTATGGGTCCTGACTTAACTATGGGTCCTGCCTTAACCACGGGTCCTCCCTTAACCATGGGTCTTAACTTAACCATTGGTCCTGCCTTAACCATGGGTCCTGCATTAACAATGGCTCCTGCCTTAACTATGGGTCCTGCCTTAACTATGGGTCCTGCCTTAACTATGGGTCCTGCCTTAACCACGGGTCCTCCCTTAACCATGGGTCCTGCCTTAACCGTGGGTCGTGCATTAACCATGGGCCCTGCCTCAACTTTGGGTCCTCCCTTAACCATGGGGCCTGCATTAACAATGGGTCCTCCCTTAACTATGGGTCCTGCCTGCCTTAACCATGGGTCCTGCCTTAACAATAGGTCCTGCCTTAACTATGGGTCCTGCCTTAACTATGGGTCCTGCCATAACCATGGGTCTTACCTTCTTACCTTAACCATGGGTCCAGCATTAACAATGGGTTCTGCCTTAACCATGGGTCCTGCCTTAACCATGGGTCCTGCCATAACCATGGGTCCTGCCTTAACCATGGGTCCTGCCTTAACCATGGGTCCTGCCTTAACTATGGGTCCTGCCTTAACCATGTGTCCTGCCTTAACTATGGGTCCTGCCTTAACCATGGGTCCTGCCTTAACCATGGGTCCTGCCATAACCATGGGTCTTACCTTAACCATAGGTCCTGCCTTAACCATGGGCCCTGCCTAGCCCATGGGTCTTACCTTAACCATGGGTCCTGCCTTAACCATGGGTCTTATCTTAACCATGGGTCCTGCCTTAACCATGGGATATGCCTTAACCATGGGCCCTGCCTAGCCCATGGGTCTTACCTTAACCATGGGTCCTGCCTTAACCATGGGTCTTATCTTAACCATGGGTCCTGCCTTAACCATGGGATATGCCTTAACCATGGGTCCTGCCTTACTCATGGGTCTTAACTTAACCATTGGTCCTGCCTTACTCATGGATCTTAACTTAACCATGGGTCCTGCCTTACTCATGAATCTTAACTTAACCATGGGTCCTGCCTTAACCATGGGTCCTGCATTAACCATGGGTGTTACCTTAACCATGGGTCCTGCCTTAACTATGGGTCCTGCCTTAACCACGGGTCCTCCCTTAACCATGGGTCCTGCCTTAACCGTGGGTCGTGCATTAACCATGGGTGTTACCTTAACCATGGGTCCTGCCTTACTCATGAATCTTAACTTAACCATGGGTCCTGCCTTAACCATGGGTCCAGCATTAACAATGGGTTCTGCCTTAACCATGGGTCCTGCATTAACCATGGGTGTTACCTTAACCATGGGTCCTGCCTTAACTATGGGTCCTGCCTTAACCACGGGTCCTCCCTTAACCATGGGTCCTGCCTTAACCGTGGGTCGTGCATTAACCATGGGTGTTACCTTAACCATGGGTCCTGCCTTACTCATGAATCTTAACTTAACCATGGGTCCTGCCTTAACCATGGGTCCTGCATTAACCATGGGTGTTACCTTAACCATGGGTCCTGCCTTAACTATGGGTCCTGCCTTAACCATGGGTCCTGCCTTAACCATGGGTCCTGCCATAACCATGGGTCTTACCTTAACCATAGGTCCTGCCTTAACCATGGGCCCTGCCTAGCCCATGGGTCTTACCTTAACCATGGGTCCTGCCTTAACCATGGGTCTTATCTTAACCATGGGTCCTGCCTTAACCATGGGATATGCCTTAACCATGGGTCCTGCCTTACTCATGGGTCTTAACTTTACCATTGGTCCTGCCTTACTCATGGATCTTAACTTAACCATGGGTCCTGCCTTACTCATGAATCTTAACTTAACCATGGGTCCTGCCTTAACCATGGGTCCTGCATTAACCATGGGTGTTACCTTAACCATGGGTCCTGCCTTAACTATGGGTCCTGCCTTAACCACGGGTCCTCCCTTAACCATGGGTCCTGCCTTAACCGTGGGTCGTGCATTAACCATGGGTCCTGCCTTAACCGTGGGTCGTGCATTAACCATGGGCCCTGCATTAACAATGGGTCCTCCCTTAACCATGGGTCCAGCATTAACAATGGTTCCTGCCTTAACTATGGGTCCCGCCTGCCTTAACCATGGGTCCTGCCTCAACTTTGGTCCCTTAACCATAGGTCCTGCATTAACAATGGGTCCTCCCTTAACTATGGGTTCTGCCTTAACCACGGGTCCTTCCTTAACCATGGGTCCTGCCTTAACCATGGGATATGCCTTAACCATGGGTCCTACCTTAACCACGGGTCCTTCCTTAACCATGGGTCCTGCCTTAACCATGGGATATGCCTTAACCATGGGTCCTGCCTTACTCATGGATCTTAACTTAACCATGGGATATGCCTTAACCATGGGTCCTACCTTAACCATGGGTCCAGCATTAACAATGGGTCCTGCCTTAACCATGGGTCCTGCCTTACTCATGGGTCTTAACTTAACCATTGGTCCTGCCTTAACCATGGGTCCTGCATTAACAATGGGTCCTGCCTTAACTATGGGTCCTGCCTTAACTATGGGTCCTGCCGTAACTATGGGTCCTGCCTTAACTATGGGTCCTGCCTTAACTATGGGTCCTGCCTTAACCACGGGTCCTCCCTTAACCATCGGTCCTGCCTTAACCGTGGGTCGTGCATTAACCATGGGCCCTGCCTCAACTTTGGGTCCTCCCTTAACCATGGGTCCTGCATTAACAATGGGTCCTCCCTTAACTATGGGTCCTGCCTGCCTTAACCATGGGTCCTGCCTTAACAATAGGTCCTGCCTTAACTATGGGTCCTGCCTTAACTATGGGTCCTGCATTAACCATGGGTGTTACCTTAACCATGGGTCCTGCCTTAACTATGGGTCCTGCCTTAACCACGGGTCCTCCCTTAACCATGGGTCCTGCCTTAACCGTGGGTCGTGCATTAACCATGGGTCCTGCCTTAACCGTGGGTCGTGCATTAACCATGGGCCCTGCATTAACAATGGGTCCTCCCTTAACCATGGGTCCAGCATTAACAATGGTTCCTGCCTTAACTATGGGTCCCGCCTGCCTTAACCATGGGTCCTGCCTCAACTTTGGTCCCTTAACCATGGGTCCTGCATTAACAATGGGTCCTCCCTTAACTATGGGTTCTGCCTTAACCACGGGTCCTTCCTTAACCATGGGTCCTGCCTTAACCATGGGATATGCCTTAACCATGGGTCCTGCCTTACTCATGGATCTTAACTTAACCATGGGATATGCCTTAACCATGGGTCCTACCTTAACCATGGGTCCAGCATTAACAATGGTTCCTGCCTTAACTATGGGTCCCGCCTGCCTTAACCATGGGTCCTGCCTCAACTTTGGTCCCTTAACAATGGGTCCAGCCTTAACAATAGGTCCTGCCTTAACTATGGGTCCTGCCTTAACCACGGGTCCTTCCTTAACCATGGGTCCTGCCTTAACCATGGGATATGCCTTAACCATGGGTCCTGCCTTACTCATGGATCTTAACTTAACCATGGGATATGCCTTAACCATGGGTCCTACCTTACTCATGGATCTTAACTTAACCATGGGATATGCCTTAACCATGGGTCCTACCTTAACCATGGGTCCAGCATTAACAATGGTTCCTGCCTTAACTATGGGTCCCGCCTGCCTTAACCATGGGTCCTGCCTCAACTTTGGTCCCTTAACAATGGGTCCAGCCTTAACAATAGGTCCTGCCTTAACTATGGGTCCTGCCTTAACCACGGGTCCTTCCTTAACCATGGGTCCTGCCTTAACCATGGGATATGCCTTAACCATGGGTCCTGCCTTACTCATGGATCTTAACTTAACCATGGGATATGCCTTAACCATGGGTCCTACCTTAACCATGGGTCCTGCCATAACCATGGGTCTTACCTTAACCATAGGTCCTGCCTTAACCATGGGCCCTGCCTAACCCATGGGTCTTACCTTAACCATGGGTCCTGCCTTAACCATGGGTCTTATCTTAACCATGGGTCCTGCCTTAACCATGGGATATGCCTTAACCATGGGTCCTGCCTTACTCATGGGTCTTAACTTAACCATTGGTCCTGCCTTAACCATGGGTCCTGCATTAACAATGGGTCCTGCCTTAACTATGGGTCCTGCCTTAACTATGGGTCCTGCCTTAACTATGGGTCCTGCCTTAACCACGGGTCCTCCCTTAACCATGGGTCCTGCCTTAACCGTGGGTCGTGCATTAACCATGGGCCCTGCCTCAACTTTGGGTCCTCCCTTAACCATGGGTCCTGCATTAACAATGGGTCCTCCCTTAACTATGGGACCTGCCTGCCTTAACCATGGGTCCTGCCTTAACAATAGGTCCTGCCTTAACTATGGGTCCTGCCTTAACTATGGGTCCTGCCATAACCATGGGTCTTACCTTAACCATGGGACGTGCCTTAACCATGGGTCTTACCTTAACCATGGGACGTGCCTTAACCATGGGTCTTACCTTAACCATGGGTCCTGCCTTAACCATGGGTCCTGCCATAACCATGGGTCCTGCCTTAACCATGGGTCCTGCCTTAACCATGGGTCCTGCCTTAACCATGGGTCCTGCCTTACTCATGGATCTTAACTTAACCATGGGTCCTGCCTTACTCATGGATCTTAACTTAACCATGGGTCCTGCCTTAACCATGGGTCCTGCATTAACCATGGGTGTTACCTTAACCATGGGTCCTGCCTTAACTATGGGTCCTGCCTTAACCACGGGTCCTCCCTTAACCATGGGTCCTGCCATAACCATGGGTCTTACCTTAACCATAGGTCCTGCCTTAACCATGGGCCCTGCCTAGCCCATGGGTCTTACCTTAACCATGGGTCCTGCCTTAACCATGGGTCTTATCTTAACCATGGGTCCTGCCTTAACCATGGGATATGCCTTAACCATGGGTCCTGCCTTACTCATGGGTCTTAACTTAACCATTGGTCCTGCCTTACTCATGGATCTTAACTTGACCATGGGTCCTGCCTTACTCATGAATCTTAACTTAACCATGGGTCCTGCCTTAACCATGGGTCCTGCATTAACCATGGGTGTTACCTTAACCATGGGTCCTGCCTTAACTATGGGTCCTGCCTTAACCACGGGTCCTCCCTTAACCATGGGTCCTGCCTTAACCGTGGGTCGTGCATTAACCATGGGTCCTGCCTTAACCGTGGGTCGTGCATTAACAATGGGCCCTGCATTAACAATGGGTCCTCCCTTAACCATGGGTCCAGCATTAACAATGGTTCCTGCCTTAACTATGGGTCCCGCCTGCCTTAACCATGGGTCCTGCCTCAACTTTGGTCCCTTAACCATGGGTCCTGCATTAACAATGGGTCCTCCCTTAACTATGGGTTCTGCCTTAACCACGGGTCCTTCCTTAACCATGGGTCCTGCCTTAACCATGGGATATGCCTTAACCATGGGTCCTGCCTTACTCATGGATCTTAACTTAACCATGGGATATGCCTTAACCATGGGTCCTACCTTAACCATGGGTCCTGCCATAACCATGGGTCTTACCTTAACCATAGGTCCTGCCTTAACCATGGGCCCTGCCTAACCCATGGGTCTTACCTTAACCATGGGTCCTGCCTTAACCATGGGTCTTATCTTAACCATGGGTCCTGCCTTAACCATGGGATATGCCTTAACCATGGGTCCTACCTTAACCATGGGTCCTGCATTAACAATGGGTCCTCCCTTAACTATGGGTTCTGCCTTAACCACGGGTCCTTCCTTAACCATGGGTCCTGCCTTAACCATGGGATATGCCTTAACCATGGGTCCTGCCTTACTCATGGATCTTAACTTAACCATGGGATATGCCTTAACCATGGGTCCTACCTTACTCATGGATCTTAACTTAACCATGGGATATGCCTTAACCATGGGTCCTACCTTAACCATGGGTCCAGCATTAACAATGGTTCCTGCCTTAACTATGGGTCCCGCCTGCCTTAACCATGGGTCCTGCCTCAACTTTGGTCCCTTAACAATGGGTCCAGCCTTAACAATAGGTCCTGCCTTAACTATGGGTCCTGCCTTAACCACGGGTCCTTCCTTAACCATGGGTCCTGCCTTAACCATGGGATATGCCTTAACCATGGGTCCTGCCTTACTCATGGATCTTAACTTAACCATGGGATATGCCTTAACCATGGGTCCTACCTTAACCATGGGTCCTGCCATAACCATGGGTCTTACCTTAACCATAGGTCCTGCCTTAACCATGGGCCCTGCCTAACCCATGGGTCTTACCTTAACCATGGGTCCTGCCTTAACCATGAGTCTTATCTTAACCATGGGTCCTGCCTTAACCATGGGATATGCCTTAACCATGGGTCCTGCCTTACTCATGGGTCTTAACTTAACCATTGGTCCTGCCTTAACCATGGGTCCTGCATTAACAATGGGTCCTGCCTTAACTATGGGTCCTGCCTTAACTATGGGTCCTGCCTTAACTATGGGTCCTGCCTTAACCACGGGTCCTCCCTTAACCATGGGTCCTGCCTTAACCGTGGGTCGTGCATTAACCATGGGCCCTGCCTCAACTTTGGGTCCTCCCTTAACCATGGGTCCTGCATTAACAATGGGTCCTCCCTTAACTATGGGTCCTGCCTGCCTTAACCATGGGTCCTGCCTTAACAATAGGTCCTGCCTTAACAATAGGTCCTGCCTTAACTATGGGTCCTGCCTTAACTATGGGTCCTGCCATAACCATGGGTCTTACCTTAACCATGGGAGGTGCCTTAACCATGGGTCTTACCTTAACCATGGGACGTGCCTTAACCATGGGTCCTGCCTTAACCATGGGTCCTGCCTTAACCATGGGTCCTGCCTTAACCATGGGTCCTGCCTTACTCATGGATCTTAACTTAACCATGGGTCCTGCCTTACTCATGGATCTTAACTTAACCATGGGTCCTGCCTTAACCATGGGTCCTGCATTAACCATGGGTGTTACCTTAACCATGGGTCCTGCCTTAACCGTGGGTCGTGCATTAACCATGGGCCCTGCATTAACAATGGGTCCTCCCTTAACCATGGGTCCAGCATTAACAATGGTTCCTGCCTTAACTATGGGTCCCGCCTGCCTTAACCATGGGTCCTGCCTCAACTTTGGGTCCTCCCTTAACCATGGGTCCTGCATTAACAATGGGTCCTCCCTTAACTATGGGTTCTGCCTGCCTTAACCATGGGTCCAGCCTTAACAATAGGTCCTGCCTTAACTATGGGTCCTGCCTTAACTATGGGTCCTGCCTTAACCACGGGTCCTTCCTTAACCATGGGTCCTGCCTTAACCATGGGATATGCCTTAACCATGGGTCCTGCCTTACTCATGGATCTTAACTTAACTATGGGTCCTGCCTTAACTATGGGTCCTGACTTAACTATGGGTCCTGCCTTAACCACGGGTCCTCCCTTAACCATGGGTCCTGCCTTAACCGTGGGTCCTGCATTAACCATGGGTCCTGCCTTAACCATGGGTCCTGCCATAACCATGGGTCCTGCCTTAACCATGGGTCCTACCTTAACCATGGGTCCTGCCATAACCATAGGTCTTACCTTAACCATAGGTCCTGCCTTAACCATGGGCCCTGCCTAACCCATGGGTCTTACCTTAACCATTGGTCCTGCCTTAACCACGGGTCCTTCCTTAACCATGGGTCCTGCCTTAACCATGGGATATGCCTTAACCATGGGTTCTGCCTTACTCATGGATCTTAACTTAACTATGGGTCCTGCCTTAACTATGGGTCCTGACTTAACTATGGGTCCTGCCTTAACCACGGGTCCTCCCTTAACCATGGGTCCTGCCTTAACCGTGGGTCCTGCATTAACCATGGGTCCTGCCTTAACCACGGGTCCTCCCTTAACCATGGGTCCTGCCTTAACCGTGGGTCCTGCATTAACCATGGGTCCTGCCTTAACCATGGGTCCTGCCATAACCATGGGTCCTGCCTTAACCATGGGTCCTACCTTAACCATGGGTCCTGCCATAACCATAGGTCTTACCTTAACCATAGGTTCTGCCTTAACCATGGGCCCTGCCTAACCCATGGGTCTTACCTTAACCATGGGTCCTGCCTTAACCATGGGTCTTATCTTAACCATTGGTCCTGCCTTAACCATGGGATATGCCTTAACCATGGGTCCTGCCTTACTCATGGGTCTTAACTTAACCATTGGTCCTGCCTTAACCATGGGTCCTGCATTAACAATGGGTCCTGCCTTAACTATGGGTCCTGCCTTAACTATGGGTCCTGCCTTAACTATGGGTCCTGCCTTAACCACGGGTCCTCCCTTAACCATGGGTCCTGCCTTAACCGTGGGTCGTGCATTAACCATGGGCCCTGCCTCAACTTTGGGTCCTCCCTTAACCATGGGGCCTGCATTAACAATGGGTCCTCCCTTAACTATGGGTCCTGCCTGCCTTAACCATGGGTCCTGCCTTAACAATAGGTCCTGCCTTAACTATGGGTCCTGCTTTAACCATGGGTCTTACCTTAACCATGGGTCCTGCCTTAACCATGGGTCCTGCCATAACCATGGGTCCTGCCTTAACCATGGGTCCTGCCTTAACCATGGGTCCTGCCTTAACTATGGGTCCTGCCTTAACCATGTGTCCTGCCTTAACTATGGGTCCTGCCTTAACCATGGGTCCTGCCTTAACCATGGGTCCTACCTTAACCATGGGTCCTGCCATAACCATGGGTCTTACCTTAACCATAGGTCCTGCCTTAACCATGGGCCCTGCCTAGCCCATGGGTCTTACCTTAACCATGGGTCCTGCCTTAACCATGGGTCTTACCTTAACCATGGGACGTGCCTTAACCATGGGTCTTACCTTAACCATGGGACGTGCCTTAACCATGGGTCTTACCTTAACCATGGGTCCTGCCTTAACCATGGGTCCTGCCTTAACTATGGGTCCTGCCTTAACCATGTGTCCTGCCTTAACTAAGGGTCCTGCCTTAACCATGGGTCCTGCCTTAACCATGGGTCCTACCTTAACCATGGGTCCTGCCAAAACCATGGGTCTTACCTTAACCATAGGTCCTCCCTTAACCATGGGTCCTGCCTTAACCGTGGGTCGTGCATTAACCATGGGCCCTGCATTAACAATGGGTCCTCCCTTAACCATGGGTCCAGCATTAACAATGGTTCCTGCCTTAACTATGGGTCCCGCCTGCCTTAACCATGGGTCCTGCCTCAACTTTGGGTCCTCCCTTAACCATGGGTCCTGCATTAACAATGGGTCCTCCCTTAACTATGGGTTCTGCCTGCCTTAACCATGGGTCCAGCCTTAACAATAGGTCCTGCCTTAACTATGGGTCCTGCCTTAACTATGGGTCCTGCCTTAACCACGGGTCCTTCCTTAACCATGGGTCCTGCCTTAACCATGGGATATGCCTTAACCATGGGTCCTGCCTTACTCATGGATCTTAACTTAACTATGGGTCCTGCCTTAACTATGGGTCCTGACTTAACTATGGGTCCTGCCTTAACCACGGGT
This sequence comes from Pristionchus mayeri, assembly GCA_036245805.1. Classification (NCBI taxonomy): domain Eukaryota; kingdom Metazoa; phylum Nematoda; class Chromadorea; order Rhabditida; family Neodiplogasteridae; genus Pristionchus; species Pristionchus mayeri. The sequence continues at coordinate 385,511 of BTRK01000004.1, read as the reverse complement.
CCTCCCTTAACCATGGGTCCTGCCTTAACCGTGGGTCCTGCATTAACCATGGGTCCTGCCTTAACCATGGGTCCTGCCATAACCATGGGTCCTGCCTTAACCATGGGTCCTACCTTAACCATGGGTCCTGCCATAACCATAGGTCTTACCTTAACCATAGGTCCTGCCTTAACCATGGGCCCTGCCTAACCCATGGGTCTTACCTTAACCATTGGTCCTGCCTTAACCACGGGTCCTTCCTTAACCATGGGTCCTGCCTTAACCATGGGATATGCCTTAACCATGGGTCCTGCCTTACTCATGGATCTTAACTTAACTATGGGTCCTGCCTTAACTATGGGTCCTGACTTAACTATGGGTCCTGCCTTAACCACGGGTCCTCCCTTAACCATGGGTCCTGCCTTAACCGTGGGTCCTGCATTAACCATGGGTCCTGCCTTAACCATGGGTCCTGCCATAACCATGGGTCCTGCCTTAACCATGGGTCCTACCTTAACCATGGGTCCTGCCATAACCATAGGTCTTACCTTAACCATAGGTTCTGCCTTAACCATGGGCCCTGCCTAACCCATGGGTCTTACCTTAACCATGGGTCCTGCCTTAACCATGGGTCTTATCTTAACCATTGGTCCTGCCTTATCCATGGGATATGCCTTAACCATGGGTCCTGCCTTACTCATGGGTCTTAACTTAACCATTGGTCCTGCCTTAACCATGGGTCCTGCATTAACAATGGGTCCTGCCTTAACTATGGGTCCTGCCTTAACTATGGGTCCTGCCTTAACTATGGGTCCTGCCTTAACCACGGGTCCTCCCTTAACCATGGGTCCTGCCTTAACCGTGGGTCGTGCATTAACCATGGGCCCTGCCTCAACTTTGGGTCCTCCCTTAACCATGGGGCCTGCATTAACAATGGGTCCTCCCTTAACTATGGGTCCTGCCTGCCTTAACCATGGGTCCTGCCTTAACAATAGGTCCTGCCTTAACTATGGGTCCTGCCATAACCATGGGTCTTACCTTAACCATGGGACGTGCTTTAACCATGGGTCTTACCTTAACCATGGGTCCTGCCTTAACCATGGGTCCTGCCATAACCATGGGTCCTGCCTTAACCATGGGTCCTGCCTTAACCATGGGTCCTGCCTTAACTATGGGTCCTGCCTTAACCATGTGTCCTGCCTTAACTATGGGTCCTGCCTTAACCATGGGTCCTGCCTTAACCATGGGTCCTACCTTAACCATGGGTCCTGCCATAACCATGGGTCTTACCTTAACCATAGGTCCTGCCTTAACCATGGGCCCTGCCTAGCCCATGGGTCTTACCTTAACCATGGGTCCTGCCTTAACCATGGGTCCTGCCTTAACCATGGGTCCTGCCATAACCATGGGTCTTACCTTAACCATGGGACGTGCCTTAACCATGGGTCTTACCTTAACCATGGGTCCTGCCTTAATCATGGGTCCTGCCATAACCATGGGTCCTGCCTTAACCATGTGTCCTGCCTTAACTATGGGTCCTGCCTTAACCATGGGTCCTGCCTTAACCATGGGTCCTACCTTAACCATGGGTCCTGCCATAACCATGGGTCTTACCTTAACCATAGGTCCTGCCTTAACCATGGGCCCTGCCTAACCCATGGGTCTTACCTTAACCATGGGTCCTGCCTTAACCATGGGTCTTATCTTAACCATGGGTCCTGCCTTAACCATGGGATATGCCTTAACCATGGGTCCTGCCTTACTCATGGGTCTTAACTTAACCATTGGTCCTGCCTTAACCATGGGTCCTGCATTAACAATGGGTCCTGCCTTAACTATGGGTTCTGCCTTAACTATGGGTCCTGCCTTAACTATGGGTCCTGCCTTAACCACGGGTCCTGCCTTAACCGTGGGTCGTGCATTAACCATGGGCCCTGCCTCAACTTTGGGTCCTCCCTTAACCATGGGTCCTGCATTAACAATGGGTCCTCCCTTAACTATGGGTCCTGCCTGCCTTAACCATGGGTCCTGCCTTAACAATAGGTCCTGCCTTAACTATGGGTCCTGCCTTAACTATGGGTCCTGCCATAACCATGGGTCTTACCTTAACCATGGGACGTGCCTTAACCATGGGTCTTACCTTAACCATGGGACGTGCCTTAACCATGGGTCTTACCTTAACCATGGGTCCTGCCTTAACCATGGGTCCTGCCATAACCATGGGTCCTGCCTTAACCATGGGTCCTGCCTTAACCATGGGTCCTGCCTTAACCATGGGTCCTGCCTTACTCATGGATCTTAACTTAACCATGGGTCCTGCCTTAACCATGGGTCCTGCATTAACCATGGGTGTTACCTTAACCATGGGTCCTGCCTTAACTATGGGTCCTGCCTTAACCACGGGTCCTCCCTTAACCATGGGTCCTGCCTTAACCGTGGGTCGTGCATTAACCATGGGTCCTGCCTTAACCGTGGGTCGTGCATTAACCATGGGCCCTGCATTAACAATGGGTCCTGCCTTAACTATGGGTCCCGCCTGCCTTAACCATGGGTCCTGCCTCAACTTTGGGTCCTCCCTTAACCATGGGTCCTGCATTAACAACGGGTCCTCCCTTAACTATGGGTTCTGCCTGCCTTAACCATGGGTCCAGCCTTAACAATAGGTCCTGCCTTAACTATGGGTCCTGCCTTAACCACGGGTCCTTCCTTAACCATGGGTCCTGCCTTAACCATGGGATATGCCTTAACCATGGGTCCTGCCTTAACCACGGGTCCTGCCTTAACCGTGGGTCGTGCATTAACCATGGGCCCTGCCTCAACTTTGGGTCCTCCCTTAACCATGGGTCCTGCATTAACAATGGGTCCTCCCTTAACTATGGGTCCTGCCTGCCTTAACCATGGGTCCTGCCTTAACAATAGGTCCTGCCTTAACTATGGGTCCTGCCTTAACTATGGGTCCTGCCATAACCATGGGTCTTACCTTAACCATGGGACGTGCCTTAACCATGGGTCTTACCTTAACCATGGGACGTGCCTTAACCATGGGTCTTACCTTAACCATGGGTCCTGCCTTAACCATGGGTCCTGCCATAACCATGGGTCCTGCCTTAACCATGGGTCCTGCCTTAACCATGGGTCCTGCCTTACTCATGGATCTTAACTTAACCATGGGATATGCCTTAACCATGGGTCCTGCCTTACTCATGGGTCTTAACTTAACCATTGGTCCTGCCTTAACCATGGGTCCTGCATTAACAATGGGTCCTGCCTTAACTATGGGTTCTGCCTTAACTATGGGTCCTGCCTTAACTATGGGTCCTGCCTTAACCACGGGTCCTGCCTTAACCGTGGGTCTTACCTTAACCATAGGTCCTGCCTTAACAATAGGTCCTGCCTTAACTATGGGTCCTGCCTTAACTATGGGTCCTGCCATAACCATGGGTCTTACCTTAACCATGGGACGTGCCTTAACCATGGGTCTTACCTTAACCATGGGACGTGCCTTAACCATGGGTCTTACCTTAACCATGGGTCCTGCCTTAATCATGGGTCCTGCCATAACCATGGGTCCTGCCTTAACCATGGGTCCTGCCTTAACCATGGGTCCTGCCTTAACCATGGGTCCTGCCTTACTCATGGATCTTAACTTAACCATGGGTCCTGCCTTAACCATGGGTCCTGCATTAACCATGGGTGTTACCTTAACCATGGGTCCTGCCTTAACTATGGGTCCTGCCTTAACCACGGGTCCTCCCTTAACCATGGGTCCTGCCTTAACCGTGGGTCGTGCATTAACCATGGGTCCTGCCTTAACCGTGGGTCGTGCATTAACCATGGGCCCTGCATTAACAATGGGTCCTGCCTTAACTATGGGTCCCGCCTGCCTTAACCATGGGTCCTGCCTCAACTTTGGGTCCTCCCTTAACCATGGGTCCTGCATTAACAATGGGTCCTCCCTTAACTATGGGTTCTGCCTGCCTTAACCATGGGTCCAGCCTTAACAATAGGTCCTGCCTTAACTATGGGTCCTGCCTTAACCACGGGTCCTTCCTTAACCATGGGTCCTGCCTTAACCATGGGATATGCCTTAACCATGGGTCCTGCCTTACTCATGGATCTTAACTTAACCATGGGATATGCCTTAACCATGGGTCCTACCTTAACCATGGGTCCTGCCATAACCATGGGTCTTACCTTAACCATGGGTCCTGCCTTAACCATGGGTCTTATCTTAACCATGGGTCCTGCCTTATCCATGGGATATGCCTTAACCATGGGTCCTGCCTTACTCATGGGTCTTAACTTAACCATTGGTCCTGCCTTAACCATGGGTCCTGCATTAACAATGGGTCCTGCCTTAACTATGGGTCCTGCCTTAACTATGGGTCCTGCCTTAACTATGGGTCCTGCCTTAACCACGGGTCCTCCCTTAACCATGGGTCCTGCCTTAACCGTGGGTCGTGCATTAACCATGGGCCCTGCCTCAACTTTGGGTCCTCCCTTAACCATGGGTCCTGCCTTAACCATGGGATATGCCTTAACCATGGGTCCTGCCTTACTCATGGGTCTTAACTTAACCATTGGTCCTGCCTTAACCATGGGTCCTGCATTAACAATGGGTCCTGCCTTAACTATGGGACGTGCCTTAACCATGGGTCTTACCTTAACCATGGGTCATGCCTTAACCATGGGTCCTGCCATAACCATGGGTCCTGCCTTAACCATGGGTCCTGCCTTAACCATGGGTCCTGCCTTAACCATGGGTCCTGCCTTACTCATGGATCTTAACTTAACCATGGGTCCTGCCTTAACCATGGGTCCTGCATTAACCATGGGTGTTACCTTAACCATGGGTCCTGCCTTAACCATGGGTCCTACCTTAACCATGGGTCCTGCCATAACCATGGGTCTTACCTTAACCATAGGTCCTGCCTTAACCATGGGCCCTGCCTAACCCATGGGTCTTACCTTAACCATGGGTCCTGCCTTAACCATGGGATATGCCTTAACCATGGGTCCTGCCTTACTCATGGGTCTTAACTTAACCATTGGTCCTGCCTTAACCATGGGTCCTGCATTAACAATGGGTCCTGCCTTAACTATGGGTCCTGCCTTAACTATGGGTCCTGCCTTAACCACGGGTCCTGCCTTAACCGTGGGTCGTGCATTAACCATGGGCCCTGCCTCAACTTTGGGTCCTCCCTTAACCATGGGTCCTTCATTAACAATGGGTCCTCCCTTAACTATGGGTCCTGCCTGCCTTAACCATGGGTCCTGCCTTAACCATGGGATATGCCTTAACCATGGGTCCTGCCTTACTCATGGGTCTTAACTTAACCATTGGTCCTGCCTTAACCATGGGTCCTGCATTAACAATGGGTCCTGCCTTAACTATGGGACGTGCCTTAACCATGGGTCTTACCTTAACCATGGGTCATGCCTTAACCATGGGTCCTGCCATAACCATGGGTCCTGCCTTAACCATGGGTCCTGCCTTAACCATGGGTCCTGCCTTAACCATGGGTCCTGCCTTACTCATGGATCTTAACTTAACCATGGGTCCTGCCTTAACCATGGGTCCTGCATTAACCATGGGTGTTACCTTAACCATGGGTCCTGCCTTAACCATGGGTCCTACCTTAACCATGGGTCCTGCCATAACCATGGGTCTTACCTTAACCATAGGTCCTGCCTTAACCATGGGCCCTGCCTAACCCATGGGTCTTACCTTAACCATGGGTCCTGCCTTAACCATGGGATATGCCTTAACCATGGGTCCTGCCTTACTCATGGGTCTTAACTTAACCATTGGTCCTGCCTTAACCATGGGTCCTGCATTAACAATGGGTCCTGCCTTAACTATGGGTCCTGCCTTAACTATGGGTCCTGCCTTAACCACGGGTCCTGCCTTAACCGTGGGTCGTGCATTAACCATGGGCCCTGCCTCAACTTTGGGTCCTCCCTTAACCATGGGTCCTTCATTAACAATGGGTCCTCCCTTAACTATGGGTCCTGCCTGCCTTAACCATGGGTCCTGCCTTAACAATAGGTCCTGCCTTAACTATGGGTCCTGCCTTAACTATGGGTCCTGCCATAACCATGGGTCTTACCTTAACCATGGGACGTGCCTTAACCATGGGTCTTACCTTAACCATGGGACGTGCCTTAACCATGGGTCTTACCTTAACCATGGGTCCTGCCTTAACCATGGGTCCTGCCATAACCATGGGTCCTGCCTTAACCATGGGTCCTGCCTTAACCATGGGTCCTGCCTTACTCATGGATCTTAACTTAACCGTGGGTCCTGCCTTACTCATGAATCTTAACTTAACCATGGGTCCTGCCTTAACCATGGGTCCTGCATTAACCATGGGTGTTACCTTAACCATGGGTCCTGCCTTAACTATGGGTCCTGCCTTAACCACGGGTCCTCCCTTAACCATGGGTCCTGCCTTAACCGTGGGTCGTGCATTAACCATGGGTCCTGCCATAACCATGGGTCTTACCTTAACCATAGGTCCTGCCTTAACCATGGGCCCTGCCTAACCCATGGGTCTTACCTTAACCATGGGTCCTGCCTTAACCATGGGTCTTATCTTAACCATGGGTCCTGCCTTAACCATGGGTCCTGCCTTAACCATGGGTCCTGCCTTAACCATGGGTCCTGCCTTACTCATGGATCTTAACTTAACCGTGGGTCCTGCCTTACTCATGAATCTTAACTTAACCATGGGTCCTGCCTTAACCATGGGTCCTGCATTAACCATGGGTGTTACCTTAACCATGGGTCCTGCCTTAACTATGGGTCCTGCCTTAACCACGGGTCCTCCCTTAACCATGGGTCCTGCCTTAACCGTGGGTCGTGCATTAACCATGGGTCCTGCCATAACCATGGGTCTTACCTTAACCATGGGTCCTGCCTTAACCATGGGATATGCCTTAACCATGGGTCCTGCCTTACTCATGGGTCTTAACTTAACCATTGGTCCTGCCTTAACCATGGGTCCTGCATTAACAATGGGTCCTGCCTTAACTATGGGTCCTGCCTTAACTATGGGTCCTGCCTTAACTATGGGTCCTGCCTTAACCACGGGTCCTGCCTTAACCGTGGGTCGTGCATTAACCATGGGCCCTGCCTCAACTTTGGGTCCTCCCTTAACCATGGGTCCTGCCTTAACCATGGGATATGCCTTAACCATGGGTCCTGCCTTACTCATGGGTCTTAACTTAACCATTGGTCCTGCCTTAACCATGGGTCCTGCATTAACAATGGGTCCTGCCTTAACTATGGGACGTGCCTTAACCATGGGTCTTACCTTAACCATGGGTCATGCCTTAACCATGGGTCCTGCCATAACCATGGGTCCTGCCTTAACCATGGGTCCTGCCTTAACCATGGGTCCTGCCTTAACCATGGGTCCTGCCTTACTCATGGATCTTAACTTAACCATGGGTCCTGCCTTAACCATGGGTCCTGCATTAACCATGGGTGTTACCTTAACCATGGGTCCTGCCTTAACCATGGGTCCTGCCTTAACCATGGGTCCTACCTTAACCATGGGTCCTGCCGTAACCATGGGTCTTACCTTAACCATAGGTCCTGCCTTAACCATGGGCCCTGCCTAACCCATGGGTCTTACCTTAACCATGGGTCCTGCCTTAACCATGGGTCTTATCTTAACCATGGGTCCTGCCTTAACCATGGGATATGCCTTAACCATGGGTCCTGCCTTACTCATGGGTCTTAACTTAACCATTGGTCCTGCCTTAACCATGGGTCCTGCATTAACAATGGGTCCTGCCTTAACTATGGGTCCTGCCTTAACTATGGGTCCTGCCTTAACCACGGGTCCTGCCTTAACCGTGGGTCGTGCATTAACCATGGGCCCTGCCTCAACTTTGGGTCCTCCCTTAACCATGGGTCCTGCATTAACAATGGGTCCTCCCTTAACTATGGGTCCTGCCTGCCTTAACCATGGGTCCTGCCTTAACTATGGGTCCTGCCATAACCATGGGTCTTACCTTAACCATGGGACGTGCCTTAACCATGGGTCTTACCTTAACCATGGGACGTGCCTTAACCATGGGTCTTACCTTAACCATGGGTCCTGCCTTAACCATGGGTCCTGCCATAACCATGGGTCCTGCCTTAACCATGGGTCCTGCCTTAACCATGGGTCCTGCCTTAACCATGGGTCCTGCCTTACTCATGGATCTTAACTTAACCGTGGGTCCTGCCTTACTCATGAATCTTAACTTAACCATGGGTCCTGCCTTAACCATGGGTCCTCCCTTAACCATGGGTCCTGCCTTAACCGTGGGTCGTGCATTAACCATGGGTCCTGCCATAACCATGGGTCCTGCCATAACCATGGGTCCTGCCTTAACCATGGGTCCTGCCTTAACCATGGGTCCTGCCTTAACCATGGGTCTTACCTTAACCATAGGTCCTGCCTTAACCATGGGTCTTATCTTAACCATGGGTCCTGCCTTAACCATGGGTCCTGCATTAACCATGGGTGTTACCTTAACCATGGGTCCTGCCTTAACTATGGGTCCTGCATTAACAATGGGTCCTCCCTTAACTATGGGTCCTGCCTGCCATAACCATGGGTCTTACCTTAACCATAGGTCCTGCCTTAACCATGGGCCCTGCCTAACCCATGGGTCTTACCTTAACCATGGGTCCTGCCTTAACCATGGGTCTTATCTTAACCATGGGTCCTGCCTTAACCATGGGTCCTGCCTTAACCATGGGTCCTGCCATAACCATGGGTCCTGCCTTAACCATGGGTCCTGCCTTAACCATGGGTCCTGCCTTAACCATGGGTCCTGCCTTACTCATGGATCTTAACTTAACCGTGGGTCCTGCCTTACTCATGAATCTTAACTTAACCATGGGTCCTGCCTTAACCATGGGTCCTGCATTAACCATGGGTGTTACCTTAACCATGGGTCCTGCCTTAACTATGGGTCCTGCCTTAACCACGGGTCCTCCCTTAACCATGGGTCCTGCCTTAACCGTGGGTCGTGCATTAACCATGGGTCCTGCCATAACCATGGGTCTTACCTTAACCATAGGTCCTGCCTTAACCATGGGCCCTGCCTAACCCATGGGTCTTACCTTAACCATGGGTCCTGCCTTAACCATGGGTCTTATCTTAACCATGGGTCCTGCCTTAACCATGGGTCCTGCCTTAACCATGGGTCCTGCCTTAACCATGGGTCCTGCCTTACTCATGGATCTTAACTTAACCGTGGGTCCTGCCTTACTCATGAATCTTAACTTAACCATGGGTCCTGCCTTAACCATGGGTCCTGCATTAACCATGGGTGTTACCTTAACCATGGGTCCTGCCTTAACTATGGGTTCTGCCTTAACCACGGGTCCTCCCTTAACCATGGGTCCTGCCTTAACCGTGGGTCGTGCATTAACCATGGGTCCTGCCTTAACTATGGGTCCTGCCTTAACCACGGGTCCTCCCTTAACCATGGGTCCTGCCTTAACCGTGGGTCGTGCATTAACCATGGGTCCTGCCATAACCATGGGTCTTACCTTAACCATAGGTCCTGCCTTAACCATGGGCCCTGCCTAACCCATGGGTCTTACCTTAACCATGGGTCCTGCCTTAACCATGGGTCTTATCTTAACCATGGGTCCTGCCTTAACCATGGGTCCTGCCTTAACCATGGGTCCTGCCATAACCATGGGTCCTGCCTTAACCATGGGTCCTGCCTTAACCATGGGTCCTGCCTTAACCATGGGTCCTGCCTTACTCATGGATCTTAACTTAACCGTGGGTCCTGCCTTACTCATGAATCTTAACTTAACCATGGGTCCTGCCTTAAGCATGGGTCCTGCATTAACCATGGGTGTTACCTTAACCATGGGTCCTGCCTTAACTATGGGTCCTGCCTTAACCACGGGTCCTCCCTTAACCATGGGTCCTGCCTTAACCGTGGGTCGTGCATTAACCATGGGTCCTGCCATAACCATGGGTCTTACCTTAACCATAGGTCCTGCCTTAACCATGGGCCCTGCCTAACCCATGGGTCTTACCTTAACCATGGGTCCTGCCTTAACCATGGGTCTTATCTTAACCATGGGTCCTGCCTTAACCATGGGTCCTGCCTTAACCATGGGTCCTGCCTTAACCATGGGTCCTGCCTTACTCATGGATCTTAACTTAACCGTGGGTCCTGCCTTACTCATGAATCTTAACTTAACCATGGGTCCTGCCTTAACCATGGGTCCTGCATTAACCATGGGTGTTACCTTAACCATGGGTCCTGCCTTAACTATGGGTCCTGCCTTAACCACGGGTCCTCCCTTAACCATGGGTCCTGCCTTAACCGTGGGTCGTGCATTAACCATGGGTCCTGCCATAACCATGGGTCTTACCTTAACCATGGGTCCTGCCTTAACCATGGGATATGCCTTAACCATGGGTCCTGCCTTACTCATGGGTCTTAACTTAACCATTGGTCCTGCCTTAACCATGGGTCCTGCATTAACAATGGGTCCTGCCTTAACTATGGGTCCTGCCTTAACTATGGGTCCTGCCTTAACTATGGGTCCTGCCTTAACCACGGGTCCTGCCTTAACCGTGGGTCGTGCATTAACCATGGGCCCTGCCTCAACTTTGGGTCCTCCCTTAACCATGGGTCCTGCCTTAACCATGGGATATGCCTTAACCATGGGTCCTGCCTTACTCATGGGTCTTAACTTAACCATTGGTCCTGCCTTAACCATGGGTCCTGCATTAACAATGGGTCCTGCCTTAACTATGGGACGTGCCTTAACCATGGGTCTTACCTTAACCATGGGTCATGCCTTAACCATGGGTCCTGCCATAACCATGGGTCCTGCCTTAACCATGGGTCCTGCCTTAACCATGGGTCCTGCCTTAACCATGGGTCCTGCCTTACTCATGGATCTTAACTTAACCATGGGTCCTGCCTTAACCATGGGTCCTGCATTAACCATGGGTGTTACCTTAACCATGGGTCCTGCCTTAACCATGGGTCCTGCCTTAACCATGGGTCCTACCTTAACCATGGGTCCTGCCATAACCATGGGTCTTACCTTAACCATAGGTCCTGCCTTAACCATGGGCCCTGCCTAACCCATGGGTCTTACCTTAACCATGGGTCCTGCCTTAACCATGGGTCTTATCTTAACCATGGGTCCTGCCTTAACCATGGGATATGCCTTAACCATGGGTCCTGCCTTACTCATGGGTCTTAACTTAACCATTGGTCCTGCCTTAACCATGGGTCCTGCATTAACAATGGGTCCTGCCTTAACTATGGGTCCTGCCTTAACTATGGGTCCTGCCTTAACTATGGGTCCTGCCTTAACCACGGGTCCTGCCTTAACCGTGGGTCGTGCATTAACCATGGGCCCTGCCTCAACTTTGGGTCCTCCCTTAACCATGGGTCCTGCATTAACAATGGGTCCTCCCTTAACTATGGGTCCTGCCTGCCTTAACCATGGGTCCTGCCTTAACAATAGGTCCTGCCTTAACTATGGGTCCTGCCTTAACTATGGGTCCTGCCATAACCATGGGTCTTACCTTAACCATGGGACGTGCCTTAACCATGGGTCTTACCTTAACCATGGGACGTGCCTTAACCATGGGTCTTACCTTAACCATGGGTCCTGCCTTAACCATGGGTCCTGCCATAACCATGGGTCCTGCCTTAACCATGGGTCCTGCCTTAACCATGGGTCCTGCCTTAGCCATGGGTCCTGCCTTACTCATGGATCTTAACTTAACCGTGGGTCCTGCCTTACTCATGAATCTTAACTTAACCATGGGTCCTGCCTTAACCATGGGTCCTGCCTTAACCATGGGTCCTGCATTAACCATGGGTGTTACCTTAACCATGGGTCCTGCCTTAACTATGGGTCCTGCCTTAACCACGGGTCCTCCCTTAACCATGGGTCCTGCCTTAACCGTGGGTCGTGCATTAACCATGGGTCCTGCCATAACCATGGGTCTTACCTTAACCATAGGTCCTGCCTTAACCATGGGCCCTGCCTAACCCATGGGTCTTACCTTAACCATGGGTCCTGCCTTAACCATGGGTCTTATCTTAACCATGGGTCCTGCCTTAACCATGGGTCCTGCCTTAACCATGGGTCCTGCCTTAACCATGGGTCCTGCCTTACTCATGGATCTTAACTTAACCGTGGGTCCTGCCTTACTCATGAATCTTAACTTAACCATGGGTCCTGCCTTAACCATGGGTCCTGCATTAACCATGGGTGTTACCTTAACCATGGGTCCTGCCTTAACTATGGGTCCTGCCTTAACCACGGGTCCTCCCTTAACCATGGGTCCTGCCTTAACCGTGGGTCGTGCATTAACCATGGGTCCTGCCATAACCATGGGTCTTACCTTAACCATAGGTCCTGCCTTAACCATGGGCCCTGCCTAACCCATGGGTCTTACCTTAACCATGGGTCCTGCCTTAACCGTGGGTCGTGCATTAACCATGGGTCCTGCCATAACCATGGGTATTACCTTAACCATGGGTGTTACCTTAACCATGGGTCCTGCCTTAACCATGGGTCCTGCCTTAACCATGGGTCCTACCTTAACCATGGGTCCTGCCATAACCATGGGTCTTACCTTAACCATAGGTCCTGCCTTAACCATGGGCCCTGCCTAACCCATGGGTCTTACCTTAACCATGGGTCCTGCCTTAACCATGGGTCTTATCTTAACCATGGGTCCTGCCTTAACCATGGGATATGCCTTAACCATGGGTCCTGCCTTACTCATGGGTCTTAACTTAACCATTGGTCCTGCCTTAACCATGGGTCCTGCATTAACAATGGGTCCTGCCTTAACTATGGGTCCTGCCTTAACTATGGGTCCTGCCTTAACTATGGGTCCTGCCTTAACCACGGGTCCTGCCTTAACCGTGGGTCGTGCATTAACCATGGGCCCTGCCTCAACTTTGGGTCCTCCCTTAACCATGGGTCCTGCATTAACAATGGGTCCTCCCTTAACTATGGGTCCTGCCTGCCTTAACCATGGGTCCTGCCTTAACAATAGGTCCTGCCTTAACTATGGGTCCTGCCTTAACTATGGGTCCTGCCATAACCATGGGTCTTACCTTAACCATGGGACGTGCCTTAACCATGGGTCTTACCTTAACCATGGGACGTGCCTTAACCATGGGTCTTACCTTAACCATGGGTCCTGCCTTAACCATGGGTCCTGCCATAACCATGGGTCCTGCCTTAACCATGGGTCCTGCCTTAACCATGGGTCCTGCCTTAGCCATGGGTCCTGCCTTACTCATGGATCTTAACTTAACCGTGGGTCCTGCCTTACTCATGAATCTTAACTTAACCATGGGTCCTGCCTTAACCATGGGTCCTGCCTTAACCATGGGTCCTGCATTAACCATGGGTGTTACCTTAACCATGGGTCCTGCCTTAACTATGGGTCCTGCCTTAACCACGGGTCCTCCCTTAACCATGGGTCCTGCCTTAACCGTGGGTCGTGCATTAACCATGGGTCCTGCCATAACCATGGGTCTTACCTTAACCATAGGTCCTGCCTTAACCATGGGCCCTGCCTAACCCATGGGTCTTACCTTAACCATGGGTCCTGCCTTAACCATGGGTCTTATCTTAACCATGGGTCCTGCCTTAACCATGGGTCCTGCCTTAACCATGGGTCCTGCCTTAACCATGGGTCCTGCCTTAACTATGGGTCCTGCCTTAACCACGGGTCCTCCCTTAACCATGGGTCCTGCCTTAACCGTGGGTCGTGCATTAACCATGGGTCCTGCCATAACCATGGGTCCTGCCTTAACCATGGGTCTTATCTTAACCATGGGTCCTGCCTTAACCATGGGTCCTGCCTTAACCATGGGTCCTGCCATAACCATGGGTCCTGCCTTAACCATGGGTCCTGCCTTAACCATGGGTCCTGCCTTAACCATGGGTCCTGCCTTACTCATGGATCTTAACTTAACCGTGGGTCCTGCCTTACTCATGAATCTTAACTTAACCATGGGTCCTGCCTTAAGCATGGGTCCTGCATTAACCACGGGTCCTCCCTTAACCATGGGTCCTGCCTTAACCGTGGGTCGTGCATTAACCATGGGTCCTGCCATAACCATGGGTCTTACCTTAACCATAGGTCCTGCCTTAACCATGGGCCCTGCCTAACCCATGGGTCTTACCTTAACCATAGGTCCTGCCTTAACCATGGGCCCTGCCTAACCCATGGGTCTTACCTTAACCATGGGTCCTGCCTTAACCATGGGTCTTATCTTAACCATGGGTCCTGCCTTAACCATGGGTCCTGCCTTAACCATGGGTCCTGCCTTAACCATGGGTCCTGCCTTACTCATGGATCTTAACTTAACCGTGGGTCCTGCCTTACTCATGAATCTTAACTTAACCATGGGTCCTGCCTTAACCATGGGTCCTGCATTAACCATGGGTGTTACCTTAACCATGGGTCCTGCCTTAACTATGGGTCCTGCCTTAACCACGGGTCCTCCCTTAACCATGGGTCCTGCCTTAACCGTGGGTCGTGCATTAACCATGGGTCCTGCCATAACCATGGGTCTTACCTTAACCATGGGTCCTGCCTTAACCATGGGATATGCCTTAACCATGGGTCCTGCCTTACTCATGGGTCTTAACTTAACCATTGGTCCTGCCTTAACCATGGGTCCTGCATTAACAATGGGTCCTGCCTTAACTATGGGTCCTGCCTTAACTATGGGTCCTGCCTTAACTATGGGTCCTGCCTTAACCACGGGTCCTGCCTTAACCGTGGGTCGTGCATTAACCATGGGCCCTGCCTCAACTTTGGGTCCTCCCTTAACCATGGGTCCTGCCTTAACCATGGGATATGCCTTAACCATGGGTCCTGCCTTACTCATGGGTCTTAACTTAACCATTGGTCCTGCCTTAACCATGGGTCATGCCATAACCATGGGTCCTGCCTTAACCATGGGTCCTGCCTTAACCATGGGTCCTGCCTTAACCATGGGTCCTGCCTTAACCATGGGTCTTACCTTAACCATGGGTCCTGCCTTAACCATGGGTCCTGCCATAACCATGGGTCCTGCCTTAACCATGGGTCCTGCCTTAACCATGGGTCCTGCCTTAGCCATGGGTCCTGCCTTACTCATGGATCTTAACTTAACCGTGGGTCCTGCCTTACTCATGAATCTTAACTTAACCATGGGTCCTGCCTTAACCATGGGTCCTGCCTTAACCATGGGTCCTGCATTAACCATGGGTGTTACCTTAACCATGGGTCCTGCCTTAACTATGGGTCCTGCCTTAACCACGGGTCCTCCCTTAACCATGGGTCCTGCCTTAACCGTGGGTCGTGCATTAACCATGGGTCCTGCCATAACCATGGGTCTTACCTTAACCATAGGTCCTGCCTTAACCATGGGCCCTGCCTAACCCATGGGTCTTACCTTAACCATGGGTCCTGCCTTAACCATGGGTCTTATCTTAACCATGGGATATGCCTTAACCATGGGTCCTGCCTTACTCATGGGTCTTAACTTAACCATTGGTCCTGCCTTAACCATGGGTCCTGCATTAACAATGGGTCCTGCCTTAACTATGGGACGTGCCTTAACCATGGGTCTTACCTTAACCATGGGTCATGCCTTAACCATGGGTCCTGCCATAACCATGGGTCCTGCCTTAACCATGGGTCCTGCCTTAACCATGGGTCCTGCCTTAACCATGGGTCCTGCCTTACTCATGGATCTTAACTTAACCATGGGTCCTGCCTTAACCATGGGTCCTGCATTAACCATGGGTGTTACCTTAACCATGGGTCCTGCCTTAACCATGGGTCCTGCCTTAACCATGGGTCCTACCTTAACCATGGGTCCTGCCGTAACCATGGGTCTTACCTTAACCATAGGTCCTGCCTTAACCATGGGCCCTGCCTAACCCATGGGTCTTACCTTAACCATGGGTCCTGCCTTAACCATGGGTCTTATCTTAACCATGGGTCCTGCCTTAACCATGGGATATGCCTTAACCATGGGTCCTGCCTTACTCATGGGTCTTAACTTAACCATTGGTCCTGCCTTAACCATGGGTCCTGCATTAACAATGGGTCCTGCCTTAACTATGGGTCCTGCCTTAACTATGGGTCCTGCCTTAACTATGGGTCCTGCCTTAACCACGGGTCCTGCCTTAACCGTGGGTCGTGCATTAACCATGGGCCCTGCCTCAACTTTGGGTCCTCCCTTAACCATGGGTCCTGCATTAACAATGGGTCCTCCCTTAACTATGGGTCCTGCCTGCCTTAACCATGGGTCCTGCCTTAACTATGGGTCCTGCCATAACCATGGGTCTTACCTTAACCATGGGACGTGCCTTAACCATGGGTCTTACCTTAACCATGGGACGTGCCTTAACCATGGGTCTTACCTTAACCATGGGTCCTGCCTTAACCATGGGTCCTGCCATAACCATGGGTCCTGCCTTAACCATGGGTCCTGCCTTAACCATGGGTCCTGCCTTAACCATGGGTCCTGCCTTACTCATGGATCTTAACTTAACCGTGGGTCCTGCCTTACTCATGAATCTTAACTTAACCATGGGTCCTGCCTTAACCATGGGTCCTCCCTTAACCATGGGTCCTGCCTTAACCGTGGGTCGTGCATTAACCATGGGTCCTGCCATAACCATGGGTCCTGCCATAACCATGGGTCCTGCCTTAACCATGGGTCCTGCCTTAACCATGGGTCCTGCCTTAACCATGGGTCTTACCTTAACCATAGGTCCTGCCTTAACCATGGGTCTTATCTTAACCATGGGTCCTGCCTTAACCATGGGTCCTGCATTAACCATGGGTGTTACCT
The DNA here is from genome assembly GCA_036245805.1 of Pristionchus mayeri. NCBI lineage: Eukaryota > Metazoa > Nematoda > Chromadorea > Rhabditida > Neodiplogasteridae > Pristionchus > Pristionchus mayeri. The sequence continues at coordinate 368,654 of BTRK01000004.1, read as the reverse complement.
TAACCATGGGTCCTGCCTTAACTATGGGTCCTGCATTAACAATGGGTCCTCCCTTAACTATGGGTCCTGCCTGCCATAACCATGGGTCTTACCTTAACCATAGGTCCTGCCTTAACCATGGGCCCTGCCTAACCCATGGGTCTTACCTTAACCATGGGTCCTGCCTTAACCATGGGTCTTATCTTAACCATGGGTCCTGCCTTAACCATGGGTCCTGCCTTAACCATGGGTCCTGCCATAACCATGGGTCCTGCCTTAACCATGGGTCCTGCCTTAACCATGGGTCCTGCCTTAACCATGGGTCCTGCCTTACTCATGGATCTTAACTTAACCGTGGGTCCTGCCTTACTCATGAATCTTAACTTAACCATGGGTCCTGCCTTAACCATGGGTCCTGCATTAACCATGGGTGTTACCTTAACCATGGGTCCTGCCTTAACTATGGGTCCTGCCTTAACCACGGGTCCTCCCTTAACCATGGGTCCTGCCTTAACCGTGGGTCGTGCATTAACCATGGGTCCTGCCATAACCATGGGTCTTACCTTAACCATAGGTCCTGCCTTAACCATGGGCCCTGCCTAACCCATGGGTCTTACCTTAACCATGGGTCCTGCCTTAACCATGGGTCTTATCTTAACCATGGGTCCTGCCTTAACCATGGGTCCTGCCTTAACCATGGGTCCTGCCTTAACCATGGGTCCTGCCTTACTCATGGATCTTAACTTAACCGTGGGTCCTGCCTTACTCATGAATCTTAACTTAACCATGGGTCCTGCCTTAACCATGGGTCCTGCATTAACCATGGGTGTTACCTTAACCATGGGTCCTGCCTTAACTATGGGTTCTGCCTTAACCACGGGTCCTCCCTTAACCATGGGTCCTGCCTTAACCGTGGGTCGTGCATTAACCATGGGTCCTGCCTTAACTATGGGTCCTGCCTTAACCACGGGTCCTCCCTTAACCATGGGTCCTGCCTTAACCGTGGGTCGTGCATTAACCATGGGTCCTGCCATAACCATGGGTCTTACCTTAACCATAGGTCCTGCCTTAACCATGGGCCCTGCCTAACCCATGGGTCTTACCTTAACCATGGGTCCTGCCTTAACCATGGGTCTTATCTTAACCATGGGTCCTGCCTTAACCATGGGTCCTGCCTTAACCATGGGTCCTGCCATAACCATGGGTCCTGCCTTAACCATGGGTCCTGCCTTAACCATGGGTCCTGCCTTAACCATGGGTCCTGCCTTACTCATGGATCTTAACTTAACCGTGGGTCCTGCCTTACTCATGAATCTTAACTTAACCATGGGTCCTGCCTTAAGCATGGGTCCTGCATTAACCATGGGTGTTACCTTAACCATGGGTCCTGCCTTAACTATGGGTCCTGCCTTAACCACGGGTCCTCCCTTAACCATGGGTCCTGCCTTAACCGTGGGTCGTGCATTAACCATGGGTCCTGCCATAACCATGGGTCTTACCTTAACCATAGGTCCTGCCTTAACCATGGGCCCTGCCTAACCCATGGGTCTTACCTTAACCATGGGTCCTGCCTTAACCATGGGTCTTATCTTAACCATGGGTCCTGCCTTAACCATGGGTCCTGCCTTAACCATGGGTCCTGCCTTAACCATGGGTCCTGCCTTACTCATGGATCTTAACTTAACCGTGGGTCCTGCCTTACTCATGAATCTTAACTTAACCATGGGTCCTGCCTTAACCATGGGTCCTGCATTAACCATGGGTGTTACCTTAACCATGGGTCCTGCCTTAACTATGGGTCCTGCCTTAACCACGGGTCCTCCCTTAACCATGGGTCCTGCCTTAACCGTGGGTCGTGCATTAACCATGGGTCCTGCCATAACCATGGGTCTTACCTTAACCATGGGTCCTGCCTTAACCATGGGATATGCCTTAACCATGGGTCCTGCCTTACTCATGGGTCTTAACTTAACCATTGGTCCTGCCTTAACCATGGGTCCTGCATTAACAATGGGTCCTGCCTTAACTATGGGTCCTGCCTTAACTATGGGTCCTGCCTTAACTATGGGTCCTGCCTTAACCACGGGTCCTGCCTTAACCGTGGGTCGTGCATTAACCATGGGCCCTGCCTCAACTTTGGGTCCTCCCTTAACCATGGGTCCTGCCTTAACCATGGGATATGCCTTAACCATGGGTCCTGCCTTACTCATGGGTCTTAACTTAACCATTGGTCCTGCCTTAACCATGGGTCCTGCATTAACAATGGGTCCTGCCTTAACTATGGGACGTGCCTTAACCATGGGTCTTACCTTAACCATGGGTCATGCCTTAACCATGGGTCCTGCCATAACCATGGGTCCTGCCTTAACCATGGGTCCTGCCTTAACCATGGGTCCTGCCTTAACCATGGGTCCTGCCTTACTCATGGATCTTAACTTAACCATGGGTCCTGCCTTAACCATGGGTCCTGCATTAACCATGGGTGTTACCTTAACCATGGGTCCTGCCTTAACCATGGGTCCTGCCTTAACCATGGGTCCTACCTTAACCATGGGTCCTGCCATAACCATGGGTCTTACCTTAACCATAGGTCCTGCCTTAACCATGGGCCCTGCCTAACCCATGGGTCTTACCTTAACCATGGGTCCTGCCTTAACCATGGGTCTTATCTTAACCATGGGTCCTGCCTTAACCATGGGATATGCCTTAACCATGGGTCCTGCCTTACTCATGGGTCTTAACTTAACCATTGGTCCTGCCTTAACCATGGGTCCTGCATTAACAATGGGTCCTGCCTTAACTATGGGTCCTGCCTTAACTATGGGTCCTGCCTTAACTATGGGTCCTGCCTTAACCACGGGTCCTGCCTTAACCGTGGGTCGTGCATTAACCATGGGCCCTGCCTCAACTTTGGGTCCTCCCTTAACCATGGGTCCTGCATTAACAATGGGTCCTCCCTTAACTATGGGTCCTGCCTGCCTTAACCATGGGTCCTGCCTTAACAATAGGTCCTGCCTTAACTATGGGTCCTGCCTTAACTATGGGTCCTGCCATAACCATGGGTCTTACCTTAACCATGGGACGTGCCTTAACCATGGGTCTTACCTTAACCATGGGACGTGCCTTAACCATGGGTCTTACCTTAACCATGGGTCCTGCCTTAACCATGGGTCCTGCCATAACCATGGGTCCTGCCTTAACCATGGGTCCTGCCTTAACCATGGGTCCTGCCTTAGCCATGGGTCCTGCCTTACTCATGGATCTTAACTTAACCGTGGGTCCTGCCTTACTCATGAATCTTAACTTAACCATGGGTCCTGCCTTAACCATGGGTCCTGCCTTAACCATGGGTCCTGCATTAACCATGGGTGTTACCTTAACCATGGGTCCTGCCTTAACTATGGGTCCTGCCTTAACCACGGGTCCTCCCTTAACCATGGGTCCTGCCTTAACCGTGGGTCGTGCATTAACCATGGGTCCTGCCATAACCATGGGTCTTACCTTAACCATAGGTCCTGCCTTAACCATGGGCCCTGCCTAACCCATGGGTCTTACCTTAACCATGGGTCCTGCCTTAACCATGGGTCTTATCTTAACCATGGGTCCTGCCTTAACCATGGGTCCTGCCTTAACCATGGGTCCTGCCTTAACCATGGGTCCTGCCTTACTCATGGATCTTAACTTAACCGTGGGTCCTGCCTTACTCATGAATCTTAACTTAACCATGGGTCCTGCCTTAACCATGGGTCCTGCATTAACCATGGGTGTTACCTTAACCATGGGTCCTGCCTTAACTATGGGTCCTGCCTTAACCACGGGTCCTCCCTTAACCATGGGTCCTGCCTTAACCGTGGGTCGTGCATTAACCATGGGTCCTGCCATAACCATGGGTCTTACCTTAACCATAGGTCCTGCCTTAACCATGGGCCCTGCCTAACCCATGGGTCTTACCTTAACCATGGGTCCTGCCTTAACCGTGGGTCGTGCATTAACCATGGGTCCTGCCATAACCATGGGTATTACCTTAACCATGGGTGTTACCTTAACCATGGGTCCTGCCTTAACCATGGGTCCTGCCTTAACCATGGGTCCTACCTTAACCATGGGTCCTGCCATAACCATGGGTCTTACCTTAACCATAGGTCCTGCCTTAACCATGGGCCCTGCCTAACCCATGGGTCTTACCTTAACCATGGGTCCTGCCTTAACCATGGGTCTTATCTTAACCATGGGTCCTGCCTTAACCATGGGATATGCCTTAACCATGGGTCCTGCCTTACTCATGGGTCTTAACTTAACCATTGGTCCTGCCTTAACCATGGGTCCTGCATTAACAATGGGTCCTGCCTTAACTATGGGTCCTGCCTTAACTATGGGTCCTGCCTTAACTATGGGTCCTGCCTTAACCACGGGTCCTGCCTTAACCGTGGGTCGTGCATTAACCATGGGCCCTGCCTCAACTTTGGGTCCTCCCTTAACCATGGGTCCTGCATTAACAATGGGTCCTCCCTTAACTATGGGTCCTGCCTGCCTTAACCATGGGTCCTGCCTTAACAATAGGTCCTGCCTTAACTATGGGTCCTGCCTTAACTATGGGTCCTGCCATAACCATGGGTCTTACCTTAACCATGGGACGTGCCTTAACCATGGGTCTTACCTTAACCATGGGACGTGCCTTAACCATGGGTCTTACCTTAACCATGGGTCCTGCCTTAACCATGGGTCCTGCCATAACCATGGGTCCTGCCTTAACCATGGGTCCTGCCTTAACCATGGGTCCTGCCTTAGCCATGGGTCCTGCCTTACTCATGGATCTTAACTTAACCGTGGGTCCTGCCTTACTCATGAATCTTAACTTAACCATGGGTCCTGCCTTAACCATGGGTCCTGCCTTAACCATGGGTCCTGCATTAACCATGGGTGTTACCTTAACCATGGGTCCTGCCTTAACTATGGGTCCTGCCTTAACCACGGGTCCTCCCTTAACCATGGGTCCTGCCTTAACCGTGGGTCGTGCATTAACCATGGGTCCTGCCATAACCATGGGTCTTACCTTAACCATAGGTCCTGCCTTAACCATGGGCCCTGCCTAACCCATGGGTCTTACCTTAACCATGGGTCCTGCCTTAACCATGGGTCTTATCTTAACCATGGGTCCTGCCTTAACCATGGGTCCTGCCTTAACCATGGGTCCTGCCTTAACCATGGGTCCTGCCTTAACTATGGGTCCTGCCTTAACCACGGGTCCTCCCTTAACCATGGGTCCTGCCTTAACCGTGGGTCGTGCATTAACCATGGGTCCTGCCATAACCATGGGTCCTGCCTTAACCATGGGTCTTATCTTAACCATGGGTCCTGCCTTAACCATGGGTCCTGCCTTAACCATGGGTCCTGCCATAACCATGGGTCCTGCCTTAACCATGGGTCCTGCCTTAACCATGGGTCCTGCCTTAACCATGGGTCCTGCCTTACTCATGGATCTTAACTTAACCGTGGGTCCTGCCTTACTCATGAATCTTAACTTAACCATGGGTCCTGCCTTAAGCATGGGTCCTGCATTAACCATGGGTGTTACCTTAACCATGGGTCCTGCCTTAACTATGGGTCCTGCCTTAACCACGGGTCCTCCCTTAACCATGGGTCCTGCCTTAACCGTGGGTCGTGCATTAACCATGGGTCCTGCCATAACCATGGGTCTTACCTTAACCATAGGTCCTGCCTTAACCATGGGCCCTGCCTAACCCATGGGTCTTACCTTAACCATGGGTCCTGCCTTAACCATGGGTCTTATCTTAACCATGGGTCCTGCCTTAACCATGGGTCCTGCCTTAACCATGGGTCCTGCCTTAACCATGGGTCCTGCCTTACTCATGGATCTTAACTTAACCGTGGGTCCTGCCTTACTCATGAATCTTAACTTAACCATGGGTCCTGCCTTAACCATGGGTCCTGCATTAACCATGGGTGTTACCTTAACCATGGGTCCTGCCTTAACTATGGGTCCTGCCTTAACCACGGGTCCTCCCTTAACCATGGGTCCTGCCTTAACCGTGGGTCGTGCATTAACCATGGGTCCTGCCATAACCATGGGTCTTACCTTAACCATGGGTCCTGCCTAACCATGGGATATGCCTTAACCATGGGTCCTGCCTTACTCATGGGTCTTAACTTAACCATTGGTCCTGCCTTAACCATGGGTCCTGCATTAACAATGGGTCCTGCCTTAACTATGGGTCCTGCCTTAACTATGGGTCCTGCCTTAACTATGGGTCCTGCCTTAACCACGGGTCCTGCCTTAACCGTGGGTCGTGCATTAACCATGGGCCCTGCCTCAACTTTGGGTCCTCCCTTAACCATGGGTCCTGCCTTAACCGTGGGTCGTGCATTAACCATGGGTCCTGCCATAACCATGGGTCCTGCCTTAACCATGGGTCTTATCTTAACCATGGGTCCTGCCTTAACCATGGGTCCTGCCTTAACCATGGGTCCTGCCATAACCATGGGTCCTGCCTTAACCATGGGTCCTGCCTTAACCATGGGTCCTGCCTTAACCATGGGTCCTGCCTTACTCATGGATCTTAACTTAACCGTGGGTCCTGCCTTACTCATGAATCTTAACTTAACCATGGGTCCTGCCTTAAGCATGGGTCCTGCATTAACCATGGGTGTTACCTTAACCATGGGTCCTGCCTTAACTATGGGTCCTGCCTTAACCACGGGTCCTCCCTTAACCATGGGTCCTGCCTTAACCGTGGGTCGTGCATTAACCATGGGTCCTGCCATAACCATGGGTCTTACCTTAACCATAGGTCCTGCCTTAACCATGGGCCCTGCCTAACCCATGGGTCTTACCTTAACCATGGGTCCTGCCTTAACCATGGGTCTTATCTTAACCATGGGTCCTGCCTTAACCATGGGTCCTGCCTTAACCATGGGTCCTGCCTTAACCATGGGTCCTGCCTTACTCATGGATCTTAACTTAACCGTGGGTCCTGCCTTACTCATGAATCTTAACTTAACCATGGGTCCTGCCTTAACCATGGGTCCTGCATTAACCATGGGTGTTACCTTAACCATGGGTCCTGCCTTAACTATGGGTCCTGCCTTAACCACGGGTCCTCCCTTAACCATGGGTCCTGCCTTAACCGTGGGTCGTGCATTAACCATGGGTCCTGCCATAACCATGGGTCTTACCTTAACCATGGGTCCTGCCTTAACCATGGGATATGCCTTAACCATGGGTCCTGCCTTACTCATGGGTCTTAACTTAACCATTGGTCCTGCCTTAACCATGGGTCCTGCATTAACAATGGGTCCTGCCTTAACTATGGGTCCTGCCTTAACTATGGGTCCTGCCTTAACTATGGGTCCTGCCTTAACCACGGGTCCTGCCTTAACCGTGGGTCGTGCATTAACCATGGGCCCTGCCTCAACTTTGGGTCCTCCCTTAACCATGGGTCCTGCCTTAACCATGGGATATGCCTTAACCATGGGTCCTGCCTTACTCATGGGTCTTAACTTAACCATTGGTCCTGCCTTAACCATGGGTCCTGCATTAACAATGGGTCCTGCCTTAACTATGGGACGTGCCTTAACCATGGGTCTTACCTTAACCATGGGTCATGCCTTAACCATGGGTCCTGCCATAACCATGGGTCCTGCCTTAACCATGGGTCCTGCCTTAACCATGGGTCCTGCCTTAACCATGGGTCCTGCCTTACTCATGGATCTTAACTTAACCATGGGTCCTGCCTTAACCATGGGTCCTGCATTAACCATGGGTGTTACCTTAACCATGGGTCCTGCCTTAACCATGGGTCCTGCCTTAACCATGGGTCCTACCTTAACCATGGGTCCTGCCATAACCATGGGTCTTACCTTAACCATAGGTCCTGCCTTAACCATGGGCCCTGCCTAACCCATGGGTCTTACCTTAACCATGGGTCCTGCCTTAACCATGGGTCTTATCTTAACCATGGGTCCTGCCTTAACCATGGGATATGCCTTAACCATGGGTCCTGCCTTACTCATGGGTCTTAACTTAACCATTGGTCCTGCCTTAACCATGGGTCCTGCATTAACAATGGGTCCTGCCTTAACTATGGGTCCTGCCTTAACTATGGGTCCTGCCTTAACTATGAGTCCTGCCTTAACCACGGGTCCTGCCTTAACCGTGGGTCGTGCATTAACCATGGGCCCTGCCTCAACTTTGGGTCCTCCCTTAACCATGGGTCCTGCATTAACAATGGGTCCTCCCTTAACTATGGGTCCTGCCTGCCTTAACCATGGGTCCTGCCTTAACAATAGGTCCTGCCTTAACTATGGGTCCTGCCTTAACTATGGGTCCTGCCATAACCATGGGTCTTACCTTAACCATGGGACGTGCCTTAACCATGGGTCTTACCTTAACCATGGGACGTGCCTTAACCATGGGTCTTACCTTAACCATGGGTCCTGCCTTAACCATGGGTCCTGCCATAACCATGGGTCCTGCCTTAACCATGGGTCCTGCCTTAACCATGGGTCCTGCCTTAGCCATGGGTCCTGCCTTACTCATGGATCTTAACTTAACCGTGGGTCCTGCCTTACTCATGAATCTTAACTTAACCATGGGTCCTGCCTTAACCATGGGTCCTGCCTTAACCATGGGTCCTGCATTAACCATGGGTGTTACCTTAACCATGGGTCCTGCCTTAACTATGGGTCCTGCCTTAACCACGGGTCCTCCCTTAACCATGGGTCCTGCCTTAACCGTGGGTCGTGCATTAACCATGGGTCCTGCCATAACCATGGGTCTTACCTTAACCATAGGTCCTGCCTTAACCATGGGCCCTGCCTAACCCATGGGTCTTACCTTAACCATGGGTCCTGCCTTAACCATGGGTCTTATCTTAACCATGGGTCCTGCCTTAACCATGGGTCCTGCCTTAACCATGGGTCCTGCCTTAACCATGGGTCCTGCCTTACTCATGGATCTTAACTTAACCGTGGGTCCTGCCTTACTCATGAATCTTAACTTAACCATGGGTCCTGCCTTAACCATGGGTCCTGCATTAACCATGGGTGTTACCTTAACCATGGGTCCTGCCTTAACTATGGGTCCTGCCTTAACCACGGGTCCTCCCTTAACCATGGGTCCTGCCTTAACCGTGGGTCGTGCATTAACCATGGGTCCTGCCATAACCATGGGTCTTACCTTAACCATAGGTCCTGCCTTAACCATGGGCCCTGCCTAACCCATGGGTCTTACCTTAACCATGGGTCCTGCCTTAACCGTGGGTCGTGCATTAACCATGGGTCCTGCCATAACCATGGGTATTACCTTAACCATGGGTCCTGCCTTAACCATGGGATATGCCTTAACCATGGGTCCTGCCTTACTCATGGGTCTTAACTTAACCATTGGTCCTGCCTTAACCATGGGTCCTGCATTAACAATGGGTCCTGCCTTAACTATGGGTCCTGCCTTAACTATGGGTCCTGCCTTAACTATGGGTCCTGCCTTAACCACGGGTCCTGCCTTAACCGTGGGTCGTGCATTAACCATGGGCCCTGCCTCAACTTTGGGTCCTCCCTTAACCATGGGTCCTGCATTAACAATGGGTCCTCCCTTAACTATGGGTCCTGCCTGCCTTAACCATGGGTCCTGCCTTAACAATAGGTCCTGCCTTAACTATGGGTCCTGCCTTAACTATGGGTCCTGCCATAACCATGGGTCTTACCTTAACCATGGGACGTGCCTTAACCATGGGTCTTACCTTAACCATGGGACGTGCCTTAACCATGGGTCTTACCTTAACCATGGGTCCTGCCTTAACCATGGGTCCTGCCATAACCATGGGTCCTGCCTTAACCATGGGTCCTGCCTTAACCATGGGTCCTGCCTTAACCATGGATCCTGCCTTACTCATGGATCTTAACTTAACCGTGGGTCCTGCCTTACTCATGAATCTTAACTTAACCATGGGTCCTGCCTTAACCATGGGTCCTGCATTAACCATGGGTGTTACCTTAACCATGGGTCCTGCCTTAGCTATGGGTCCTGCCTTAACCACGGGTCCTCCCTTAACCATGGGTCCTGCCTTAACCGTGGGTCGTGCATTAACCATGGGTCCTGCCTTAACCGTGGGTCGTGCATTAACCATGGGCCCTGCATTAACAATGGGTCCTGCCTTAACTATGGGTCCCGCCTGCCTTAACCATGGGTCCTGCCTCAACTTTGGGTCCTCCCTTAACCATGGGTCCTGCATTAACAATGGGTCCTCCCTTAACTATGGGTTCTGCCTGCCTTAACCATGGGTCCAGCCTTAACAATAGGTCCTGCCTTAACTATGGGTCCTGCCTTAACCACGGGTCCTTCCTTAACCATGGGTCCTGCCTTAACCATGGGATATGCCTTAACCATGGGTCCTGCCTTACTCATGGATCTTAACTTAACCATGGGATATGCCTTAACCATGGGTCCTACCTTAACCATGGGTCCTGCCATAACCATGGGTCTTACCTTAACCATGGGTCCTGCCTTAACCATGGGTCTTATCTTAACCATGGGTCCTGCCTTAACCATGGGATATGCCTTAACCATGGGTCCTGCCTTACTCATGGGTCTTAACTTAACCATTGGTCCTGCCTTAACCATGGGTCCTGCATTAACAATGGGTCCTGCCTTAACTATGGGTCCTGCCTTAACTATGGGTCCTGCCTTAACTATGGGTCCTGCCTTAACCACGGGTCCTCCCTTAACCATGGGTCCTGCCTTAACCGTGGGTCGTGCATTAACCATGGGCCCTGCCTCAACTTTGGGTCCTCCCTTAACCATGGGTCCTGCATTAACAATGGGTCCTCCCTTAACTATGGGTCCTGCCTACCTTAACCATGGGTCCTGCCTTAACAATAGGTCCTGCCTTAACTATGGGTCCTGCCTTAACTATGGGTCCTGCCATAACCATGGGTCTTACCTTAACCATGGGACGTGCCTTAACCATGGGTCTTACCTTAACCATGGGACGTGCCTTAACCATGGGTCTTACCTTAACCATGGGTCCTGCCTTAACCATTGGTCCTGCCTTAACCATGGGTCCTGCATTAACAATGGGTCCTGCCTTAACCATGGGTCCTGCCTTAACCATGGGTCCTGCCTTACTCATGGATCTTAACTTAACCATGGGTCCTGCCTTAACCATGGGTCCTGCATTAACCATGGGTGTTACCTTAACCATGGGTCCTGCCTTAACCATGGGTCCTGCCTTAACCATGGGTCCTACCTTAACCATGGGTCCTGCCATAACCATGGGTCTTACCTTAACCATAGGTCCTGCCTTAACCATGGGCCCTGCCTAACCCATGGGTCTTACCTTAACCATGGGTCCTGCCTTAACCATGGGTCTTATCTTAATCATGGGTCCTGCCTTAACCATGGGATATGCCTTAACCATGGGTCCTGCCTTACTCATGGGTCTTAACTTAACCATTGGTCCTGCCTTAACCATGGGTCCTGCATTAACAATGGGTCCTGCCTTAACTATGGGTCCTGCCTTAACTATGGGTCCTGCCTTAACTATGGGTCCTGCCTTAACCACGGGTCCTGCCTTAACCGTGGGTCGTGCATTAACCATGGGCCCTGCCTCAACTTTGGGTCCTCCCTTAACCATGGGTCCTGCATTAACAATGGGTCCTCCCTTAACTATGGGTCCTGCCTGCCTTAACCATGGGTCCTGCCTTAACAATAGGTCCTGCCTTAACTATGGGTCCTGCCTTAACTATGGGTCCTGCCATAACCATGGGTCTTACCTTAACCACGGGTCCTGCCTTAACCGTGGGTCGTGCATTAACCATGGGCCCTGCCTCAACTTTGGGTCCTCCCTTAACCATGGGTCCTGCATTAACAATGGGTCCTCCCTTAACTATGGGTCCTGCCTGCCTTAACCATGGGTCCTGCCTTAACCATGGGACGTGCCTTAACCATGGGTCTTACCTTAACCATGGGTCCTGCCTTAACCATGGGTCCTGCCATAACCATGGGTCCTGCCTTAACCATGGGTCCTGCCTTAACCATGGGTCCTGCCTTACTCATGGATCTTAACTTAACCGTGGGTCCTGCCTTACTCATGAATCTTAACTTAACCATGGGTCCTGCCTTAACCATGGGTCCTGCATTAACCATGGGTGTTACCTTAACCATGGGTCCTGCCTTAGCTATGGGTCCTGCCTTAACCACGGGTCCTCCCTTAACCATGGGTCCTGCATTAACAATGGGTCCTCCCTTAACTATGGGTCCTGCCTGCCTTAACCATGGGTCCTGCCTTAACAATAGGTCCTGCCTTAACTATGGGTCCTGCCTTAACTATGGGTCCTGCCATAACCATGGGTCTTACCTTAACCATGGGACGTGCCATAACCATGGGTCTTACCTTAACCATGGGACGTGCCTTAACCATGGGTCTTACCTTGACCATGGGTCCTGCCTTAACCATGGGTCCTGCCATAACCATGGGTCCTGCCTTAACCATGGGTCCTGCCTTAACCATGGGTCCTGCCTTACTCATGGATCTTAACTTAACCGTGGGTCCTGCCTTACTCATGAATCTTAACTTAACCATGGGTCCTGCCTTAACCATGGGTCCTGCATTAACCATGGGTGTTACCTTAACCATGGGTCCTGCCTTAACTATGGGTCCTGCCTTAACCACGGGTCCTCCCTTAACCATGGGTCCTGCCTTAACCGTGGGTCGTGCATTAACCATGGGTCCTGCCATAACCATGGGTCTTACCTTAACCATAGGTCCTGCCTTAACCATGGGCCCTGCCTAACCCATGGGTCTTTCCTTAACCATGGGTCCTGCCTTAACCATGGGTCTTATCTTAACCATGGGTCCTGCCTTAACCATGGGATATGCCTTAACCATGGGTCCTGCCTTACTCATGGGTCTTAACTTAACCATTGGTCCTGCCTTAACCATGGGTCCTGCCTTAACTATGGGTCCTGCCTTAACTATGGGTCCTGCCTTAACTATGGGTCCTGCCTTAACCACGGGTCCTGCCTTAACCGTGGGTCGTGCATTAACCATGGGCCCTGCCTCAACTTTGGGTCCTCCCTTAACCATGGGTCCTGCATTAACAATGGGTCCTCCCTTAACTATGGGTCCTGCCTGCCTTAACCATGGGTCCTGCCTTAACAATAGGTCCTGCCTTAACTATGGGTCCTGCCTTAACTATGGGTCCTGCCATAACCATGGGTCTTACCTTAACCATGGGACGTGCCTTAACCATGGGTCTTACCTTAACCATGGGACGTGCCTTAACCATGGGTCTTACCTTAACCATGGGACGTGCCTTAACCATGGGTCTTACCTTAACCATGGGTCCTGCCTTAACCATGGGTCCTGCCATAACCATGGGTCCTGCCTTAACCATGGGTCCTGCCTTAACCATGGGTCCTGCCTTAACCATGGGTCCTGCCTTACTCATGGATCTTAACTTAACCGTGGGTCCTGCCTTACTCATGAACTTAACTATGGGTCCTGCCTTAACCACGGGTCCTGCCTTAACCGTGGGTCGTGCATTAACCATGGGCCCTGCCTCAACTTTGGGTCCTCCCTTAACCATGGGTCCTGCATTAACAATGGGTCCTCCCTTAACTATGGGTCCTGCCTGCCTTAACCATGGGTCCTGCCTTAACAATAGGTCCTGCCTTAACTATGGGTCCTGCCTTAACTATGGGTCCTGCCATAACCATGGGTCTTACCTTAACCATGGGACGTGCCTTAACCATGGGTCTTACCTTAACCATGGGACGTGCCTTAACCATGGGTCTTACCTTAACCATGGGACGTGCCTTAACCATGGGTCTTACCTTAACCATGGGTCTTACCTTAACCATGGGTCCTGCCTTAACCATGGGTCCTGCCATAACCATGGGTCCTGCCTTAACCATGGGTCCTGCCTTAACCATGGGTCCTGCCTTACTCATGGATCTTAACTTAACCGTGGGTCCTGCCTTACTCATGAATCTTAACTTAACCATGGGTCCTGCCTTAACCATGGGTCCTGCATTAACCATGGGTGTTACCTTAACCATGGGTCCTGCCTTAACTATGGGTCCTGCCTTAACCACGGGTCCTCCCTTAACCATGGGTCCTGCCTTAACCGTGGGTCGTGCATTAACCATGGGTCCTGCCTTAACCGTGGGTCGTGCATTAACCATGGGCCCTGCATTAACAATGGGTCCTGCCTTAACTATGGGTCCCGCCTGCCTTAACCATGGGTCCTGCCTCAACTTTGGGTCCTCCCTTAACCATGGGTCCTGCATTAACAATGGGTCCTCCCTTAACTATGGGTTCTGCCTGCCTTAACCATGGGTCCAGCCTTAACAATAGGTCCTGCCTTAACTATGGGTCCTGCCTTAACCACGGGTCCTTCCTTAACCATGGGTCCTGCCTTAACCATGGGATATGCCTTAACCATGGGTCCTGCCTTACTCATGGATCTTAACTTAACCATGGGATATGCCTTAACCATGGGTCCTACCTTAACCATGGGTCCTGCCATAACCATGGGTCTTACCTTAACCATGGGTCCTGCCTTAACCATGGGTCTTATCTTAACCATGGGTCCTGCCTTAACCATGGGATATGCCTTAACCATGGGTCCTGCCTTACTCATGGGTCTTAACTTAACCATTGGTCCTGCCTTAACCATGGGTCCAGCATTAACAATGGGTCCTGCCTTAACTATGGGTCCTGCCTTAACTATGGGTCCTGCCTTAACTATGGGTCCTGCCTTAACCACGGGTCCTCCCTTAACCATGGGTCCTGCCTTAACCGTGGGTCGTGCATTAACCATGGGCCCTGCCTTAACTATGGGTCCTGCCTTAACCACGGGTCCTCCCTTAACCATGGGTCCTGCCTTAACCGTGGGTCGTGCATTAACCATGGGCCCTGCCTCAACTTTGGGTCCTCCCTTAACCATGGGTCCTGCATTAACAATGGGTCCTCCCTTAACTATGGGTCCTGCCTACCTTAACCATGGGTCCTGCCTTAACAATAGGTCCTGCCTTAACTATGGGTCCTGCCTTAACTATGGGTCCTGCCATAACCATGGGTCTTACCTTAACCATGGGACGTGCCTTAACCATGGGTCTTACCTTAACCATGGGACGTGCCTTAACCATGGGTCTTACCTTAACCATGGGTCCTGCCTTAACCATGGGTCCTGCCATAACCATGGGTCCTGCCTTAACCATGGGTCCTGCCTTAACCATGGGTCCTGCCTTAACCATGGGTCCTGCCTTACTCATGGATCTTAACTTAACCATGGGTCCTGCCTTAACCATGGGTCCTGCATTAACCATGGGTGTTACCTTAACCATGGGTCCTGCCTTAACTATGGGTCCTGCCTTAACCATGGGTCCTGCCTTAACCATGGGTCCTGCCTTACTCATGGATCTTAACTTAACCATGGGTCCTGCCTTAACCATGGGTCCTGCATTAACCATGGGTGTTACCTTAACCATGGGTCCTGCCTTAACCATGGGTCCTGCCTTAACCATGGGTCCTGCCATAACCATAGGTCTTACCTTAACCATAGGTTCTGCCTTAACCATGGGCCCTGCCTAACCCATGGGTCTTACCTTAACCATGGGTCCTGCCTTAACCATGGGACGTGCCTTAACCATGGGTCCTGCCTTACTCATGGGTCTTAACCTTAACCATGGGTCCTGCCATAACCATGGGTCTTACCTTAACCATAGGTCCTGCCTTAACCATGGGCCCTGCCTAACCCATGGGTCTTACCTTAACCATGGGTCCTGCCTTAACCATGGGATATGCCTTAACCATAGGTCCTGCCTTAACCATGGGCCCTGCCTAACCCATGGGTCTTACCTTAACCATGGGTCCTGCCTTAACCATGGGATATGCCTTAACCATGGGTCCTGCCTTAACCATGGGATATGCCTTAACCATGGGTCCTGCATTAACAATGGGTCCTGCCTTAACTATGGGTCCTGCCTTAACTATGGGTCCTGCCTTAACTATGGGTCCTGCCTTAACTATGGGTCCTGCCTTAACCACGGGTCCTCCCTTAACCATGGGTCCTGCCTTAACCGTGGGTCGTGCATTAACCATGGGCCCTGCCTCAACTTTGGGTCCTCCCTTAACCATGGGGCCTGCATTAACAATGGGTCCTCCCTTAACTATGAGTCCTGCCTGCCTTAACCATGGGTCCTGCCTTAACAATAGGTCCTGCCTTAACTATGGGTCCTGCCTTAACTATGGGTCCTGCCATAACCATGGGTCTTACCTTAACCATGGGACGTGCCTTAACCATGGGTCTTACCGTAACCATGGGTCCTGCCTTAACCATGGGTCCTGCCATAACCATGGGTCCTGCCTTAACCATGGGTCCTGCCTTAACCATGGGTCCTGCCTTAACTATGGGTCCTGCCTTAACCATGTGTCCTGCCTTAACTATGGGTCCTGCCTTAACCATGGGTCCTGCCTTAACTATGGGTCCTGCCTTAACCACGGGTCCTCCCTTAACCATGGGTCCTGCCTTAACCGTGGGTCGTGCCTTAACTATGGGTCCTGCCTTAACTATGGGTCCTGCCTTAACCACGGGTCCTCCCTTAACCATGGGTCCTGCCTTAACCGTGGGTCGTGCATTAACCATGGGCCCTGCCTCAACTTTGGGTCCTCCCTTAACCATGGGGCCTGCATTAACAATGGGTCCTCCCTTAACTATGAGTCCTGCCTGCCTTAACCATGGGTCCTGCCTTAACAATAGGTCCTGCCTTAACTATGGGTCCTGCCTTAACTATGGGTCCTGCCATAACCATGGGTCTTACCTTAACCATGGGACGTGCCTTAACCATGGGTCTTACCTTAACCATGGGTCCTGCCTTAACCATGGGTCCTGCCATAACCATGGGTCCTGCCTTAACCATGGGTCCTGCCTTAACCATGGGTCCTGCCTTAACTATGGGTCCTGCCTTAACCATGTGTCCTGCCTTAACTATGGGTCCTGCCTTAACCATGGGTCCTGCCTTAACCATGGGTCCTACCTTAACCATGGGTCCTGCCATAACCATGGGTCTTACCTTAACCATAGGTCCTGCCTTAACCATGGGCCCTGCCTAGCCCATGGGTCTTACCTTAACCATGGGTCCTGCCTTAACCATGGGTCTTATCTTAACCATGGGTCCTGCCTTAACCATGGGATATGCCTTAACCATGGGTCCTGCCTTACTCATGGGTCTTAACTTAACCATTGGTCCTGCATTAACAATGGGTCCTGCCTTAACTATGGGTCCTACCTTAACTATGGGTCCTGCCTTAACCACGGGTCCTGCCTTAACCATGGGTCCTGCCTTAACCATGGTATATGCCTTAACCATGGGTCCTGCCTTACTCATGGATCTTAACTTAACCATGGGTCCTGACTTAACCATGGGTCCTGCATTAACAATGGAGTCCTGCATTAACAATGGAGTCCTGCCTTAACCATGGGTCCTGCATTAACAATGGGTCCTGCCTTAACCATGGGTCCTGCCATAACCATGGGTCTTACCTTAACCATGGGACGTGCCTTAACCATGGGTCTTACCTTAACCATGGGTCCTGCCTTAATCATGGGTCCTGCCATAACCATGGGTCCTGCCTTAACCATGGGTCCTGCCTTAACCATGGGTCCTGCCTTAACTATGGGTCCTGCCTTAACCATGTGTCCTGCCTTAACTATGGGTCCTGCCTTAACCATGGGTCCTGCCTTAACCATGGGTCCTACCTTAACCATGGGTCCTGCCATAACCATGGGTCTTACCTTAACCATAGGTCCTGCCTTAACCATGGGCCCTGCCTAGCCCATGGGTCTTACCTTAACCATGGGTCCTGCCTTAACCATGGGTCTTATCTTAACCATGGGTCCTGCCTTAACCATGGGATATGCCTTAACCATGGGTCCTGCCTTACTCATGGGTCTTAACTTAACCATTGGTCCTGCATTAACAATGGGTCCTGCCTTAACTATGGGTCCTACCTTAACTATGGGTCCTGCCTTAACCACGGGTCCTGCCTTAACCATGGGTCCTGCCTTAACCATGGTATATGCCTTAACCATGGGTCCTGCCTTACTCATGGATCTTAACTTAACCATGGGTCCTGCCTTAACCATGGGTCCTGCATTAACAATGGAGTCCTGCATTAACAATGGAGTCCTGCCTTAACCATGGGTCCTGCATTAACAATGGGTCCTGCCTTAACCATGGGTCCTGCCATAACCATGGGTCTTACCTTAACCATGGGACGTGCCTTAACCATGGGTCTTACCTTAACCATGGGTCCTGCTTTAACCATGGGTCTTATCTTAACTATGGGTCCTGCCTTAACCATGTGTCCTGCCTTAACTATGGGTCCTGCCTTAACCATGGGTCCTGCCTTAACCATGGGTCCTACCTTAACCATGGGTCCTGCCATAACCATGGGTCTTACCTTAACCATAGGTCCTGCCTTAACCATGGGCCCTGCCTAACCCATGGGTCTTACCTTAACCATGGGTCCTGCCTTAACCATGGGTCTTATCTTAACCATGGGTCCTGCCTTAACCATGGGATATGCCTTAACCATGGGTCCTGCCTTACTCATGGGTCTTAACTTAACCATTGGTCCTGCCTTAACCATGGGTCCTGCATTAACAATGGGTCCTGCATTAACAATGGGTCCTGCCTTAACCATGGGATATGCCTTAACCATGGGTCCTGCCTTACTCATGGGTCTTAACTTAACCATTGGTCCTGCCTTAACCATGGGTCCAGCATTAACAATGGTTCCTGCCTTAACTATGGGTCCCGCCTGCCTTAACCATGGGTCCTGCCTCAACTTTGGGTCCTCCCTTAACCAAGGGTCCTGCATTAACCATGGGCCCTGCCTCAACTTTGGGTCCTCCCTTAACCATGGGTCCTGCATTAACAATGGGTCCTCCCTTAACTATGGGTCCTGCCTGCCTTAACCATGGGTCCTGCCTTAACAATAGGTCCTGCCTTAACTATGGGTCCTGCCTTAACTATGGGTCCTGCCATAACCATGGGTCTTACCTTAACCATGGGACGTGCCTTAACCATGGGTCTTACCTTAACCATGGGACGTGCCTTAACCATGGGTCTTACCTTAACCATGGGTCCTGCCTTAACCATGGGTCCTGCCATAACCATGGGTCCTGCCTTAACCATGGGTCCTGCCTTAACCATGGGTCCTGCCTTAACCATGGGTCCTGCCTTACTCATGGATCTTAACTTAACCATGGGTCCTGCCTTACTCATGGATCTTAACTTAACCATGGGTCCTGCCTTAACCATGGGTCCTGCATTAACCATGGGTGTTACCTTAACCATGGGTCCTGCCTTAACTATGGGTCCTGCCTTAACTATGGGTCCTGCCTTAACCACGGGTCCTCCCTTAACCATGGGTCCTGCCTTAACCGTGGGTCGTGCATTAACCATGGGCGCTGCCTCAACTTTGGGTCCTCCCTTAACCATGGGTCCTGCATTAATAATGGGTCCTCCCTTAACTATGGGTCCTGCCTACCTTAACCATGGGTCCTGCCTTAACAATAGGTCCTGCCTTAACTATGGGTCCTGCCTTAACTATGGGTCCTGCCATAACCATGGGTCTTACCTTAACCATGGGACGTGCCTTAACCATGGGTCTTACCTTAACCATGGGACGTGCCTTAACCATGGGTCTTACCTTAACCATGGGTCCTGCCTTAACCATGGGTCCTGCCATAACCATGGGTCCTGCCATAACCATGGGTCTTACCTTAACCATAGGTCCTGCCTTAACAATGGGCCCTGCATAACCCATGGGTCTTACCTTAACCATGGGTCCTGCCTTAACCATGGGACGTGCCTTAACCATGGGTCCTGCCTTACTCATGGGTCTTAACCTTAACCATGGGTCCTGCCATAACCATGGGTCTTACCTTAACCATAGGTCCTGCCTTAACCATGGGCCCTGCCTAACCCATGGGTCTTACCTTAACCATGGGCCCTGCCTAACCCATGGGTCTTACCTTAACCATGGGTCCTGCCTTAACCATGGGATATGCCTTAACCATGGGTCCTGCCTTACTCATGGGTCTTAACTTAACCATTGGTCCTGCCTTAACCATGGGTCCTGCATTAACAATGGGTCCTGCCTTAACTATGGGTCCTGCCTTAACTATGGGTCCTGCCTTAACTATGGGTCCTGCCTTAACTATGGGTCCTGCCTTAACCACGGGTCCTCCCTTAACCATGGGTCCTGCCTTAACCGTGGGTCGTGCATTAACCATGGGCCCTGCCTCAACTTTGGGTCCTCCCTTAACCATGGGGCCTGCATTAACAATGGGTCCTCCCTTAACTATGAGTCCTGCCTGCCTTAACCATGGGTCCTGCCTTAACAATAGGTCCTGCCTTAACTATGGGTCCTGCCTTAACTATGGGTCCTGCCATAACCATGGGTCTTACCTTAACCATGGGACGTGCCTTAACCATGGGTCTTACCTTAACCATGGGTCCTGCCTTAACCATGGGTCCTGCCATAACCATGGGTCCTGCCTTAACCATGGGTCCTGCCTTAACCATGGGTCCTGCCTTAACTATGGGTCCTGCCTTAACCATGTGTCCTGCCTTAACTATGGGTCCTGCCTTAACCATGGGTCCTGCCTTAACCATGGGTCCTACCTTAACCATGGGTCCTGCCATAACCATGGGTCTTACCTTAACCATAGGTCCTGCCTTAACCATGGGCCCTGCCTAGCCCATGGGTCTTACCTTAACCATGGGTCCTGCCTTAACCATGGGTCTTATCTTAACCATGGGTCCTGCCTTAACCATGGGATATGCCTTAACCATGGGTCCTGCCTTACTCATGGGTCTTAACTTAACCATTGGTCCTGCATTAACAATGGGTCCTGCCTTAACTATGGGTCCTACCTTAACTATGGGTCCTGCCTTAACCACGGGTCCTGCCTTAACCATGGGTCCTGCCTTAACCATGGTATATGCCTTAACCATGGGTCCTGCCTTAACTATGGGTCCTGCCTTAACTATGGGTCCTGCCTTAACTATGGGTCCTGCCTTAACCACGGGTCCTCCCTTAACCATGGGTCGTGCATTAACCATGGGCCCTGCCTCAACTTTGGGTCCTCCCTTAACCATGGGGCCTGCATTAACAATGGGTCCTCCCTTAACTATGAGTCCTGCCTGCCTTAACCATGGGTCCTGCCTTAACAATAGGTCCTGCCTTAACTATGGGTCCTGCCTTAACTATGGGTCCTGCCATAACCATGGGTCTTACCTTAACCATGGGACGTGCCTTAACCATGGGTCTTACCTTAACCATGGGTCCTGCCTTAACCATGGGTCCTGCCATAACCATGGGTCCTGCCTTAACCATGGGTCCTGCCTTAACCATGGGTCCTGCCTTAACTATGAGTCCTGCCTTAACCATGTGTCCTGCCTTAACTATGGGTCCTGCCTTAACCATGGGTCCTGCCTTAACCATGGGTCCTACCTTAACCATGGGTCCTGCTATAACCATGGGTCTTACCTTAACCATAGGTCCTGCCTTAACCATGGGCCCTGCCTAGCCCATGGGTCTTACCTTAACCATGGGTCCTGCCTTAACCATGGGTCTTATCTTAACCATGGGTCCTGCCTTAACCATGGGATATGCCTTAACCATGGGTCCTGCCTTACTCATGGGTCTTAACTTAACCATTGGTCCTGCATTAACAATGGGTCCTGCCTTAACTATGGGTCCTACCTTAACTATGGGTCCTGCCTTAACCACGGGTCCTGCCTTAACCATGGGTCCTGCCTTAACCATGGTATATGCCTTAACCATGGGTCCTGCCTTACTCATGGATCTTAACTTAACCATGGGTCCTGCCTTAACCATGGGTCCTGCATTAACAATGGAGTCCTGCATTAACAATGGAGTCCTGCCTTAACCATGGGTCCTGCATTAACAATGGGTCCTGCCTTAACCATGGGTCCTGCCATAACCATGGGTCTTACCTTAACCATGGGACGTGCCTTAACCATGGGTCTTACCTTAACCATGGGTCCTGCCTTAATCATGGGTCCTGCCATAACCATGGGTCCTGCCTTAACCATGGGTCCTGCCTTAACCATGGGTCCTGCCTTAACTATGGGTCCTGCCTTAACCATGTGTCCTGCCTTAACTATGGGTCCTGCCTTAACCATGGGTCCTGCCTTAACCATGGGTCCTACCTTAACCATGGGTCCTGCCATAACCATGGGTCTTACCTTAACCATAGGTCCTGCCTTAACCATGGGCCCTGCCTAGCCCATGGGTCTTACCTTAACCATGGGTCCTGCCTTAACCATGGGTCTTATCTTAACCATGGGTCCTGCCTTAACCATGGGATATGCCTTAACCATGGGTCCTGCCTTACTCATGGGTCTTAACTTAACCATTGGTCCTGCATTAACAATGGGTCCTGCCTTAACTATGGGTCCTACCTTAACTATGGGTCCTGCCTTAACCACGGGTCCTGCCTTAACCATGGGTCCTGCCTTAACCATGGTATATGCCTTAACCATGGGTCCTGCCTTACTCATGGATCTTAACTTAACCATGGGTCCTGCCTTAACCATGGGTCCTGCATTAACAATGGAGTCCTGCATTAACAATGGAGTCCTGCCTTAACCATGGGTCCTGCATTAACAATGGGTCCTGCCTTAACCATGGGTCCTGCCATAACCATGGGTCTTACCTTAACCATGGGACGTGCCTTAACCATGGGTCTTACCTTAACCATGGGTCCTGCCTTAACCATGGGTCTTATCTTAACTATGGGTCCTGCCTTAACCATGTGTCCTGCCTTAACTATGGGTCCTGCCTTAACCATGGGTCCTGCCTTAACCATGGGTCCTACCTTAACCATGGGTCCTGCCATAACCATGGGTCTTACCTTAACCATAGGTCCTGCCTTAACCATGGGCCCTGCCTAACCCATGGGTCTTACCTTAACCATGGGTCCTGCCTTAACCATGGGTCTTATCTTAACCATGGGTCCTGCCTTAACCATGGGATATGCCTTAACCATGGGTCCTGCCTTACTCATGGGTCTTAACTTAACCATTGGTCCTGCCTTAACCATGGGTCCTGCATTAACAATGGGTCCTGCATTAACAATGGGTCCTGCCTTAACCATGGGATATGCCTTAACCATGGGTCCTGCCTTACTCATGGGTCTTAACTTAACCATTGGTCCTGCCTTAACCATGGGTCCAGCATTAACAATGGTTCCTGCCTTAACTATGGGTCCCGCCTGCCTTAACCATGGGTCCTGCCTCAACTTTGGGTCCTCCCTTAACCAAGGGTCCTGCATTAACCATGGGCCCTGCCTCAACTTTGGGTCCTCCCTTAACCATGGGTCCTGCATTAACAATGGGTCCTCCCTTAACTATGGGTCCTGCCTGCCTTAACCATGGGTCCTGCCTTAACAATAGGTCCTGCCTTAACTATGGGTCCTGCCTTAACTATGGGTCCTGCCATAACCATGGGTCTTACCTTAACCATGGGACGTGCCTTAACCATGGGTCTTACCTTAACCATGGGACGTGCCTTAACCATGGGTCTTACCTTAACCATGGGTCCTGCCTTAACCATGGGTCCTGCCATAACCATGGGTCCTGCCTTAACCATGGGTCCTGCCTTAACCATGGGTCCTGCCTTAACCATGGGTCCTGCCTTACTCATGGATCTTAACTTAACCATGGGTCCTGCCTTACTCATGGATCTTAACTTAACCATGGGTCCTGCCTTAACCATGGGTCCTGCATTAACCATGGGTGTTACCTTAACCATGGGTCCTGCCTTAACTATGGGTCCTGCCTTAACTATGGGTCCTGCCTTAACTATGGGTCCTGCCTTAACCACGGGTCCTCCCTTAACCATGGGTCCTGCCTTAACCGTGGGTCGTGCATTAACCATGGGCCCTGCCTCAACTTTGGGTCCTCCCTTAACCATGGGTCCTGCATTAACAATGGGTCCTCCCTTAACTATGGGTCCTGCCTACCTTAACCATGGGTCCTGCCTTAACAATAGGTCCTACCTTAACTATGGGTCCTGCCTTAACTATGGGTCCTGCCATAACCATGGGTCTTACCTTAACCATGGGACGTGCCTTAACCATGGGTCTTACCTTAACCATGGGCCCTGCCTAGCCCATGGGTCTTACCTTAACCATGGGTCCTGCCTTAACCATGGGTCTTATCTTAACCATGGGTCCTGCCTTAACCATGGGATATGCCTTAACCATGGGTCCTGCCTTACTCATGGGTCTTAACTTAACCATTGGTCCTGCATTAACAATGGGTCCTGCCTTAACTATGGGTCCTACCTTAACTATGGGTCCTGCCTTAACCACGGGTCCTGCCTTAACCATGGGTCCTGCCTTAACCATGGTATATGCCTTAACCATGGGTCCTGCCTTACTCATGGATCTTAACTTAACCATGGGTCCTGCCTTAACCATGGGTCCTGCATTAACAATGGAGTCCTGCATTAACAATGGAGTCCTGCCTTAACCATGGGTCCTGCATTAACAATGGGTCCTGCCTTAACCATGGGTCCTGCCATAACCATGGGTCTTACCTTAACCATGGGACGTGCCTTAACCATGGGTCTTACCTTAACCATGGGTCCTGCCTTAACCATGGGTCTTATCTTAACTATGGGTCCTGCCTTAACCATGTGTCCTGCCTTAACTATGGGTCCTGCCTTAACCATGGGTCCTGCCTTAACCATGGGTCCTACCTTAACCATGGGTCCTGCCATAACCATGGGTCTTACCTTAACCATAGGTCCTGCCTTAACCATGGGCCCTGCCTAACCCATGGGTCTTACCTTAACCATGGGTCCTGCCTTAACCATGGGTCTTATCTTAACCATGGGTCCTGCCTTAACCATGGGATATGCCTTAACCATGGGTCCTGCCTTACTCATGGGTCTTAACTTAACCATTGGTCCTGCCTTAACCATGGGACCTGCATTAACAATGGGTCCTGCATTAACAATGGGTCCTGCCTTAACCATGGGATATGCCTTAACCATGGGTCCTGCCTTACTCATGGGTCTTAACTTAACCATTGGTCCTGCCTTAACCATGGGTCCAGCATTAACAATGGTTCCTGCCTTAACTATGGGTCCCGCCTGCCTTAACCATGGGTCCTGCCTCAACTTTGGGTCCTCCCTTAACCAAGGGTCCTGCATTAACCATGGGCCCTGCCTCAACTTTGGGTCCTCCCTTAACCATGGGTCCTGCATTAACAATGGGTCCTCCCTTAACTATGGGTCCTGCCTGCCTTAACCATGGGTCCTGCCTTAACAATAGGTCCTGCCTTAACTATGGGTCCTGCCTTAACTATGGGTCCTGCCATAACCATGGGTCTTACCTTAACCATGGGACGTGCCTTAACCATGGGTCTTACCTTAACCATGGGACGTGCCTTAACCATGGGTCTTACCTTAACCATGGGTCCTGCCTTAACCATGGGTCCTGCCATAACCATGGGTCCTGCCTTAACCATGGGTCCTGCCTTAACCATGGGTCCTGCCTTAACCATGGGTCCTGCCTTACTCATGGATCTTAACTTAACCATGGGTCCTGCCTTACTCATGGATCTTAACTTAACCATGGGTCCTGCCTTAACCATGGGTCCTGCATTAACCATGGGTGTTACCTTAACCATGGGTCCTGCCTTAACTATGGGTCCTGCCTTAACTATGGGTCCTGCCTTAACTATGGGTCCTGCCTTAACCACGGGTCCTCCCTTAACCATGGGTCCTGCCTTAACCGTGGGTCGTGCATTAACCATGGGCCCTGCCTCAACTTTGGGTCCTCCCTTAACCATGGGTCCTGCATTAACAATGGGTCCTCCCTTAACTATGGGTCCTGCCTACCTTAACCATGGGTCCTGCCTTAACAATAGGTCCTGCCTTAACTATGGGTCCTGCCTTAACTATGGGTCCTGCCATAACCATGGGTCTTACCTTAACCATGGGACGTGCCTTAACCATGGGTCTTACCTTAACCATGGGACGTGCCTTAACCATGGGTCTTACCTTAACCATGGGTCCTGCCTTAACCATGGGTCCTGCCATAACCATGGGTCCTGCCATAACCATGGGTCTTACCTTAACCATAGGTCCTGCCTTAACAATGGGCCCTGCATAACCCATGGGTCTTACCTTAACCATGGGTCCTGCCTTAACCATGGGACGTGCCTTAACCATGGGTCCTGCCTTACTCATGGGTCTTAACCTTAACCATGGGTCCTGCCATAACCATGGGTCTTACCTTAACCATAGGTCCTGCCTTAACCATGGGCCCTGCCTAACCCATGGGTCTTACCTTAACCATGGGTCCTGCATTAACAATGGGTCCTGCCTTAACTATGGGTCCTGCCTTAACTATGGGTCCTGCCTTAACTATGGGTCCTGCCTTAACTATGGGTCCTGCCTTAACCACGGGTCCTCCCTTAACCATGGGTCCTGCCTTAACCGTGGGTCGTGCATTAACCATGGGCCCTGCCTCAACTTTGGGTCCTCCCTTAACCATGGGGCCTGCATTAACAATGGGTCCTCCCTTAACTATGGGTCCTGCCTGCCTTAACCATGGGTCCTGCCTTAACAATAGGTCCTGCCTTAACTATGGGTCCTGCCTTAACTATGGGTCCTCCCTTAACCATGGGTCCTGCCTTAACCGTGGGTCGTGCATTAACCATGGGTCCTGCCATAACCATGGGTCCTACCTTAACCATGGGTCCTGCCATAACCATGGGTCTTACCTTAACCATAGGTCCTGCCTTAACCATGGGCCCTGCCTAACCCATGGGTCTTACCTTAACCATGGGTCCTGCCTTAACCATGGGATATGCCTTAACCATGGGTCCTGCCTTACTCATGGGTCTTAACTTAACCATTGGTCCTGCCTTAACCATGGGTCCTGCATTAACAATGGGTCCTGCCTTAACTATGGGTCCTGCCTTAACTATGGGTCCTGCCTTAACTATGGGTCCTGCCTTAACCACGGGTCCTGCCTTAACCGTGGGTCGTGCATTAACCATGGGCCCTGCCTCAACTTTGGGTCCTCCCTTAACCATGGGTCCTGCATTAACAATGGGTCCTCCCTTAACTATGGGTCCTGCCTGCCTTAACCATGGGTCCTGCCTTAACAATAGGTCCTGCCTTAACTATGGGTCCTGCCTTAACTATGGGTCCTGCCATAACCCTGGGTCTTACCTTAACCATGGGACGTGCCTTAACCATGGGTCTTACCTTAACCATGGGACGTGCCTTAACCATGGGTCTTACCTTAACCATGGGTCCTGCCTTAACCATGGGTCCTGCCATAACCATGGGTCCTGCCTTAACCATGGGTCCTGCCTTAACCATGGGTCCTGCCTTAACCATGGGTCCTGCCTTACTCATGGATCTTAACTTAACCGTGGGTCCTGCCTTACTCATGAATCTTAACTTAACCATGGGTCCTGCCTTAACCATGGGTCCTGCATTAACCATGGGTGTTACCTTAACCATGGGTCCTGCCTTAACTATGGGTCCTGCCTTAACCACGGGTCCTCCCTTAACCATGGGTCCTGCCTTAACCGTGGGTCGTGCATTAACCATGGGTCCTGCCTTAACCGTGGGTCGTGCATTAACCATGGGCCCTGCATTAACAATGGGTCCTGCCTTAACTATGGGTCCCGCCTGCCTTAACCATGGGTCCTGCCTCAACTTTGGGTCCTCCCTTAACCATGGGTCCTGCATTAACAATGGGTCCTCCCTTAACTATGGGTTCTGCCTGCCTTAACCATGGGTCCAGCCTTAACAATAGGTCCTGCCTTAACTATGGGTCCTGCCTTAACCACGGGTCCTTCCTTAACCATGGGTCCTGCCTTAACCATGGGATATGCCTTAACCATGGGTCCTGCCTTACTCATGGATCTTAACTTAACCATGGGATATGCCTTAACCATGGGTCCTACCTTAACCATGGGTCCTGCCATAACCATGGGTCTTACCTTAACCATGGGTCCTGCCTTAACCATGGGTCTTATCTTAACCATGGGTCCTGCCTTAACCATGGGATATGCCTTAACCATGGGTCCTGCCTTACTCATGGGTCTTAACTTAACCATTGGTCCTGCCTTAACCATGGGTCCTGCATTAACAATGGGTCCTGCCTTAACTATGGGTCCTGCCTTAACTATGGGATATGCCTTAACCATGGGTCCTGCCTTACTCATGGGTCTTAACTTAACCATTGGTCCTGCCTTAACCATGGGTCCAGCATTAACAATGGTTCCTGCCTTAACTATGGGTCCCGCCTGCCTTAACCATGGGTCCTGCCTCAACTTTGGGTCCTCCCTTAACCAAGGGTCCTGCATTAACCATGGGCCCTGCCTCAACTTTGGGTCCTCCCTTAACCATGGGTCCTGCATTAACAATGGGTCCTCCCTTAACTATGGGTCCTGCCTACCTTAACCATGGGTCCTGCCTTAACAATAGGTCCTGCCTTAACTATGGGTCCTGCCTTAACTATGGGTCCTGCCATAACCATGGGTCTTACCTTAACCATGGGACGTGCCTTAACCATGGGTCTTACCTTAACCATGGGACGTGCCTTAACCATGGGTCTTACCTTAACCATGGGTCCTGCCTTAACCATGGGTCCTGCCATAACCATGGGTCCTGCCTTAACCATGGGTCCTGCCTTAACCATGGGTCCTGCCTTAACCATGGGTCCTGCCTTACTCATGGATCTTAACTTAACCATGGGTCCTGCCTTAACCATGGATCTTAACTTAACCATGGGTCCTGCCTTAACCATGGGTCCTGCATTAACCATGGGTGTTACCTTAACCATGGGTCCTGCCTTAACTATGGGTCCTGCCTTAACTATGGGTCCTGCCTTAACCACGGGTCCTCCCTTAACCATGGGTCCTGCCTTAACCGTGGGTCGTGCATTAACCATGGGCCCTGCCTCAACTTTGGGTCCTCCCTTAACCATGGGTCCTGCATTAACAATGGGTCCTCCCTTAACTATGGGTCCTGCCTACCTTAACCATGGGTCCTGCCTTAACAATAGGTCCTGCCTTAACTATGGGTCCTGCCTTAACTATGGGTCCTGCCATAACCATGGGTCTTACCTTAACCATGGGACGTGCCTTAACCATGGGTCTTACCTTAACCATGGGACGTGCCTTAACCATGGGTCTTACCTTAACCATGGGTCCTGCCTTAACCATGGGTCCTGCCATAACCATGGGTCCTGCCTTAACCATGGGTCCTGCCTTAACCATGGGTCCTGCCTTAACCATGGGTCCTGCCTTACTCATGGATCTTAACTTAACCATGGGTCCTGCCTTAACCATGGGTCCTGCATTAACCATGGGTGTTACCTTAACCATGGGTCCTGCCTTAACCATGGGTCCTGCATTAACCATGGGTGTTACCTTAACCATGGGTCCTGCCTTAACTATGGGTCCTGCCTTAACTATTGGTCCTGCCTTAACCACGGGTCCTCCCTTAACCATGGGTCCTGCCTTAACCGTGGGTCGTGCATTAACCATGGGCCCTGCCTCAACTTTGGGTCCTCCCTTAACCATGGGTCCTGCATTAACAATGGGTCCTCCCTTAACTATGGGTCCTGCCTACCTTAACCATGGGTCCTGCCTTAACAATAGGTCCTGCCTTAACTATGGGTCCTGCCATAACCATGGGTCTTACCTTAACCATTGGACGTGCCTTAACCATGGGTCTTACCTTAACCATGGGACGTGCCTTAACCATGGGTCTTACCTTAACCATGGGTCCTGCCTTAACCATGGGTCCTGCCATAACCATGGGTCCTGCCTTAACCATGGGTCCTGCCTTAACCATGGGTCCTGCCTTAACCATGGGTCCTGCCTTACTCATGGATCTTAACTTAACCATGGGTCCTGCCTTAACCATGGGTCCTGCATTAACCATGGGTGTTACCTTAACCATGGGTCCTGCCTTAACTATGGGTCCTGCCTTAACCACGGGTCCTCCCTTAACCATGGGTCGAGCCTTAACCGTGGGTCCTGCATTAACCATGGGTCCTGCCTTAACCATGGGTCCTGCCATAACCATGGGTCCTGCCTTAACCATGGGTCCTACCTTAACCATGGGTCCTGCCATAACCATGGGTCTTACCTTAACCATAGGTCCTGCCTTAACAATGGGCCCTGCATAACCCATGGGTCTTACCTTAACCATGGGTCCTGCCTTAACCATGGGACGTGCCTTAACCATGGGTCCTGCCTTACTCATGGGTCTTAACCTTAACCATGGGTCCTGCCATAACCATGGGTCTTACCTTAACCATAGGTCCTGCCTTAACCATGGGCCCTGCCTAACCCATGGGTCTTACCTTAACCATGGGTCCTGCATTAACAATGGGTCCTGCCTTAACTATGGGTCCTGCCTTAACTATGGGTCCTGCCTTAACTATGGGTCCTGCCTTAACTATGGGTCCTGCCTTAACCACGGGTCCTCCCTTAACCATGGGTCCTGCCTTAACCGTGGGTCGTGCATTAACCATGGGCCCTGCCTCAACTTTGGGTCCTCCCTTAACCATGGGGCCTGCATTAACAATGGGTCCTCCCTTAACTATGGGTCCTGCCTGCCTTAACCATGGGTCCTGCCTTAACTATGGGTCCTGCCTTAACCACGGGTCCTCCCTTAACCATGGGTCCTGCCTTAACCGTGGGTCCTGCATTAACCATGGGTCCTGCCTTAACCATGGGTCCTGCCATAACCATGGGTCCTGCCTTAACCATGGGTCCTACCTTAACCATGGGTCCTGCCATAACCATGGGTCTTACCTTAACCATAGGTCCTGCCTTAACAATGGGCCCTGCATAACCCATGGGTCTTACCTTAACCATGGGTCCTGCCTTAACCATGGGACGTGCCTTAACCATGGGTCCTGCCTTACTCATGGGTCTTAACCTTAACCATGGGTCCTGCCATAACCATGGGTCTTACCTTAACCATAGGTCCTGCCTTAACCATGGGCCCTGCCTAACCCATGGGTCTTACCTTAACCATGGGTCCTGCATTAACAATGGGTCCTGCCTTAACTATGGGTCCTGCCTTAACTATGGGTCCTGCCTTAACTATGGGTCCTGCCTTAACTATGGGTCCTGCCTTAACCACGGGTCCTCCCTTAACCATGGGTCCTGCCTTAACCGTGGGTCGTGCATTAACCATGGGCCCTGCCTCAACTTTGGGTCCTCCCTTAACCATGGGGCCTGCATTAACAATGGGTCCTCCCTTAACTATGGGTCCTGCCTGCCTTAACCATGGGTCCTGCCTTAACAATAGGTCCTGCCTTAACTATGGGTCCTGCCTTAACTATGGGTCCTCCCTTAACCATGGGTCCTGCCTTAACCGTGGGTCGTGCATTAACCATGGGTCCTGCCATAACCATGGGTCCTACCTTAACCATGGGTCCTGCCATAACCATGGGTCTTACCTTAACCATAGGTCCTGCCTTAACCATGGGCCCTGCCTAACCCATGGGTCTTACCTTAACCATGGGTCCTGCCTTAACCATGGGATATGCCTTAACCATGGGTCCTGCCTTACTCATGGGTCTTAACTTAACCATTGGTCCTGCCTTAACCATGGGTCCTGCATTAACAATGGGTCCTGCCTTAACTATGGGTCCTGCCTTAACTATGGGTCCTGCCTTAACTATGGGTCCTGCCTTAACCACGGGTCCTGCCTTAACCGTGGGTCGTGCATTAACCATGGGCCCTGCCTCAACTTTGGGTCCTCCCTTAACCATGGGTCCTGCATTAACCATGGGTCCTGCCTTAACCGTGGGTCGTGCATTAACCATGGGCCCTGCATTAACAATGGGTCCTGCCTTAACTATGGGTCCCGCCTGCCTTAACCATGGGTCCTGCCTCAACTTTGGGTCCTCCCTTAACCATGGGTCCTGCATTAACAATGGGTCCTCCCTTAACTATGGGTTCTGCCTGCCTTAACCATGGGTCCAGCCTTAACAATAGGTCCTGCCTTAACTATGGGTCCTGCCTTAACCACGGGTCCTTCCTTAACCATGGGTCCTGCCTTAACCATGGGATATGCCTTAACCATGGGTCCTGCCTTACTCATGGATCTTAACTTAACCATGGGATATGCCTTAACCATGGGTCCTACCTTAACCATGGGTCCTGCCATAACCATGGGTCTTACCTTAACCATGGGTCCTGCCTTAACCATGGGTCTTATCTTAACCATGGGTCCTGCCTTAACCATGGGATATGCCTTAACCATGGGTCCTGCCTTACTCATGGGTCTTAACTTAACCATTGGTCCTGCCTTAACCATGGGTCCTGCATTAACAATGGGTCCTGCCTTAACTATGGGTCCTGCCTTAACTATGGGATATGCCTTAACCATGGGTCCTGCCTTACTCATGGGTCTTAACTTAACCATTGGTCCTGCCTTAACCATGGGTCCAGCATTAACAATGGTTCCTGCCTTAACTATGGGTCCCGCCTGCCTTAACCATGGGTCCTGCCTCAACTTTGGGTCCTCCCTTAACCAAGGGTCCTGCATTAACCATGGGCCCTGCCTCAACTTTGGGTCCTCCCTTAACCATGGGTCCTGCATTAACAATGGGTCCTCCCTTAACTATGGGTCCTGCCTACCTTAACCATGGGTCCTGCCTTAACAATAGGTCCTGCCTTAACTATGGGTCCTGCCTTAACTATGGGTCCTGCCATAACCATGGGTCTTACCTTAACCATGGGACGTGCCTTAACCATGGGTCTTACCTTAACCATGGGACGTGCCTTAACCATGGGTCTTACCTTAACCATGGGTCCTGCCTTAACCATGGGTCCTGCCATAACCATGGGTCCTGCCTTAACCATGGGTCCTGCCTTAACCATGGGTCCTGCCTTACTCATGGATCTTAACTTAACCATGGGTCCTGCCTTAACCATGGATCTTAACTTAACCATGGGTCCTGCCTTAACCATGGGTCCTGCATTAACCATGGGTGTTACCTTAACCATGGGTCCTGCCTTAACTATGGGTCCTGCCTTAACTATGGGTCCTGCCTTAACCACGGGTCCTCCCTTAACCATGGGTCCTGCCTTAACCGTGGGTCGTGCATTAACCATGGGCCCTGCCTCAACTTTGGGTCCTCCCTTAACCATGGGTCCTGCATTAACAATGGGTCCTCCCTTAACTATGGGTCCTGCCTACCTTAACCATGGGTCCTGCCTTAACAATAGGTCCTGCCTTAACTATGGGTCCTGCCTTAACTATGGGTCCTGCCATAACCATGGGTCTTACCTTAACCATGGGACGTGCCTTAACCATGGGTCTTACCTTAACCATGGGACGTGCCTTAACCATGGGTCTTACCTTAACCATGGGTCCTGCCTTAACCATGGGTCCTGCCATAACCATGGGTCCTGCCTTAACCATGGGTCCTGCCTTAACCATGGGTCCTGCCTTAACCATGGGTCCTGCCTTACTCATGGATCTTAACTTAACCATGGGTCCTGCCTTAACCATGGGTCCTGCATTAACCATGGGTGTTACCTTAACCATGGGTCCTGCCTTAACCATGGGTCCTGCATTAACCATGGGTGTTACCTTAACCATGGGTCCTGCCTTAACTATGGGTCCTGCCTTAACTATTGGTCCTGCCTTAACCACGGGTCCTCCCTTAACCATGGGTCCTGCCTTAACCGTGGGTCGTGCATTAACCATGGGCCCTGCCTCAACTTTGGGTCCTCCCTTAACCATGGGTCCTGCATTAACAATGGGTCCTCCCTTAACTATGGGTCCTGCCTACCTTAACCATGGGTCCTGCCTTAACAATAGGTCCTGCCTTAACTATGGGTCCTGCCATAACCATGGGTCTTACCTTAACCATTGGACGTGCCTTAACCATGGGTCTTACCTTAACCATGGGACGTGCCTTAACCATGGGTCTTACCTTAACCATGGGTCCTGCCTTAACCATGGGTCCTGCCATAACCATGGGTCCTGCCTTAACCATGGGTCCTGCCTTAACCATGGGTCCTGCCTTAACCATGGGTCCTGCCTTACTCATGGATCTTAACTTAACCATGGGTCCTGCCTTAACCATGGGTCCTGCATTAACCATGGGTGTTACCTTAACCATGGGTCCTGCCTTAACTATGGGTCCTGCCTTAACCACGGGTCCTCCCTTAACCATGGGTCTAGCCTTAACCGTGGGTCCTGCATTAACCATGGGTCCTGCCTTAACCATGGGTCCTGCCATAACCATGGGTCCTGCCTTAACCATGGGTCCTACCTTAACCATGGGTCCTGCCATAACCATGGGTCTTACCTTAACCATAGGTCCTGCCTTAACAATGGGCCCTGCATAACCCATGGGTCTTACCTTAACCATGGGTCCTGCCTTAACCATGGGACGTGCCTTAACCATGGGTCCTGCCTTACTCATGGGTCTTAACCTTAACCATGGGTCCTGCCATAACCATGGGTCTTACCTTAACCATAGGTCCTGCCTTAACCATGGGCCCTGCCTAACCCATGGGTCTTACCTTAACCATGGGTCCTGCATTAACAATGGGTCCTGCCTTAACTATGGGTCCTGCCTTAACTATGGGTCCTGCCTTAACTATGGGTCCTGCCTTAACTATGGGTCCTGCCTTAACCACGGGTCCTCCCTTAACCATGGGTCCTGCCTTAACCGTGGGTCGTGCATTAACCATGGGCCCTGCCTCAACTTTGGGTCCTCCCTTAACCATGGGGCCTGCATTAACAATGGGTCCTCCCTTAACTATGGGTCCTGCCTGCCTTAACCATGGGTCCTGCCTTAACAATAGGTCCTGCCTTAACTATGGGTCCTGCCTTAACTATGGGTCCTCCCTTAACCATGGGTCCTGCCTTAACCGTGGGTCGTGCATTAACCATGGGTCCTGCCATAACCATGGGTCCTACCTTAACCATGGGTCCTGCCATAACCATGGGTCTTACCTTAACCATAGGTCCTGCCTTAACCATGGGCCCTGCCTAACCCATGGGTCTTACCTTAACCATGGGTCCTGCCTTAACCATGGGATATGCCTTAACCATGGGTCCTGCCTTACTCATGGGTCTTAACTTAACCATTGGTCCTGCCTTAACCATGGGTCCTGCATTAACAATGGGTCCTGCCTTAACTATGGGTCCTGCCTTAACTATGGGTCCTGCCTTAACTATGGGTCCTGCCTTAACCACGGGTCCTGCCTTAACCGTGGGTCGTGCATTAACCATGGGCCCTGCCTCAACTTTGGGTCCTCCCTTAACCATGGGTCCTGCATTAACCATGGGTCCTGCCTTAACCGTGGGTCGTGCATTAACCATGGGCCCTGCATTAACAATGGGTCCTGCCTTAACTATGGGTCCCGCCTGCCTTAACCATGGGTCCTGCATTAACAATGGGTCCTCCCTTAACTATGGGTTCTGCCTGCCTTAACCATGGGTCCAGCCTTAACAATAGGTCCTGCCTTAACTATGGGTCCTGCCTTAACCACGGGTCCTTCCTTAACCATGGGTCCTGCCTTAACCATGGGATATGCCTTAACCATGGGTCCTGCCTTACTCATGGATCTTAACTTAACCATGGGATATGCCTTAACCATGGGTCCTACCTTAACCATGGGTCCTGCCATAACCATGGGTCTTACCTTAACCATGGGTCCTGCCTTAACCATGGGTCTTATCTTAACCATGGGTCCTGCCTTAACCATGGGATATGCCTTAACCATGGGTCCTGCCTTACTCATGGGTCTTAACTTAACCATTGGTCCTGCCTTAACCATGGGTCCTGCATTAACAATGGGTCCTGCCTTAACTATGGGTCCTGCCTTAACTATGGGATATGCCTTAACCATGGGTCCTGCCTTACTCATGGGTCTTAACTTAACCATTGGTCCTGCCTTAACCATGGGTCCAGCATTAACAATGGTTCCTGCCTTAACTATGGGTCCCGCCTGCCTTAACCATGGGTCCTGCCTCAACTTTGGGTCCTCCCTTAACCAAGGGTCCTGCATTAACCATGGGCCCTGCCTCAACTTTGGGTCCTCCCTTAACCATGGGTCCTGCATTAACAATGGGTCCTCCCTTAACTATGGGTCCTGCCTACCTTAACCATGGGTCCTGCCTTAACAATAGGTCCTGCCTTAACTATGGGTCCTGCCTTAACTATGGGTCCTGCCATAACCATGGGTCTTACCTTAACCATGGGACGTGCCTTAACCATGGGTCTTACCTTAACCATGGGACGTGCCTTAACCATGGGTCTTACCTTAACCATGGGTCCTGCCTTAACCATGGGTCCTGCCATAACCATGGGTCCTGCCTTAACCATGGGTCCTGCCTTAACCATGGGTCCTGCCTTAACCATGGGTCCTGCCTTACTCATGGATCTTAACTTAACCATGGGTCCTGCCTTAACCATGGATCTTAACTTAACCATGGGTCCTGCCTTAACCATGGGTCCTGCATTAACCATGGGTGTTACCTTAACCATGGGTCCTGCCTTAACTATGGGTCCTGCCTTAACTATGGGTCCTGCCTTAACCACGGGTCCTCCCTTAACCATGGGTCCTGCCTTAACCGTGGGTCGTGCATTAACCATGGGCCCTGCCTCAACTTTGGGTCCTCCCTTAACCATGGGTCCTGCATTAACAATGGGTCCTCCCTTAACTATGGGTCCTGCCTACCTTAACCATGGGTCCTGCCTTAACAATAGGTCCTGCCTTAACTATGGGTCCTGCCTTAACTATGGGTCCTGCCATAACCATGGGTCTTACCTTAACCATGGGACGTGCCTTAACCATGGGTCTTACCTTAACCATGGGACGTGCCTTAACCATGGGTCTTACCTTAACCATGGGTCCTGCCTTAACCATGGGTCCTGCCATAACCATGGGTCCTGCCTTAACCATGGGTCCTGCCTTAACCATGGGTCCTGCCTTAACCATGGGTCCTGCCTTACTCATGGATCTTAACTTAACCATGGGTCCTGCCTTAACCATGGGTCCTGCATTAACCATGGGTGTTACCTTAACCATGGGTCCTGCCTTAACCATGGGTCCTGCATTAACCATGGGTGTTACCTTAACCATGGGTCCTGCCTTAACTATGGGTCCTGCCTTAACTATTGGTCCTGCCTTAACCACGGGTCCTCCCTTAACCATGGGTCCTGCCTTAACCGTGGGTCGTGCATTAACCATGGGCCCTGCCTCAACTTTGGGTCCTCCCTTAACCATGGGTCCTGCATTAACAATGGGTCCTCCCTTAACTATGGGTCCTGCCTACCTTAACCATGGGTCCTGCCTTAACAATAGGTCCTGCCTTAACTATGGGTCCTGCCATAACCATGGGTCTTACCTTAACCATTGGACGTGCCTTAACCATGGGTCTTACCTTAACCATGGGACGTGCCTTAACCATGGGTCTTACCTTAACCATGGGTCCTGCCTTAACCATGGGTCCTGCCATAACCATGGGTCCTGCCTTAACCATGGGTCCTGCCTTAACCATGGGTCCTGCCTTAACCATGGGTCCTGCCTTACTCATGGATCTTAACTTAACCATGGGTCCTGCCTTAACCATGGGTCCTGCATTAACCATGGGTGTTACCTTAACCATGGGTCCTGCCTTAACTATGGGTCCTGCCTTAACCACGGGTCCTCCCTTAACCATGGGTCTAGCCTTAACCGTGGGTCCTGCATTAACCATGGGTCCTGCCTTAACCATGGGTCCTGCCATAACCATGGGTCCTGCCTTAACCATGGGTCCTACCTTAACCATGGGTCCTGCCATAACCATGGGTCTTACCTTAACCATAGGTCCTGCCTTAACAATGGGCCCTGCATAACCCATGGGTCTTACCTTAACCATGGGTCCTGCCTTAACCATGGGACGTGCCTTAACCATGGGTCCTGCCTTACTCATGGGTCTTAACCTTAACCATGGGTCCTGCCATAACCATGGGTCTTACCTTAACCATAGGTCCTGCCTTAACCATGGGCCCTGCCTAACCCATGGGTCTTACCTTAACCATGGGTCCTGCATTAACAATGGGTCCTGCCTTAACTATGGGTCCTGCCTTAACTATGGGTCCTGCCTTAACTATGGGTCCTGCCTTAACTATGGGTCCTGCCTTAACCACGGGTCCTCCCTTAACCATGGGTCCTGCCTTAACCGTGGGTCGTGCATTAACCATGGGCCCTGCCTCAACTTTGGGTCCTCCCTTAACCATGGGGCCTGCATTAACAATGGGTCCTCCCTTAACTATGGGTCCTGCCTGCCTTAACCATGGGTCCTGCCTTACTCATGGGTCTTAACTTAACCATTGGTCCTGCCTTAACCATGGGTCCAGCATTAACAATGGTTCCTGCCTTAACTATGGGTCCCGCCTGCCTTAACCATGGGTCCTGCCTCAACTTTGGGTCCTCCCTTAACCAAGGGTCCTGCATTAACCATGGGCCCTGCCTCAACTTTGGGTCCTCCCTTAACCATGGGTCCTGCATTAACAATGGGTCCTCCCTTAACTATGGGTCCTGCCTACCTTAACCATGGGTCCTGCCTTAACAATAGGTCCTGCCTTAACTATGGGTCCTGCCTTAACTATGGGTCCTGCCATAACCATGGGTCTTACCTTAACCATGGGACGTGCCTTAACCATGGGTCTTACCTTAACCATGGGACGTGCCTTAACCATGGGTCTTACCTTAACCATGGGTCCTGCCTTAACCATGGGTCCTGCCATAACCATGGGTCCTGCCTTAACCATGGGTCCTGCCTTAACCATGGGTCCTGCCTTAACCATGGGTCCTGCCTTACTCATGGATCTTAACTTAACCATGGGTCCTGCCTTAACCATGGATCTTAACTTAACCATGGGTCCTGCCTTAACCATGGGTCCTGCATTAACCATGGGTGTTACCTTAACCATGGGTCCTGCCTTAACTATGGGTCCTGCCTTAACTATGGGTCCTGCCTTAACCACGGGTCCTCCCTTAACCATGGGTCCTGCCTTAACCGTGGGTCGTGCATTAACCATGGGCCCTGCCTCAACTTTGGGTCCTCCCTTAACCATGGGTCCTGCATTAACAATGGGTCCTCCCTTAACTATGGGTCCTGCCTACCTTAACCATGGGTCCTGCCTTAACAATAGGTCCTGCCTTAACTATGGGTCCTGCCTTAACTATGGGTCCTGCCATAACCATGGGTCTTACCTTAACCATGGGACGTGCCTTAACCATGGGTCTTACCTTAACCATGGGACGTGCCTTAACCATGGGTCTTACCTTAACCATGGGTCCTGCCTTAACCATGGGTCCTGCCATAACCATGGGTCCTGCCTTAACCATGGGTCCTGCCTTAACCATGGGTCCTGCCTTAACCATGGGTCCTGCCTTACTCATGGATCTTAACTTAACCATGGGTCCTGCCTTAACCATGGGTCCTGCATTAACCATGGGTGTTACCTTAACCATGGGTCCTGCCTTAACCATGGGTCCTGCATTAACCATGGGTGTTACCTTAACCATGGGTCCTGCCTTAACTATGGGTCCTGCCTTAACTATTGGTCCTGCCTTAACCACGGGTCCTCCCTTAACCATGGGTCCTGCCTTAACCGTGGGTCGTGCATTAACCATGGGCCCTGCCTCAACTTTGGGTCCTCCCTTAACCATGGGTCCTGCATTAACAATGGGTCCTCCCTTAACTATGGGTCCTGCCTACCTTAACCATGGGTCCTGCCTTAACAATAGGTCCTGCCTTAACTATGGGTCCTGCCATAACCATGGGTCTTACCTTAACCATTGGACGTGCCTTAACCATGGGTCTTACCTTAACCATGGGACGTGCCTTAACCATGGGTCTTACCTTAACCATGGGTCCTGCCTTAACCATGGGTCCTGCCATAACCATGGGTCCTGCCTTAACCATGGGTCCTGCCTTAACCATGGGTCCTGCCTTAACCATGGGTCCTGCCTTACTCATGGATC
Organism: Pristionchus mayeri; assembly: GCA_036245805.1. NCBI lineage: Eukaryota > Metazoa > Nematoda > Chromadorea > Rhabditida > Neodiplogasteridae > Pristionchus > Pristionchus mayeri. The sequence goes on along the minus strand of BTRK01000004.1, from coordinate 328,552 downwards.
TTAACTTAACCATGGGTCCTGCCTTAACCATGGGTCCTGCATTAACCATGGGTGTTACCTTAACCATGGGTCCTGCCTTAACTATGGGTCCTGCCTTAACCACGGGTCCTCCCTTAACCATGGGTCTAGCCTTAACCGTGGGTCCTGCATTAACCATGGGTCCTGCCTTAACCATGGGTCCTGCCATAACCATGGGTCCTGCCTTAACCATGGGTCCTACCTTAACCATGGGTCCTGCCATAACCATGGGTCTTACCTTAACCATAGGTCCTGCCTTAACAATGGGCCCTGCATAACCCATGGGTCTTACCTTAACCATGGGTCCTGCCTTAACCATGGGACGTGCCTTAACCATGGGTCCTGCCTTACTCATGGGTCTTAACCTTAACCATGGGTCCTGCCATAACCATGGGTCTTACCTTAACCATAGGTCCTGCCTTAACCATGGGCCCTGCCTAACCCATGGGTCTTACCTTAACCATGGGTCCTGCATTAACAATGGGTCCTGCCTTAACTATGGGTCCTGCCTTAACTATGGGTCCTGCCTTAACTATGGGTCCTGCCTTAACTATGGGTCCTGCCTTAACCACGGGTCCTCCCTTAACCATGGGTCCTGCCTTAACCGTGGGTCGTGCATTAACCATGGGCCCTGCCTCAACTTTGGGTCCTCCCTTAACCATGGGGCCTGCATTAACAATGGGTCCTCCCTTAACTATGGGTCCTGCCTGCCTTAACCATGGGTCCTGCCTTAACTATGGGTCCTGCCTTAACCACGGGTCCTCCCTTAACCATGGGTCCTGCCTTAACCGTGGGTCCTGCATTAACCATGGGTCCTGCCTTAACCATGGGTCCTGCCATAACCATGGGTCCTGCCTTAACCATGGGTCCTACCTTAACCATGGGTCCTGCCATAACCATGGGTCTTACCTTAACCATAGGTCCTGCCTTAACAATGGGCCCTGCATAACCCATGGGTCTTACCTTAACCATGGGTCCTGCCTTAACCATGGGACGTGCCTTAACCATGGGTCCTGCCTTACTCATGGGTCTTAACCTTAACCATGGGTCCTGCCATAACCATGGGTCTTACCTTAACCATAGGTCCTGCCTTAACCATGGGCCCTGCCTAACCCATGGGTCTTACCTTAACCATGGGTCCTGCATTAACAATGGGTCCTGCCTTAACTATGGGTCCTGCCTTAACTATGGGTCCTGCCTTAACTATGGGTCCTGCCTTAACTATGGGTCCTGCCTTAACCACGGGTCCTCCCTTAACCATGGGTCCTGCCTTAACCGTGGGTCGTGCATTAACCATGGGCCCTGCCTCAACTTTGGGTCCTCCCTTAACCATGGGGCCTGCATTAACAATGGGTCCTCCCTTAACTATGGGTCCTGCCTGCCTTAACCATGGGTCCTGCCTTAACAATAGGTCCTGCCTTAACTATGGGTCCTGCCTTAACTATGGGTCCTCCCTTAACCATGGGTCCTGCCTTAACCGTGGGTCGTGCATTAACCATGGGTCCTGCCATAACCATGGGTCCTACCTTAACCATGGGTCCTGCCATAACCATGGGTCTTACCTTAACCATAGGTCCTGCCTTAACCATGGGCCCTGCCTAACCCATGGGTCTTACCTTAACCATGGGTCCTGCCTTAACCATGGGATATGCCTTAACCATGGGTCCTGCCTTACTCATGGGTCTTAACTTAACCATTGGTCCTGCCTTAACCATGGGTCCTGCATTAACAATGGGTCCTGCCTTAACTATGGGTCCTGCCTTAACTATGGGTCCTGCCTTAACTATGGGTCCTGCCTTAACCACGGGTCCTGCCTTAACCGTGGGTCGTGCATTAACCATGGGCCCTGCCTCAACTTTGGGTCCTCCCTTAACCATGGGTCCTGCATTAACAATGGGTCCTCCCTTAACTATGGGTCCTGCCTGCCTTAACCATGGGTCCTGCCTTAACAATAGGTCCTGCCTTAACTATGGGTCCTGCCTTAACTATGGGTCCTGCCATAACCATGGGTCTTACCTTAACCATGGGACGTGCCTTAACCATGGGTCTTACCTTAACCATGGGACGTGCCTTAACCATGGGTCTTACCTTAACCATGGGTCCTGCCTTAACCATGGGTCCTGCCATAACCATGGGTCCTGCCTTAACCATGGGTCCTGCCTTAACCATGGGTCCTGCCTTACTCATGGATCTTAACTTAACCGTGGGTCCTGCCTTACTCATGAATCTTAACTTAACCATGGGTCCTGCCTTAACCATGGGTCCTGCATTAACCATGGGTGTTACCTTAACCATGGGTCCTGCCTTAACTATGGGTCCTGCCTTAACCACGGGTCCTCCCTTAACCATGGGTCCTGCCTTAACCGTGGGTCGTGCATTAACCATGGGTCCTGCCTTAACCGTGGGTCGTGCATTAACCATGGGCCCTGCATTAACAATGGGTCCTGCCTTAATCATGGGTCCTGCCATAACCATGGGTCCTGCCTTAACCATGGGTCCTGCCTTAACCATGGGTCCTGCCTTAACTATGGGTCCTGCCTTAACCATGTGTCCTGCCTTAACTATGGGTCCTGCCTTAACCATGGGTCCTGCCTTAACCATGGGTCCTACCTTAACCATGGGTCCTGCCATAACCATGGGTCTTACCTTAACCATAGGTCCTGCCTTAACCATGGGCCCTGCCTAGCCCATGGGTCTTACCTTAACCATGGGTCCTGCCTTAACCATGGGTCTTATCTTAACCATGGGTCCTGCCTTAACCATGGGATATGCCTTAACCATGGGTCCTGCCTTACTCATGGGTCTTAACTTAACCATTGGTCCTGCATTAACAATGGGTCCTGCCTTAACTATGGGTCCTACCTTAACTATGGGTCCTGCCTTAACCACGGGTCCTGCCTTAACCATGGGTCCTGCCTTAACCATGGTATATGCCTTAACCATGGGTCCTGCCTTACTCATGGATCTTAACTTAACCATGGGTCCTGCCTTAACCATGGGTCCTGCATTAACAATGGAGTCCTGCATTAACAATGGAGTCCTGCCTTAACCATGGGTCCTGCATTAACAATGGGTCCTGCCTTAACCATGGGTCCTGCCATAACCATGGGTCTTACCTTAACCATGGGACGTGCCTTAACCATGGGTCTTACCTTAACCATGGGTCCTGCCTTAACCATGGGTCTTATCTTAACTATGGGTCCTGCCTTAACCATGTGTCCTGCCTTAACTATGGGTCCTGCCTTAACCATGGGTCCTGCCTTAACCACGGGTCCTCCCTTAACCATGGGTCCTGCCTTAACCGTGGGTCGTGCATTAACCATGGGCCCTGCCTCAACTTTGGGTCCTCCCTTAACCATGGGGCCTGCATTAACAATGGGTCCTCCCTTAACTATGGGTCCTGCCTGCCTTAACCATGGGTCCTGCCTTAACAATAGGTCCTGCCTTAACTATGGGTCCTGCCTTAACTATGGGTCCTCCCTTAACCATGGGTCCTGCCTTAACCGTGGGTCGTGCATTAACCATGGGTCCTGCCATAACCATGGGTCCTACCTTAACCATGGGTCCTGCCATAACCATGGGTCTTACCTTAACCATAGGTCCTGCCTTAACCATGGGCCCTGCCTAACCCATGGGTCTTACCTTAACCATGGGTCCTGCCTTAACCATGGGATATGCCTTAACCATGGGTCCTGCCTTACTCATGGGTCTTAACTTAACCATTGGTCCTGCCTTAACCATGGGTCCTGCATTAACAATGGGTCCTGCCTTAACTATGGGTCCTGCCTTAACTATGGGTCCTGCCTTAACTATGGGTCCTGCCTTAACCACGGGTCCTGCCTTAACCGTGGGTCGTGCATTAACCATGGGCCCTGCCTCAACTTTGGGTCCTCCCTTAACCATGGGTCCTGCATTAACAATGGGTCCTCCCTTAACTATGGGTCCTGCCTGCCTTAACCATGGGTCCTGCCTTAACAATAGGTCCTGCCTTAACTATGGGTCCTGCCTTAACTATGGGTCCTGCCATAACCATGGGTCTTACCTTAACCATGGGACGTGCCTTAACCATGGGTCTTACCTTAACCATGGGACGTGCCTTAACCATGGGTCTTACCTTAACCATGGGTCCTGCCTTAACCATGGGTCCTGCCATAACCATGGGTCCTGCCTTAACCATGGGTCCTGCCTTAACCATGGGTCCTGCCTTAACCATGGGTCCTGCCTTACTCATGGATCTTAACTTAACCGTGGGTCCTGCCTTACTCATGAATCTTAACTTAACCATGGGTCCTGCCTTAACCATGGGTCCTGCATTAACCATGGGTGTTACCTTAACCATGGGTCCTGCCTTAACTATGGGTCCTGCCTTAACCACGGGTCCTCCCTTAACCATGGGTCCTGCCTTAACCGTGGGTCGTGCATTAACCATGGGTCCTGCCTTAACCGTGGGTCGTGCATTAACCATGGGCCCTGCATTAACAATGGGTCCTGCCTTAATCATGGGTCCTGCCATAACCATGGGTCCTGCCTTAACCATGGGTCCTGCCTTAACCATGGGTCCTGCCTTAACTATGGGTCCTGCCTTAACCATGTGTCCTGCCTTAACTATGGGTCCTGCCTTAACCATGGGTCCTGCCTTAACCATGGGTCCTACCTTAACCATGGGTCCTGCCATAACCATGGGTCTTACCTTAACCATAGGTCCTGCCTTAACCATGGGCCCTGCCTAGCCCATGGGTCTTACCTTAACCATGGGTCCTGCCTTAACCATGGGTCTTATCTTAACCATGGGTCCTGCCTTAACCATGGGATATGCCTTAACCATGGGTCCTGCCTTACTCATGGGTCTTAACTTAACCATTGGTCCTGCATTAACAATGGGTCCTGCCTTAACTATGGGTCCTACCTTAACTATGGGTCCTGCCTTAACCACGGGTCCTGCCTTAACCATGGGTCCTGCCTTAACCATGGTATATGCCTTAACCATGGGTCCTGCCTTACTCATGGATCTTAACTTAACCATGGGTCCTGCCTTAACCATGGGTCCTGCATTAACAATGGAGTCCTGCATTAACAATGGAGTCCTGCCTTAACCATGGGTCCTGCATTAACAATGGGTCCTGCCTTAACCATGGGTCCTGCCATAACCATGGGTCTTACCTTAACCATGGGACGTGCCTTAACCATGGGTCTTACCTTAACCATGGGTCCTGCCTTAACCATGGGTCTTATCTTAACTATGGGTCCTGCCTTAACCATGTGTCCTGCCTTAACTATGGGTCCTGCCTTAACCATGGGTCCTGCCTTAACCATGGGTCCTACCTTAACCATGGGTCCTGCCATAACCATGGGTCTTACCTTAACCATAGGTCCTGCCTTAACCATGGGCCCTGCCTAACCCATGGGTCTTACCTTAACCATGGGTCCTGCCTTAACCATGGGTCTTATCTTAACCATGGGTCCTGCCTTAACCATGGGATATGCCTTAACCATGGGTCCTGCCTTACTCATGGGTCTTAACTTAACCATTGGTCCTGCCTTAACCATGGGTCCTGCATTAACAATGGGTCCTGCATTAACAATGGGTCCTGCCTTAACCATGGGATATGCCTTAACCATGGGTCCTGCCTTACTCATGGGTCTTAACTTAACCATTGGTCCTGCCTTAACCATGGGTCCAGCATTAACAATGGTTCCTGCCTTAACTATGGGTCCCGCCTGCCTTAACCATGGGTCCTGCCTCAACTTTGGGTCCTCCCTTAACCAAGGGTCCTGCATTAACCATGGGCCCTGCCTCAACTTTGGGTCCTCCCTTAACCATGGGTCCTGCATTAACAATGGGTCCTCCCTTAACTATGGGTCCTGCCTGCCTTAACCATGGGTCCTGCCTTAACAATAGGTCCTGCCTTAACTATGGGTCCTGCCTTAACTATGGGTCCTGCCATAACCATGGGTCTTACCTTAACCATGGGACGTGCCTTAACCATGGGTCTTACCTTAACCATGGGACGTGCCTTAACCATGGGTCTTACCTTAACCATGGGTCCTGCCTTAACCATGGGTCCTGCCATAACCATGGGTCCTGCCTTAACCATGGGTCCTGCCTTAACCATGGGTCCTGCCTTAACCATGGGTCCTGCCTTACTCATGGATCTTAACTTAACCATGGGTCCTGCCTTACTCATGGATCTTAACTTAACCATGGGTCCTGCCTTAACCATGGGTCCTGCATTAACCATGGGTGTTACCTTAACCATGGGTCCTGCCTTAACTATGGGTCCTGCCTTAACTATGGGTCCTGCCTTAACTATGGGTCCTGCCTTAACCACGGGTCCTCCCTTAACCATGGGTCCTGCCTTAACCGTGGGTCGTGCATTAACCATGGGCCCTGCCTCAACTTTGGGTCCTCCCTTAACCATGGGTCCTGCATTAACAATGGGTCCTCCCTTAACTATGGGTCCTGCCTACCTTAACCATGGGTCCTGCCTTAACAATAGGTCCTGCCTTAACTATGGGTCCTGCCTTAACTATGGGTCCTGCCATAACCATGGGTCTTACCTTAACCATGGGACGTGCCTTAACCATGGGTCTTACCTTAACCATGGGACGTGCCTTAACCATGGGTCTTACCTTAACCATGGGTCCTGCCTTAACCATGGGTCCTGCCATAACCATGGGTCCTGCCATAACCATGGGTCTTACCTTAACCATAGGTCCTGCCTTAACAATGGGCCCTGCATAACCCATGGGTCTTACCTTAACCATGGGTCCTGCCTTAACCATGGGACGTGCCTTAACCATGGGTCCTGCCTTACTCATGGGTCTTAACCTTAACCATGGGTCCTGCCATAACCATGGGTCTTACCTTAACCATAGGTCCTGCCTTAACCATGGGCCCTGCCTAACCCATGGGTCTTACCTTAACCATGGGTCCTGCATTAACAATGGGTCCTGCCTTAACTATGGGTCCTGCCTTAACTATGGGTCCTGCCTTAACTATGGGTCCTGCCTTAACTATGGGTCCTGCCTTAACCACGGGTCCTCCCTTAACCATGGGTCCTGCCTTAACCGTGGGTCGTGCATTAACCATGGGCCCTGCCTCAACTTTGGGTCCTCCCTTAACCATGGGGCCTGCATTAACAATGGGTCCTCCCTTAACTATGGGTCCTGCCTGCCTTAACCATGGGTCCTGCCTTAACAATAGGTCCTGCCTTAACTATGGGTCCTGCCTTAACTATGGGTCCTCCCTTAACCATGGGTCCTGCCTTAACCGTGGGTCGTGCATTAACCATGGGTCCTGCCATAACCATGGGTCCTACCTTAACCATGGGTCCTGCCATAACCATGGGTCTTACCTTAACCATAGGTCCTGCCTTAACCATGGGCCCTGCCTAACCCATGGGTCTTACCTTAACCATGGGTCCTGCCTTAACCATGGGATATGCCTTAACCATGGGTCCTGCCTTACTCATGGGTCTTAACTTAACCATTGGTCCTGCCTTAACCATGGGTCCTGCATTAACAATGGGTCCTGCCTTAACTATGGGTCCTGCCTTAACTATGGGTCCTGCCTTAACTATGGGTCCTGCCTTAACCACGGGTCCTGCCTTAACCGTGGGTCGTGCATTAACCATGGGCCCTGCCTCAACTTTGGGTCCTCCCTTAACCATGGGTCCTGCATTAACAATGGGTCCTCCCTTAACTATGGGTCCTGCCTGCCTTAACCATGGGTCCTGCCTTAACAATAGGTCCTGCCTTAACTATGGGTCCTGCCTTAACTATGGGTCCTGCCATAACCATGGGTCTTACCTTAACCATGGGACGTGCCTTAACCATGGGTCTTACCTTAACCATGGGACGTGCCTTAACCATGGGTCTTACCTTAACCATGGGTCCTGCCTTAACCATGGGTCCTGCCATAACCATGGGTCCTGCCTTAACCATGGGTCCTGCCTTAACCATGGGTCCTGCCTTAACCATGGGTCCTGCCTTACTCATGGATCTTAACTTAACCGTGGGTCCTGCCTTACTCATGAATCTTAACTTAACCATGGGTCCTGCCTTAACCATGGGTCCTGCATTAACCATGGGTGTTACCTTAACCATGGGTCCTGCCTTAACTATGGGTCCTGCCTTAACCACGGGTCCTCCCTTAACCATGGGTCCTGCCTTAACCGTGGGTCGTGCATTAACCATGGGTCCTGCCTTAACCGTGGGTCGTGCATTAACCATGGGCCCTGCATTAACAATGGGTCCTGCCTTAACTATGGGTCCCGCCTGCCTTAACCATGGGTCCTGCCTCAACTTTGGGTCCTCCCTTAACCATGGGTCCTGCATTAACAATGGGTCCTCCCTTAACTATGGGTTCTGCCTGCCTTAACCATGGGTCCAGCCTTAACAATAGGTCCTGCCTTAACTATGGGTCCTGCCTTAACCACGGGTCCTTCCTTAACCATGGGTCCTGCCTTAACCATGGGATATGCCTTAACCATGGGTCCTGCCTTACTCATGGATCTTAACTTAACCATGGGATATGCCTTAACCATGGGTCCTACCTTAACCATGGGTCCTGCCATAACCCATGGGTCTTACCTTAACCATGGGTCCTGCCTTAACCATGGGTCTTATCTTAACCATGGGTCCTGCCTTAACCATGGGATATGCCTTAACCATGGGTCCTGCCTTACTCATGGGTCTTAACTTAACCATTGGTCCTGCCTTAACCATGGGTCCTGCATTAACAATGGGTCCTGCATTAACAATGGGTCCTGCCTTAACCATGGGATATGCCTTAACCATGGGTCCTGCCTTACTCATGGGTCTTAACTTAACCATTGGTCCTGCCTTAACCATGGGTCCAGCATTAACAATGGTTCCTGCCTTAACTATGGGTCCCGCCTGCCTTAACCATGGGTCCTGCCTCAACTTTGGGTCCTCCCTTAACCAAGGGTCCTGCATTAACCATGGGCCCTGCCTCAACTTTGGGTCCTCCCTTAACCATGGGTCCTGCATTAACAATGGGTCCTCCCTTAACTATGGGTCCTGCCTGCCTTAACCATGGGTCCTGCCTTAACAATAGGTCCTGCCTTAACTATGGGTCCTGCCTTAACTATGGGTCCTGCCATAACCATGGGTCTTACCTTAACCATGGGACGTGCCTTAACCATGGGTCTTACCTTAACCATGGGACGTGCCTTAACCATGGGTCTTACCTTAACCATGGGTCCTGCCTTAACCATGGGTCCTGCCATAACCATGGGTCCTGCCTTAACCATGGGTCCTGCCTTAACCATGGGTCCTGCCTTAACCATGGGTCCTGCCTTACTCATGGATCTTAACTTAACCATGGGTCCTGCCTTACTCATGGATCTTAACTTAACCATGGGTCCTGCCTTAACCATGGGTCCTGCATTAACCATGGGTGTTACCTTAACCATGGGTCCTGCCTTAACTATGGGTCCTGCCTTAACTATGGGTCCTGCCTTAACTATGGGTCCTGCCTTAACCACGGGTCCTCCCTTAACCATGGGTCCTGCCTTAACCGTGGGTCGTGCATTAACCATGGGCCCTGCCTCAACTTTGGGTCCTCCCTTAACCATGGGTCCTGCATTAACAATGGGTCCTCCCTTAACTATGGGTCCTGCCTACCTTAACCATGGGTCCTGCCTTAACAATAGGTCCTGCCTTAACTATGGGTCCTGCCTTAACTATGGGTCCTGCCATAACCATGGGTCTTACCTTAACCATGGGACGTGCCTTAACCATGGGTCTTACCTTAACCATGGGACGTGCCTTAACCATGGGTCTTACCTTAACCATGGGTCCTGCCTTAACCATGGGTCCTGCCATAACCATGGGTCCTGCCATAACCATGGGTCTTACCTTAACCATAGGTCCTGCCTTAACAATGGGCCCTGCATAACCCATGGGTCTTACCTTAACCATGGGTCCTGCCTTAACCATGGGACGTGCCTTAACCATGGGTCCTGCCTTACTCATGGGTCTTAACCTTAACCATGGGTCCTGCCATAACCATGGGTCTTACCTTAACCATAGGTCCTGCCTTAACCATGGGCCCTGCCTAACCCATGGGTCTTACCTTAACCATGGGTCCTGCATTAACAATGGGTCCTGCCTTAACTATGGGTCCTGCCTTAACTATGGGTCCTGCCTTAACTATGGGTCCTGCCTTAACTATGGGTCCTGCCTTAACCACGGGTCCTCCCTTAACCATGGGTCCTGCCTTAACCGTGGGTCGTGCATTAACCATGGGCCCTGCCTCAACTTTGGGTCCTCCCTTAACCATGGGGCCTGCATTAACAATGGGTCCTCCCTTAACTATGGGTCCTGCCTGCCTTAACCATGGGTCCTGCCTTAACAATAGGTCCTGCCTTAACTATGGGTCCTGCCTTAACTATGGGTCCTCCCTTAACCATGGGTCCTGCCTTAACCGTGGGTCGTGCATTAACCATGGGTCCTGCCATAACCATGGGTCCTACCTTAACCATGGGTCCTGCCATAACCATGGGTCTTACCTTAACCATAGGTCCTGCCTTAACCATGGGCCCTGCCTAACCCATGGGTCTTACCTTAACCATGGGTCCTGCCTTAACCATGGGATATGCCTTAACCATGGGTCCTGCCTTACTCATGGGTCTTAACTTAACCATTGGTCCTGCCTTAACCATGGGTCCTGCATTAACAATGGGTCCTGCCTTAACTATGGGTCCTGCCTTAACTATGGGTCCTGCCTTAACTATGGGTCCTGCCTTAACCATGGGATATGCCTTAACCATGGGTCCTGCCTTACTCATGGATCTTAACTTAACCATGGGATATGCCTTAACCATGGGTCCTACCTTAACCATGGGTCCTGCCATAACCCATGGGTCTTACCTTAACCATGGGTCCTGCCTTAACCATGGGTCTTATCTTAACCATGGGTCCTGCCTTAACCATGGGATATGCCTTAACCATGGGTCCTGCCTTACTCATGGGTCTTAACTTAACCATTGGTCCTGCCTTAACCATGGGTCCTGCATTAACAATGGGTCCTGCATTAACAATGGGTCCTGCCTTAACCATGGGATATGCCTTAACCATGGGTCCTGCCTTACTCATGGGTCTTAACTTAACCATTGGTCCTGCCTTAACCATGGGTCCAGCATTAACAATGGTTCCTGCCTTAACTATGGGTCCCGCCTGCCTTAACCATGGGTCCTGCCTCAACTTTGGGTCCTCCCTTAACCAAGGGTCCTGCATTAACCATGGGCCCTGCCTCAACTTTGGGTCCTCCCTTAACCATGGGTCCTGCATTAACAATGGGTCCTCCCTTAACTATGGGTCCTGCCTGCCTTAACCATGGGTCCTGCCTTAACAATAGGTCCTGCCTTAACTATGGGTCCTGCCTTAACTATGGGTCCTGCCATAACCATGGGTCTTACCTTAACCATGGGACGTGCCTTAACCATGGGTCTTACCTTAACCATGGGACGTGCCTTAACCATGGGTCTTACCTTAACCATGGGTCCTGCCTTAACCATGGGTCCTGCCATAACCATGGGTCCTGCCTTAACCATGGGTCCTGCCTTAACCATGGGTCCTGCCTTAACCATGGGTCCTGCCTTACTCATGGATCTTAACTTAACCATGGGTCCTGCCTTACTCATGGATCTTAACTTAACCATGGGTCCTGCCTTAACCATGGGTCCTGCATTAACCATGGGTGTTACCTTAACCATGGGTCCTGCCTTAACTATGGGTCCTGCCTTAACTATGGGTCCTGCCTTAACTATGGGTCCTGCCTTAACCACGGGTCCTCCCTTAACCATGGGTCCTGCCTTAACCGTGGGTCGTGCATTAACCATGGGCCCTGCCTCAACTTTGGGTCCTCCCTTAACCATGGGTCCTGCATTAACAATGGGTCCTCCCTTAACTATGGGTCCTGCCTACCTTAACCATGGGTCCTGCCTTAACAATAGGTCCTGCCTTAACTATGGGTCCTGCCTTAACTATGGGTCCTGCCATAACCATGGGTCTTACCTTAACCATGGGACGTGCCTTAACCATGGGTCTTACCTTAACCATGGGACGTGCCTTAACCATGGGTCTTACCTTAACCATGGGTCCTGCCTTAACCATGGGTCCTGCCATAACCATGGGTCCTGCCATAACCATGGGTCTTACCTTAACCATAGGTCCTGCCTTAACAATGGGCCCTGCATAACCCATGGGTCTTACCTTAACCATGGGTCCTGCCTTAACCATGGGACGTGCCTTAACCATGGGTCCTGCCTTACTCATGGGTCTTAACCTTAACCATGGGTCGTGCCATAACCATGGGTCTTACCTTAACCATAGGTCCTGCCTTAACCATGGGCCCTGCCTAACCCATGGGTCTTACCTTAACCATGGGTCCTGCATTAACAATGGGTCCTGCCTTAACTATGGGTCCTGCCTTAACTATGGGTCCTGCCTTAACTATGGGTCCTGCCTTAACTATGGGTCCTGCCTTAACCACGGGTCCTCCCTTAACCATGGGTCCTGCCTTAACCGTGGGTCGTGCATTAACCATGGGCCCTGCCTCAACTTTGGGTCCTCCCTTAACCATGGGGCCTGCATTAACAATGGGTCCTCCCTTAACTATGGGTCCTGCCTGCCTTAACCATGGGTCCTGCCTTAACAATAGGTCCTGCCTTAACTATGGGTCCTGCCTTAACTATGGGTCCTCCCTTAACCATGGGTCCTGCCTTAACCGTGGGTCGTGCATTAACCATGGGTCCTGCCATAACCATGGGTCCTACCTTAACCATGGGTCCTGCCATAACCATGGGTCTTACCTTAACCATAGGTCCTGCCTTAACCATGGGCCCTGCCTAACCCATGGGTCTTACCTTAACCATGGGTCCTGCCTTAACCATGGGATATGCCTTAACCATGGGTCCTGCCTTACTCATGGGTCTTAACTTAACCATTGGTCCTGCCTTAACCATGGGTCCTGCATTAACAATGGGTCCTGCCTTAACTATGGGTCCTGCCTTAACTATGGGTCCTGCCTTAACTATGGGTCCTGCCTTAACCACGGGTCCTGCCTTAACCGTGGGTCGTGCATTAACCATGGGCCCTGCCTCAACTTTGGGTCCTCCCTTAACCATGGGTCCTGCATTAACAATGGGTCCTCCCTTAACTATGGGTCCTGCCTGCCTTAACCATGGGTCCTGCCTTAACAATAGGTCCTGCCTTAACTATGGGTCCTGCCTTAACTATGGGTCCTGCCATAACCATGGGTCTTACCTTAACCATGGGACGTGCCTTAACCATGGGTCTTACCTTAACCATGGGACGTGCCTTAACCATGGGTCTTACCTTAACCATGGGTCCTGCCTTAACCATGGGTCCTGCCATAACCATGGGTCCTGCCTTAACCATGGGTCCTGCCTTAACCATGGGTCCTGCCTTAACCATGGGTCCTGCCTTACTCATGGATCTTAACTTAACCGTGGGTCCTGCCTTACTCATGAATCTTAACTTAACCATGGGTCCTGCCTTAACCATGGGTCCTGCATTAACCATGGGTGTTACCTTAACCATGGGTCCTGCCTTAACTATGGGTCCTGCCTTAACCACGGGTCCTCCCTTAACCATGGGTCCTGCCTTAACCGTGGGTCGTGCATTAACCATGGGTCCTGCCTTAACCGTGGGTCGTGCATTAACCATGGGCCCTGCATTAACAATGGGTCCTGCCTTAACTATGGGTCCCGCCTGCCTTAACCATGGGTCCTGCCTCAACTTTGGGTCCTCCCTTAACCATGGGTCCTGCATTAACAATGGGTCCTCCCTTAACTATGGGTTCTGCCTGCCTTAACCATGGGTCCAGCCTTAACAATAGGTCCTGCCTTAACTATGGGTCCTGCCTTAACCACGGGTCCTTCCTTAACCATGGGTCCTGCCTTAACCATGGGATATGCCTTAACCATGGGTCCTGCCTTACTCATGGATCTTAACTTAACCATGGGATATGCCTTAACCATGGGTCCTACCTTAACCATGGGTCCTGCCATAACCATGGGTCTTACCTTAACCATGGGTCCTGCCTTAACCATGGGTCTTATCTTAACCATGGGTCCTGCCTTAACCATGGGATATGCCTTAACCATGGGTCCTGCCTTACTCATGGGTCTTAACTTAACCATTGGTCCTGCCTTAACCATGGGTCCTGCATTAACAATGGGTCCTGCCTTAACTATGGGTCCTGCCTTAACTATGGGATATGCCTTAACCATGGGTCCTGCCTTACTCATGGGTCTTAACTTAACCATTGGTCCTGCCTTAACCATGGGTCCAGCATTAACAATGGTTCCTGCCTTAACTATGGGTCCCGCCTGCCTTAACCATGGGTCCTGCCTCAACTTTGGGTCCTCCCTTAACCAAGGGTCCTGCATTAACCATGGGCCCTGCCTCAACTTTGGGTCCTCCCTTAACCATGGGTCCTGCATTAACAATGGGTCCTCCCTTAACTATGGGTCCTGCCTACCTTAACCATGGGTCCTGCCTTAACAATAGGTCCTGCCTTAACTATGGGTCCTGCCTTAACTATGGGTCCTGCCATAACCATGGGTCTTACCTTAACCATGGGACGTGCCTTAACCATGGGTCTTACCTTAACCATGGGACGTGCCTTAACCATGGGTCTTACCTTAACCATGGGTCCTGCCTTAACCATGGGTCCTGCCATAACCATGGGTCCTGCCTTAACCATGGGTCCTGCCTTAACCATGGGTCCTGCCTTAACCATGGGTCCTGCCTTACTCATGGATCTTAACTTAACCATGGGTCCTGCCTTAACCATGGATCTTAACTTAACCATGGGTCCTGCCTTAACCATGGGTCCTGCATTAACCATGGGTGTTACCTTAACCATGGGTCCTGCCTTAACTATGGGTCCTGCCTTAACTATGGGTCCTGCCTTAACCACGGGTCCTCCCTTAACCATGGGTCCTGCCTTAACTATGGGTCCCGCCTGCCTTAACCATGGGTCCTGCCTCAACCATGGGTCCTGCCTTAACCATGGGTCCTGCATTAACCATGGGTGTTACCTTAACCATGGGTCCTGCCTTAACTATGGGTCCTGCCTTAACTATTGGTCCTGCCTTAACCATGGGTCCAGCATTAACAATGGTTCCTGCCTTAACTATGGGTCCCGCCTGCCTTAACCATGGGTCCTGCCTCAACTTTGGGTCCTCCCTTAACCAAGGGTCCTGCATTAACCATGGGCCCTGCCTCAACTTTGGGTCCTCCCTTAACCATGGGTCCTGCATTAACAATGGGTCCTCCCTTAACTATGGGTCCTGCCTACCTTAACCATGGGTCCTGCCTTAACAATAGGTCCTGCCTTAACTATGGGTCCTGCCTTAACTATGGGTCCTGCCATAACCATGGGTCTTACCTTAACCATGGGACGTGCCTTAACCATGGGTCTTACCTTAACCATGGGACGTGCCTTAACCATGGGTCTTACCTTAACCATGGGTCCTGCCTTAACCATGGGTCCTGCCATAACCATGGGTCCTGCCTTAACCATGGGTCCTGCCTTAACCATGGGTCCTGCCTTAACCATGGGTCCTGCCTTACTCATGGATCTTAACTTAACCATGGGTCCTGCCTTAACCATGGATCTTAACTTAACCATGGGTCCTGCCTTAACCATGGGTCCTGCATTAACCATGGGTGTTACCTTAACCATGGGTCCTGCCTTAACTATGGGTCCTGCCTTAACTATGGGTCCTGCCTTAACCACGGGTCCTCCCTTAACCATGGGTCCTGCCTTAACCGTGGGTCGTGCATTAACCATGGGCCCTGCCTCAACTTTGGGTCCTCCCTTAACCATGGGTCCTGCATTAACAATGGGTCCTCCCTTAACTATGGGTCCTGCCTACCTTAACCATGGGTCCTGCCTTAACAATAGGTCCTGCCTTAACTATGGGTCCTGCCTTAACTATGGGTCCTGCCATAACCATGGGTCTTACCTTAACCATGGGACGTGCCTTAACCATGGGTCTTACCTTAACCATGGGACGTGCCTTAACCATGGGTCTTACCTTAACCATGGGTCCTGCCTTAACCATGGGTCCTGCCATAACCATGGGTCCTGCCTTAACCATGGGTCCTGCCTTAACCATGGGTCCTGCCTTAACCATGGGTCCTGCCTTACTCATGGATCTTAACTTAACCATGGGTCCTGCCTTAACCATGGGTCCTGCATTAACCATGGGTGTTACCTTAACCATGGGTCCTGCCTTAACCATGGGTCCTGCATTAACCATGGGTGTTACCTTAACCATGGGTCCTGCCTTAACTATGGGTCCTGCCTTAACTATTGGTCCTGCCTTAACCACGGGTCCTCCCTTAACCATGGGTCCTGCCTTAACCGTGGGTCGTGCATTAACCATGGGCCCTGCCTCAACTTTGGGTCCTCCCTTAACCATGGGTCCTGCATTAACAATGGGTCCTCCCTTAACTATGGGTCCTGCCTACCTTAACCATGGGTCCTGCCTTAACAATAGGTCCTGCCTTAACTATGGGTCCTGCCATAACCATGGGTCTTACCTTAACCATTGGACGTGCCTTAACCATGGGTCTTACCTTAACCATGGGACGTGCCTTAACCATGGGTCTTACCTTAACCATGGGTCCTGCCTTAACCATGGGTCCTGCCATAACCATGGGTCCTGCCTTAACCATGGGTCCTGCCTTAACCATGGGTCCTGCCTTAACCATGGGTCCTGCCTTACTCATGGATCTTAACTTAACCATGGGTCCTGCCTTAACCATGGGTCCTGCATTAACCATGGGTGTTACCTTAACCATGGGTCCTGCCTTAACTATGGGTCCTGCCTTAACCACGGGTCCTCCCTTAACCATGGGTCCTGCCTTAACCGTGGGTCCTGCATTAACCATGGGTCCTGCCTTAACCATGGGTCCTGCCATAACCATGGGTCCTGCCTTAACCATGGGTCCTACCTTAACCATGGGTCCTGCCATAACCATGGGTCTTACCTTAACCATAGGTCCTGCCTTAACAATGGGCCCTGCATAACCCATGGGTCTTACCTTAACCATGGGTCCTGCCTTAACCATGGGACGTGCCTTAACCATGGGTCCTGCCTTACTCATGGGTCTTAACCTTAACCATGGGTCCTGCCATAACCATGGGTCTTACCTTAACCATAGGTCCTGCCTTAACCATGGGCCCTGCCTAACCCATGGGTCTTACCTTAACCATGGGTCCTGCATTAACAATGGGTCCTGCCTTAACTATGGGTCCTGCCTTAACTATGGGTCCTGCCTTAACTATGGGTCCTGCCTTAACTATGGGTCCTGCCTTAACCACGGGTCCTCCCTTAACCATGGGTCCTGCCTTAACCGTGGGTCGTGCATTAACCATGGGCCCTGCCTCAACTTTGGGTCCTCCCTTAACCATGGGGCCTGCATTAACAATGGGTCCTCCCTTAACTATGGGTCCTGCCTGCCTTAACCATGGGTCCTGCCTTAACTATGGGTCCTGCCTTAACCACGGGTCCTCCCTTAACCATGGGTCCTGCCTTAACCGTGGGTCCTGCATTAACCATGGGTCCTGCCTTAACCATGGGTCCTGCCATAACCATGGGTCCTGCCTTAACCATGGGTCCTACCTTAACCATGGGTCCTGCCATAACCATGGGTCTTACCTTAACCATAGGTCCTGCCTTAACAATGGGCCCTGCATAACCCATGGGTCTTACCTTAACCATGGGTCCTGCCTTAACCATGGGACGTGCCTTAACCATGGGTCCTGCCTTACTCATGGGTCTTAACCTTAACCATGGGTCCTGCCATAACCATGGGTCTTACCTTAACCATAGGTCCTGCCTTAACCATGGGCCCTGCCTAACCCATGGGTCTTACCTTAACCATGGGTCCTGCATTAACAATGGGTCCTGCCTTAACTATGGGTCCTGCCTTAACTATGGGTCCTGCCTTAACTATGGGTCCTGCCTTAACTATGGGTCCTGCCTTAACCACGGGTCCTCCCTTAACCATGGGTCCTGCCTTAACCGTGGGTCGTGCATTAACCATGGGCCCTGCCTCAACTTTGGGTCCTCCCTTAACCATGGGGCCTGCATTAACAATGGGTCCTCCCTTAACTATGGGTCCTGCCTGCCTTAACCATGGGTCCTGCCTTAACAATAGGTCCTGCCTTAACTATGGGTCCTGCCTTAACTATGGGTCCTCCCTTAACCATGGGTCCTGCCTTAACCGTGGGTCGTGCATTAACCATGGGTCCTGCCATAACCATGGGTCCTACCTTAACCATGGGTCCTGCCATAACCATGGGTCTTACCTTAACCATAGGTCCTGCCTTAACCATGGGCCCTGCCTAACCCATGGGTCTTACCTTAACCATGGGTCCTGCCTTAACCATGGGATATGCCTTAACCATGGGTCCTGCCTTACTCATGGGTCTTAACTTAACCATTGGTCCTGCCTTAACCATGGGTCCTGCATTAACAATGGGTCCTGCCTTAACTATGGGTCCTGCCTTAACTATGGGTCCTGCCTTAACTATGGGTCCTGCCTTAACCACGGGTCCTGCCTTAACCGTGGGTCGTGCATTAACCATGGGCCCTGCCTCAACTTTGGGTCCTCCCTTAACCATGGGTCCTGCATTAACAATGGGTCCTCCCTTAACTATGGGTCCTGCCTGCCTTAACCATGGGTCCTGCCTTAACAATAGGTCCTGCCTTAACTATGGGTCCTGCCTTAACTATGGGTCCTGCCATAACCATGGGTCTTACCTTAACCATGGGACGTGCCTTAACCATGGGTCTTACCTTAACCATGGGACGTGCCTTAACCATGGGTCTTACCTTAACCATGGGTCCTGCCTTAACCATGGGTCCTGCCATAACCATGGGTCCTGCCTTAACCATGGGTCCTGCCTTAACCATGGGTCCTGCCTTAACCATGGGTCCTGCCTTACTCATGGATCTTAACTTAACCGTGGGTCCTGCCTTACTCATGAATCTTAACTTAACCATGGGTCCTGCCTTAACCATGGGTCCTGCATTAACCATGGGTGTTACCTTAACCATGGGTCCTGCCTTAACTATGGGTCCTGCCTTAACCACGGGTCCTCCCTTAACCATGGGTCCTGCCTTAACCGTGGGTCGTGCATTAACCATGGGTCCTGCCTTAACCGTGGGTCGTGCATTAACCATGGGCCCTGCATTAACAATGGGTCCTGCCTTAACTATGGGTCCCGCCTGCCTTAACCATGGGTCCAGCCTTAACAATAGGTCCTGCCTTAACTATGGGTCCTGCCTTAACCACGGGTCCTCCCTTAACCATGGGTCCTGCCTTAACCGTGGGTCGTGCATTAACCATGGGTCCTGCCTCAACTTTGGGTCCTCCCTTAACCATGGGTCCTGCATTAACAATGGGTCCTCCCTTAACTATGGGTTCTGCCTGCCTTAACCATGGGTCCAGCCTTAACAATAGGTCCTGCCTTAACTATGGGTCCTGCCTTAACCACGGGTCCTTCCTTAACCATGGGTCCTGCCTTAACCATGGGATATGCCTTAACCATGGGTCCTGCCTTACTCATGGATCTTAACTTAACCATGGGATATGCCTTAACCATGGGTCCTACCTTAACCATGGGTCCTGCCATAACCATGGGTCTTACCTTAACCATGGGTCCTGCCTTAACCATGGGTCTTATCTTAACCATGGGTCCTGCCTTAACCATGGGATATGCCTTAACCATGGGTCCTGCCTTACTCATGGGTCTTAACTTAACCATTGGTCCTGCCTTAACCATGGGTCCTGCATTAACAATGGGTCCTGCCTTAACTATGGGTCCTGCCTTAACTATGGGTCCTGCCTTAACCACGGGTCCTCCCTTAACCATGGGTCCTGCCTTAACCGTGGGTCCTGCCTTACTCATGGATCTTAACTTAACCGTGGGTCCTGCCTTACTCATGAATCTTAACTTAACCATGGGTCCTGCCTTAACCATGGGTCCTGCCTTAACCGTGGGTCGTGCATTAACCATGGGTCCTGCCTCAACTTTGGGTCCTCCCTTAACCATGGGTCCTGCATTAACAATGGGTCCTCCCTTAACTATGGGTTCTGCCTGCCTTAACCATGGGTCCAGCCTTAACAATAGGTCCTGCCTTAACTATGGGTCCTGCCTTAACCACGGGTCCTTCCTTAACCATGGGTCCTGCCTTAACCATGGGATATGCCTTAACCATGGGTCCTGCCTTACTCATGGATCTTAACTTAACCATGGGATATGCCTTAACCATGGGTCCTACCTTAACCATGGGTCCTGCCATAACCATGGGTCTTACCTTAACCATGGGTCCTGCCTTAACCATGGGTCTTATCTTAACCATGGGTCCTGCCTTAACCATGGGATATGCCTTAACCATGGGTCCTGCCTTACTCATGGGTCTTAACTTAACCATTGGTCCTGCCTTAACCATGGGTCCTGCATTAACAATGGGTCCTGCCTTAACTATGGGTCCTGCCTTAACTATGGGTCCTGCCTTAACCACGGGTCCTCCCTTAACCATGGGTCCTGCCTTAACCGTGGGTCGTGCATTAACCATGGGCCCTGCCTTAACTATGGGTCCTGCCTTAACCACGGGTCCTCCCTTAACCATGGGTCCTGCCTTAACCGTGGGTCGTGCATTAACCATGGGCCCTGCCTCAACTTTGGGTCCTCCCTTAACCATGGGTCCTGCATTAACAATGGGTCCTCCCTTAACTATGGGTCCTGCCTACCTTAACCATGGGTCCTGCCTTAACAATAGGTCCTGCCTTAACTATGGGTCCTGCCTTAACTATGGGTCCTGCCATAACCATGGGTCTTACCTTAACCATGGGACGTGCCTTAACCATGGGTCTTACCTTAACCATGGGACGTGCCTTAACCATGGGTCTTACCTTAACCATGGGTCCTGCCTTAACCATGGGTCCTGCCATAACCATGGGTCCTGCCTTAACCATGGGTCCTGCCTTAACCATGGGTCCTGCCTTAACCATGGGTCCTGCCTTACTCATGGATCTTAACTTAACCGTGGGTCCTGCCTTACTCATGAATCTTAACTTAACCATGGGTCCTGCCTTAACCATGGGTCCTGCATTAACCATGGGTGTTACCTTAACCATGGGTCCTGCCTTAACTATGGGTCCTGCCTTAACCACGGGTCCTCCCTTAACCATGGGTCCTGCCTTAACCGTGGGTCGTGCATTAACCATGGGTCCTGCCTTAACCGTGGGTCGTGCATTAACCATGGGCCCTGCATTAACAATGGGTCCTGCCTTAACTATGGGTCCCGCCTGCCTTAACCATGGGTCCTGCCTCAACTTTGGGTCCTCCCTTAACCATGGGTCCTGCATTAACAATGGGTCCTCCCTTAACTATGGGTTCTGCCTGCCTTAACCATGGGTCCAGCCTTAACAATAGGTCCTGCCTTAACTATGGGTCCTGCCTTAACCACGGGTCCTTCCTTAACCATGGGTCCTGCCTTAACCATGGGTCCTGCCATAACCATGGGTCCTGCCTTAACCATGGGTCCTGCCTTAACCATGGGTCCTGCCTTAACCATGGGTCCTGCCTTACTCATGGATCTTAACTTAACCATGGGTCCTGCCTTAACCATGGATCTTAACTTAACCATGGGTCCTGCCTTAACCATGGGTCCTGCATTAACCATGGGTGTTACCTTAACCATGGGTCCTGCCTTAACTATGGGTCCTGCCTTAACTATGGGTCCTGCCTTAACCACGGGTCCTCCCTTAACCATGGGTCCTGCCTTAACCGTGGGTCGTGCATTAACCATGGGCCCTGCCTCAACTTTGGGTCCTCCCTTAACCATGGGTCCTGCATTAACAATGGGTCCTCCCTTAACTATGGGTCCTGCCTACCTTAACCATGGGTCCTGCCTTAACAATAGGTCCTGCCTTAACTATGGGTCCTGCCTTAACTATGGGTCCTGCCATAACCATGGGTCTTACCTTAACCATGGGACGTGCCTTAACCATGGGTCTTACCTTAACCATGGGACGTGCCTTAACCATGGGTCTTACCTTAACCATGGGTCCTGCCTTAACCATGGGTCCTGCCATAACCATGGGTCCTGCCTTAACCATGGGTCCTGCCTTAACCATGGGTCCTGCCTTAACCATGGGTCCTGCCTTACTCATGGATCTTAACTTAACCATGGGTCCTGCCTTAACCATGGGTCCTGCATTAACCATGGGTGTTACCTTAACCATGGGTCCTGCCTTAACCATGGGTCCTGCATTAACCATGGGTGTTACCTTAACCATGGGTCCTGCCTTAACTATGGGTCCTGCCTTAACTATTGGTCCTGCCTTAACCACGGGTCCTCCCTTAACCATGGGTCCTGCCTTAACCGTGGGTCGTGCATTAACCATGGGCCCTGCCTCAACTTTGGGTCCTCCCTTAACCATGGGTCCTGCATTAACAATGGGTCCTCCCTTAACTATGGGTCCTGCCTACCTTAACCATGGGTCCTGCCTTAACAATAGGTCCTGCCTTAACTATGGGTCCTGCCATAACCATGGGTCTTACCTTAACCATTGGACGTGCCTTAACCATGGGTCTTACCTTAACCATGGGACGTGCCTTAACCATGGGTCTTACCTTAACCATGGGTCCTGCCTTAACCATGGGTCCTGCCATAACCATGGGTCCTGCCTTAACCATGGGTCCTGCCTTAACCATGGGTCCTGCCTTAACCATGGGTCCTGCCTTACTCATGGATCTTAACTTAACCATGGGTCCTGCCTTAACCATGGGTCCTGCATTAACCATGGGTGTTACCTTAACCATGGGTCCTGCCTTAACTATGGGTCCTGCCTTAACCACGGGTCCTCCCTTAACCATGGGTCCTGCCTTAACCGTGGGTCCTGCATTAACCATGGGTCCTGCCTTAACCATGGGTCCTGCCATAACCATGGGTCCTGCCTTAACCATGGGTCCTACCTTAACCATGGGTCCTGCCATAACCATGGGTCTTACCTTAACCATAGGTCCTGCCTTAACAATGGGCCCTGCATAACCCATGGGTCTTACCTTAACCATGGGTCCTGCCTTAACCATGGGACGTGCCTTAACCATGGGTCCTGCCTTACTCATGGGTCTTAACCTTAACCATGGGTCCTGCCATAACCATGGGTCTTACCTTAACCATAGGTCCTGCCTTAACCATGGGCCCTGCCTAACCCATGGGTCTTACCTTAACCATGGGTCCTGCATTAACAATGGGTCCTGCCTTAACTATGGGTCCTGCCTTAACTATGGGTCCTGCCTTAACTATGGGTCCTGCCTTAACTATGGGTCCTGCCTTAACCACGGGTCCTCCCTTAACCATGGGTCCTGCCTTAACCGTGGGTCGTGCATTAACCATGGGCCCTGCCTCAACTTTGGGTCCTCCCTTAACCATGGGGCCTGCATTAACAATGGGTCCTCCCTTAACTATGGGTCCTGCCTGCCTTAACCATGGGTCCTGCCTTAACTATGGGTCCTGCCTTAACCACGGGTCCTCCCTTAACCATGGGTCCTGCCTTAACCGTGGGTCCTGCATTAACCATGGGTCCTGCCTTAACCATGGGTCCTGCCATAACCATGGGTCCTGCCTTAACCATGGGTCCTACCTTAACCATGGGTCCTGCCATAACCATGGGTCTTACCTTAACCATAGGTCCTGCCTTAACAATGGGCCCTGCATAACCCATGGGTCTTACCTTAACCATGGGTCCTGCCTTAACCATGGGACGTGCCTTAACCATGGGTCCTGCCTTACTCATGGGTCTTAACCTTAACCATGGGTCCTGCCATAACCATGGGTCTTACCTTAACCATAGGTCCTGCCTTAACCATGGGCCCTGCCTAACCCATGGGTCTTACCTTAACCATGGGTCCTGCATTAACAATGGGTCCTGCCTTAACTATGGGTCCTGCCTTAACTATGGGTCCTGCCTTAACTATGGGTCCTGCCTTAACTATGGGTCCTGCCTTAACCACGGGTCCTCCCTTAACCATGGGTCCTGCCTTAACCGTGGGTCGTGCATTAACCATGGGCCCTGCCTCAACTTTGGGTCCTCCCTTAACCATGGGGCCTGCATTAACAATGGGTCCTCCCTTAACTATGGGTCCTGCCTGCCTTAACCATGGGTCCTGCCTTAACAATAGGTCCTGCCTTAACTATGGGTCCTGCCTTAACTATGGGTCCTCCCTTAACCATGGGTCCTGCCTTAACCGTGGGTCGTGCATTAACCATGGGTCCTGCCATAACCATGGGTCCTACCTTAACCATGGGTCCTGCCATAACCATGGGTCTTACCTTAACCATAGGTCCTGCCTTAACCATGGGCCCTGCCTAACCCATGGGTCTTACCTTAACCATGGGTCCTGCCTTAACCATGGGATATGCCTTAACCATGGGTCCTGCCTTACTCATGGGTCTTAACTTAACCATTGGTCCTGCCTTAACCATGGGTCCTGCATTAACAATGGGTCCTGCCTTAACTATGGGTCCTGCCTTAACTATGGGTCCTGCCTTAACTATGGGTCCTGCCTTAACCACGGGTCCTGCCTTAACCGTGGGTCGTGCATTAACCATGGGCCCTGCCTCAACTTTGGGTCCTCCCTTAACCATGGGTCCTGCATTAACAATGGGTCCTCCCTTAACTATGGGTCCTGCCTGCCTTAACCATGGGTCCTGCCTTAACAATAGGTCCTGCCTTAACTATGGGTCCTGCCTTAACTATGGGTCCTGCCATAACCATGGGTCTTACCTTAACCATGGGACGTGCCTTAACCATGGGTCTTACCTTAACCATGGGACGTGCCTTAACCATGGGTCTTACCTTAACCATGGGTCCTGCCTTAACCATGGGTCCTGCCATAACCATGGGTCCTGCCTTAACCATGGGTCCTGCCTTAACCATGGGTCCTGCCTTAACCATGGGTCCTGCCTTACTCATGGATCTTAACTTAACCGTGGGTCCTGCCTTACTCATGAATCTTAACTTAACCATGGGTCCTGCCTTAACCATGGGTCCTGCATTAACCATGGGTGTTACCTTAACCATGGGTCCTGCCTTAACTATGGGTCCTGCCTTAACCACGGGTCCTCCCTTAACCATGGGTCCTGCCTTAACCGTGGGTCGTGCATTAACCATGGGTCCTGCCTTAACCGTGGGTCGTGCATTAACCATGGGCCCTGCATTAACAATGGGTCCTGCCTTAACTATGGGTCCCGCCTGCCTTAACCATGGGTCCAGCCTTAACAATAGGTCCTGCCTTAACTATGGGTCCTGCCTTAACCACGGGTCCTCCCTTAACCATGGGTCCTGCCTTAACCGTGGGTCGTGCATTAACCATGGGTCCTGCCTCAACTTTGGGTCCTCCCTTAACCATGGGTCCTGCATTAACAATGGGTCCTCCCTTAACTATGGGTTCTGCCTGCCTTAACCATGGGTCCAGCCTTAACAATAGGTCCTGCCTTAACTATGGGTCCTGCCTTAACCACGGGTCCTTCCTTAACCATGGGTCCTGCCTTAACCATGGGATATGCCTTAACCATGGGTCCTGCCTTACTCATGGATCTTAACTTAACCATGGGATATGCCTTAACCATGGGTCCTACCTTAACCATGGGTCCTGCCATAACCATGGGTCTTACCTTAACCATGGGTCCTGCCTTAACCATGGGTCTTATCTTAACCATGGGTCCTGCCTTAACCATGGGATATGCCTTAACCATGGGTCCTGCCTTACTCATGGGTCTTAACTTAACCATTGGTCCTGCCTTAACCATGGGTCCTGCATTAACAATGGGTCCTGCCTTAACTATGGGTCCTGCCTTAACTATGGGTCCTGCCTTAACCACGGGTCCTCCCTTAACCATGGGTCCTGCCTTAACCGTGGGTCCTGCCTTACTCATGGATCTTAACTTAACCGTGGGTCCTGCCTTACTCATGAATCTTAACTTAACCATGGGTCCTGCCTTAACCATGGGTCCTGCCTTAACCGTGGGTCGTGCATTAACCATGGGTCCTGCCTCAACTTTGGGTCCTCCCTTAACCATGGGTCCTGCATTAACAATGGGTCCTCCCTTAACTATGGGTTCTGCCTGCCTTAACCATGGGTCCAGCCTTAACAATAGGTCCTGCCTTAACTATGGGTCCTGCCTTAACCACGGGTCCTTCCTTAACCATGGGTCCTGCCTTAACCATGGGATATGCCTTAACCATGGGTCCTGCCTTACTCATGGATCTTAACTTAACCATGGGATATGCCTTAACCATGGGTCCTACCTTAACCATGGGTCCTGCCATAACCATGGGTCTTACCTTAACCATGGGTCCTGCCTTAACCATGGGTCTTATCTTAACCATGGGTCCTGCCTTAACCATGGGATATGCCTTAACCATGGGTCCTGCCTTACTCATGGGTCTTAACTTAACCATTGGTCCTGCCTTAACCATGGGTCCTGCATTAACAATGGGTCCTGCCTTAACTATGGGTCCTGCCTTAACTATGGGTCCTGCCTTAACCACGGGTCCTCCCTTAACCATGGGTCCTGCCTTAACCGTGGGTCGTGCATTAACCATGGGCCCTGCCTTAACTATGGGTCCTGCCTTAACCACGGGTCCTCCCTTAACCATGGGTCCTGCCTTAACCGTGGGTCGTGCATTAACCATGGGCCCTGCCTCAACTTTGGGTCCTCCCTTAACCATGGGTCCTGCATTAACAATGGGTCCTCCCTTAACTATGGGTCCTGCCTACCTTAACCATGGGTCCTGCCTTAACAATAGGTCCTGCCTTAACTATGGGTCCTGCCTTAACTATGGGTCCTGCCATAACCATGGGTCTTACCTTAACCATGGGACGTGCCTTAACCATGGGTCTTACCTTAACCATGGGACGTGCCTTAACCATGGGTCTTACCTTAACCATGGGTCCTGCCTTAACCATGGGTCCTGCCATAACCATGGGTCCTGCCTTAACCATGGGTCCTGCCTTAACCATGGGTCCTGCCTTAACCATGGGTCCTGCCTTACTCATGGATCTTAACTTAACCGTGGGTCCTGCCTTACTCATGAATCTTAACTTAACCATGGGTCCTGCCTTAACCATGGGTCCTGCATTAACCATGGGTGTTACCTTAACCATGGGTCCTGCCTTAACTATGGGTCCTGCCTTAACCACGGGTCCTCCCTTAACCATGGGTCCTGCCTTAACCGTGGGTCGTGCATTAACCATGGGTCCTGCCTTAACCGTGGGTCGTGCATTAACCATGGGCCCTGCATTAACAATGGGTCCTGCCTTAACTATGGGTCCCGCCTGCCTTAACCATGGGTCCAGCCTTAACAATAGGTCCTGCCTTAACTATGGGTCCTGCCTTAACCACGGGTCCTCCCTTAACCATGGGTCCTGCCTTAACCGTGGGTCGTGCATTAACCATGGGTCCTGCCTCAACTTTGGGTCCTCCCTTAACCATGGGTCCTGCATTAACAATGGGTCCTCCCTTAACTATGGGTTCTGCCTGCCTTAACCATGGGTCCAGCCTTAACAATAGGTCCTGCCTTAACTATGGGTCCTGCCTTAACCACGGGTCCTTCCTTAACCATGGGTCCTGCCTTAACCATGGGATATGCCTTAACCATGGGTCCTGCCTTACTCATGGATCTTAACTTAACCATGGGATATGCCTTAACCATGGGTCCTACCTTAACCATGGGTCCTGCCATAACCATGGGTCTTACCTTAACCATGGGTCCTGCCTTAACCATGGGTCTTATCTTAACCATGGGTCCTGCCTTAACCATGGGATATGCCTTAACCATGGGTCCTGCCTTACTCATGGGTCTTAACTTAACCATTGGTCCTGCCTTAACCATGGGTCCTGCATTAACAATGGGTCCTGCCTTAACTATGGGTCCTGCCTTAACTATGGGTCCTGCCTTAACCACGGGTCCTCCCTTAACCATGGGTCCTGCCTTAACCGTGGGTCCTGCCTTACTCATGGATCTTAACTTAACCGTGGGTCCTGCCTTACTCATGAATCTTAACTTAACCATGGGTCCTGCCTTAACCATGGGTCCTGCCTTAACCGTGGGTCGTGCATTAACCATGGGTCCTGCCTCAACTTTGGGTCCTCCCTTAACCATGGGTCCTGCATTAACAATGGGTCCTCCCTTAACTATGGGTTCTGCCTGCCTTAACCATGGGTCCAGCCTTAACAATAGGTCCTGCCTTAACTATGGGTCCTGCCTTAACCACGGGTCCTTCCTTAACCATGGGTCCTGCCTTAACCATGGGATATGCCTTAACCATGGGTCCTGCCTTACTCATGGATCTTAACTTAACCATGGGATATGCCTTAACCATGGGTCCTACCTTAACCATGGGTCCTGCCATAACCATGGGTCTTACCTTAACCATGGGTCCTGCCTTAACCATGGGTCTTATCTTAACCATGGGTCCTGCCTTAACCATGGGATATGCCTTAACCATGGGTCCTGCCTTACTCATGGGTCTTAACTTAACCATTGGTCCTGCCTTAACCATGGGTCCTGCATTAACAATGGGTCCTGCCTTAACTATGGGTCCTGCCTTAACTATGGGTCCTGCCTTAACCACGGGTCCTCCCTTAACCATGGGTCCTGCCTTAACCGTGGGTCGTGCATTAACCATGGGCCCTGCCTTAACTATGGGTCCTGCCTTAACCACGGGTCCTCCCTTAACCATGGGTCCTGCCTTAACCGTGGGTCGTGCATTAACCATGGGCCCTGCCTCAACTTTGGGTCCTCCCTTAACCATGGGTCCTGCATTAACAATGGGTCCTCCCTTAACTATGGGTCCTGCCTACCTTAACCATGGGTCCTGCCTTAACAATAGGTCCTGCCTTAACTATGGGTCCTGCCTTAACTATGGGTCCTGCCATAACCATGGGTCTTACCTTAACCATGGGACGTGCCTTAACCATGGGTCTTACCTTAACCATGGGACGTGCCTTAACCATGGGTCTTACCTTAACCATGGGTCCTGCCTTAACCATGGGTCCTGCCATAACCATGGGTCCTGCCTTAACCATGGGTCCTGCCTTAACCATGGGTCCTGCCTTAACCATGGGTCCTGCCTTACTCATGGATCTTAACTTAACCATGGGTCCTGCCTTAACCATGGGTCCTGCATTAACCATGGGTGTTACCTTAACCATGGGTCCTGCCTTAACCATGGGATATGCCTTAACCATGGGTCCTGCATTAACCATGGGTGTTACCTTAACCATGGGTCCTGCCTTAACTATGGGTCCTGCCTTAACCATGGGTCCTGCCTTAACCATGGGTCCTGCCTTACTCATGGATCTTAACTTAACCATGGGTCCTGCCTTAACCATGGGTCCTGCATTAACCATGGGTGTTACCTTAACCATGGGTCCTGCCTTAACTATGGGTCCTGCCTTAACCACGGGTCCTCCCTTAACCATGGGTCCTGCCTTAACCGTGGGTCCTGCATTAACCATGGGTCCTGCCTTAACCATGGGTCCTGCCATAACCATGGGTCCTGCCTTAACCATGGGTCCTACCTTAACCATGGGTCCTGCCATAACCATGGGTCTTACCTTAACCATAGGTCCTGCCTTAACAATGGGCCCTGCCTAACCCATGGGTCTTACCTTAACCATGGGTCCTGCCTTAACCATGGGACGTGCCTTAACCATGGGTCCTGCCATAACCATGGGTCTTACCTTAACCATAGGTCCTGCCTTAACCATGGGCCCTGCCTAACCCATGGGTCTTACCTTAACCATGGGTCCTGCCTTAACCATGGGATATGCCTTAACCATGGGTCCTGCCTTACTCATGGGTCTTAACTTAACCATTGGTCCTGCCTTAACCATGGGTCCTGCATTAACAATGGGTCCTGCCTTAACTATGGGTCCTGCCTTAACTATGGGTCCTGCCTTAACCATGGGTCCTGCCTTAACTATGGGTCCTGCCTTAACCACGGGTCCTCCCTTAACCATGGGTCCTGCCTTAACCGTGGGTCGTGCATTAACCATGGGCCCTGCCTCAACTTTGGGTCCTCCCTTAACCATGGGGCCTGCATTAACAATGGGTCCTCCCTTAACTATGAGTCCTGCCTGCCTTAACCATGGGTCCTGCCTTAACAATAGGTCCTGCCTTAACTATGGGTCCTGCCTTAACTATGGGTCCTGCCATAACCATGGGTCTTACCTTAACCATGGGACGTGCCTTAACCATGGGTCTTACCTTAACCATGGGTCCTGCCTTAACCATGGGTCCTGCCATAACCATGGGTCCTGCCTTAACCATGGGTCCTGCCTTAACCATGGGTCCTGCCTTAACTATGGGTCCTGCCTTAACCATGTGTCCTGCCTTAACTATGGGTCCTGCCTTAACCATGGGTCCTGCCTTAACCATGGGTCCTACCTTAGCCATGGGTCCTGCCATAACCATGGGCCCTGCCTAGCCCATGGGTCTTACCTTAACCATGGGTCCTGCCTTAACCATGGGTCTTATCTTAACCATGGGTCCTGCCTTAACCATGGGATATGCCTTAACCATTGGTCCTGCATTAACAATGGGTCCTGCCTTAACTATGGGTCCTACCTTAACTATGGGTCCTGCCTTAACCACGGGTCCTGCCTTAACCATGGGTCCTGCCTTAACCATGGTATATGCCTTTACCATGGGTCCTGCCTTACTCATGGATCTTAACTTAACCATGGGTCCTGCCTTAACCATGGGTCCTGCATTAACAATGGAGTCCTGCATTAACAATGGAGTCCTGCCTTAACCATGGGTCCTGCATTAACAATGGGTCCTGCCTTAACCATGGGTCCTGCCATAACCATGGGTCTTACCTTAACCATGGGACGTGCCTTAACCATGGGTCTTACCTTAACCATGGGTCCTGCCTTAATCATGGGTCCTGCCATAACCATGGGTCCTGCCTTAACCATGGGTCCTGCCTTAACCATGGGTCCTGCCTTAACTATGGGTCCTGCCTTAACCATGTGTCCTGCCTTAACTATGGGTCCTGCCTTAACCATGGGTCCTGCCTTAACCATGGGTCCTACCTTAACCATGGGTCCTGCCATAACCATGGGTCTTACCTTAACCATAGGTCCTGCCTTAACCATGGGCCCTGCCTAGCCCATGGGTCTTACCTTAACCATGGGTCCTGCCTTAACCATGGGTCTTATCTTAACCATGGGTCCTGCCTTAACCATGGGATATGCCTTAACCATGGGTCCTGCCTTACTCATGGGTCTTAACTTAACCATTGGTCCTGCATTAACAATGGGTCCTGCCTTAACTATGGGTCCTACCTTAACTATGGGTCCTGCCTTAACCACGGGTCCTGCCTTAACCATGGGTCCTGCCTTAACCATGGTATATGCCTTAACCATGGGTCCTGCCTTACTCATGGATCTTAACTTAACCATGGGTCCTGCCTTAACCATGGGTCCTGCATTAACAATGGAGTCCTGCATTAACAATGGAGTCCTGCCTTAACCATGGGTCCTGCATTAACAATGGGTCCTGCCTTAACCATGGGTCCTGCCATAACCATGGGTCTTACCTTAACCATGGGACGTGCCTTAACCATGGGTCTTACCTTAACCATGGGTCCTGCCTTAATCATGGGTCCTGCCATAACCATGGGTCCTGCCTTAACCATGGGTCCTGCCTTAACCATGGGTCCTGCCTTAACTATGGGTCCTGCCTTAACCATGTGTCCTGCCTTAACTATGGGTCCTGCCTTAACCATGGGTCCTGCCTTAACCATGGGTCCTACCTTAACCATGGGTCCTGCCATAACCATGGGTCTTACCTTAACCATAGGTCCTGCCTTAACCATGGGCCCTGCCTTACTCATGGGTCTTAACTTAACCATTGGTCCTGCATTAACAATGGGTCCTGCCTTAACTATGGGTCCTACCTTAACTATGGGTCCTGCCTTAACCACGGGTCCTGCCTTAACCATGGGTCCTGCCTTAACCATGGTATATGCCTTAACCATGGGTCCTGCCTTACTCATGGATCTTAACTTAACCATGGGTCCTGCCTTAACCATGGGTCCTGCATTAACAATGGAGTCCTGCATTAACAATGGAGTCCTGCCTTAACCATGGGTCCTGCATTAACAATGGGTCCTGCCTTAACCATGGGTCCTGCCATAACCATGGGTCTTACCTTAACCATGGGACGTGCCTTAACCGTGGGTCCTGCATTAACCATGGGTCCTGCCTTAACCATGGGTCCTGCCATAACCATGGGTCCTGCCTTAACCATGGGTCCTACCTTAACCATGGGTCCTGCCATAACCATGGGTCTTACCTTAACCATAGGTCCTGCCTTAACAATGGGCCCTGCCTAACCCATGGGTCTTACCTTAACCATGGGTCCTGCCTTAACCATGGGACGTGCCTTAACCATGGGTCCTGCCATAACCATGGGTCTTACCTTAACCATAGGTCCTGCCTTAACCATGGGCCCTGCCTAACCCATGGGTCTTACCTTAACCATGGGT
This sequence comes from Pristionchus mayeri, assembly GCA_036245805.1. Classification (NCBI taxonomy): domain Eukaryota; kingdom Metazoa; phylum Nematoda; class Chromadorea; order Rhabditida; family Neodiplogasteridae; genus Pristionchus; species Pristionchus mayeri. The sequence continues at coordinate 295,884 of BTRK01000004.1, read as the reverse complement.
CCTGCCTTAACCATGGGATATGCCTTAACCATGGGTCCTGCCTTACTCATGGGTCTTAACTTAACCATTGGTCCTGCCTTAACCATGGGTCCTGCATTAACAATGGGTCCTGCCTTAACTATGGGTCCTGCCTTAACTATGGGTCCTGCCTTAACTATGGGTCCTGCCTTAACTATGGGTCCTGCCTTAACCACGGGTCCTCCCTTAACCATGGGTCCTGCCTTAACCGTGGGTCGTGCATTAACCATGGGCCCTGCCTCAACTTTGGGTCCTCCCTTAACCATGGGGCCTGCATTAACAATGGGTCCTCCCTTAACTATGAGTCCTGCCTGCCTTAACCATGGGTCCTGCCTTAACAATAGGTCCTGCCTTAACTATGGGTCCTGCCTTAACTATGGGTCCTGCCATAACCATGGGTCTTACCTTAACCATGGGACGTGCCTTAACCATGGGTCTTACCTTAACCATGGGTCCTGCCTTAACCATGGGTCCTGCCATAACCATGGGTCCTGCCTTAACCATGGGTCCTGCCTTAACCATGGGTCCTGCCTTAACTATGGGTCCTGCCTTAACCATGTGTCCTGCCTTAACTATGGGTCCTGCCTTAACCATGGGTCCTGCCTTAACCATGGGTCCTACCTTAGCCATGGGTCCTGCCATAACCATGGGTCTTACCTTAACCATAGGTCCTGCCTTAACCATGGGCCCTGCCTAGCCCATGGGTCTTACCTTAACCATGGGTCCTGCCTTAACCATGGGTCTTATCTTAACCATGGGTCCTGCCTTAACCATGGGATATGCCTTAACCATTGGTCCTGCATTAACAATGGGTCCTGCCTTAACTATGGGTCCTACCTTAACTATGGGTCCTGCCTTAACCACGGGTCCTGCCTTAACCATGGGTCCTGCCTTAACCATGGTATATGCCTTTACCATGGGTCCTGCCTTACTCATGGATCTTAACTTAACCATGGGTCCTGCCTTAACCATGGGTCCTGCATTAACAATGGAGTCCTGCATTAACAATGGAGTCCTGCCTTAACCATGGGTCCTGCATTAACAATGGGTCCTGCCTTAACCATGGGTCCTGCCATAACCATGGGTCTTACCTTAACCATGGGACGTGCCTTAACCATGGGTCTTACCTTAACCATGGGTCCTGCCTTAATCATGGGTCCTGCCATAACCATGGGTCCTGCCTTAACCATGGGTCCTGCCTTAACCATGGGTCCTGCCTTAACTATGGGTCCTGCCTTAACCATGTGTCCTGCCTTAACTATGGGTCCTGCCTTAACCATGGGTCCTGCCTTAACCATGGGTCCTACCTTAACCATGGGTCCTGCCATAACCATGGGTCTTACCTTAACCATAGGTCCTGCCTTAACCATGGGCCCTGCCTAGCCCATGGGTCTTACCTTAACCATGGGTCCTGCCTTAACCATGGGTCTTATCTTAACCATGGGTCCTGCCTTAACCATGGGATATGCCTTAACCATGGGTCCTGCCTTACTCATGGGTCTTAACTTAACCATTGGTCCTGCATTAACAATGGGTCCTGCCTTAACTATGGGTCCTACCTTAACTATGGGTCCTGCCTTAACCACGGGTCCTGCCTTAACCATGGGTCCTGCCTTAACCATGGTATATGCCTTAACCATGGGTCCTGCCTTACTCATGGATCTTAACTTAACCATGGGTCCTGCCTTAACCATGGGTCCTGCATTAACAATGGAGTCCTGCATTAACAATGGAGTCCTGCCTTAACCATGGGTCCTGCATTAACAATGGGTCCTGCCTTAACCATGGGTCCTGCCATAACCATGGGTCTTACCTTAACCATGGGACGTGCCTTAACCATGGGTCTTACCTTAACCATGGGTCCTGCCTTAATCATGGGTCCTGCCATAACCATGGGTCCTGCCTTAACCATGGGTCCTGCCTTAACCATGGGTCCTGCCTTAACTATGGGTCCTGCCTTAACCATGTGTCCTGCCTTAACTATGGGTCCTGCCTTAACCATGGGTCCTGCCTTAACCATGGGTCCTACCTTAACCATGGGTCCTGCCATAACCATGGGTCTTACCTTAACCATAGGTCCTGCCTTAACCATGGGCCCTGCCTAACCCATGGGTCTTACCTTAACCATGGATCCTGCCTTAACCATGGGTCTTATCTTAACCATGGGTCCTGCCTTAACCATGGGATATGCCTTAACCATGAGTCCTGCCTTACTCATGGGTCTTAACTTAACCATTGGTCCTGCCTTAACCATGGGTCCTGCATTAACAATGGGTCCTGCCTTAACTATGGGTCCTCCCTTAACCATGGGTCCAGCATTAACAATGGTTCCTGCCTTAACTATGGGTCCCGCCTGCCTTAACCATGGGTCCTGCATTAACAATGGGTCCTGCATTAACAATGGGTCCTCCCTTAACTATGGGTCCTGCCTGCCTTAACCAGGGGTCCTGCCTTAACAATAGGTCCTGCCTTAACTATGGGTCCTGCCTTAACTATGGGTCCTGCCATAACCATGGGTCTTACCTTAACCATGGGACGTGCCTTAACCATGGGTCTTACCTTAACCATGGGACGTGCCTTAACCATGGGTCTTACCTTAACCATGGGTCCTGCCTTAACCATGGGTCCTGCCATAACCATGGGTCCTGCCTTAACCATGGGTCCTGCCTTAACCATGGATCTTAACTTAACCATGGGTCCTGCCTTAACCATGGGTCCTGCATTAACCATGGGTCCTGCCTTAACCATGGGTCCTGCATTAACCATGGGTGTTACCTTAACCATGGGTCCTGCCTTAACTATGGGTCCTGCCTTAACCACGGGTCCTCCCTTAACCATGGGTCCTGCCTTAACCGTGGGTCGTGCATTAACCATGGGCCCTGCATTAACAATGGGTCCTCCCTTAACCATGGGTCCAGCATTAACAATGGTTCCTGCCTTAACTATGGGTCCCGCCTGCCTTTACCATGGGTCCTGCCTCAACTTTGGGTCCTCCCTTAACCATGGGTCCTGCATTAACAATGGGTACTCCCTTAACTATGGGTTCTGCCTGCCTTAACCATGGGTCCAGCCTTAACAATAGGTCCTGCCTTAACTATGGGTCCTGCCTTAACTATGGGTCCTGCCTTAACCACGGGTCCTTCCTTAACCATGGGTCCTGCCTTAACCATGGGATATGCCTTAACCATGGGTCTTACCTTAACCATGGGTCCTGCCTTAACCATGGGTCCTGCCATAACCATGGGTCCTGCCTTAACCATGGGTCCTGCCTTAACCATGGGTCCTGCCTTAACCATGGGTCCTGCCTTACTCATGGATCTTAACTTAACCACGGGTCCTGCCTTACTCATGGATCTTAACTTAACCATGGGTCCTGCCTTAACCATGGGTCCTGCATTAACCATGGGTGTTACCTTAACCATGGGTCCTGCCTTAACTATGGGTCCTGCCTTAACCACGGGTCCTCCCTTAACCATGGGTCCTGCCTTAACCGTGGGTCGTGCATTAACCATGGGCCCTGCATCAACAATGGGTCCTCCCTTAACCATGGGTCCAGCATTAACAATGGTTCCTGCCTTAACTATGGGTCCCGCCTGCCTTAACCATGGGTCCTGCCTCAACTTTGGGTCCTCCCTTAACCATGGGTCCTGCATTAACAATGGGTACTCCCTTAACTATGGGTTCTGCCTGCCTTAACCATGGGTCCAGCCTTAACAATAGGTCCTGCCTTAACTATGGGTCCTGCCTTAACTATGGGTCCTGCCTTAACCACGGGTCCTTCCTTAACCATGGGTCCTGCCTTAACCATGGGATATGCCTTAACCATGGGTCCTGCCTTACTCATGGATCTTAACTTAACTATGGGTCCTGCCTTAACTATGGGTCCTGACTTAACTATGGGTCCTGCCTTAACCACGGGTCCTCCCTTAACCATGGGTCCTGCCTTAACCGTGGGTCCTGCATTAACCATGGGTCCTGCCTTAACCATGGGTCCTGCCATAACCATGGGTCCTGCCTTAACCATGGGTCCTACCTTAACCATGGGTCCTGCCATAACCATAGGTCTTACCTTAACCATAGGTCCTGCCTTAACCATGGGCCCTGCCTAACCCATGGGTCTTACCTTAACCATGGGTCCTGCCTTAACCATGGGTCTTATCTTAACCATTGGTCCTGCCTTAACCATGGGATATGCCTTAACCATGGGTCCTGCCTTACTCATGGGTCTTAACTTAACCATTGGTCCTGCCTTAACCATGGGTCCTGCATTAACAATGGGTCCTGCCTTAACTATGGGTCCTCCCTTAACTATGGGTCCTGCCTGCCTTAACCATGGGTCCTGCCTTAACAATAGGTCCTGCCTTAACTATGGGTCCTGCCTTAACTATGGGTCCTGCCATAACCATGGGTCTTACCTTAACCATGGGACGTGCTTTAACCATGGGTCTTACCTTAACCATGGGTCCTGCCTTAACCATGGGTCCTGCCATAACCATGGGTCCTGCCTTAACCATGGGTCCTGCCTTAACCATGGGTCCTGCCTTAACTATGGGTCCTGCCTTAACCATGTGTCCTGCCTTAACTATGGGTCCTGCCTTAACCATGGGTCCTGCCTTAACCATGGGTCCTACCTTAACCATGGGTCCTGCCATAACCATGGGTCTTACCTTAACCATAGGTCCTGCCTTAACCATGGGCCCTGCCTAGCCCATGGGTCTTACCTTAACCATGGGTCCTGCCTTAACCATGGGTCTTATCTTAACTATGGGTCCTGCCTTAACCATGTGTCCTGCCTTAACTATGGGTCCTGCCTTAACCATGGGTCCTGCCTTAACCATGGGTCCTACCTTAACCATGGGTCCTGCCATAACCATGGGTCTTACCTTAACCATAGGTCCTGCCTTAACCATGGGCCCTGCCTAACCCATGGGTCTTACCTTAACCATGGGTCCTGCCTTAACCATGGGTCTTATCTTAACCATGGGTCCTGCCTTAACCATGGGATATGCCTTAACCATGGGTCCTGCCTTACTCATGGGTCTTAACTTAACCATTGGTCCTGCCTTAACCATGGGTCCTGCATTAACAATGGGTCCTGCATTAACAATGGGTCCTGCCTAAACCATGGGATATGCCTTAACCATGGGTCCTGCCTTACTCATGGGTCTTAACTTAACCATTGGTCCTGCCTTAACCATGGGTCCAGCATTAACAATGGTTCCTGCCTTAACTATGGGTCCCGCCTGCCTTAACCATGGGTCCTGCCTCAACTTTGGGTCCTCCCTTAACCAAGGGTCCTGCATTAACCATGGGCCCTGCCTCAACTTTGGGTCCTCCCTTAACCATGGGTCCTGCATTAACAATGGGTCCTCCCTTAACTATGGGTCCTGCCTGCCTTAACCATGGGTCCTGCCTTAACAATAGGTCCTGCCTTAACTATGGGTCCTGCCTTAACTATGGGTCCTGCCATAACCATGGGTCTTACCTTAACCATGGGACGTGCCTTAACCATGGGTCTTACCTTAACCATGGGACGTGCCTTAACCATGGGTCTTACCTTAACCATGGGTCCTGCCTTAACCATGGGTCCTGCCATAACCATGGGTCCTGCCTTAACCATGGGTCCTGCCTTAACCATGGGTCCTGCCTTAACCATGGGTCCTGCCTTACTCATGGATCTTAACTTAACCATGGGTCCTGCCTTACTCATGGATCTTAACTTAACCATGGGTCCTGCCTTAACCATGGGTCCTGCATTAACCATGGGTGTTACCTTAACCATGGGTCCTGCCTTAACTATGGGTCCTGCCTTAACTATGGGTCCTGCCTTAACCACGGGTCCTCCCTTAACCATGGGTCCTGCCTTAACCGTGGGTCGTGCATTAACGATGGGCCCTGCCTCAACTTTGGGTCCTCCCTTAACCATGGGTCCTGCATTAACAATGGGTCCTCCCTTAACTATGGGCCCTGCCTACCTTAACCATGGGTCCTGCCTTAACAATAGGTCCTGCCTAACCCATGGGTCTTACCTTAACCATGGGTCCTGCCTTAACCATGGGTCTTATCTTAACCATTGGTCCTGCCTTAACCATGGGATATGCCTTAACCATGGGTCCTGCCTTACTCATGGGTCTTAACTTAACCATTGGTCCTGCCTTAACCATGGGTCCTGCATTAACAATGGGTCCTGCCTTAACTATGGGTCCTCCCTTAACTATGGGTCCTGCCTGCCTTAACCATGGGTCCTGCCTTAACAATAGGTCCTGCCTTAACTATGGGTCCTGCCTTAACTATGGGTCCTGCCATAACCATGGGTCTTACCTTAACCATGGGACGTGCTTTAACCATGGGTCTTACCTTAACCATGGGTCCTGCCTTAACCATGGGTCCTGCCATAACCATGGGTCCTGCCTTAACCATGGGTCCTGCCTTAACCATGGGTCCTGCCTTAACTATGGGTCCTGCCTTAACCATGTGTCCTGCCTTAACTATGGGTCCTGCCTTAACCATGGGTCCTGCCTTAACCATGGGTCCTACCTTAACCATGGGTCCTGCCATAACCATGGGTCTTACCTTAACCATAGGTCCTGCCTTAACCATGGGCCCTGCCTAGCCCATGGGTCTTACCTTAACCATGGGTCCTGCCTTAACAATGGGTCTTATCTTAACTATGGGTCCTGCCTTAACCATGTGTCCTGCCTTAACTATGGGTCCTGCCTTAACCATGGGTCCTGCCTTAACCATGGGTCCTACCTTAACCATGGGTCCTGCCATAACCATGGGTCTTACCTTAACCATAGGTCCTGCCTTAACCATGGGCCCTGCCTAACCCATGGGTCTTACCTTAACCATGGGTCCTGCCTTAACCATGGGTCTTATCTTAACCATGGGTCCTGCCTTAACCATGGGATATGCCTTAACCATGGGTCCTGCCTTACTCATGGGTCTTAACTTAACCATTGGTCCTGCCTTAACCATGGGTCCTGCATTAACAATGGGTCCTGCATTAACAATGGGTCCTGCCTAAACCATGGGATATGCCTTAACCATGGGTCCTGCCTTACTCATGGGTCTTAACTTAACCATTGGTCCTGCCTTAACCATGGGTCCAGCATTAACAATGGTTCCTGCCTTAACTATGGGTCCCGCCTGCCTTAACCATGGGTCCTGCCTCAACTTTGGGTCCTCCCTTAACCAAGGGTCCTGCATTAACCATGGGCCCTGCCTCAACTTTGGGTCCTCCCTTAACCATGGGTCTTACCTTAACCATGGGACGTGCCTTAACCATGGGTCTTACCTTAACCATGGGACGTGCCTTAACCATGGGTCTTACCTTAACCATGGGTCCTGCCTTAACCATGGGTCCTGCCATAACCATGGGTCCTGCCTTAACCATGGGTCCTGCCTTAACCATGGGTCCTGCCTTAACCATGGGTCCTGCCTTACTCATGGATCTTAACTTAACCATGGGTCCTGCCTTACTCATGGATCTTAACTTAACCATGGGTCCTGCCTTAACCATGGGTCCTGCATTAACCATGGGTGTTACCTTAACCATGGGTCCTGCCTTAACTATGGGTCCTGCCTTAACTATGGGTCCTGCCTTAACCACGGGTCCTCCCTTAACCATGGGTCCTGCCTTAACCGTGGGTCGTGCATTAACCATGGGCCCTGCCTCAACTTTGGGTCCTCCCTTAACCATGGGTCCTGCATTAACAATGGGTCCTCCCTTAACTATGGGCCCTGCCTACCTTAACCATGGGTCCTGCCTTAACAATAGGTCCTGCCTAACCCATGGGTCTTACCTTAACCATGGGTCCTGCCTTAACCATGGGTCTTATCTTAACCATTGGTCCTGCCTTAACCATGGGATATGCCTTAACCATGGGTCCTGCCTTACTCATGGGTCTTAACTTAACCATTGGTCCTGCCTTAACCATGGGTCCTGCATTAACAATGGGTCCTGCCTTAACTATGGGTCCTCCCTTAACTATGGGTCCTGCCTGCCTTAACCATGGGTCCTGCCTTAACAATAGGTCCTGCCTTAACTATGGGTCCTGCCTTAACTATGGGTCCTGCCATAACCATGGGTCTTATCTTAACCATTGGTCCTGCCTTAACCATGGGATATGCCTTAACCATGGGTCCTGCCTTACTCATGGGTCTTAACTTAACCATTGGTCCTGCCTTAACCATGGGTCCTGCCTTAACCATGGGTCCTGCCTTAACCATGGGTCCTACCTTAACCATGGGTCCTGCCATAACCATGGGTCTTACCTTAACCATAGGTCCTGCCTTAACCATGGGCCCTGCCTAGCCCATGGGTCTTACCTTAACCATGGGTCCTGCCTTAACAATGGGTCTTATCTTAACTATGGGTCCTGCCTTAACCATGTGTCCTGCCTTAACTATGGGTCCTGCCTTAACCATGGGTCCTGCCTTAACCATGGGTCCTACCTTAACCATGGGTCCTGCCATAACCATGGGTCTTACCTTAACCATAGGTCCTGCCTTAACCATGGGCCCTGCCTAACCCATGGGTCTTACCTTAACCATGGGTCCTGCCTTAACCATGGGTCTTATCTTAACCATGGGTCCTGCCTTAACCATGGGATATGCCTTAACCATGGGTCCTGCCTTACTCATGGGTCTTAACTTAACCATTGGTCCTGCCTTAACCATGGGTCCTGCATTAACAATGGGTCCTGCATTAACAATGGGTCCTGCCTAAACCATGGGATATGCCTTAACCATGGGTCCTGCCTTACTCATGGGTCTTAACTTAACCATTGGTCCTGCCTTAACCATGGGTCCAGCATTAACAATGGTTCCTGCCTTAACTATGGGTCCCGCCTGCCTTAACCATGGGTCCTGCCTCAACTTTGGGTCCTCCCTTAACCAAGGGTCCTGCATTAACCATGGGCCCTGCCTCAACTTTGGGTCCTCCCTTAACCATGGGTCTTACCTTAACCATGGGACGTGCCTTAACCATGGGTCTTACCTTAACCATGGGACGTGCCTTAACCATGGGTCTTACCTTAACCATGGGTCCTGCCTTAACCATGGGTCCTGCCATAACCATGGGTCCTGCCTTAACCATGGGTCCTGCCTTAACCATGGGTCCTGCCTTAACCATGGGTCCTGCCTTACTCATGGATCTTAACTTAACCATGGGTCCTGCCTTACTCATGGATCTTAACTTAACCATGGGTCCTGCCTTAACCATGGGTCCTGCATTAACCATGGGTGTTACCTTAACCATGGGTCCTGCCTTAACTATGGGTCCTGCCTTAACTATGGGTCCTGCCTTAACCACGGGTCCTCCCTTAACCATGGGTCCTGCCTTAACCGTGGGTCGTGCATTAACCATGGGCCCTGCCTCAACTTTGGGTCCTCCCTTAACCATGGGTCCTGCATTAACAATGGGTCCTCCCTTAACTATGGGCCCTGCCTACCTTAACCATGGGTCCTGCCTTAACAATAGGTCCTGCCTAACCCATGGGTCTTACCTTAACCATGGGTCCTGCCTTAACCATGGGTCTTATCTTAACCATTGGTCCTGCCTTAACCATGGGATATGCCTTAACCATGGGTCCTGCCTTACTCATGGGTCTTAACTTAACCATTGGTCCTGCCTTAACCATGGGTCCTGCATTAACAATGGGTCCTGCCTTAACTATGGGTCCTCCCTTAACTATGGGTCCTGCCTGCCTTAACCATGGGTCCTGCCTTAACAATAGGTCCTGCCTTAACTATGGGTCCTGCCTTAACTATGGGTCCTGCCATAACCATGGGTCTTACCTTAACCATGGGACGTGCTTTAACCATGGGTCTTACCTTAACCATGGGTCCTGCCTTAACCATGGGTCCTGCCATAACCATGGGTCCTGCCTTAACCATGGGTCCTGCCTTAACCATGGGTCCTGCCTTAACTATGGGTCCTGCCTTAACCATGTGTCCTGCCTTAACTATGGGTCCTGCCTTAACCATGGGTCCTGCCTTAACCATGGGTCCTACCTTAACCATGGGTCCTGCCATAACCATGGGTCTTACCTTAACCATAGGTCCTGCCTTAACCATGGGCCCTGCCTAGCCCATGGGTCTTACCTTAACCATGGGTCCTGCCTTAACAATGGGTCTTATCTTAACTATGGGTCCTGCCTTAACCATGTGTCCTGCCTTAACTATGGGTCCTGCCTTAACCATGGGTCCTGCCTTAACCATGGGTCCTGCCATAACCATGGGTCTTACCTTAACCATAGGTCCTGCCTTAACCATGGGCCCTGCCTAACCCATGGGTCTTACCTTAACCATGGGTCCTGCCTTAACCATGGGTCTTATCTTAACCATGGGTCCTGCCTTAACCATGGGATATGCCTTAACCATGGGTCCTGCCTTACTCATGGGTCTTAACTTAACCATTGGTCCTGCCTTAACCATGGGTCCTGCATTAACAATGGGTCCTGCATTAACAATGGGTCCTGCCTAAACCATGGGATATGCCTTAACCATGGGTCCTGCCTTACTCATGGGTCTTAACTTAACCATTGGTCCTGCCTTAACCATGGGTCCAGCATTAACAATGGTTCCTGCCTTAACTATGGGTCCCGCCTGCCTTAACCATGGGTCCTGCCTCAACTTTGGGTCCTCCCTTAACCAAGGGTCCTGCATTAACCATGGGCCCTGCCTCAACTTTGGGTCCTCCCTTAACCATGGGTCCTGCATTAACAATGGGTCCTCCCTTAACTATGGGTCCTGCCTGCCTTAACCATGGGTCCTGCCTTAACAATAGGTCCTGCCTTAACTATGGGTCCTGCCTTAACTATGGGTCCTGCCATAACCATGGGTCTTACCTTAACCATGGGACGTGCCTTAACCATGGGTCTTACCTTAACCATGGGACGTGCCTTAACCATGGGTCTTACCTTAACCATGGGTCCTGCCTTAACCATGGGTCCTGCCATAACCATGGGTCCTGCCTTAACCATGGGTCCTGCCTTAACCATGGGTCCTGCCTTAACCATGGGTCCTGCCTTACTCATGGATCTTAACTTAACCATGGGTCCTGCCTTACTCATGGATCTTAACTTAACCATGGGTCCTGCCTTAACCATGGGTCCTGCATTAACCATGGGTGTTACCTTAACCATGGGTCCTGCCTTAACTATGGGTCCTGCCTTAACTATGGGTCCTGCCTTAACCACGGGTCCTCCCTTAACCATGGGTCCTGCCTTAACCGTGGGTCGTGCATTAACCATGGGCCCTGCCTCAACTTTGGGTCCTCCCTTAACCATGGGTCCTGCATTAACAATGGGTCCTCCCTTAACTATGGGCCCTGCCTACCTTAACCATGGGTCCTGCCTTAACAATAGGTCCTGCCTTAACTATGGGTCCTGCCTTAACTATGGGTCCTGCCATAACCATGGGTCTTACCTTAACCATGGGACGTGCCTTAACCATGGGTCTTACCTTAACCATGGGTCCTGCCTTAACCATGGGTCCTGCCATAACCATGGGTCCTGCCTTAACCATGGGTCCTGCCTTAACCATGGGTCCTGCCTTAACCATGGGTCCTGCCTTACTCATGGATCTTAACTTAACCACGGGTCCTCCCTTAACCATGGGTCCTGCCTTAACCGTGGGTCCTGCATTAACCATGGGTCCTGCCTTAACCATGGGTCCTGCCATAACCATGGGTCCTGCCTTAACCATGGGTCCTACCTTAACCATGGGTCCTGCCATAACCATGGGTCTTACCTTAACCATAGGTCCTGCCTTAACAATGGGCCCTGCATAACCCATGGGTCTTACCTTAACCATGGGTCCTGCCTTAACCATGGGACGTGCCTTAACCATGGGTCCTGCCTTACTCATGGGTCTTAACCTTAACCGTGGGTCCTGCCATAACCATGGGTCTTACCTTAACCATAGGTCCTGCCTTAACCATGGGTCCTGCCTTAACCATGGTATATGCCTTAACCATGGGTCCTGCCTTACTCATGGGTCTTAACTTAACCATTGGTCCTGCATTAACAATGGGTCCTGCCTTAACTATGGGTCCTACCTTAACTATGGGTCCTGCCTTAACCACGGGTCCTGCCTTAACCATGGGTCCTGCCTTAACCATGGTATATGCCTTAACCATGGGTCCTGCCTTACTCATGGATCTTAACTTAACCATGGGTCCTGCCTTAACCATGGGTCCTGCATTAACAATGGAGTCCTGCATTAACAATGGAGTCCTGCCTTAACCATGGGTCCTGCATTAACAATGGGTCCTGCCTTAACCATGGGTCCTGCCATAACCATGGGTCTTACCTTAACCATGGGACGTGCCTTAACCATGGGTCTTACCTTAACCATGGGTCCTGCCTTAATCATGGGTCCTGCCATAACCATGGGTCCTGCCTTAACCATGGGTCCTGCCTTAACCATGGGTCCTGCCTTAACTATGGGTCCTGCCTTAACCATGTGTCCTGCCTTAACTATGGGTCCTGCCTTAACCATGGGTCCTGCCTTAACCATGGGTCCTACCTTAACCATGGGTCCTGCCATAACCATGGGTCTTACCTTAACCATAGGTCCTGCCTTAACCATGGGCCCTGCCTAGCCCATGGGTCTTACCTTAACCATGGGTCCTGCCTTAACCATGGGTCTTATCTTAACCATGGGTCCTGCCTTAACCATGGGATATGCCTTAACCATGGGTCCTGCCTTACTCATGGGTCTTAACTTAACCATTGGTCCTGCATTAACAATGGGTCCTGCCTTAACTATGGGTCCTACCTTAACTATGGGTCCTGCCTTAACCACGGGTCCTGCCTTAACCATGGGTCCTGCCTTAACCATGGTATATGCCTTAACCATGGGTCCTGCCTTACTCATGGATCTTAACTTAACCATGGGTCCTGCCTTAACCATGGGTCCTGCATTAACAATGGAGTCCTGCATTAACAATGGAGTCCTGCCTTAACCATGGGTCCTGCATTAACAATGGGTCCTGCCTTAACCATGGGTCCTGCCATAACCATGGGTCTTACCTTAACCATGGGACGTGCCTTAACCATGGGTCTTACCTTAACCATGGGTCCTGCCTTAATCATGGGTCCTGCCATAACCATGGGTCCTGCCTTAACCATGGGTCCTGCCTTAACCATGGGTCCTGCCTTAACTATGGGTCCTGCCTTAACCATGTGTCCTGCCTTAACTATGGGTCCTGCCTTAACCATGGGTCCTGCCTTAACCATGGGTCCTACCTTAACCATGGGTCCTGCCATAACCATGGGTCTTACCTTAACCATAGGTCCTGCCTTAACCATGGCCCTGCCTAACCCATGGGTCTTACCTTAACCATGGATCCTGCCTTAACCATGGGTCTTATCTTAACCATGGGTCCTGCCTTAACCGTGGGTCCTGCGTTAACCATGGGTCCTGCCTTAACCGTGGGTCCTGCATTAACCATGGGTCCTGCCTTAACCATGGGTCCTGCCATAACCATGGGTCCTGCCTTAACCATGGGTCCTACCTTAACCATGGGTCCTGCCATAACCATAGGTCTTACCTTAACCATGGGTCCTGCCTTAACCATGGGTCCTACCTTAACCATGGGTCCTGCCATAACCATGGGTCTTACCTTAACCATAGGTCCTGCCTTAACCATGGGCCCTGCCTAACCCATGGATCTTAACTTAACTATGGGTCCTGCCTTAACTATGGGTCCTGACTTAACTATGGGTCCTGCCTTAACCACGGGTCCTCCCTTAACCATGGGTCCTGCCTTAACCGTGGGTCCTGCATTAACCATGGGTCCTGCCTTAACCATGGGTCCTGCCATAACCATGGGTCCTGCCTTAACCATGGGTCCTACCTTAACCATGGGTCCTGCCATAACCATAGGTCTTACCTTAACCATAGGTCCTGCCTTAACCATGGGCCCTGCCTAACCCATGGGTCTTACCTTAACCATGGGTCCTGCCTTAACCATGGGTCTTATCTTAACCATTGGTCCTGCCTTAACCATGGGATATGCCTTAACCATGGGTCCTGCCTTACTCATGGGTCTTAACTTAACCATTGGTCCTGCCTTAACCATGGGTCCTGCATTAACAATGGGTCCTGCCTTAACTATGGGTCCTCCCTTAACTATGGGTCCTGCCTGCCTTAACCATGGGTCCTGCCTTAACAATAGGTCCTGCCTTAACTATGGGTCCTGCCTTAACTATGGGTCCTGCCATAACCATGGGTCTTACCTTAACCATGGGACGTGCTTTAACCATGGGTCTTACCTTAACCATGGGTCCTGCCTTAACCATGGGTCCTGCCATAACCATGGGTCCTGCCTTAACCATGGGTCCTGCCTTAACCATGGGTCCTGCCTTAACTATGGGTCCTGCCTTAACCATGTGTCCTGCCTTAACTATGGGTCCTGCCTTAACCATGGGTCCTGCCTTAACCATGGGTCCTACCTTAACCATGGGTCCTGCCATAACCATGGGTCTTACCTTAACCATAGGTCCTGCCTTAACCATGGGCCCTGCCTAGCCCATGGGTCTTACCTTAACCATGGGTCCTGCCTTAACCATGGGTCTTATCTTAACTATGGGTCCTGCCTTAACCATGTGTCCTGCCTTAACTATGGGTCCTGCCTTAACCATGGGTCCTGCCTTAACCATGGGTCCTACCTTAACCATGGGTCCTGCCATAACCATGGGTCTTACCTTAACCATAGGTCCTGCCTTAACCATGGGCCCTGCCTAACCCATGGGTCTTACCTTAACCATGGGTCCTGCCTTAACCATGGGTCTTATCTTAACCATGGGTCCTGCCTTAACCATGGGATATGCCTTAACCATGGGTCCTGCCTTACTCATGGGTCTTAACTTAACCATTGGTCCTGCCTTAACCATGGGTCCTGCATTAACAATGGGTCCTGCATTAACAATGGGTCCTGCCTAAACCATGGGATATGCCTTAACCATGGGTCCTGCCTTACTCATGGGTCTTAACTTAACCATTGGTCCTGCCTTAACCATGGGTCCAGCATTAACAATGGTTCCTGCCTTAACTATGGGTCCCGCCTGCCTTAACCATGGGTCCTGCCTCAACTTTGGGTCCTCCCTTAACCAAGGGTCCTGCATTAACCATGGGCCCTGCCTCAACTTTGGGTCCTCCCTTAACCATGGGTCCTGCATTAACAATGGGTCCTCCCTTAACTATGGGTCCTGCCTGCCTTAACCATGGGTCCTGCCTTAACAATAGGTCCTGCCTTAACTATGGGTCCTGCCTTAACTATGGGTCCTGCCATAACCATGGGTCTTACCTTAACCATGGGACGTGCCTTAACCATGGGTCTTACCTTAACCATGGGACGTGCCTTAACCATGGGTCTTACCTTAACCATGGGTCCTGCCTTAACCATGGGTCCTGCCATAACCATGGGTCCTGCCTTAACCATGGGTCCTGCCTTAACCATGGGTCCTGCCTTAACCATGGGTCCTGCCTTACTCATGGATCTTAACTTAACCATGGGTCCTGCCTTACTCATGGATCTTAACTTAACCATGGGTCCTGCCTTAACCATGGGTCCTGCATTAACCATGGGTGTTACCTTAACCATGGGTCCTGCCTTAACTATGGGTCCTGCCTTAACTATGGGTCCTGCCTTAACCACGGGTCCTCCCTTAACCATGGGTCCTGCCTTAACCGTGGGTCGTGCATTAACGATGGGCCCTGCCTCAACTTTGGGTCCTCCCTTAACCATGGGTCCTGCATTAACAATGGGTCCTCCCTTAACTATGGGCCCTGCCTACCTTAACCATGGGTCCTGCCTTAACAATAGGTCCTGCCTAACCCATGGGTCTTACCTTAACCATGGGTCCTGCCTTAACCATGGGTCTTATCTTAACCATTGGTCCTGCCTTAACCATGGGATATGCCTTAACCATGGGTCCTGCCTTACTCATGGGTCTTAACTTAACCATTGGTCCTGCCTTAACCATGGGTCCTGCATTAACAATGGGTCCTGCCTTAACTATGGGTCCTCCCTTAACTATGGGTCCTGCCTGCCTTAACCATGGGTCCTGCCTTAACAATAGGTCCTGCCTTAACTATGGGTCCTGCCTTAACTATGGGTCCTGCCATAACCATGGGTCTTACCTTAACCATGGGACGTGCTTTAACCATGGGTCTTACCTTAACCATGGGTCCTGCCTTAACCATGGGTCCTGCCATAACCATGGGTCCTGCCTTAACCATGGGTCCTGCCTTAACCATGGGTCCTGCCTTAACTATGGGTCCTGCCTTAACCATGTGTCCTGCCTTAACTATGGGTCCTGCCTTAACCATGGGTCCTGCCTTAACCATGGGTCCTACCTTAACCATGGGTCCTGCCATAACCATGGGTCTTACCTTAACCATAGGTCCTGCCTTAACCATGGGCCCTGCCTAGCCCATGGGTCTTACCTTAACCATGGGTCCTGCCTTAACAATGGGTCTTATCTTAACTATGGGTCCTGCCTTAACCATGTGTCCTGCCTTAACTATGGGTCCTGCCTTAACCATGGGTCCTGCCTTAACCATGGGTCCTACCTTAACCATGGGTCCTGCCATAACCATGGGTCTTACCTTAACCATAGGTCCTGCCTTAACCATGGGCCCTGCCTAACCCATGGGTCTTACCTTAACCATGGGTCCTGCCTTAACCATGGGTCTTATCTTAACCATGGGTCCTGCCTTAACCATGGGATATGCCTTAACCATGGGTCCTGCCTTACTCATGGGTCTTAACTTAACCATTGGTCCTGCCTTAACCATGGGTCCTGCATTAACAATGGGTCCTGCATTAACAATGGGTCCTGCCTAAACCATGGGATATGCCTTAACCATGGGTCCTGCCTTACTCATGGGTCTTAACTTAACCATTGGTCCTGCCTTAACCATGGGTCCAGCATTAACAATGGTTCCTGCCTTAACTATGGGTCCCGCCTGCCTTAACCATGGGTCCTGCCTCAACTTTGGGTCCTCCCTTAACCAAGGGTCCTGCATTAACCATGGGCCCTGCCTCAACTTTGGGTCCTCCCTTAACCATGGGTCTTACCTTAACCATGGGACGTGCCTTAACCATGGGTCTTACCTTAACCATGGGACGTGCCTTAACCATGGGTCTTACCTTAACCATGGGTCCTGCCTTAACCATGGGTCCTGCCATAACCATGGGTCCTGCCTTAACCATGGGTCCTGCCTTAACCATGGGTCCTGCCTTAACCATGGGTCCTGCCTTACTCATGGATCTTAACTTAACCATGGGTCCTGCCTTACTCATGGATCTTAACTTAACCATGGGTCCTGCCTTAACCATGGGTCCTGCATTAACCATGGGTGTTACCTTAACCATGGGTCCTGCCTTAACTATGGGTCCTGCCTTAACTATGGGTCCTGCCTTAACCACGGGTCCTCCCTTAACCATGGGTCCTGCCTTAACCGTGGGTCGTGCATTAACCATGGGCCCTGCCTCAACTTTGGGTCCTCCCTTAACCATGGGTCCTGCATTAACAATGGGTCCTCCCTTAACTATGGGCCCTGCCTACCTTAACCATGGGTCCTGCCTTAACAATAGGTCCTGCCTAACCCATGGGTCTTACCTTAACCATGGGTCCTGCCTTAACCATGGGTCTTATCTTAACCATTGGTCCTGCCTTAACCATGGGATATGCCTTAACCATGGGTCCTGCCTTACTCATGGGTCTTAACTTAACCATTGGTCCTGCCTTAACCATGGGTCCTGCATTAACAATGGGTCCTGCCTTAACTATGGGTCCTCCCTTAACTATGGGTCCTGCCTGCCTTAACCATGGGTCCTGCCTTAACAATAGGTCCTGCCTTAACTATGGGTCCTGCCTTAACTATGGGTCCTGCCATAACCATGGGTCTTATCTTAACCATTGGTCCTGCCTTAACCATGGGATATGCCTTAACCATGGGTCCTGCCTTACTCATGGGTCTTAACTTAACCATTGGTCCTGCCTTAACCATGGGTCCTGCCTTAACCATGGGTCCTGCCTTAACCATGGGTCCTACCTTAACCATGGGTCCTGCCATAACCATGGGTCTTACCTTAACCATAGGTCCTGCCTTAACCATGGGCCCTGCCTAGCCCATGGGTCTTACCTTAACCATGGGTCCTGCCTTAACAATGGGTCTTATCTTAACTATGGGTCCTGCCTTAACCATGTGTCCTGCCTTAACTATGGGTCCTGCCTTAACCATGGGTCCTGCCTTAACCATGGGTCCTACCTTAACCATGGGTCCTGCCATAACCATGGGTCTTACCTTAACCATAGGTCCTGCCTTAACCATGGGCCCTGCCTAACCCATGGGTCTTACCTTAACCATGGGTCCTGCCTTAACCATGGGTCTTATCTTAACCATGGGTCCTGCCTTAACCATGGGATATGCCTTAACCATGGGTCCTGCCTTACTCATGGGTCTTAACTTAACCATTGGTCCTGCCTTAACCATGGGTCCTGCATTAACAATGGGTCCTGCATTAACAATGGGTCCTGCCTAAACCATGGGATATGCCTTAACCATGGGTCCTGCCTTACTCATGGGTCTTAACTTAACCATTGGTCCTGCCTTAACCATGGGTCCAGCATTAACAATGGTTCCTGCCTTAACTATGGGTCCCGCCTGCCTTAACCATGGGTCCTGCCTCAACTTTGGGTCCTCCCTTAACCAAGGGTCCTGCATTAACCATGGGCCCTGCCTCAACTTTGGGTCCTCCCTTAACCATGGGTCTTACCTTAACCATGGGACGTGCCTTAACCATGGGTCTTACCTTAACCATGGGACGTGCCTTAACCATGGGTCTTACCTTAACCATGGGTCCTGCCTTAACCATGGGTCCTGCCATAACCATGGGTCCTGCCTTAACCATGGGTCCTGCCTTAACCATGGGTCCTGCCTTAACCATGGGTCCTGCCTTACTCATGGATCTTAACTTAACCATGGGTCCTGCCTTACTCATGGATCTTAACTTAACCATGGGTCCTGCCTTAACCATGGGTCCTGCATTAACCATGGGTGTTACCTTAACCATGGGTCCTGCCTTAACTATGGGTCCTGCCTTAACTATGGGTCCTGCCTTAACCACGGGTCCTCCCTTAACCATGGGTCCTGCCTTAACCGTGGGTCGTGCATTAACCATGGGCCCTGCCTCAACTTTGGGTCCTCCCTTAACCATGGGTCCTGCATTAACAATGGGTCCTCCCTTAACTATGGGCCCTGCCTACCTTAACCATGGGTCCTGCCTTAACAATAGGTCCTGCCTAACCCATGGGTCTTACCTTAACCATGGGTCCTGCCTTAACCATGGGTCTTATCTTAACCATTGGTCCTGCCTTAACCATGGGATATGCCTTAACCATGGGTCCTGCCTTACTCATGGGTCTTAACTTAACCATTGGTCCTGCCTTAACCATGGGTCCTGCATTAACAATGGGTCCTGCCTTAACTATGGGTCCTCCCTTAACTATGGGTCCTGCCTGCCTTAACCATGGGTCCTGCCTTAACAATAGGTCCTGCCTTAACTATGGGTCCTGCCTTAACTATGGGTCCTGCCATAACCATGGGTCTTACCTTAACCATGGGACGTGCTTTAACCATGGGTCTTACCTTAACCATGGGTCCTGCCTTAACCATGGGTCCTGCCATAACCATGGGTCCTGCCTTAACCATGGGTCCTGCCTTAACCATGGGTCCTGCCTTAACTATGGGTCCTGCCTTAACCATGTGTCCTGCCTTAACTATGGGTCCTGCCTTAACCATGGGTCCTGCCTTAACCATGGGTCCTACCTTAACCATGGGTCCTGCCATAACCATGGGTCTTACCTTAACCATAGGTCCTGCCTTAACCATGGGCCCTGCCTAGCCCATGGGTCTTACCTTAACCATGGGTCCTGCCTTAACAATGGGTCTTATCTTAACTATGGGTCCTGCCTTAACCATGTGTCCTGCCTTAACTATGGGTCCTGCCTTAACCATGGGTCCTGCCTTAACCATGGGTCCTGCCATAACCATGGGTCTTACCTTAACCATAGGTCCTGCCTTAACCATGGGCCCTGCCTAACCCATGGGTCTTACCTTAACCATGGGTCCTGCCTTAACCATGGGTCTTATCTTAACCATGGGTCCTGCCTTAACCATGGGATATGCCTTAACCATGGGTCCTGCCTTACTCATGGGTCTTAACTTAACCATTGGTCCTGCCTTAACCATGGGTCCTGCATTAACAATGGGTCCTGCATTAACAATGGGTCCTGCCTAAACCATGGGATATGCCTTAACCATGGGTCCTGCCTTACTCATGGGTCTTAACTTAACCATTGGTCCTGCCTTAACCATGGGTCCAGCATTAACAATGGTTCCTGCCTTAACTATGGGTCCCGCCTGCCTTAACCATGGGTCCTGCCTCAACTTTGGGTCCTCCCTTAACCAAGGGTCCTGCATTAACCATGGGCCCTGCCTCAACTTTGGGTCCTCCCTTAACCATGGGTCCTGCATTAACAATGGGTCCTCCCTTAACTATGGGTCCTGCCTGCCTTAACCATGGGTCCTGCCTTAACAATAGGTCCTGCCTTAACTATGGGTCCTGCCTTAACTATGGGTCCTGCCATAACCATGGGTCTTACCTTAACCATGGGACGTGCCTTAACCATGGGTCTTACCTTAACCATGGGACGTGCCTTAACCATGGGTCTTACCTTAACCATGGGTCCTGCCTTAACCATGGGTCCTGCCATAACCATGGGTCCTGCCTTAACCATGGGTCCTGCCTTAACCATGGGTCCTGCCTTAACCATGGGTCCTGCCTTACTCATGGATCTTAACTTAACCATGGGTCCTGCCTTACTCATGGATCTTAACTTAACCATGGGTCCTGCCTTAACCATGGGTCCTGCATTAACCATGGGTGTTACCTTAACCATGGGTCCTGCCTTAACTATGGGTCCTGCCTTAACTATGGGTCCTGCCTTAACCACGGGTCCTCCCTTAACCATGGGTCCTGCCTTAACCGTGGGTCGTGCATTAACCATGGGCCCTGCCTCAACTTTGGGTCCTCCCTTAACCATGGGTCCTGCATTAACAATGGGTCCTCCCTTAACTATGGGCCCTGCCTACCTTAACCATGGGTCCTGCCTTAACAATAGGTCCTGCCTTAACTATGGGTCCTGCCTTAACTATGGGTCCTGCCATAACCATGGGTCTTACCTTAACCATGGGACGTGCCTTAACCATGGGTCTTACCTTAACCATGGGTCCTGCCTTAACCATGGGTCCTGCCATAACCATGGGTCCTGCCTTAACCATGGGTCCTGCCTTAACCATGGGTCCTGCCTTAACCATGGGTCCTGCCTTACTCATGGATCTTAACTTAACCATGGGTCCTGCCTTAACCATGGGTCCTGCATTAACCATGGGTGTTACCTTAACCATGGGTCCTGCCTTAACTATGGGTCCTGCCTTAACCACGGGTCCTCCCTTAACCATGGGTCCTGCCTTAACCGTGGGTCCTGCATTAACCATGGGTCCTGCCTTAACCATGGGTCCTGCCATAACCATGGGTCCTGCCTTAACCATGGGTCCTACCTTAACCATGGGTCCTGCCATAACCATGGGTCTTACCTTAACCATAGGTCCTGCCTTAACAATGGGCCCTGCATAACCCATGGGTCTTACCTTAACCATGGGTCCTGCCTTAACCATGGGACGTGCCTTAACCATGGGTCCTGCCTTACTCATGGGTCTTAACCTTAACCGTGGGTCCTGCCATAACCATGGGTCTTACCTTAACCATAGGTCCTGCCTTAACCATGGGTCCTGCCTTAACCATGGTATATGCCTTAACCATGGGTCCTGCCTTACTCATGGGTCTTAACTTAACCATTGGTCCTGCATTAACAATGGGTCCTGCCTTAACTATGGGTCCTACCTTAACTATGGGTCCTGCCTTAACCACGGGTCCTGCCTTAACCATGGGTCCTGCCTTAACCATGGTATATGCCTTAACCATGGGTCCTGCCTTACTCATGGATCTTAACTTAACCATGGGTCCTGCCTTAACCATGGGTCCTGCATTAACAATGGAGTCCTGCATTAACAATGGAGTCCTGCCTTAACCATGGGTCCTGCATTAACAATGGGTCCTGCCTTAACCATGGGTCCTGCCATAACCATGGGTCTTACCTTAACCATGGGACGTGCCTTAACCATGGGTCTTACCTTAACCATGGGTCCTGCCTTAATCATGGGTCCTGCCATAACCATGGGTCCTGCCTTAACCATGGGTCCTGCCTTAACCATGGGTCCTGCCTTAACTATGGGTCCTGCCTTAACCATGTGTCCTGCCTTAACTATGGGTCCTGCCTTAACCATGGGTCCTGCCTTAACCATGGGTCCTACCTTAACCATGGGTCCTGCCATAACCATGGGTCTTACCTTAACCATAGGTCCTGCCTTAACCATGGGCCCTGCCTAGCCCATGGGTCTTACCTTAACCATGGGTCCTGCCTTAACCATGGGTCTTATCTTAACCATGGGTCCTGCCTTAACCATGGGATATGCCTTAACCATGGGTCCTGCCTTACTCATGGGTCTTAACTTAACCATTGGTCCTGCATTAACAATGGGTCCTGCCTTAACTATGGGTCCTACCTTAACTATGGGTCCTGCCTTAACCACGGGTCCTGCCTTAACCATGGGTCCTGCCTTAACCATGGTATATGCCTTAACCATGGGTCCTGCCTTACTCATGGATCTTAACTTAACCATGGGTCCTGCCTTAACCATGGGTCCTGCATTAACAATGGAGTCCTGCATTAACAATGGAGTCCTGCCTTAACCATGGGTCCTGCATTAACAATGGGTCCTGCCTTAACCATGGGTCCTGCCATAACCATGGGTCTTACCTTAACCATGGGACGTGCCTTAACCATGGGTCTTACCTTAACCATGGGTCCTGCCTTAATCATGGGTCCTGCCATAACCATGGGTCCTGCCTTAACCATGGGTCCTGCCTTAACCATGGGTCCTGCCTTAACTATGGGTCCTGCCTTAACCATGTGTCCTGCCTTAACTATGGGTCCTGCCTTAACCATGGGTCCTGCCTTAACCATGGGTCCTACCTTAACCATGGGTCCTGCCATAACCATGGGTCTTACCTTAACCATAGGTCCTGCCTTAACCATGGGCCCTGCCTAACCCATGGGTCTTACCTTAACCATGGATCCTGCCTTAACCATGGGTCTTATCTTAACCATGGGTCCTGCCTTAACCGTGGGTCCTGCGTTAACCATGGGTCCTGCATTAACCATGGGTCCTGCATTAACAATGGGTCCTGCCTTAACCATGGGTCCTGCCATAACCATGGGTCTTACCTTAACCATGGGACGTGCCTTAACCATGGGTCTTACCTTAACCATGGGTCCTGCCTTAATCATGGGTCCTGCCATAACCATGGGTCCTGCCTTAACCATGGGTCCTGCCTTAACCATGGGTCCTGCCTTAACTATGGGTCCTGCCTTAACCATGTGTCCTGCCTTAACTATGGGTCCTGCCTTAACCATGGGTCCTGCCTTAACCATGGGTCCTACCTTAACCATGGGTCCTGCCATAACCATGGGTCTTACCTTAACCATAGGTCCTGCCTTAACCATGGGCCCTGCCTAGCCCATGGGTCTTACCTTAACCATGGGTCCTGCCTTAACCATGGGTCTTATCTTAACCATGGGTCCTGCCTTAACCATGGGATATGCCTTAACCATGGGTCCTGCCTTACTCATGGGCCTTAACTTAACCATTGGTCCTGCATTAACAATGGGTCCTGCCTTAACTATGGGTCCTACCTTAACTATGGGTCCTGCCTTAACCACGGGTCCTGCCTTAACCATGGGTCCTGCCTTAACCATGGTATATGCCTTAACCATGGGTCCTGCCTTACTCATGGATCTTAACTTAACCATGGGTCCTGCCTTAACCATGGGTCCTGCATTAACAATGGAGTCCTGCATTAACAATGGAGTCCTGCCTTAACCATGGGTCCTGCATTAACAATGGGTCCTGCCTTAACCATGGGTCCTGCCATAACCATGGGTCTTACCTTAACCATGGGACGTGCCTTAACCATGGGTCTTACCTTAACCATGGGTAGGACTCCATTGTTAATGCAGGACTCCATTGTTAATGCAGGACCCATGGTTAAGGCAGGACCCATGGTTAAGTTAAGATCCATGAGTAAGGCAGGACCCATGGTTAAGGCATATACCATGGTTAAGGCAGGACCCATGTCCTGCATTAACAATGGAGTCCTGCATTAACAATGGTTCCTGCCTTAACTATGGGTCCCGCCTGCCTTAACCATGGGTCCTGCCTCAACTTTGGGTCCTCCCTTAACCAAGGGTCCTGCATTAACCATGGGCCCTGCCTCAACTTTGGGTCCTCCCTTAACCATGGGTCCTGCATTAACAATGGGTCCTCCCTTAACTATGGGTCCTGCCTGCCTTAACCATGGGTCCTGCCTTAACAATAGGTCCTGCCTTAACTATGGGTCCTGCCTTAACTATGGGTCCTGCCATAACCATGGGTCTTACCTTAACCATGGGACGTGCCTTAACCATGGGTCTTACCTTAACCATGGGACGTGCCTTAACCATGGGTCTTACCTTAACCATGGGTCCTGCCTTAACCATGGGTCCTGCCATAACCATGGGTCCTGCCTTAACCATGGGTCCTGCCTTAACCATGGGTCCTGCCTTAACCATGGGTCCTGCCTTACTCATGGATCTTAACTTAACCATGGGTCCTGCCTTACTCATGGATCTTAACTTAACCATGGGTCCTGCCTTAACCATGGGTCCTGCATTAACCATGGGTGTTACCTTAACCATGGGTCCTGCCTTAACTATGGGTCCTGCCTTAACTATGGGTCCTGCCTTAACCACGGGTCCTCCCTTAACCATGGGTCCTGCCTTAACCGTGGGTCGTGCATTAACCATGGGCCCTGCCTCAACTTTGGGTCCTCCCTTAACCATGGGTCCTGCATTAACAATGGGTCCTCCCTTAACTATGGGCCCTGCCTACCTTAACCATGGGTCCTGCCTTAACAATAGGTCCTGCCTTAACTATGGGTCCTGCCTTAACTATGGGTCCTGCCATAACCATGGGTCTTACCTTAACCATGAGACGTGCCTTAACCATGGGTCTTACCTTAACCATGGGACGTGCCTTAACCATGGGTCTTACCTTAACCATGGGTCCTGCCTTAACCATGGGTCCTGCCATAACCATGGGTCCTGCCTTAACCATGGGTCCTGCCTTAACCATGGGTCCTGCCTTAACCATGGGTCCTGCCTTACTCATGGATCTTAACTTAACCATGGGTCCTGCCTTAACCATGGGTCCTGCATTAACCATGGGTGTTACCTTAACCATGGGTCCTGCCTTAACTATGGGTCCTGCCTTAACCACGGGTCCTCCCTTAACCATGGGTCCTGCCTTAACCGTGGGTCCTGCATTAACCATGGGTCCTGCCTTAACCATGGGTCCTGCCATAACCATGGGTCCTGCCTTAACCATGGGTCCTACCTTAACCATGGGTCCTGCCATAACCATGGGTCTTACCTTAACCATAGGTCCTGCCTTAACAATGGGCCCTGCATAACCCATGGGTCTTACCTTAACCATGGGTCCTGCCTTAACCATGGGACGTGCCTTAACCATGGGTCCTGCCTTACTCATGGGTCTTAACCTTAACCATGGGTCCTGCCATAACCATGGGTCTTACCTTAACCATAGGTCCTGCCTTAACCATGGGTCCTGCCTTAACCATGGTATATGCCTTAACCATGGGTCCTGCCTTACTCATGGGTCTTAACTTAACCATTGGTCCTGCATTAACAATGGGTCCTGCCTTAACTATGGGTCCTACCTTAACTATGGGTCCTGCCTTAACCACGGGTCCTGCCTTAACCATGGGTCCTGCCTTAACCATGGTATATGCCTTAACCATGGGTCCTGCCTTACTCATGGATCTTAACTTAACCATGGGTCCTGCCTTAACCATGGGTCCTGCATTAACAATGGAGTCCTGCATTAACAATGGAGTCCTGCCTTAACCATGGGTCCTGCATTAACAATGGGTCCTGCCTTAACCATGGGTCCTGCCATAACCATGGGTCTTACCTTAACCATGGGACGTGCCTTAACCATGGGTCTTACCTTAACCATGGGTCCTGCCTTAATCATGGGTCCTGCCATAACCATGGGTCCTGCCTTAACCATGGGTCCTGCCTTAACCATGGGTCCTGCCTTAACTATGGGTCCTGCCTTAACCATGTGTCCTGCCTTAACTATGGGTCCTGCCTTAACCATGGGTCCTGCCTTAACCATGGGTCCTACCTTAACCATGGGTCCTGCCATAACCATGGGTCTTACCTTAACCATAGGTCCTGCCTTAACCATGGGCCCTGCCTAGCCCATGGGTCTTACCTTAACCATGGGTCCTGCCTTAACCATGGGTCTTATCTTAACCATGGGTCCTGCCTTAACCATGGGATATGCTTTAACCATGGGTCCTGCCTTACTCATGGGTCTTAACTTAACCATGGGTCCTGCCTTAACCATGGGTCCTGCCTTAACCATGGGTCCTGCCTTAACTATGGGTCCTGCCTTAACCATGTGTCCTGCCTTAACTATGGGTCCTGCCTTAACCATGGGTCCTGCCTTAACCATGGGTCCTACCTTAACCATGGGTCCTGCCATAACCATGGGTCTTACCTTAACCATAGGTCCTGCCTTAACCATGGGCCCTGCCTAGCCCATGGGTCTTACCTTAACCATGGGTCCTGCCTTAACCATGGGTCTTATCTTAACCATGGGTCCTGCCTTAACCATGGGATATGCCTTAACCATGGGTCCTGCCTTACTCATGGGTCTTAACTTAACCATTGGTCCTGCATTAACAATGGGTCCTGCCTTAACTATGGGTCCTACCTTAACTATGGGTCCTGCCTTAACCACGGGTCCTGCCTTAACCATGGGTCCTGCCTTAACCATGGTATATGCCTTAACCATGGGTCCTGCCTTACTCATGGATCTTAACTTAACCATGGGTCCTGCCTTAACCATGGGTCCTGCTTTAACAATGGAGTCCTGCATTAACAATGGAGTCCTGCCTTAACCATGGGTCCTGCATTAACAATGGGTCCTGCCTTAACCATGGGTCCTGCCATAACCATGGGTCTTACCTTAACCATGGAACGTGCCTTAACCATGGGTCTTACCTTAACCATGGGTCCTGCCTTAATCATGGGTCCTGCCATAACCATGGGTCCTGCCTTAACCATGGGTCCTGCCTTAACCATGGGTCCTGCCTTAACTATGGGTCCTGCCTTAACCATGTGTCCTGCCTTAACTATGGGTCCTGCCTTAACCATGGGTCTTACCTTAACCATGGAACGTGCCTTAACCATGGGTCTTACCTTAACCATGGGTCCTGCCTTAATCATGGGTCCTGCCATAACCATGGGTCCTGCCTTAACCATGGGTCCTGCCTTAACCATGGGTCCTGCCTTAACTATGGGTCCTGCCTTAACCATGTGTCCTGCCTTAACTATGGGTCCTGCCTTAACCATGGGTCCTGCCTTAACCATGGGTCCTACCTTAACCATGGGTCCTGCCATAACCATGGGTCTTACCTTAACCATAGGTCCTGCCTTAACAATGGGCCCTGCATAACCCATGGGTCTTACCTTAACCATGGGTCCTGCCTTAACCATGGGACGTGCCTTAACCATGGGTCCTGCCTTACTCATGGGTCTTAACCTTAACCATGGGTCCTGCCATAACCATGGGTCTTACCTTAACCATAGGTCCTGCCTTAACCATGGGTCCTGCCTTAACCATGGTATATGCCTTAACCATGGGTCCTGCCTTACTCATGGGTCTTAACTTAACCATTGGTCCTGCATTAACAATGGGTCCTGCCTTAACTATGGGTCCTACCTTAACTATGGGTCCTGCCTTAACCACGGGTCCTGCCTTAACCATGGGTCCTGCCTTAACCATGGTATATGCCTTAACCATGGGTCCTGCCTTACTCATGGATCTTAACTTAACCATGGGTCCTGCCTTAACCATGGGTCCTGCATTAACAATGGAGTCCTGCATTAACAATGGAGTCCTGCCTTAACCATGGGTCCTGCATTAACAATGGGTCCTGCCTTAACCATGGGTCCTGCCATAACCATGGGTCTTACCTTAACCATGGGACGTGCCTTAACCATGGGTCTTACCTTAACCATGGGTCCTGCCTTAATCATGGGTCCTGCCATAACCATGGGTCCTGCCTTAACCATGGGTCCTGCCTTAACCATGGGTCCTGCCTTAACTATGGGTCCTGCCTTAACCATGTGTCCTGCCTTAACTATGGGTCCTGCCTTAACCATGGGTCCTGCCTTAACCATGGGTCCTACCTTAACCATGGGTCCTGCCATAACCATGGGTCTTACCTTAACCATAGGTCCTGCCTTAACCATGGGCCCTGCCTAGCCCATGGGTCTTACCTTAACCATGGGTCCTGCCTTAACCATGGGTCTTATCTTAACCATGGGTCCTGCCTTAACCATGGGATATGCCTTAACCATGGGTCCTGCCTTACTCATGGGTCTTAACTTAACCATTGGTCCTGCATTAACAATGGGTCCTGCCTTAACTATGGGTCCTACCTTAACTATGGGTCCTGCCTTAACCACGGGTCCTGCCTTAACCATGGGTCCTGCCTTAACCATGGTATATGCCTTAACCATGGGTCCTGCCTTACTCATGGATCTTAACTTAACCATGGGTCCTGCCTTAACCATGGGTCCTGCATTAACAATGGAGTCCTGCATTAACAATGGAGTCCTGCCTTAACCATGGGTCCTGCATTAACAATGGGTCCTGCCTTAACCATGGGTCCTGCCATAACCATGGGTCTTACCTTAACCATGGGACGTGCCTTAACCATGGGTCTTACCTTAACCATGGGTCCTGCCTTAATCATGGGTCCTGCCATAACCATGGGTCCTGCCTTAACCATGGGTCCTGCCTTAACCATGGGTCCTGCCTTAACTATGGGTCCTGCCTTAACCATGTGTCCTGCCTTAACTATGGGTCCTGCCTTAACCATGGGTCCTGCCTTAACCATGGGTCCTACCTTAACCATGGGTCCTGCCATAACCATGGGTCTTACCTTAACCATAGGTCCTGCCTTAACCATGGGCCCTGCCTAACCCATGGGTCTTACCTTAACCATGGATCCTGCCTTAACCATGGGTCTTATCTTAACCATGGGTCCTGCCTTAACCGTGGGTCCTGCATTAACCATGGGTCCTGCATTAACCATGGGTCCTGCATTAACAATGGGTCCTGCCTTAACCATGGGTCCTGCCATAACCATGGGTCTTACCTTAACCATGGGACGTGCCTTAACCATGGGTCTTACCTTAACCATGGGTCCTGCCTTAATCATGGGTCCTGCCATAACCATGGGTCCTGCCTTAACCATGGGTCCTGCCTTAACCATGGGTCCTGCCTTAACTATGGGTCCTGCCTTAACCATGTGTCCTGCCTTAACTATGGGTCCTGCCTTAACCATGGGTCCTGCCTTAACCATGGGTCCTACCTTAACCATGGGTCCTGCCATAACCATGGGTCTTACCTTAACCATAGGTCCTGCCTTAACCATGGGCCCTGCCTAGCCCATGGGTCTTACCTTAACCATGGGTCCTGCCTTAACCATGGGTCTTATCTTAACCATGGGTCCTGCCTTAACCATGGGATATGCCTTAACCATGGGTCCTGCCTTACTCATGGGCCTTAACTTAACCATTGGTCCTGCATTAACAATGGGTCCTGCCTTAACTATGGGTCCTACCTTAACTATGGGTCCTGCCTTAACCACGGGTCCTGCCTTAACCATGGGTCCTGCCTTAACCATGGTATATGCCTTAACCATGGGTCCTGCCTTACTCATGGATCTTAACTTAACCATGGGTCCTGCCTTAACCATGGGTCCTGCATTAACAATGGAGTCCTGCATTAACAATGGAGTCCTGCCTTAACCATGGGTCCTGCATTAACAATGGGTCCTGCCTTAACCATGGGTCTAACCATGGGTCTTACCTTAACCATGGGACGTGCCTTAACCATGGGTCTTACCTTAACCATGGGTCCTGCCTTAATCATGGGTCCTGCCATAACCATGGGTCCTGCCTTAACCATGGGTCCTGCCTTAACCATGGGTCCTGCCTTAACTATGGGTCCTGCCTTAACCATGTGTCCTGCCTTAACTATGGGTCCTGCCTTAACCATGGGTCCTGCCTTAACCATGGGTCCTACCTTAACCATGGGTCCTGCCATAACCATGGGTCTTACCTTAACCATAGGTCCTGCCTTAACCATGGGCCCTGCCTAACCCATGGGTCTTACCTTAACCATGGATCCTGCCTTAACCATGGGTCTTATCTTAACCATGGGTCCTGCCTTAACCATGGGATATGCCTTAACCATGAGTCCTGCCTTACTCATGGGTCTTAACTTAACCATTGGTCCTGCCTTAACCATGGGTCCTGCATTAACAATGGGTCCTGCCTTAACTATGGGTCCTCCCTTAACCATGGGTCCAGCATTAACAATGGTTCCTGCCTTAACTATGGGTCCCGCCTGCCTTAACCATGGGTCCTGCATTAACAATGGGTCCTGCATTAACAATGGGTCCTCCCTTAACTATGGGTCCTGCCTGCCTTAACCATGGGTCCTGCCTTAACAATAGGTCCTGCCTTAACTATGGGTCCTGCCTTAACTATGGGTCCTGCCATAACCATGGGTCTTACCTTAACCATGGGACGTGCCTTAACCATGGGTCTTACCTTAACCATGGGACGTGCCTTAACCATGGGTCTTACCTTAACCATGGGTCCTGCCTTAACCATGGGTCCTGCCATAACCATGGGTCCTGCCTTAACCATGGGTCCTGCCTTAACCATGGGTCCTGCCTTAACCATGGGTCCTGCCTTACTCATGGATCTTAACTTAACCATGGGTCCTGCCTTACTCATGGATCTTAACTTAACCATGGGTCCTGCCTTAACCATGGGTCCTGCCTTAACCATGGGTCCTGCATTAACCATGGGTGTTACCTTAACCATGGGTCCTGCCTTAACTATGGGTCCTGCCTTAACCACGGGTCCTCCCTTAACCATGGGTCCTGCCTTAACCGTGGGTCGTGCATTAACCATGGGCCCTGCATTAACAATGGGTCCTCCCTTAACCATGGGTCCAGCATTAACAATGGTTCCTGCCTTAACTATGGGTCCCGCCTGCCTTTACCATGGGTCCTGCCTCAACTTTGGGTCCTCCCTTAACCATGGGTCCTGCATTAACAATGGGTACTCCCTTAACTATGGGTTCTGCCTGCCTTAACCATGGGTCCAGCCTTAACAATAGGTCCTGCCTTAACTATGGGTCCTGCCTTAACTATGGGTCCTGCCTTAACCACGGGTCCTTCCTTAACCATGGGTCCTGCCTTAACCATGGGATATGCCTTAACCATGGGTCTTACCTTAACCATGGGTCTTGCCTTAACCATGGGTCCTGCCATAACCATGGGTCCTGCCTTAACCATGGGTCCTGCCTTAACCATGGGTCCTGCCTTAACCATGGGTCCTGCCTTACTCATGGATCTTAACTTAACCATGGGTCCTGCCTTACTCATGGATCTTAACTTAACCATGGGTCCTGCCTTAACCATGGGTCCTGCATTAACCATGGGTGTTACCTTAACCATGGGTCCTGCCTTAACTATGGGTCCTGCCTTAACCACGGGTCCTCCCTTAACCATGGGTCCTGCCTTAACCATGGGTCCTACCTTAACCATGGGTCCTGCCTTAACCATGGGTCCTGCATTAACAATGGAGTCCTGCATTAACAATGGAGTCCTGCCTTAACCATGGGTCCTGCATTAACAATGGGTCCTGCCTTAACCATGGGTCCTGCCATAACCATGGGTCTTACCTTAACCATGGGACGTGCCTTAACCATGGGTCTTACCTTAACCATGGGTAGGACTCCATTGTTAATGCAGGACTCCATTGTTAATGCAGGACCCATGGTTAAGGCAGGACCCATGGTTAAGTTAAGATCCATGAGTAAGGCAGGACCCATGGTTAAGGCATATACCATGGTTAAGGCAGGACCCATGTCCTGCATTAACAATGGAGTCCTGCATTAACAATGGTTCCTGCCTTAACTATGGGTCCCGCCTGCCTTAACCATGGGTCCTGCCTCAACTTTGGGTCCTCCCTTAACCAAGGGTCCTGCATTAACCATGGGCCCTGCCTCAACTTTGGGTCCTCCCTTAACCATGGGTCCTGCATTAACAATGGGTCCTCCCTTAACTATGGGTCCTGCCTGCCTTAACCATGGGTCCTGCCTTAACAATAGGTCCTGCCTTAACTATGGGTCCTGCCTTAACTATGGGTCCTGCCATAACCATGGGTCTTACCTTAACCATGGGACGTGCCTTAACCATGGGTCTTACCTTAACCATGGGACGTGCCTTAACCATGGGTCTTACCTTAACCATGGGTCCTGCCTTAACCATGGGTCCTGCCATAACCATGGGTCCTGCCTTAACCATGGGTCCTGCCTTAACCATGGGTCCTGCCTTAACCATGGGTCCTGCCTTACTCATGGATCTTAACTTAACCATGGGTCCTGCCTTACTCATGGATCTTAACTTAACCATGGGTCCTGCCTTAACCATGGGTCCTGCATTAACCATGGGTGTTACCTTAACCATGGGTCCTGCCTTAACTATGGGTCCTGCCTTAACTATGGGTCCTGCCTTAACCACGGGTCCTCCCTTAACCATGGGTCCTGCCTTAACCGTGGGTCGTGCATTAACCATGGGCCCTGCCTCAACTTTGGGTCCTCCCTTAACCATGGGTCCTGCATTAACAATGGGTCCTCCCTTAACTATGGGCCCTGCCTACCTTAACCATGGGTCCTGCCTTAACAATAGGTCCTGCCTTAACTATGGGTCCTGCCTTAACTATGGGTCCTGCCATAACCATGGGTCTTACCTTAACCATGGGACGTGCCTTAACCATGGGTCTTACCTTAACCATGGGACGTGCCTTAACCATGGGTCTTACCTTAACCATGGGTCCTGCCTTAACCATGGGTCCTGCCATAACCATGGGTCCTGCCTTAACCATGGGTCCTGCCTTAACCATGGGTCCTGCCTTAACCATGGGTCCTGCCTTACTCATGGATCTTAACTTAACCATGGGTCCTGCCTTAACCATGGGTCCTGCATTAACCATGGGTGTTACCTTAACCATGGGTCCTGCCTTAACTATGGGTCCTGCCTTAACCACGGGTCCTCCCTTAACCATGGGTCCTGCCTTAACCGTGGGTCCTGCATTAACCATGGGTCCTGCCTTAACCATGGGTCCTGCCATAACCATGGGTCCTGCCTTAACCATGGGTCCTACCTTAACCATGGGTCCTGCCATAACCATGGGTCTTACCTTAACCATAGGTCCTGCCTTAACAATGGGCCCTGCATAACCCATGGGTCTTACCTTAACCATGGGTCCTGCCTTAACCATGGGACGTGCCTTAACCATGGGTCCTGCCTTACTCATGGGTCTTAACCTTAACCATGGGTCCTGCCATAACCATGGGTCTTACCTTAACCATAGGTCCTGCCTTAACCATGGGTCCTGCCTTAACCATGGTATATGCCTTAACCATGGGTCCTGCCTTACTCATGGGTCTTAACTTAACCATTGGTCCTGCATTAACAATGGGTCCTGCCTTAACTATGGGTCCTACCTTAACTATGGGTCCTGCCTTAACCACGGGTCCTGCCTTAACCATGGGTCCTGCCTTAACCATGGTATATGCCTTAACCATGGGTCCTGCCTTACTCATGGATCTTAACTTAACCATGGGTCCTGCCTTAACCATGGGTCCTGCATTAACAATGGAGTCCTGCATTAACAATGGAGTCCTGCCTTAACCATGGGTCCTGCATTAACAATGGGTCCTGCCTTAACCATGGGTCCTGCCATAACCATGGGTCTTACCTTAACCATGGGACGTGCCTTAACCATGGGTCTTACCTTAACCATGGGTCCTGCCTTAATCATGGGTCCTGCCATAACCATGGGTCCTGCCTTAACCATGGGTCCTGCCTTAACCATGGGTCCTGCCTTAACTATGGGTCCTGCCTTAACCATGTGTCCTGCCTTAACTATGGGTCCTGCCTTAACCATGGGTCCTGCCTTAACCATGGGTCCTACCTTAACCATGGGTCCTGCCATAACCATGGGTCTTACCTTAACCATAGGTCCTGCCTTAACCATGGGCCCTGCCTAGCCCATGGGTCTTACCTTAACCATGGGTCCTGCCTTAACCATGGGTCTTATCTTAACCATGGGTCCTGCCTTAACCATGGGATATGCCTTAACCATGGGTCCTGCCTTACTCATGGGTCTTAACTTAACCATTGGTCCTGCATTAACAATGGGTCCTGCCTTAACTATGGGTCCTACCTTAACTATGGGTCCTGCCTTAACCACGGGTCCTGCCTTAACCATGGGTCCTGCCTTAACCATGGTATATGCCTTAACCATGGGTCCTGCCTTACTCATGGATCTTAACTTAACCATGGGTCCTGCCTTAACCATGGGTCCTGCTTTAACAATGGAGTCCTGCATTAACAATGGAGTCCTGCCTTAACCATGGGTCCTGCATTAACAATGGGTCCTGCCTTAACCATGGGTCCTGCCATAACCATGGGTCTTACCTTAACCATGGGACGTGCCTTAACCATGGGTCTTACCTTAACCATGGGTCCTGCCTTAATCATGGGTCCTGCCATAACCATGGGTCCTGCCTTAACCATGGGTCCTGCCTTAACCATGGGTCCTGCCTTAACTATGGGTCCTGCCTTAACCATGTGTCCTGCCTTAACTATGGGTCCTGCCTTAACCATGGGTCCTGCCTTAACCATGGGTCCTACCTTAACCATGGGTCCTGCCATAACCATGGGTCTTACCTTAACCATAGGTCCTGCCTTAACAATGGGCCCTGCATAACCCATGGGTCTTACCTTAACCATGGGTCCTGCCTTAACCATGGGACGTGCCTTAACCATGGGTCCTGCCTTACTCATGGGTCTTAACCTTAACCATGGGTCCTGCCATAACCATGGGTCTTACCTTAACCATAGGTCCTGCCTTAACCATGGGTCCTGCCTTAACCATGGTATATGCCTTAACCATGGGTCCTGCCTTACTCATGGGTCTTAACTTAACCATTGGTCCTGCATTAACAATGGGTCCTGCCTTAACTATGGGTCCTACCTTAACTATGGGTCCTGCCTTAACCACGGGTCCTGCCTTAACCATGGGTCCTGCCTTAACCATGGTATATGCCTTAACCATGGGTCCTGCCTTACTCATGGATCTTAACTTAACCATGGGTCCTGCCTTAACCATGGGTCCTGCATTAACAATGGAGTCCTGCATTAACAATGGAGTCCTGCCTTAACCATGGGTCCTGCATTAACAATGGGTCCTGCCTTAACCAGGGGTCCTGCCATAACCATGGGTCTTACCTTAACCATGGGACGTGCCTTAACCATGGGTCTTACCTTAACCATGGGTCCTGCCTTAATCATGGGTCCTGCCATAACCATGGGTCCTGCCTTAACCATGGGTCCTGCCTTAACCATGGGTCCTGCCTTAACTATGGGTCCTGCCTTAACCATGTGTCCTGCCTTAACTATGGGTCCTGCCTTAACCATGGGTCCTGCCTTAACCATGGGTCCTACCTTAACCATGGGTCCTGCCATAACCATGGGTCTTACCTTAACCATAGGTCCTGCCTTAACCATGGGCCCTGCCTAGCCCATGGGTCTTACCTTAACCATGGGTCCTGCCTTAACCATGGGTCTTATCTTAACCATGGGTCCTGCCTTAACCATGGGATATGCCTTAACCATGGGTCCTGCCTTACTCATGGGTCTTAACTTAACCATTGGTCCTGCATTAACAATGGGTCCTGCCTTAACTATGGGTCCTACCTTAACTATGGGTCCTGCCTTAACCACGGGTCCTGCCTTAACCATGGGTCCTGCCTTAACCATGGTATATGCCTTAACCATGGGTCCTGCCTTACTCATGGATCTTAACTTAACCATGGGTCCTGCCTTAACCATGGGTCCTGCATTAACAATGGAGTCCTGCATTAACAATGGAGTCCTGCCTTAACCATGGGTCCTGCATTAACAATGGGTCCTGCCTTAACCATGGGTCCTGCCATAACCATGGGTCTTACCTTAACCATGGGACGTGCCTTAACCATGGGTCTTACCTTAACCATGGGTCCTGCCTTAATCATGGGTCCTGCCATAACCATGGGTCCTGCCTTAACCATGGGTCCTGCCTTAACCATGGGTCCTGCCTTAACTATGGGTCCTGCCTTAACCATGTGTCCTGCCTTAACCATGGGTCCTACCTTAACCATGGGTCCTGCCATAACCATGGGTCTTACCTTAACCATAGGTCCTGCCTTAACCATGGGCCCTGCCTAACCCATGGGTCTTACCTTAACCATGGATCCTGCCTTAACCATGGGTCTTATCTTAACCATGGGTCCTGCCTTAACCGTGGGTCCTGCATTAACCATGGGTCCTGCATTAACCATGGGTCCTGCATTAACAATGGGTCCTGCCTTAACCATGGGTCCTGCCATAACCATGGGTCTTACCTTAACCATGGGACGTGCCTTAACCATGGGTCTTACCTTAACCATGGGTCCTGCCTTAATCATGGGTCCTGCCATAACCATGGGTCCTGCCTTAACCATGGGTCCTGCCTTAACCATGGGTCCTGCCTTAACTATGGGTCCTGCCTTAACCATGTGTCCTGCCTTAACTATGGGTCCTGCCTTAACCATGGGTCCTGCCTTAACCATGGGTCCTACCTTAACCATGGGTCCTGCCATAACCATGGGTCTTACCTTAACCATAGGTCCTGCCTTAACCATGGGCCCTGCCTAGCCCATGGGTCTTACCTTAACCATGGGTCCTGCCTTAACCATGGGTCTTATCTTAACCATGGGTCCTGCCTTAACCATGGGATATGCCTTAACCATGGGTCCTGCCTTACTCATGGGCCTTAACTTAACCATTGGTCCTGCATTAACAATGGGTCCTGCCTTAACTATGGGTCCTACCTTAACTATGGGTCCTGCCTTAACCACGGGTCCTGCCTTAACCATGGGTCCTGCCTTAACCATGGTATATGCCTTAACCATGGGTCCTGCCTTACTCATGGATCTTAACTTAACCATGGGTCCTGCCTTAACCATGGGTCCTGCATTAACAATGGAGTCCTGCATTAACAATGGAGTCCTGCCTTAACCATGGGTCCTGCATTAACAATGGGTCCTGCCTTAACCATGGGTCCTGCCATAACCATGGGTCTTACCTTAACCATGGGACGTGCCTTAACCATGGGTCTTACCTTAACCATGGGTCCTGCCTTAATCATGGGTCCTGCCATAACCATGGGTCCTGCCTTAACCATGGGTCCTGCCTTAACCATGGGTCCTGCCTTAACTATGGGTCCTGCCTTAACCATGTGTCCTGCCTTAACTATGGGTCCTGCCTTAACCATGGGTCCTGCCTTAACCATGGGTCCTACCTTAACCATGGGTCCTGCCATAACCATGGGTCTTACCTTAACCATAGGTCCTGCCTTAACCATGGGCCCTGCCTAACCCATGGGTCTTACCTTAACCATGGATCCTGCCTTAACCATGGGTCTTATCTTAACCATGGGTCCTGCCTTAACCATGGGATATGCCTTAACCATGAGTCCTGCCTTACTCATGGGTCTTAACTTAACCATTGGTCCTGCCTTAACCATGGGTCCTGCATTAACAATGGGTCCTGCCTTAACTATGGGTCCTCCCTTAACCATGGGTCCAGCATTAACAATGGTTCCTGCCTTAACTATGGGTCCCGCCTGCCTTAACCATGGGTCCTGCATTAACAATGGGTCCTGCATTAACAATGGGTCCTCCCTTAACTATGGGTCCTGCCTGCCTTAACCATGGGTCCTGCCTTAACAATAGGTCCTGCCTTAACTATGGGTCCTGCCTTAACTATGGGTCCTGCCATAACCATGGGTCTTACCTTAACCATGGGACGTGCCTTAACCATGGGTCTTACCTTAACCATGGGACGTGCCTTAACCATGGGTCTTACCTTAACCATGGGTCCTGCCTTAACCATGGGTCCTGCCATAACCATGGGTCCTGCCTTAACCATGGGTCCTGCCTTAACCATGGGTCCTGCCTTAACCATGGGTCCTGCCTTACTCATGGATCTTAACTTAACCATGGGTCCTGCCTTACTCATGGATCTTAACTTAACCATGGGTCCTGCCTTAACCATGGGTCCTGCCTTAACCATGGGTCCTGCATTAACCATGGGTGTTACCTTAACCATGGGTCCTGCCTTAACTATGGGTCCTGCCTTAACCACGGGTCCTCCCTTAACCATGGGTCCTGCCTTAACCGTGGGTCGTGCATTAACCATGGGCCCTGCATTAACAATGGGTCCTCCCTTAACCATGGGTCCAGCATTAACAATGGTTCCTGCCTTAACTATGGGTCCCGCCTGCCTTTACCATGGGTCCTGCCTCAACTTTGGGTCCTCCCTTAACCATGGGTCCTGCATTAACAATGGGTACTCCCTTAACTATGGGTTCTGCCTGCCTTAACCATGGGTCCAGCCTTAACAATAGGTCCTGCCTTAACTATGGGTCCTGCCTTAACTATGGGTCCTGCCTTAACCACGGGTCCTTCCTTAACCATGGGTCCTGCCTTAACCATGGGATATGCCTTAACCATGGGTCTTACCTTAACCATGGGTCTTGCCTTAACCATGGGTCCTGCCATAACCATGGGTCCTGCCTTAACCATGGGTCCTGCCTTAACCATGGGTCCTGCCTTAACCATGGGTCCTGCCTTACTCATGGATCTTAACTTAACCATGGGTCCTGCCTTACTCATGGATCTTAACTTAACCATGGGTCCTGCCTTAACCATGGGTCCTGCATTAACCATGGGTGTTACCTTAACCATGGGTCCTGCCTTAACTATGGGTCCTGCCTTAACCACGGGTCCTCCCTTAACCATGGGTCCTGCCTTAACCATGGGTCCTACCTTAACCATGGGTCCTGCCATAACCATAGGTCTTACCTTAACCATAGGTCCTGCCTTAACCATGGGTCCTGCCTTAACAATAGGTCCTGCCTTAACTATGGGTCCTGCCTTAACTATGGGTCCTGCCATAACCATGGGTCTTACCTTAACCATGGGACGTGCCTTAACCATGGGTCTTACCTTAACCATGGGACGTGCCTTAACCATGGGTCTTACCTTAACCATGGGTCCTGCCTTAACCATGGGTCCTGCCATAACCATGGGTCCTGCCTTAACCATGGGTCCTGCCTTAACCATGGGTCCTGCCTTAACCATGGGTCCTGCCTTACTCATGGATCTTAACTTAACCATGGGTCCTGCCTTACTCATGGATCTTAACTTAACCATGGGTCCTGCCTTAACCATGGGTCCTGCCTTAACCATGGGTCCTGCATTAACCATGGGTGTTACCTTAACCATGGGTCCTGCCTTAACTATGGGTCCTGCCTTAACCACGGGTCCTCCCTTAACCATGGGTCCTGCCTTAACCGTGGGTCGTGCATTAACCATGGGCCCTGCATTAACAATGGGTCCTCCCTTAACCATGGGTCCAGCATTAACAATGGTTCCTGCCTTAACTATGGGTCCCGCCTGCCTTTACCATGGGTCCTGCCTCAACTTTGGGTCCTCCCTTAACCATGGGTCCTGCATTAACAATGGGTACTCCCTTAACTATGGGTTCTGCCTGCCTTAACCATGGGTCCAGCCTTAACAATAGGTCCTGCCTTAACTATGGGTCCTGCCTTAACTATGGGTCCTGCCTTAACCACGGGTCCTTCCTTAACCATGGGTCCTGCCTTAACCATGGGATATGCCTTAACCATGGGTCTTACCTTAACCATGGGTCCTGCCTTAACCATGGGTCCTGCCATAACCATGGGTCCTGCCTTAACCATGGGTCCTGCCTTAACCATGGGTCCTGCCTTAACCATGGGTCCTGCCTTACTCATGGATCTTAACTTAACCATGGGTCCTGCCTTACTCATGGATCTTAACTTAACCATGGGTCCTGCCTTAACCATGGGTCCTGCATTAACCATGGGTGTTACCTTAACCATGGGTCCTGCCTTAACTATGGGTCCTGCCTTAACCACGGGTCCTCCCTTAACCATGGGTCCTGCCTTAACCGTGGGTCGTGCATTAACCATGGGCCCTGCATTAACAATGGGTCCTCCCTTAACCATGGGTCCAGCATTAACAATGGTTCCTGCCTTAACTATGGGTCCCGCCTGCCTTAACCATGGGTCCTGCCTCAACTTTGGGTCCTCCCTTAACCATGGGTCCTGCATTAACAATGGGCACTCCCTTAACGATGGGTTCTGCCTGCCTTAACCATGGGTCCAGCCTTAACAATAGGTCCTGCCTTAACTATGGGTCCTGCCTTAACTATGGGTCCTGCCTTAACCACGGGTCCTTCCTTAACCATGGGTCCTGCCTTAACCATGGGATATGCCTTAACCATGGGTCCTGCCTTACTCATGGATCTTAACTTAACTATGGGTCCTGCCTTAACTATGGGTCCTGACTTAACTATGGGTCCTGCCTTAACCACGGGTCCTCCCTTAACCATGGGTCCTGCCTTAACCGTGGGTCCTGCATTAACCATGGGTCCTGCCTTAACCATGGGTCCTGCCATAACCATGGGTCCTGCCTTAACCATGGGTCCTACCTTAACCATGGGTCCTGCCATAACCATAGGTCTTACCTTAACCATAGGTCCTGCCTTAACCATGGGCCCTGCCTAACCCATGGGTCTTACCTTAACCATGGGTCCTGCCTTAACCATGGGTCTTATCTTAACCATTGGTCCTGCCTTAACCATGGGATATGCCTTAACCATGGGTCCTGCCTTACTCATGGGTCTTAACTTAACCATTGGTCCTGCCTTAACCATGGGTCCTGCCTTAACTATGGGTCCTCCCTTAACTATGGGTCCTGCCTGCCTTAACCATGGGTCCTGCCTTAACAATAGGTCCTGCCTTAACTATGGGTCCTGCCTTAACTATGGGTCCTGCCATAACCATGGGTCTTACCTTAACCATGGGACGTGCTTTAACCATGGGTCCTGCCTTAACCATGGGTCCTGCCTTAACTATGGGTCCTGCCTTAACCATGTGTCCTGCCTTAACTATGGGTCCTGCCTTAACCATGGGTCCTGCCTTAACCATGGGTCCTACCTTAACCATGGGTCCTGCCATAACCATGGGTCTTACCTTAACCATAGGTCCTGCCTTAACCATGGGCCCTGCCTAGCCCATGGGTCTTACCTTAACCATGGGTCCTGCCTTAACCATGGGTCTTATCTTAACTATGGGTCCTGCCTTAACCATGTGTCCTGCCTTAACTATGGGTCCTGCCTTAACCATGGGTCCTGCCTTAACCATGGGTCCTACCTTAACCATGGGTCCTGCCATAACCATGGGTCTTACCTTAACCATAGGTCCTGCCTTAACCATGGGCCCTGCCTAACCCATGGGTCTTACCTTAACCATGGGTCCTGCCTTAACCATGGGTCTTATCTTAACCATGGGTCCTGCCTTACTCATGGGTCTTAACTTAACCATTGGTCCTGCCTTAACCATGGGTCCTGCATTAACAATGGGTCCTGCATTAACAATGGGTCCTGCCTTAACCATGGGATATGCCTTAACCATGGGTCCTGCCTTACTCATGGGTCTTAACTTAACCATTGGTCCTGCCTTAACCATGGGTCCAGCATTAACAATGGTTCCTGCCTTAACTATGGGTCCCGCCTGCCTTAACCATGGGTCCTGCCTCAACTTTGGGTCCTCCCTTAACCAAGGGTCCTGCATTAACCATGGGCCCTGCCTCAACTTTGGGTCCTCCCTTAACCATGGGTCCTGCATTAACAATGGGTCCTCCCTTAACTATGGGTCCTGCCTGCCTTAACCATGGGTCCTGCCTTAACAATAGGTCCTGCCTTAACTATGGTTAAGGCAGGACCTATGGTTAAGGTAAGACCCATGGTTATGGCAGGACCCATGGTTAAGGTAGGACCCATGGTTAAGGCAGGACCCATGGTTAAGGCAGGACCCATAGTTAAGGCAGGACACATGGTTAAGGCAGGACCCATAGTTAAGGCAGGACCCATGGTTAAGGCAGGACCCATGGTTAAAGCACGTCCCATGGTTAAGGTAAGACCCATGGTTATGGCAGGACCCATAGTTAAGGCAGGACCCATAGTTAAGGCAGGACCTATTGTTAAGGCAGGACCCATGGTTAAGGCAGGCAGGACCCATAGTTAAGGGAGGACCCATAGTTAAGGCAGGACCCATGGTTAAGGCAGGACCAATGGTTAAGTTAAGACCCATGAGTAAGGCAGGACCCATGGTTAAGGCATATCCCATGGTTAAGGCAGGACCAATGGTTAAGATAAGACCCATGGTTAAGGCAGGACCCATGGTTAAGGTAAGACCCATGGGTTAGGCAGGGCCCATGGTTAAGGCAGGACCTATGGTTAAGGTAAGACCTATGGTTATGGCAGGACCCATGGTTAAGGTAGGACCCATGGTTAAGGCAGGACCCATGGTTAAGGTAAGACCCATGGTTAAGGCACGTCCCATGGTTAAGGTAAGACCCATGGTTAAGGCACGTCCCATGGTTAAGGTAAGACCCATGGCTATGGCAGGACCCATAGTTAAGGCAGGACCCATAGTTAAGGCAGGACCTATTGCAGGGTCTTACCTTAACCATGGGACGTGCCTTAACCATGGGTCTTACCTTAACCATGGGACGTGCCTTAACCATGGGTCTTACCTTAACCATGGGTCCTGCCTTAACCATGGGTCCTGCCATAACCATGGGTCCTGCCTTAACCATGGGTCCTGCCTTAACCATGGGTCTTACCTTAACCATGGGACGTGCCTTAACCATGGGTCTTACCTTAACTATGGGTCCTGCCTTAACCATGTGTCCTGCCTTAACTATGGGTCCTGCCTTAACCATGGGTCCTGCCTTAACCATGGGTCCTACCTTAACCATGGGTCCTGCCATAACCATGGGTCTTACCTTAACCATAGGTCCTGCCTTAACCATGGGCCCTGCCTAGCCCATGGGTCTTACCTTAACCATGGGTCCTGCCTTAACCATGGGTCTTATCTTAACTATGGGTCCTGCCTTAACCATGTGTCCTGCCTTAACTATGGGTCCTGCCTTAACCATGGGTCCTGCCTTAACCATGGGTCCTACCTTAACCATGGGTCCTGCCATAACCATGGGTCTTACCTTAACCATA
Source organism: Pristionchus mayeri (assembly GCA_036245805.1). Lineage (NCBI taxonomy): Eukaryota > Metazoa > Nematoda > Chromadorea > Rhabditida > Neodiplogasteridae > Pristionchus > Pristionchus mayeri. Next base: position 252,230 of record BTRK01000004.1, on the reverse strand, counting down.
GGTCCTGCCTTAACCATGGGCCCTGCCTAACCCATGGGTCTTACCTTAACCATGGGTCCTGCCTTAACCATGGGTCTTATCTTAACCATGGGTCCTGCCTTACTCATGGGTCTTAACTTAACCATTGGTCCTGCCTTAACCATGGGTCCTGCATTAACAATGGGTCCTGCATTAACAATGGGTCCTGCCTTAACCATGGGATATGCCTTAACCATGGGTCCTGCCTTACTCATGGGTCTTAACTTAACCATTGGTCCTGCCTTAACCATGGGTCCAGCATTAACAATGGTTCCTGCCTTAACTATGGGTCCCGCCTGCCTTAACCATGGGTCCTGCCTCAACTTTGGGTCCTCCCTTAACCAAGGGTCCTGCATTAACCATGGGCCCTGCCTCAACTTTGGGTCCTCCCTTAACCATGGGTCCTGCATTAACAATGGGTCCTCCCTTAACTATGGGTCCTGCCTGCCTTAACCATGGGTCCTGCCTTAACAATAGGTCCTGCCTTAACTATGGTTAAGGCAGGACCTATGGTTAAGGTAAGACCCATGGTTATGGCAGGACCCATGGTTAAGGTAGGACCCATGGTTAAGGCAGGACCCATGGTTAAGGCAGGACCCATAGTTAAGGCAGGACACATGGTTAAGGCAGGACCCATAGTTAAGGCAGGACCCATGGTTAAGGCAGGACCCATGGTTAAAGCACGTCCCATGGTTAAGGTAAGACCCATGGTTATGGCAGGACCCATAGTTAAGGCAGGACCCATAGTTAAGGCAGGACCTATTGTTAAGGCAGGACCCATGGTTAAGGCAGGCAGGACCCATAGTTAAGGGAGGACCCATAGTTAAGGCAGGACCCATGGTTAAGGCAGGACCAATGGTTAAGTTAAGACCCATGAGTAAGGCAGGACCCATGGTTAAGGCATATCCCATGGTTAAGGCAGGACCAATGGTTAAGATAAGACCCATGGTTAAGGCAGGACCCATGGTTAAGGTAAGACCCATGGGTTAGGCAGGGCCCATGGTTAAGGCAGGACCTATGGTTAAGGTAAGACCTATGGTTATGGCAGGACCCATGGTTAAGGTAGGACCCATGGTTAAGGCAGGACCCATGGTTAAGGTAAGACCCATGGTTAAGGCACGTCCCATGGTTAAGGTAAGACCCATGGTTAAGGCACGTCCCATGGTTAAGGTAAGACCCATGGCTATGGCAGGACCCATAGTTAAGGCAGGACCCATAGTTAAGGCAGGACCTATTGCAGGGTCTTACCTTAACCATGGGACGTGCCTTAACCATGGGTCTTACCTTAACCATGGGACGTGCCTTAACCATGGGTCTTACCTTAACCATGGGTCCTGCCTTAACCATGGGTCCTGCCATAACCATGGGTCCTGCCTTAACCATGGGTCCTGCCTTAACCATGGGTCCTGCCTTAACCATGGGTCCTGCCTTACTCATGGATCTTAACTTAACCATGGGTCCTGCCTTACTCATGGATCTTAACTTAACCATGGGTCCTGCCTTAACCATGGGTCCTGCATTAACCATGGGTGTTACCTTAACCATGGGTCCTGCCTTAACTATGGGTCCTGCCTTAACTATGGGTCCTGCCTTAACCACGGGTCCTCCCTTAACCATGGGTCCTGCCTTAACCGTGGGTCGTGCATTAACCATGGGCCCTGCCTCAACTTTGGGTCCTCCCTTAACCATGGGTCCTGCATTAACAATGGGTCCTCCCTTAACTATGGGCCCTGCCTACCTTAACCATGGGTCCTGCCTTAACAATAGGTCCTGCCTTAACTATGGGTCCTGCCTTAACTATGGGTCCTGCCATAACCATGGGTCTTACCTTAACCATGGGACGTGCCTTAACCATGGGTCTTACCTTAACCATGGGACGTGCCTTAACCATGGGTCTTACCTTAACCATGGGTCCTGCCTTAACCATGGGTCCTGCCATGACCATGGGTCCTGCCTTAACCATGGGTCCTGCCTTAACCATGGGTCCTGCCTTAACCATGGGTCCTGCCTTACTCATGGATCTTAACTTAACCATGGGTCCTGCCTTAACCATGGGTCCTGCATTAACCATGGGTGTTACCTTAACCATGGGTCCTGCCTTAACTATGGGTCCTGCCTTAACCACGGGTCCTCCCTTAACCATGGGTCCTGCCTTAACCGTGGGTCCTGCATTAACCATGGGTCCTGCCTTAACCATGGGTCCTGCCATAACCATGGGTCCTGCCTTAACCATGGGTCCTACCTTAACCATGGGTCCTGCCATAACCATGGGTCTTACCTTAACCATAGGTCCTGCCTTAACAATGGGCCCTGCATAACCCATGGGTCTTACCTTAACCATGGGTCCTGCCTTAACCATGGGACGTGCCTTAACCATGGGTCCTGCCTTACTCATGGGTCTTAACCTTAACCATGGGTCCTGCCATAACCATGGGTCTTACCTTAACCATAGGTCCTGCCTTAACCATGGGCCCTGCCTAACCCATGGGTCTTTCCTTAACCATGGGTCCTGCATTAACAATGGGTCCTGCCTTAACTATGGGTCCTGCCTTAACTATGGGTCCTGCCTTAACTATGGGTCCTGCCTTAACTATGGGTCCTGCCTTAACCACGGGTCCTCCCTTAACCATGGGTCCTGCCTTAACCGTGGGTCGTGCATTAACCATGGGCCCTGCCTCAACTTTGGGTCCTCCCTTAACCATGGGGCCTGCATTAACAATGGGTCCTCCCTTAACTATGGGTCCTGCCTGCCTTAACCATGGGTCCTGCCTTAACAATAGGTCCTGCCTTAACTATGGGTCCTGCCTTAACTATGGGTCCTGCCATAACCATGGGTCTTACCTTAACCATGGGACGTGCCTTAACCATGGGATATGCCTTAACCATGGGTCCTACCTTAACCATGGGTCCTGCCATAACCATGGGTCTTACCTTAACCATAGGTCCTGCCTTAACCATGGGCCCTGCCTAACCCATGGGTCTTACCTTAACCATGGGTCCTGCCTTAACCATGGGTCTTATCTTAACCATGGGTCCTGCCTTAACCATGGGATATGCCTTAACCATGGGTCCTGCCTTACTCATGGGTCTTAACTTAACCATTGGTCCTGCCTTAACCATGGGTCCTGCATTAACAATGGGTCCTGCATTAACAATGGGTCCTGCCTTAACCATGGGATATGCCTTAACCATGGGTCCTGCCTTACTCATGGGTCTTAACTTAACCATTGGTCCTGCCTTAACCATGGGTCCAGCATTAACAATGGTTCCTGCCTTAACTATGGGTCCCGCCTGCCTTAACCATGGGTCCTGCCTCAACTTTGGGTCCTCCCTTAACCAAGGGTCCTGCATTAACCATGGGCCCTGCCTAAACTTTGGGTCCTCCCTTAACCATGGGTCCTGCATTAACAATGGGTCCTCCCTTAACTATGGGTCCTGCCTGCCTTAACCATGGGTCCTGCCTTAACAATAGGTCCTGCCTTAACTATGGGTCCTGCCTTAACTATGGGTCCTGCCATAACCATGGGTCTTACCTTAACCATAGGTCCTGCCTTAACAATGGGCCCTGCATAACCCATGGGTCTTACCTTAACCATGGGTCCTGCCTTAACCATGGGACGTGCCTTAACCATGGGTCCTGCCTTACTCATGGGTCTTAACCTTAACCATGGGTCCTGCCATAACCATGGGTCTTACCTTAACCATAGGTCCTGCCTTAACCATGGGCCCTGCCTAACCCATGGGTCTTTCCTTAACCATGGGTCCTGCATTAACAATGGGTCCTGCCTTAACTATGGGTCCTGCCTTAACTATGGGTCCTGCCTTAACTATGGGTCCTGCCTTAACTATGGGTCCTGCCTTAACCATGGGTCTTATCTTAACCATGGGTCCTGCCTTAACCATGGGATATGCCTTAACCATGGGTCCTGCCTTACTCATGGGTCTTAACTTAACCATTGGTCCTGCCTTAACCATGGGTCCTGCATTAACAATGGGTCCTGCATTAACAATGGGTCCTGCCTTAACCATGGGATATGCCTTAACCATGGGTCCTGCCTTACTCATGGGTCTTAACTTAACCATTGGTCCTGCCTTAACCATGGGTCCAGCATTAACAATGGTTCCTGCCTTAACTATGGGTCCCGCCTGCCTTAACCATGGGTCCTGCCTCAACTTTGGGTCCTCCCTTAACCAAGGGTCCTGCATTAACCATGGGCCCTGCCTAACCCATGGGTCTTACCTTAACCATGGGTCCTGCCTTAACCATGGGTCTTATCTTAACCATGGGTCCTGCCTTAACCATGGGATATGCCTTAACCATGGGTCCTGCCTTACTCATGGGTCTTAACTTAACCATTGGTCCTGCCTTAACCATGGGTCCTGCATTAACAATGGGTCCTGCATTAACAATGGGTCCTGCCTTAACCATGGGATATGCCTTAACCATGGGTCCTGCCTTACTCATGGGTCTTAACTTAACCATTGGTCCTGCCTTAACCATGGGTCCTGCATTAACAATGGGTCCTCCCTTAACTATGGGTCCTGCCTGCCTTAACCATGGGTCCTGCCTTAACAATAGGTCCTGCCTTAACTATGGGTCCTGCCTTAACTATGGGTCCTGCCATAACCATGGGTCTTACCTTAACCATGGGACGTGCCTTAACCATGGGTCTTACCTTAACCATGGGACGTGCCTTAACCATGGGTCTTACCTTAACCATGGGTCCTGCCTTAACCATGGGTCCTGCCATAACCATGGGTCCTGCCTTAACCATGGGTCCTGCCTTAACCATGGGTCCTGCCTTAACCATGGGTCCTGCCTTACTCATGGATCTTAACTTAACCATGGGTCCTGCCTTACTCATGGATCTTAACTTAACCATGGGTCCTGCCTTAACCATGGGTCCTGCATTAACCATGGGTGTTACCTTAACCATGGGTCCTGCCTTAACTATGGGTCCTGCCTTAACTATGGGTCCTGCCTTAACCACGGGTCCTCCCTTAACCATGGGTCCTGCCTTAACCGTGGGTCGTGCATTAACCATGGGCCCTGCCTCAACTTTGGGTCCTCCCTTAACCATGGGTCCTGCATTAACAATGGGTCCTCCCTTAACTATGGGTCCTGCCTACCTTAACCATGGGTCCTGCCTTAACAATAGGTCCTGCCTTAACTATGGGTCCTGCCTTAACTATGGGTCCTGCCATAACCATGGGTCTTACCTTAACCATGGGACGTGCCTTAACCATGGGTCTTACCTTAACCATGGGACGTGCCTTAACCATGGGTCTTACCTTAACCATGGGTCCTGCCTTAACCATGGGTCCTGCCATAACCATGGGTCCTGCCTTAACCATGGGTCCTGCCTTAACCATGGGTCCTGCCTTAACCATGGGTCCTGCCTTACTCATGGATCTTAACTTAACCATGGGTCCTGCCTTAACCATGGGTCCTGCATTAACCATGGGTGTTACCTTAACCATGGGTCCTGCCTTAACTATGGGTCCTGCCTTAACCACGGGTCCTCCCTTAACCATGGGTCCTGCCTTAACCGTGGGTCCTGCATTAACCATGGGTCCTGCCTTAACCATGGGTCCTGCCATAACCATGGGTCCTGCCTTAACCATGGGTCCTGCCATAACCATGGGTCTTACCTTAACCATAGGTCCTGCCTTAACAATGGGCCCTGCATAACCCATGGGTCTTACCTTAACCATGGGTCCTGCCTTAACCATGGGACGTGCCTTAACCATGGGTCCTGCCTTACTCATGGGTCTTAACCTTAACCATGGGTCCTGCCATAACCATGGGTCTTACCTTAACCATAGGTCCTGCCTTAACCATGGGCCCTGCCTAACCCATGGGTCTTACCTTAACCATGGGTCCTGCATTAACAATGGGTCCTGCCTTAACTATGGGTCCTGCCTTAACTATGGGTCCTGCCTTAACTATGGGTCCTGCCTTAACTATGGGTCCTGCCTTAACCACGGGTCCTCCCTTAACCATGGGTCCTGCCTTAACCGTGGGTCGTGCATTAACCATGGGCCCTGCCTCAACTTTGGGTCCTCCCTTAACCATGGGGCCTGCATTAACAATGGGTCCTCCCTTAACTATGGGTCCTGCCTGCCTTAACCATGGGTCCTGCCTTAACAATAGGTCCTGCCTTAACTATGGGTCCTGCCTTAACTATGGGTCCTGCCATAACCATGGGTCTTACCTTAACCATGGGACGTGCCTTAACCACGGGTCTTACCTTAACCATGGGTCCTGCCTTAACCATGGGTCCTGCCATAACCATGGGTCCTGCCTTAACCATGGGTCCTGCCTTAACCATGGGTCCTGCCTTAACTATGGGTCCTGCCTTAACCATGTGTCCTGCCTTAACTATGGGTCCTGCCTTAACCATGGGTCCTGCCTTAACCATGGGTCCTACCTTAACCATGGGTCTTGCCATAACCATGGGTCTTACCTTAACCATAGGTCCTGCCTTAACCATGGGCCCTGCCTAGCCCATGGGTCTTACCTTAACCATGGGTCCTGCCTTAACCATGGGTCTTATCTTAACCATGGGTCCTGCCTTAACCATGGGATATGCCTTAACCATGGGTCCTGCCTTACTCATGGGTCTTAACTTAACCATTGGTCCTGCATTAACAATGGGTCCTGCCTTAACTATGGGTCCTACCTTAACTATGGGTCCTGCCTTAACCACGGGTCCTGCCTTAACCATGGGTCCTGCCTTAACCATGGTATATGCCTTAACCACGGGTCCTCCCTTAACCATGGGTCCTGCCTTAACCGTGGGTCGTGCATTAACCATGGGCCCTGCCTCAACTTTGGGTCCTCCCTTAACCATGGGGCCTGCATTAACAATGGGTCCTCCCTTAACTATGGGTCCTGCCTGCCTTAACCATGGGTCCTGCCTTAACAATAGGTCCTGCCTTAACTATGGGTCCTGCCTTAACTATGGGTCCTGCCATAACCATGGGTCTTACCTTAACCATGGGACGTGCCTTAACCATGGGTCTTACCTTAACCATGGGTCCTGCCTTAACCATGGGTCCTGCCATAACCATGGGTCCTGCCTTAACCATGGGTCCTGCCTTAACCATGGGTCCTGCCTTAACTATGGGTCCTGCCTTAACCATGTGTCCTGCCTTAACTATGGGTCCTGCCTTAACCATGGGTCCTGCCTTAACCATGGGTCCTACCTTAACCATGGGTCCTGCCATAACCATGGGTCTTACCTTAACCATAGGTCCTGCCTTAACCATGGGCCCTGCCTAGCCCATGGGTCTTACCTTAACCATGGGTCCTGCCTTAACCATGGGTCTTATCTTAACCATGGGTCCTGCCTTAACCATGGGATATGCCTTAACCATGGGTCCTGCCTTACTCATGGGTCTTAACTTAACCATTGGTCCTGCATTAACAATGGGTCCTGCCTTAACTATGGGTCCTACCTTAACTATGGGTCCTGCCTTAACCACGGGTCCTGCCTTAACCATGGGTCCTGCCTTAACCATGGTATATGCCTTAACCATGGGTCCTGCCTTACTCATGGATCTTAACTTTACCATGGGTCCTGCCTTAACCATGGGTCCTGCATTAACAATGGAGTCCTGCATTAACAATGGAGTCCTGCCTTAACCATGGGTCCTGCATTAACAATGGGTCCTGCCTTAACTATGGGTCCTACCTTAACTATGGGTCCTGCCTTAACCACGGGTCCTGCCTTAACCATGGGTCCTGCCTTAACCATGGTATATGCCTTAACCATGGGTCCTGCCTTACTCATGGATCTTAACTTAACCATGGGTCCTGCCTTAACCATGGGTCCTGCATTAACAATGGAGTCCTGCATTAACAATGGAGTCCTGCCTTAACCATGGGTCCTGCATTAACAATGGGTCCTGCCTTAACCATGGGTCCTGCCATAACCATGGGTCTTACCTTAACCATGGGACGTGCCTTAACCATGGGTCTTACCTTAACCATGGGTCCTGCCTTAATCATGGGTCCTGCCATAACCATGGGTCCTGCCTTAACCATGGGTCCTGCCTTAACCATGGGTCCTGCCTTAACTATGGGTCCTGCCTTAACCATGTGTCCTGCCTTAACTATGGGTCCTGCCTTAACCATGGGTCCTGCCTTAACCATGGGTCCTACCTTAACCATGGGTCCTGCCATAACCATGGGTCTTACCTTAACCATAGGTCCTGCCTTAACCATGGGCCCTGCCTAACCCATGGGTCTTACCTTAACCATGGGTCCTGCCTTAACCATGGGTCTTATCTTAACCATGGGTCCCGCCTTAACCATGGGATATGCCTTAACCATGGGTCCTGCCTTACTCATGGGTCTTAACTTAACCATTGGTCCTGCCTTAACCATGGGTCCTGCATTAACAATGGGTCCTGCCTTAACTATGGGTCCTCCCTTAACCATGGGTCCAGCATTAACAATGGTTCCTGCCTTAACTATGGGTCCCGCCTGCCTTAACCATGGGTCCTGCCTCAACTTTGGGTCCTCCCTTAACCAAGGGTCCTGCATTAACCATGGGCCCTGCCTCAACTTTGGGTCCTCCCTTAACCATGGGTCCTGCATTAACAATGGGTCCTCCCTTAACTATGGGTCCTGCCTGCCTTAACCATGGGTCCTGCCTTAACAATAGGTCCTGCCTTAACTATGGGTCCTGCCTTAACTATGGGTCCTGCCATAACCATGGGTCTTACCTTAACCATGGGACGTGCCTTAACCATGGGTCTTACCTTAACCATGGGACGTGCCTTAACCATGGGTCTTACCTTAACCATGGGTCCTGCCTTAACCATGGGTCCTGCCATAACCATGGGTCCTGCCTTAACCATGGGTCCTGCCTTAACCATGGGTCCTGCCTTAACCATGGGTCCTGCCTTACTCATGGATCTTAACTTAACCATGGGTCCTGCCTTACTCATGGATCTTAACTTAACCATGGGTCCTGCCTTAACCATGGGTCCTGCATTAACCATGGGTGTTACCTTAACCATGGGTCCTGCCTTAACTATGGGTCCTGCCTTAACCACGGGTCCTCCCTTAACCATGGGTCCTGCCTTTACCGTGGGTCGTGCATTAACCATGGGCCCTGCATTAACAATGGGTCCTCCGTTAACCATGGGTCCAGCATTAACAATGGTTCCTGCCTTAACTATGGGTCCCGCCTGCCTTAACCATGGGTCCTGCCTCAACTTTGGGTCCTCCCTTAACCATGGGTCCTGCATTAACAATGGGTCCTCCCTTAACTATGGGTTCTGCCTGCCTTAACCATGGGTCCAGCCTTAACAATAGGTCCTGCCTTAACTATGGGTCCTGCCTTAACTATGGGTCCTGCCTTAACCACGGGTCCTTCCTTAACCATGGGTCCTGCCTTAACCATGGGATATGCCTTAACCATGGGTCCTGCCTTACTCATGGATCTTAACTTAACTATGGGTCCTGCCTTAACTATGGGTCCTGACTTAACTATGGGTCCTGCCTTAACCACGGGTCCTCCCTTAACCATGGGTCCTGCCTTAACCGTGGGTCCTGCATTAACCATGGGTCCTGCCTTAACCATGGGTCCTGCCATAACCATGGGTCCTGCCTTAACCATGGGTCCTACCTTAACCATGGGTCCTGCCATAACCATGGGTCTTACCTTAACCATAGGTCCTGCCTTAACCATGGGTCTTATCTTAACCATTGGTCCTGCCTTAACCATGGGATATGCCTTAACCATGGGTCCTGCCTTACTCATGGGTCTTAACTTAACCATTGGTCCTGCCTTAACCATGGGTCCTGCATTAACAATGGGTCCTGCCTTAACTATGGGTCCTGCCTTAACTATGGGTCCTGCCTTAACTATGGGTCCTGCCTTAACCATGGGTCCTGCCATAACCATGGGTCCTCCGTTAACCATGGGTCCAGCATTAACAATGGTTCCTGCCTTAACTATGGGTCCCGCCTGCCTTAACCATGGGTCCTGCCTCAACTTTGGGTCCTCCCTTAACCATGGGTCCTGCATTAACAATGGGTCCTCCCTTAACTATGGGTTCTGCCTGCCTTAACCATGGGTCCAGCCTTAACAATAGGTCCTGCCTTAACTATGGGTCCTGCCTTAACTATGGGTCCTGCCTTAACCACGGGTCCTTCCTTAACCATGGGTCCTGCCTTAACCATGGGATATGCCTTAACCATGGGTCCTGCCTTACTCATGGATCTTAACTTAACTATGGGTCCTGCCTTAACTATGGGTCCTGACTTAACTATGGGTCCTGCCTTAACCACGGGTCCTCCCTTAACCATGGGTCCTGCCTTAACCGTGGGTCCTGCATTAACCATGGGTCCTGCCTTAACCATGGGTCTTACCTTAACCATAGGTCCTGCCTTAACCATGGGCCCTGCCTAGCCCATGGGTCTTACCTTAACCATGGGTCCTGCCTTAACCATGGGTCCTGCCTTAACCATGGGTCCTGCCTTAACCATGGGTCCTGCCTTAACCATGGTATATGCCTTAACCATGGGTCCTGCCTTACTCATGGATCTTAACTTAACTATGGGTCCTGCCTTAACTATGGGTCCTGACTTAACTATGGGTCCTGCCTTAACCACGGGTCCTCCCTTAACCATGGGTCCTGCCTTAACCGTGGGTCCTGCATTAACCATGGGTCCTGCCTTAACCATGGGTCCTGCCATAACCATGGGTCCTGCCTTAACCATGGGTCCTACCTTAACCATGGGTCCTGCCATAACCATAGGTCTTACCTTAACCATAGGTCCTGCCTTAACCATGGGCCCTGCCTAACCCATGGGTCTTACCTTAACCATGGGTCCTGCCTTAACCATGGGTCTTATCTTAACCATTGGTCCTGCCTTAACCATGGGATATGCCTTAACCATGGGTCCTGCCTTACTCATGGGTCTTAACTTAACCATTGGTCCTGCCTTAACCATGGGTCCTGCATTAACAATGGGTCCTGCCTTAACTATGGGTCCTGCCTTAACTATGGGTCCTGCCTTAACTATGGGTCCTGCCTTAACCACGGGTCCTCCCTTAACCATGGGTCCTGCCTTAACCGTGGGTCGTGCATTAATCATGGGCCCTGCCTCAACTTTGGGTCCTCCCTTAACCATGGGGCCTGCATTAACAATGGGTCCTCCCTTAACTATGGGTCCTGCCTGCCTTAACCATGGGTCCTGCCTTAACAATAGGTCCTGCCTTAACTAAGGGTCCTGCCTTAACTATGGGTCCTGCCATAACCATGGGTCTTACCTTAACCATGGGACGTGCTTTAACCATGGGTCTTACCTTAACCATGGGTCCTGCCTTAACCATGGGTCCTGCCATAACCATGGGTCCTGCCTTAACCATGGGTCCTGCCTTAACCATGGGTCCTGCCTTAACTATGGGTCCTGCCTTAACCATGTGTCCTGCCTTAACTATGGGTCCTGCCTTAACCATGGGTCCTGCCTTAACCATGGGTCCTACCTTAACCATGGGTCCTGCCATAACCATGGGTCTTACCTTAACCATAGGTCCTGCCTTAACCATGGGCCCTGCCTAACCCATGGGTCTTACCTTAACCATGGGTCCTGCCTTAACCATGGGTCTTATCTTAACCATTGGTCCTGCCTTAACCATGGGATATGCCTTAACCATGGGTCCTGCCTTACTCATGGGTCTTAACTTAACCATTGGTCCTGCCTTAACCATGGGTCCTGCATTAACAATGGGTCCTGCCTTAACTATGGGTCCTGCCTTAACTATGGGTCCTACCTTAACTATGGGTCCTGCCTTAACCATGGGTCCTGCCATAACCATGGGTCCTGCCTTAACCATGGGTCCTACCTTAACCATGGGTCCTGCCATAACCATAGGTCTTACCTTAACCATAGGTCCTGCCTTAACCATGGGCCCTGCCTAACCCATGGGTCTTACCTTAACCATGGGTCTTACCTTAACCATAGGTCCTGCCTTAACCATGGGCCCTGCCTAGCCCATGGGTCTTACCTTAACCATGGGTCCTGCCTTAACCATGGGTCTTATCTTAACTATGGGTCCTGCCTTAACCATGTGTCCTGCCTTAACTATGGGTCCTGCCTTAACCATGGGTCCTGCCTTAACCATGGGTCCTACCTTAACCATGGGTCCTGCCATAACCATGGGTCTTACCTTAACCATAGGTCCTGCCTTAACCATGGGCCCTGCCTAACCCATGGGTCTTACCTTAACCATGGGTCCTGCCTTAACCATGGGTCTTATCTTAACCATGGGTCCTGCCTTAACCATGGGATATGCCTTAACCATGGGTCCTGCCTTACTCATGGGTCTTAACTTAACCATTGGTCCTGCCTTAACCATGGGTCCTGCATTAACAATGGGTCCTCCCTTAACCATGGGTCCTGCCTTAACCGTGGGTCGTGCATTAACCATGGGCCCTGCATTAACAATGGGTCCTCCGTTAACCATGGGTCCAGCATTAACAATGGTTCCTGCCTTAACTATGGGTCCCGCCTGCCTTAACCATGGGTCCTGCCTCAACTTTGGGTCCTCCCTTAACCATGGGTCCTGCATTAACAATGGGTCCTCCCTTAACTATGGGTTCTGCCTGCCTTAACCATGGGTCCAGCCTTAACAATAGGTCCTGCATTAACCATGGGTCCTGCCTTAACCATGGGTCCTGCCATAACCATGGGTCCTGCCTTAACCATGGGTCCTACCTTAACCATGGGTCCTGCCATAACCATGGGTCTTACCTTAACCATAGGTCCTGCCTTAACAATGGGCCCTGCATAACCCATGGGTCTTACCTTAACCATGGGTCCTGCCTTAACCATGGGACGTGCCTTAACCATGGGTCCTGCCTTACTCATGGGTCTTAACCTTAACCATGGGTCCTGCCATAACCATGGGTCTTACCTTAACCATAGGTCCTGCCTTAACCATGGGCCCTGCCTAACCCATGGGTCTTACCTTAACCATGGGTCCTGCCTTAACCATGGGATATGCCTTAACCATGGGTCCTGCCTTACTCATGGGTCTTAACTTAACCATTGGTCCTGCCTTAACCATGGGTCCTGCATTAACAATGGGTCCTGCCTTAACTATGGGTCTTGCCTTAACTATGGGTCCTGCCTTAACTATGGGTCCTGCCTTAACTATGGGTCCTGCCTTAACCACGGGTCCTCCCTTAACCATGGGTCCTGCCTTAACCGTGGGTCGTGCATTAACCATGGGCCCTGCCTCAACTTTGGGTCCTCCCTTAACCATGGGGCCTGCATTAACAATGGGTCCTCCCTTAACTATGGGTCCTGCCTGCCTTAACCATGGGTCCTGCCTTAACAATAGGTCCTGCCTTAACTATGGGTCCTGCCTTAACTATGGGTCCTGCCATAACCATGGGTCTTACCTTAACCATGGGACGTGCCTTAACCATGGGTCTTACCTTAACCATGGGACGTGCTTTAACCATGGGTCTTACCTTAACCATGGGTCCTGCCTTAACCATGGGTCCTGCCATAACCATGGGTCCTGCCTTAACCATGGGTCCTGCCTTAACCATGGGTCCTGCCTTAACTATGGGTCCTGCCTTAACCATGTGTCCTGCCTTAACTATGGGTCCTGCCTTAACCATGGGTCCTGCCTTAACCATGGGTCCTACCTTAACCATGGGTCCTGCCATAACCATGGGTCTTACCTTAACCATAGGTCCTGCCTTAACCATGGGCCCTGCCTAGCCCATGGGTCTTACCTTAACCATGGGTCCTGCCTTAACCATGGGTCTTATCTTAACTATGGGTCCTGCCTTAACCATGTGTCCTGCCTTAACTATGGGTCCTGCCTTAACCATGGGTCCTGCCTTAACCATGGGTCCTACCTTAACCATGGGTCCTGCCATAACCATGGGTCTTACCTTAACCATGGGTCCTGCCTTAACCATGGGTCTTATCTTAACCATGGGTCCTGCCTTAACCATGGGATATGCCTTAACCATGGGTCCTGCCTTACTCATGGGTCTTAACTTAACCATTGGTCCTGCCTTAACCATGGGTCCTGCATTAACAATGGGTCCTCCCTTAACCATGGGTCCTGCCTTAACCGTGGGTCGTGCATTAACCATGGGCCCTGCATTAACAATGGGTCCTCCGTTAACCATGGGTCCAGCATTAACAATGGTTCCTGCCTTAACTATGGGTCCCGCCTGCCTTAACCATGGGTCCTGCCTCAACTTTGGGTCCTCCCTTAACCATGGGTCCTGCATTAACAATGGGTCCTCCCTTAACTATGGGTTCTGCCTGCCTTAACCATGGGTCCAGCCTTAACAATAGGTCCTGCATTAACCATGGGTCCTGCCTTAACCATGGGTCCTGCCATAACCATGGGTCCTGCCTTAACCATGGGTCCTACCTTAACCATGGGTCCTGCCATAACCATGGGTCTTACCTTAACCATAGGTCCTGCCTTAACAATGGGCCCTGCATAACCCATGGGTCTTACCTTAACCATGGGTCCTGCCTTAACCATGGGACGTGCCTTAACCATGGGTCCTGCCTTACTCATGGGTCTTAACCTTAACCATGGGTCCTGCCATAACCATGGGTCTTACCTTAACCATAGGTCCTGCCTTAACCATGGGCCCTGCCTAACCCATGGGTCTTACCTTAACCATGGGTCCTGCCTTAACCATGGGATATGCCTTAACCATGGGTCCTGCCTTACTCATGGGTCTTAACTTAACCATTGGTCCTGCCTTAACCATGGGTCCTGCATTAACAATGGGTCCTGCCTTAACTATGGGTCTTGCCTTAACTATGGGTCCTGCCTTAACTATGGGTCCTGCCTTAACTATGGGTCCTGCCTTAACCACGGGTCCTCCCTTAACCATGGGTCCTGCCTTAACCGTGGGTCGTGCATTAACCATGGGCCCTGCCTCAACTTTGGGTCCTCCCTTAACCATGGGGCCTGCATTAACAATGGGTCCTCCCTTAACTATGGGTCCTGCCTGCCTTAACCATGGGTCCTGCCTTAACAATAGGTCCTGCCTTAACTATGGGTCCTGCCTTAACTATGGGTCCTGCCATAACCATGGGTCTTACCTTAACCATGGGACGTGCCTTAACCATGGGTCTTACCTTAACCATGGGTCCTGCCTTAACCATGGGTCCTGCCATAACCATGGGTCCTGCCTTAACCATGGGTCCTGCCTTAACCATGGGTCCTGCCTTAACTATGGGTCCTGCCTTAACCATGTGTCCTGCCTTAACTATGGGTCCTGCCTTAACCATGGGTCCTGCCTTAACCATGGGTCCTACCTTAACCATAGGTCCTGCCATAACCATGGGTCTTACCTTAACCATAGGTCCTGCCTTAACCATGGGCCCTGCCTAGCCCATGGGTCTTACCTTAACCATGGGTCCTGCCTTAACCATGGGTCTTATCTTAACCATGGGTCCTGCCTTAACCATGGGATATGCCTTAACCATGGGTCCTGCCTTACTCATGGGTCTTAACTTAACCATTGGTCCTGCATTAACAATGGGTCCTGCCTTAACTATGGGTCCTACCTTAACTATGGGTCCTGCCTTAACCACGGGTCCTGCCTTAACCATGGGTCCTGCCTTAACCATGGTATATGCCTTAACCATGGGTCCTGCCTTACTCATGGATCTTAACTTTACCATGGGTCCTGCCTTAACCATGGGTCCTGCATTAACAATGGAGTCCTGCATTAACAATGGAGTCCTGCCTTAACCATGGGTCCTGCATTAACAATGGGTCCTTCCTTAACTATGGGTCCTACCTTAACTATGGGTCCTGCCTTAACCACGGGTCCTGCCTTAACCATGGGTCCTGCCTTAACCATGGTATATGCCTTAACCATGGGTCCTGCCTTACTCATGGATCTTAACTTAACCATGGGTCCTGCCATAACCATGGGTCCTGCCTTAACCATGGGTCCTACCTTAACCATGGGTCCTGCCATAACCATGGGTCTTACCTTAACCATAGGTCCTGCCTTAACAATGGGCCCTGCATAACCCATGGGTCTTACCTTAACCATGGGTCCTGCCTTAACCATGGGACGTGCCTTAACCATGGGTCCTGCCTTACTCATGGGTCTTAACCTTAACCATGGGTCCTGCCATAACCATGGGTCTTACCTTAACCATAGGTCCTGCCTTAACCATGGGCCCTGCCTAACCCATGGGTCTTACCTTAACCATGGGTCCTGCCTTAACCATGGGATATGCCTTAACCATGGGTCCTGCCTTACTCATGGGTCTTAACTTAACCATTGGTCCTGCCTTAACCATGGGTCCTGCATTAACAATGGGTCCTGCCTTAACTATGGGTCTTGCCTTAACTATGGGTCCTGCCTTAACTATGGGTCCTGCCTTAACTATGGGTCCTGCCTTAACCACGGGTCCTCCCTTAACCATGGGTCCTGCCTTAACCGTGGGTCGTGCATTAACCATGGGCCCTGCCTCAACTTTGGGTCCTCCCTTAACCATGGGGCCTGCATTAACAATGGGTCCTCCCTTAACTATGGGTCCTGCCTGCCTTAACCATGGGTCCTGCCTTAACAATAGGTCCTGCCTTAACTATGGGTCCTGCCTTAACTATGGGTCCTGCCATAACCATGGGTCTTACCTTAACCATGGGACGTGCCTTAACCATGGGTCTTACCTTAACCATGGGTCCTGCCATAACCATGGGTCCTGCCTTAACCATGGGTCCTGCCTTAACCATGGGTCCTGCCTTAACTATGGGTCCTGCCTTAACCATGTGTCCTGCCTTAACTATGGGTCCTGCCTTAACCATGTGTCCTGCCATAACCATGGGTCTTACCTTAACCATGGGACGTGCCTTAACCATGGGTCTTACCTTAACCATGGGTCCTGCCTTAACCATGGGTCCTGCCATAACCATGGGTCCTGCCTTAACCATGGGTCCTGCCTTAACCATGGGTCCTGCCTTAACTATGGGTCCTGCCTTAACCATGTGTCCTGCCTTAACTATGGGTCCTGCCTTAACCATGGGTCCTGCCTTAACCATGGGTCCTACCTTAACCATAGGTCCTGCCATAACCATGGGTCTTACCTTAACCATAGGTCCTGCCTTAACCATGGGCCCTGCCTAGCCCATGGGTCTTACCTTAACCATGGGTCCTGCCTTAACCATGGGTCTTATCTTAACCATGGGTCCTGCCTTAACCATGGGATATGCCTTAACCATGGGTCCTGCCTTACTCATGGGTCTTAACTTAACCATTGGTCCTGCATTAACAATGGGTCCTGCCTTAACTATGGGTCCTACCTTAACTATGGGTCCTGCCTTAACCACGGGTCCTGCCTTAACCATGGGTCCTGCCTTAACCATGGTATATGCCTTAACCATGGGTCCTGCCTTACTCATGGATCTTAACTTTACCATGGGTCCTGCCTTAACCATGGGTCCTGCATTAACAATGGAGTCCTGCATTAACAATGGAGTCCTGCCTTAACCATGGGTCCTGCATTAACAATGGGTCCTTCCTTAACTATGGGTCCTACCTTAACTATGGGTCCTGCCTTAACCACGGGTCCTGCCTTAACCATGGGTCCTGCCTTAACCATGGTATATGCCTTAACCATGGGTCCTGCCTTACTCATGGATCTTAACTTAACCATGGGTCCTGCCATAACCATGGGTCCTGCCTTAACCATGGGTCCTACCTTAACCATGGGTCCTGCCATAACCATGGGTCTTACCTTAACCATAGGTCCTGCCTTAACAATGGGCCCTGCATAACCCATGGGTCTTACCTTAACCATGGGTCCTGCCTTAACCATGGGACGTGCCTTAACCATGGGTCCTGCCTTACTCATGGGTCTTAACCTTAACCATGGGTCCTGCCATAACCATGGGTCTTACCTTAACCATAGGTCCTGCCTTAACCATGGGCCCTGCCTAACCCATGGGTCTTACCTTAACCATGGGTCCTGCCTTAACCATGGGATATGCCTTAACCATGGGTCCTGCCTTACTCATGGGTCTTAACTTAACCATTGGTCCTGCCTTAACCATGGGTCCTGCATTAACAATGGGTCCTGCCTTAACTATGGGTCTTGCCTTAACTATGGGTCCTGCCTTAACTATGGGTCCTGCCTTAACTATGGGTCCTGCCTTAACCACGGGTCCTCCCTTAACCATGGGTCCTGCCTTAACCGTGGGTCGTGCATTAACCATGGGCCCTGCCTCAACTTTGGGTCCTCCCTTAACCATGGGGCCTGCATTAACAATGGGTCCTCCCTTAACTATGGGTCCTGCCTGCCTTAACCATGGGTCCTGCCTTAACAATAGGTCCTGCCTTAACTATGGGTCCTGCCTTAACTATGGGTCCTGCCATAACCATGGGTCTTACCTTAACCATGGGACGTGCCTTAACCATGGGTCTTACCTTAACCATGGGTCCTGCCTTAACCATGGGTCCTGCCATAACCATGGGGTCCTGCCTTAACCATGGGGTCCTGCCTTAACCATGGGTCCTGCCTTAACTATGGGTCCTGCCTTAACCATGTGTCCTGCCTTAACTATGGGTCCTGCCTTAACCATGGGTCCTGCTTAACCATGGGTCCTACCTTAACCATAGGTCCTGCCATAACCATGGGTCTTACCTTAACCATAGGTCCTGCCTTAACCATGGGCCCTGCCTAGCCCATGGGTCTTACCTTAACCATGGGTCCTGCCTTAACCATGGGTCTTATCTTAACCATGGGTCCTGCCTTAACCATGGGATATGCCTTAACCATGGGTCCTGCCTTACTCATGGGTCTTAACTTAACCATTGGTCCTGCATTAACAATGGGTCCTGCCTTAACTATGGGTCCTGCCTTAACCACGGGTCCTGCCTTAACCATGGGTCCTGCCTTAACCATGGGTCCTGCCTTAACCATGGGTCCTGCCTTAACTATGGGTCCTGCCTTAACCATGTGTCCTGCCTTAACTATGGGTCCTGCCTTAACCATGGGTCCTGCCTTAACCATGGGTCCTACCTTAACCATGGGTCCTGCCATAACCATGGGTCTTACCTTAACCATAGGTCCTGCCTTAACCATGGGCCCTGCCTAACCCATGGGTCTTACCTTAACCATGGGTCCTGCCTTAACCATGGGTCTTATCTTAACCATGGGTCCTGCCTTAACCATGGGATATGCCTTAACCATGGGTCCTGCCTTACTCATGGGTCTTAACTTAACCATTGGTCCTGCCTTAACCATGGGTCCTGCATTAACAATGGGTCCTGCCTTAACTATGGGTCCTACCTTAACTATGGGTCCTGCCTTAACCACGGGTCCTGCCTTAACCATGGGTCCTGCCTTAACCATGGTATATGCCTTAACCATGGGTCCTGCCTTACTCATGGATCTTAACTTTACCATGGGTCCTGCCTTAACCATGGGTCCTGCATTAACAATGGAGTCCTGCATTAACAATGGAGTCCTGCCTTAACCATGGGTCCTGCATTAACAATGGGTCCTTCCTTAACTATGGGTCCTACCTTAACTATGGGTCCTGCCTTAACCACGGGTCCTGCCTTAACCATGGGTCCTGCCTTAACCATGGTATATGCCTTAACCATGGGTCCTGCCTTACTCATGGATCTTAACTTAACCATGGGTCCTGCCTTAACCATGGGTCCTGCATTAACAATGGAGTCCTGCATTAACAATGGAGTCCTGCCTTAACCATGGGTCCTGCATTAACAATGGGTCCTGCCTTAACCATGGGTCCTGCCATAACCATGGGTCTTACCTTAACCATGGGACGTGCCTTAACCATGGGTCTTACCTTAACCATGGGTCCTGCCTTAATCATGGGTCCTGCCATAACCATGGGTCCTGCCTTAACCATGGGTCCTGCCTTAACCATGGGTCCTGCCTTAACTATGGGTCCTGCCTTAACCATGTGTCCTGCCTTAACTATGGGTCCTGCCTTAACCATGGGTCCTGCCTTAACCATGGGTCCTACCTTAACCATGGGTCCTGCCATAACCATGGGTCTTACCTTAACCATAGGTCCTGCCTTAACCATGGGCCCTGCCTAACCCATGGGTCTTACCTTAACCATGGGTCCTGCCTTAACCATGGGTCTTATCTTAACCATGGGTCCTGCCTTAACCATGGGATATGCCTTAACCATGGGTCCTGCCTTACTCATGGGTCTTAACTTAACCATTGGTCCTGCCTTAACCATGGGTCCTGCATTAACAATGGGTCCTGCCTTAACTATGGGTCCTCCCTTAACCATGGGTCCAGCATTAACCATGGGTCCTACCTTAACCACGGGTCCTGCCTTAACCATGGGTCCTGCCTTAACCATGGTATATGCCTTAACCATGGGTCCTGCCTTACTCATGGATCTTAACTTAACCATGGGTCCTGCCTTAACCATGGGTCCTGCATTAACCATGGGTCCTGCCTTAACCATGGGTCCTGCCATAACCATGGGTCCTGCCTTAACCATGGGTCCTGCCTTAACCATGGGTCCTGCCTTAACCATGGGTCCTGCCTTACTCATGGATCTTAACTTAACCATGGGTCCTGCCTTACTCATGGATCTTAACTTAACCATGGGTCCTGCCTTAACCATGGGTCCTGCATTAACCATGGGTGTTACCTTAACCATGGGTCCTGCCTTAACTATGGGTCCTGCCTTAACCACGGGTCCTCCCTTAACCATGGGTCCTGCCTTAACCGTGGGTCGTGCATTAACCATGGGCCCTGCATTAACAATGGGTCCTCCGTTAACCATGGGTCCAGCATTAACAATGGTTCCTGCCTTAACTATGGGTCCCGCCTGCCTTAACCATGGGTCCTGCCTCAACTTTGGGTCCTCCCTTAACCATGGGTCCTGCATTAACAATGGGTCCTCCCTTAACTATGGGTTCTGCCTGCCTTAACCATGGGTCCAGCCTTAACAATAGGTCCTGCCTTAACAATGGGTCCTGCCTTAACTATGGGTCCTGCCTTAACCACGGGTCCTTCCTTAACCATGGGTCCTGCCTTAACCATGGGATATGCCTTAACCATGGGTCCTGCCTTACTCATGGATCTTAACTTAACTATGGGTCCTGCCTTAACTATGGGTCCTGACTTAACTATGGGTCCTGCCTTAACCACGGGTCCTCCCTTAACCATGGGTCCTGCCTTAACCGTGGGTCCTGCATTAACCATGGGTCCTGCCTTAACCATGGGTCCTGCCATAACCATGGGTCCTGCCTTAACCATGGGTCCTACCTTAACCATGGGTCCTGCCATAACCATAGGTCTTACCTTAACCATAGGTCCTGCCTTAACCATGGGCCCTGCCTAACCCATGGGTCTTACCTTAACCATGGGTCCTGCCTTAACCATGGGTCTTATCTTAACCATTGGTCCTGCCTTAACCATGGGATATGCCTTAACCATGGGTCCTGCCTTACTCATGGGTCTTAACTTAACCATTGGTCCTGCCTTAACCATGGGTCCTGCATTAACAATGGGTCCTGCCTTAACTATGGGTCCTGCCTTAACTATGGGTCCTGCCTTAACTATGGGTCCTGCCTTAACCACGGGTCCTCCCTTAACCATGGGTCCTGCCTTAACCGTGGGTCGTGCATTAACCATGGGCCCTGCCTCAACTTTGGGTCCTCCCTTAACCATGGGGCCTGCATTAACAATGGGTCCTCCCTTAACTATGGGTCCTGCCTGCCTTAACCATGGGTCCTGCCTTAACAATAGGTCCTGCCTTAACTATGGGTCCTGCCTTAACTATGGGTCCTGCCATAACCATGGGTCTTACCTTAACCATGGGACGTGCTTTAACCATGGGTCTTACCTTAACCATGGGTCCTGCCTTAACCATGGGTCCTGCCTTAACCATGGGTCCTGCCTTAACTATGGGTCCTGCCTTAACCATGTGTCCTGCCTTAACTATGGGTCCTGCCTTAACCATGGGTCCTGCCTTAACCATGGGTCCTACCTTAACCATGGGTCCTGCCATAACCATGGGTCTTACCTTAACCATAGGTCCTGCCTTAACCATGGGCCCTGCCTAGCCCATGGGTCTTACCTTAACCATGGGTCCTGCCTTAACCATGGGTCTTATCTTAACTATGGGTCCTGCCTTAACCATGTGTCCTGCCTTAACTATGGGTCCTGCCTTAACCATGGGTCCTGCCTTAACCATGGGTCCTACCTTAACCATGGGTCCTGCCATAACCATGGGTCTTACCTTAACCATAGGTCCTGCCTTAACCATGGGCCCTGCCTAACCCATGGGTCTTACCTTAACCATGGGTCCTGCCTTAACCATGGGTCTTATCTTAACCATGGGTCCTGCCTTAACCATGGGATATGCCTTAACCATGGGTCCTGCCTTACTCATGGGTCTTAACTTAACCATTGGTCCTGCCTTAACCATGGGTCCTGCATTAACAATGGGTCCTCCCTTAACCATGGGTCCTGCCTTAACCGTGGGTCGTGCATTAACCATGGGCCCTGCATTAACAATGGGTCCTCCGTTAACCATGGGTCCAGCATTAACAATGGTTCCTGCCTTAAGTATGGGTCCCGCCTGCCTTAACCATGGGTCCTGCCTCAACTTTGGGTCCTCCCTTAACCATGGGTCCTGCATTAACAATGGGTCCTCCCTTAACTATGGGTTCTGCCTGCCTTAACCATGGGTCCAGCCTTAACAATAGGTCCTGCCTTAACTATGGGTCCTGCCTTAACTATGGGTCCTGCCTTAACCACGGGTCCTTCCTTAACCATGGGTCCTGCCTTAACCATGGGATATGCCTTAACCATGGGTCCTGCCTTACTCATGGATCTTAACTTAACTATGGGTCCTGCCTTCACTATGGGTCCTGACTTAACTATGGGTCCTGCCTTAACCACGGGTCCTCCCTTAACCATGGGTCCTGCCTTAACCGTGGGTCCTGCATTAACCATGGGTCCTGCCTTAACCATGGGTCCTGCCATAACCATGGGTCCTGCCTTAACCATGGGTCCTACCTTAACCATGGGTCCTGCCATAACCATAGGTCTTACCTTAACCATAGGTCCTGCCTTAACCATGGGCCCTGCCTAACCCATGGGTCTTACCTTAACCATGGGTCCTGCCTTAACCATGGGTCTTATCTTAACCATTGGTCCTGCCTTAACCATGGGATATGCCTTAGCCATGGGTCCTGCCTTACTCATGGGTCTTAACTTAACCATTGGTCCTGCCTTAACCATGGGTCCTGCATTAACAATGGGTCCTGCCTTAACTATGGGTCCTGCCTTAACTATGGGTCCTGCCTTAACTATGGGTCCTGCCTTACCACGGGTCCTCCCTTAACCATGGGTCCTGCCTTAACCGTGGGTCGTGCATTAACCATGGGCCCTGCCTCAACTTTGGGTCCTCCCTTAACCATGGGGCCTGCATTAACAATTGGTCCTCCCTTAACTATGGGTCCTGCCTGCCTTAACCATGGGTCCTGCCTTAACAATAGGTCCTGCCTTAACTATGGGTCCTGCCTTAACTATGGGTCCTGCCATAACCATGGGTCTTACCTTAACCATGGGACGTGCTTTAACCATGGGTCTTACCTTAACCATGGGTCCTGCCTTAACCATGGGTCCTGCCATAACCATGGGTCCTGCCTTAACCATGGGTCCTGCCTTAACCATGGGTCCTGCCTTAACTATGGGTCCTGCCTTAACCATGTGTCCTGCCTTTACTATGGGTCCTGCCTTAACCATGGGTCCTGCCTTAACCATGGGTCCTACCTTAACCATGGGTCCTGCCATAACCATGGGTCTTACCTTAACCATAGGTCCTGCCTTAACCATGGGCCCTGCCTAGCCCATGGGTCTTACCTTAACCATGGGTCCTGCCTTAACCATGGGTCTTATCTTAACTATGGGTCCTGCCTTAACCATGTGTCCTGCCTTAACTATGGGTCCTGCCTTAACCATGGGTCCTGCCTTAACCATGGGTCCTACCTTATCCATGGGTCCTGCCATAACCATGGGTCTTACCTTAACCATAGGTCCTGCCTTAACCATGGGCCCTGCCTAACCCATGTGTCTTACCTTAACCATGGGTCCTGCCTTAACCATGGGTCTTATCTTAACCATGGGTCCTGCCTTAACCATGGGATATGCCTTAACCATGGGTCCTGCCTTACTCATGGGTCTTAACTTAACCATTGGTCCTGCCTTAACCATGGGTCCTGCATTAACAATGGGTCCTGCCTTAACTATGGGTCCTCCCTTAACCATGGGTCCAGCATTAACAATGGTTCCTGCCTTAACTATGGGTCCCGCCTGCCTTAACCATGGGTCCTGCCTCAACTTTGGGTCCTCCCTTAACCAAGGGTCCTGCATTAACCATGGGCCCTGCCTCAACTTTGGGTCCTCCCTTAACCATGGGTCCTGCATTAACAATGGGTCCTCCCTTAACTATGGGTCCTGCCTGCCTTAACCATGGGTCCTGCCTTAACAATAGGTCCTGCCTTAACTATGGGTCCTGCCTTAACTATGGGTCCTGCCATAACCATGGGTCTTACCTTAACCATGGGACGTGCCTTAACCATGGGTCTTACCTTAACCATGGGACGTGCCTTAACCATGGGTCTTACCTTAACCATGGGTCCTGCCTTAACCATGGGTCCTGCCATAACCATGGGTCCTGCCTTAACCATGGGTCCTGCCTTAACCATGGGTCCTGCCTTAACCATGGGTCCTGCCTTACTCATGGATCTTAACTTAACCATGGGTCCTGCCTTACTCATAGATCTTAACTTAACCATGGGTCCTGCCTTAACCATGGGTCCTGCATTAACCATGGGTGTTACCTTAACCATGGGTCCTGCCTTAACTATGGGTCCTGCCTTAACTATGGGTCCTGCCTTAACCACGGGTCCTCCCTTAACCATGGGTCCTGCCTTAACCGTGGGTCGTGCATTAACCATGGGCCCTGCCTCAACTTTGGGTCCTCCCTTAACCATGGGTCCTGCATTAACAATGGGTCCTCCCTTAACTATGGGTCCTGCCTACCTTAACCATGGGTCCTGCCTTAACAATAGGTCCTGCCTTAGCTATGGGTCCTGCCTTAACTATGGGTCCTGCCATAACCATGGGTCTTACCTTAACCATGGGACGTGCCTTAACCATGGGTCTTACCTTAACCATGGGACGTGCCTTAACCATGGGTCTTACCTTAACCATGGGTCCTGCCTTAACCATGGGTCCTGCCATAACCATGGGTCCTGCCTTAACCATGGGTCCTGCCTTAACCATGGGTCCTGCCTTAACCATGGGTCCTGCCTTACTCATGGATCTTAACTTAACCATGGGTCCTGCCTTAACCATGGGTCCTGCATTAACCATGGGTGTTACCTTAACCATGGGTCCTGCCTTAACTATGGGTCCTGCCTTAACCACGGGTCCTCCCTTAACCATGGGTCCTGCCTTAACCGTGGGTCCTGCATTAACCATGGGTCCTGCCTTAACCATGGGTCCTGCCATAACCATGGGTCCTGCCTTAACCATGGGTCCTACCTTAACCATGGGTCCTGCCATAACCATGGGTCTTACCTTAACCATAGGTCCTGCCTTAACAATGGGCCCTGCCTAACCCATGGGTCTTACCTTAACCATGGGTCCTGCCTTAACCATGGGACGTGCCTTAACCATGGGCCCTGCCTAGCCCATGGGTCTTACCTTAACCATGGGTCCTGCCTTAACCATGGGTCTTATCTTAACTATGGGTCCTGCCTTAACCATGTGTCCTGCCTTAACTATGGGTCCTGCCTTAACCATGGGTCCTGCCTTAACCATGGGTCCTACCTTA
Organism: Pristionchus mayeri; assembly: GCA_036245805.1. Classification (NCBI taxonomy): domain Eukaryota; kingdom Metazoa; phylum Nematoda; class Chromadorea; order Rhabditida; family Neodiplogasteridae; genus Pristionchus; species Pristionchus mayeri. Next base: position 226,329 of record BTRK01000004.1, on the reverse strand, counting down.
ACCATGGGTCCTGCCATAACCATGGGTCTTACCTTAACCATAGGTCCTGCCTTAACCATGGGCTCTGCCTAACCCATGGGTCTTACCTTAACCATGGGTCCTGCCTTAACCATGGGTCTTATCTTAACCATGGGTCCTGCCTTAACCATGGGATATGCCTTAACCATGGGTCCTGCCTTACTCATGGGTCTTAACTTAACCATTGGTCCTGCCTTAACCATGGGTCCTGCATTAACAATGGGTCCTCCCTTAACCATGGGTCCTGCCTTAACCGTGGGTCGTGCATTAACCATGGGCCCTGCATTAACAATGGGTCCTCCGTTAACCATGGGTCCAGCATTAACAATGGTTCCTGCCTTAACTATGGGTCCCGCCTGCCTTAACCATGGGTCCTGCCTCAACTTTGGGTCCTCCCTTAACCATGGGTCCTGCATTAACAATGGGTCCTCCCTTAACTATGGGTTCTGCCTGCCTTAACCATGGGTCCAGCCTTAACAATAGGTCCTGCATTAACCATGGGTCCTGCCTTAACCATGGGTCCTGCCATAACCATGGGTCCTGCCTTAACCATGGGTCCTACCTTAACCATGGGTCCTGCCATAACCATGGGTCTTACCTTAACCATAGGTCCTGCCTTAACAATGGGCCCTGCATAACCCATGGGTCTTACCTTAACCATGGGTCCTGCCTTAACCATGGGACGTGCCTTAACCATGGGTCCTGCCTTACTCATGGGTCTTAACCTTAACCATGGGTCCTGCCATAACCATGGGTCTTACCTTAACCATAGGTCCTGCCTTAACCATGGGCCCTGCCTAACCCATGGGTCTTACCTTAACCATGGGTCCTGCCTTAACCATGGGATATGCCTTAACCATGGGTCCTGCCTTACTCATGGGTCTTAACTTAACCATTGGTCCTGCCTTAACCATGGGTCCTGCATTAACAATGGGTCCTGCCTTAACTATGGGTCTTGCCTTAACTATGGGTCCTGCCTTAACTATGGGTCCTGCCTTAACTATGGGTCCTGCCTTAACCACGGGTCCTCCCTTAACCATGGGTCCTGCCTTAACCATGGGTCCTGCCATAACCATGGGTCCTGCCTTAACCATGGGTCCTACCTTAACCATGGGTCCTGCCATAACCATGGGTCTTACCTTAACCATAGGTCCTGCCTTAACAATGGGCCCTGCATAACCCATGGGTCTTACCTTAACCATGGGTCCTGCCTTAACCATGGGACGTGCCTTAACCATGGGTCCTGCCTTACTCATGGGTCTTAACCTTAACCATGGGTCCTGCCATAACCATGGGTCTTACCTTAACCATAGGTCCTGCCTTAACCATGGGCCCTGCCTAACCCATGGGTCTTACCTTAACCATGGGTCCTGCCTTAACCATGGGATATGCCTTAACCATGGGTCCTGCCTTACTCATGGGTCTTAACTTAACCATTGGTCCTGCCTTAACCATGGGTCCTGCATTAACAATGGGTCCTGCCTTAACTATGGGTCTTGCCTTAACTATGGGTCCTGCCTTAACTATGGGTCCTGCCTTAACTATGGGTCCTGCCTTAACCACGGGTCCTCCCTTAACCATGGGTCCTGCCTTAACCGTGGGTCGTGCATTAACCATGGGCCCTGCCTCAACTTTGGGTCCTCCCTTAACCATGGGGCCTGCATTAACAATGGGTCCTCCCTTAACTATGGGTCCTGCCTGCCTTAACCATGGGTCCTGCCTTAACAATAGGTCCTGCCTTAACTATGGGTCCTGCCTTAACTATGGGTCCTGCCATAACCATGGGTCTTACCTTAACCATGGGACGTGCCTTAACCATGGGTCTTACCTTAACCATGGGTCCTGCCTTAACCATGGGTCCTGCCATAACCATGGGTCCTGCCTTAACCATGGGTCCTGCCTTAACCATGGGTCCTGCCTTAACTATGGGTCCTGCCTTAACCATGTGTCCTGCCTTAACTATGGGTCCTGCCTTAACCATGGGTCCTGCCTTAACCATGGGTCCTACCTTAACCATAGGTCCTGCCATAACCATGGGTCTTACCTTAACCATAGGTCCTGCCTTAACCATGGGCCCTGCCTAGCCCATGGGTCTTACCTTAACCATGGGTCCTGCCTTAACCATCGGTCTTATCTTAACCATGGGTCCTGCCTTAACCATGGGATATGCCTTAACCATGGGTCCTGCCTTACTCATGGGTCTTAACTTAACCATTGGTCCTGCATTAACAATGGGTCCTGCCTTAACTATGGGTCCTACCTTAACTATGGGTCCTGCCTTAACCACGGGTCCTGCCTTAACCATGGGTCCTGCCTTAACCATGGTATATGCCTTAACCATGGGTCCTGCCTTACTCATGGATCTTAACTTTACCATGGGTCCTGCCTTAACCATGGGTCCTGCATTAACAATGGAGTCCTGCATTAACAATGGAGTCCTGCCTTAACCATGGGTCCTGCATTAACAATGGGTCCTTCCTTAACTATGGGTCCTACCTTAACTATGGGTCCTGCCTTAACCACGGGTCCTGCCTTAACCATGGGTCCTGCCTTAACCATGGTATATGCCTTAACCATGGGTCCTGCCTTACTCATGGATCTTAACTTAACCATGGGTCCTGCCTTAACCATGGGTCCTGCATTAACAATGGAGTCCTGCATTAACAATGGAGTCCTGCCTTAACCATGGGTCCTGCATTAACAATGGGTCCTGCCTTAACCATGGGTCCTGCCATAACCATGGGTCTTACCTTAACCATGGGACGTGCCTTAACCATGGGTCTTACCTTAACCATGGGTCCTGCCTTAATCATGGGTCCTGCCATAACCATGGGTCCTGCCTTAACCATGGGTCCTGCCTTAACCATGGGTCCTGCCTTAACTATGGGTCCTGCCTTAACCATGTGTCCTGCCTTAACTATGGGTCCTGCCTTAACCATGGGTCCTGCCTTAACCATGGGTCCTACCTTAACCATGGGTCCTGCCATAACCATGGGTCTTACCTTAACCATAGGTCCTGCCTTAACCATGGGCCCTGCCTAACCCATGGGTCTTACCTTAACCATGGGTCCTGCCTTAACCATGGGTCTTATCTTAACCATGGGTCCTGCCTTAACCATGGGATATGCCTTAACCATGGGTCCTGCCTTACTCATGGGTCTTAACTTAACCATTGGTCCTGCCTTAACGATGGGTCCTGCATTAACAATGGGTCCTGCCTTAACTATGGGTCCTCCCTTAACCATGGGTCCAGCATTAACCATGGGTCCTACCTTAACCACGGGTCCTGCCTTAACCATGGGTCCTGCCTTAACCATGGTATATGCCTTAACCATGGGTCCTGCCTTACTCATGGATCTTAACTTAACCATGGGTCCTGCCTTAACCATGGGTCCTGCATTAACCATGGGTCCTGCCTTAACCATGGGTCCTGCCATAACCATGGGTCCTGCCTTAACCATGGGTCCTGCCTTAACCATGGGTCCTGCCTTAACCATGGGTCCTGCCTTACTCATGGATCTTAACTTAACCATGGGTCCTGCCTTACTCATGGATCTTAACTTAACCATGGGTCCTGCCTTAACCATGGGTCCTGCATTAACCAAGGGTGTTACCTTAACCATGGGTCCTGCCTTAACTATGGGTCCTGCCTTAACCACGGGTCCTCCCTTAACCATGGGTCCTGCCTTAACCGTGGGTCGTGCATTAACCATGGGCCCTGCATTAACAATGGGTCCTCCGTTAACCATGGGTCCAGCATTAACAATGGTTCCTGCCTTAACTATGGGTCCCGCCTGCCTTAACCATGGGTCCTGCCTCAACTTTGGGTCCTCCCTTAACCATGGGTCCTGCATTAACAATGGGTCCTCCCTTAACTATGGGTTCTGCCTGCCTTAACCATGGGTCCAGCCTTAACAATAGGTCCTGCCTTAACTATGGGTCCTGCCTTAACTATGGGTCCTGCCTTAACCACGGGTCCTTCCTTAACCATGGGTCCTGCCTTAACCATGGGATATGCCTTAACCATGGGTCCTGCCTTACTCATGGATCTTAACTTAACTATGGGTCCTGCCTTAACTATGGGTCCTGACTTAACTATGGGTCCTGCCTTAACCACGGGTCCTCCCTTAACCATGGGTCCTGCCTTAACCGTGGGTCCTGCATTAACCATGGGTCCTGCCTTAACCATGGGTCCTGCCATAACCATGGGTCCTGCCTTAACCATGGGTCCTACCTTAACCATGGGTCCTGCCATAACCATAGGTCTTACCTTAACCATAGGTCCTGCCTTAACCATGGGCCCTGCCTAACCCATGGGTCTTACCTTAACCATGGGTCCTGCCTTAACCATGGGTCTTATCTTAACCATTGGTCCTGCCTTAACCATGGGATATGCCTTAGCCATGGGTCCTGCCTTACTCATGGGTCTTAACTTAACCATTGGTCCTGCCTTAACCATGGGTCCTGCATTAACAATGGGTCCTGCCTTAACTATGGGTCCTGCCTTAACTATGGGTCCTGCCTTAACTATGGGTCCTGCCTTAACCACGGGTCCTCCCTTAACCATGGGTCCTGCCTTAACCGTGGGTCGTGCATTAACCATGGGCCCTGCCTCAACTTTGGGTCCTCCCTTAACCATGGGGCCTGCATTAACAATGGGTCCTCCCTTAACTATGGGTCCTGCCTGCCTTAACCATGGGTCCTGCCTTAACAATAGGTCCTGCCTTAACTATGGGTCCTGCCTTAACTATGGGTCCTGCCATAACCATGGGTCTTACCTTAACCATGGGACGTGCTTTAACCATGGGTCTTACCTTAACCATGGGTCCTGCCTTAACCATGGGTCCTGCCATAACCATGGGTCCTGCCTTAACCATGGGTCCTGCCTTAACCATGGGTCCTGCCTTAACTATGGGTCCTGCCTTAACCATGTGTCCTGCCTTAACTATGGGTCCTGCCTTAGCCATGGGTCCTGCCTTAACCATGGGTCCTACCTTAACCATGGGTCCTGCCATAACCATGGGTCTTACCTTAACCATAGGTCCTGCCTTAACCATGGGCCCTGCCTAGCCCATGGGTCTTACCTTAACCATGGGTCCTGCCTTAACCATGGGTCTTATCTTAACTATGGGTCCTGCCTTAACCATGTGTCCTGCCTTAACTATGGGTCCTGCCTTAACCATGGGTCCTGCCTTAACCATGGGTCCTACCTTATCCATGGGTCCTGCCATAACCATGGGTCTTACCTTAACCATAGGTCCTGCCTTAACCATGGGCCCTGCCTAACCCATGTGTCTTACCTTAACCATGGGTCCTGCCTTAACCATGGGTCTTATCTTAACCATGGGTCCTGCCTTAACCATGGGATATGCCTTAACCATGGGTCCTGCCTTACTCATGGGTCTTAACTTAACCATTGGTCCTGCCTTAACCATGGGTCCTGCTTTAACAATGGGTCCTGCCTTAACTATGGGTCCTCCCTTAACCATGGGTCCAGCATTAACAATGGTTCCTGCCTTAACTATGGGTCCCGCCTGCCTTAACCATGGGTCCTGCCTCAACTTTGGGTCCTCCCTTAACCAAGGGTCCTGCATTAACCATGGGCCCTGCCTCAACTTTGGGTCCTCCCTTAACCATGGGTCCTGCATTAACAATGGGTCCTCCCTTAACTATGGGTCCTGCCTGCCTTAACCATGGGTCCTGCCTTAACAATAGGTCCTGCCTTAACTATGGGTCCTGCCTTAACTATGGGTCCTGCCATAACCATGGGTCTTACCTTAACCATGGGACGTGCCTTAACCATGGGTCTTACCTTAACCATGGGACGTGCCTTAACCATGGGTCTTACCTTAACCATGGGTCCTGCCTTAACCATGGGTCCTGCCATAACCATGGGTCCTGCCTTAACCATGGGTCCTGCCTTAACCATGGGTCCTGCCTTACTCATGGATCTTAACTTAACCATGGGTCCTGCCTTACTCATAGATCTTAACTTAACCATGGGTCCTGCCTTAACCATGGGTCCTGCATTAACCATGGGTGTTACCTTAACCATGGGTCCTGCCTTAACTATGGGTCCTGCCTTAACTATGGGTCCTGCCTTAACCACGGGTCCTCCCTTAACCATGGGTCCTGCCTTAACCGTGGGTCGTGCATTAACCATGGGCCCTGCCTCAACTTTGGGTCCTCCCTTAACCATGGGTCCTGCATTAACAATGGGTCCTCCCTTAACTATGGGTCCTGCCTGCCTTAACCATGGGTCCTGCCTTAACAATAGGTCCTGCCTTAACTATGGGTCCTGCCTTAACTATGGGTCCTGCCTTAACTATGGGTCCTGCCTTAACCACGGGTCCTCCCTTAACCATGGGTCCTGCCTTAACCGTGGGTCGTGCATTAACCATGGGCCCTGCCTCAACTTTGGGTCCTCCCTTAACCATGGGGCCTGCATTAACAATGGGTCCTCCCTTAACTATGGGTCCTGCCTGCCTTAACCATGGGTCCTGCCTTAACAATAGGTCCTGCCTTAACCATGGGTCTTACCTTAACCATGGGACGTGCCTTAACCATGGGTCTTACCTTAACCATGGGTCCTGCCTTAACCATGGGTCCTGCCATAACCATGGGTCCTGCCTTAACCATGGGTCCTGCCTTAACCATGGGTCCTGCCTTAACCATGGGTCCTGCCTTACTCATGGATCTTAACTTAACCATGGGTCCTGCCTTAACCATGGGTCCTGCATTAACCATGGGTGTTACCTTAACCATGGGTCCTGCCTTAACTATGGGTCCTGCCTTAACCACGGGTCCTCCCTTAACCATGGGTCCTGCCTTAACCGTGGGTCCTGCATTAACCATGGGTCCTGCCTTAACCATGGGTCCTGCCATAACCATGGGTCCTGCCTTAACCATGGGTCCTACCTTAACCATGGGTCCTGCCATAACCATGGGTCTTACCTTAACCATAGGTCCTGCCTTAACAATGGGCCCTGCCTAACCCATGGGTCTTACCTTAACCATGGGTCCTGCCTTAACCATGGGACGTGCCTTAACCATGGGTCCTGCCTTACTCATGGGTCTTAACCTTAACCATGGGTCCTGCCATAACCATGGGTCTTACCTTAACCATAGGTCCTGCCTTAACCATGGGCCCTGCCTAACCCATGGGTCTTACCTTAACCATGGGTCCTGCCTTAACCATGGGATATGCCTTAACCATGGGTCCTGCCTTACTCATGGGTCTTAACTTAACCATTGGTCCTGCCTTAACCATGGGTCCTGCATTAACAATGGGTCCTGCCTTAACCATGGGTCCTGCCTTAACCGTGGGTCGTGCATTAACCATGGGCCCTGCCTCAACTTTGGGTCCTCCCTTAACCATGGGGCCTGCATTAACAATGGGTCCTCCCTTAACTATGGGTCCTGCCTGCCTTAACCATGGGTCCTGCCTTAACAATAGGTCCTGCCTTAACTATGGGTCCTGCCTTAACTATGGGTCCTGCCATAACCATGGGTCTTACCTTAACCATGGGACGTGCCTTAACCATGGGTCTTACCTTAACCATGGGTCCTGCCTTAACCATGGGTCCTGCCATAACCATGGGTCCTGCCTTAACCATGGGTCCTGCCTTAACCATGGGTCCTGCCTTAACTATGGGTCCTGCCTTAACCATGTGTCCTGCCTTAACTATGGGTCCTGCCTTAACCATGGGTCCTGCCTTAACCATGGGTCTTATCTTAACTATGGGTCCTGCCTTAACCATGTGTCCTGCCTTAACTATGGGTCCTGCCTTAACCATGGGTCCTGCCTTAACCATGGGTCCTACCTTAACCATGGGTCCTGCCATAACCATGGGTCTTACCTTAACCATAGGTCCTGCCTTAACCATGGGCCCTGCCTAACCCATGGGTCTTACCTTAACCATGGGTCCTGCCTTAACCATGGGTCTTATCTTAACCATGGGTCCTGCCTTAACCATGGGATATGCCTTAACCATGGGTCCTGCCTTACTCATGGGTCTTAACTTAACCATTGGTCCTGCCTTAACCATGGGTCCTGCATTAACAATGGGTCCTGCCTTAACTATGGGTCCTCCCTTAACCATGGGTCCAGCATTAACAATGGTTCCTGCCTTAACTATGGGTCCCGCCTGCCTTAACCATGGGTCCTGCCTCAACTTTGGGTCCTCCCTTAACCAAGGGTCCTGCATTAACCATGGGCCCTGCCTCAACTTTGGGTCCTCCCTTAACCATGGGTCCTGCATTAACAATGGGTCCTCCCTTAACTATGGGTCCTGCCTGCCTTAACCATGGGTCCTGCCTTAACAATAGGTCCTGCCTTAACTATGGGTCCTGCCTTAACTATGGGTCCTGCCATAACCATGGGTCTTACCTTAACCATGGGACGTGCCTTAACCATGGGTCTTACCTTAACCATGGGTCCTGCCTTAACCATGGGTCCTGCCATAAACATGGGTCCTGCCTTAACCATGGGTCCTGCCTTAACCATGGGTCCTGCCTTAACTATGGGTCCTGCCTTAACCATGTGTCCTGCCTTAACTATGGGTCCTGCCTTAACCATGGGTCCTGCCTTAACCATGGGTCTTATCTTAACTATGGGTCCTGCCTTAACCATGTGTCCTGCCTTAACTATGGGTCCTGCCTTAACCATGGGTCCTGCCTTAACCATGGGTCCTACCTTAACCATGGGTCCTGCCATAACCATGGGTCTTACCTTAACCATAGGTCCTGCCTTAACCATGGGCCCTGCCTAACCCATGGGTCTTACCTTAACCATGGGTCCTGCCTTAACCATGGGTCTTATCTTAACCATGGGTCCTGCCTTAACCATGGGATATGCCTTAACCATGGGTCCTGCCTTACTCATGGGTCTTAACTTAACCATTGGTCCTGCCTTAACCATGGGTCCTGCATTAACAATGGGTCCTGCCTTAACTATGGGTCCTCCCTTAACCATGGGTCCAGCATTAACAATGGTTCCTGCCTTAACTATGGGTCCCGCCTGCCTTAACCATGGGTCCTGCCTCAACTTTGGGTCCTCCCTTAACCAAGGGTCCTGCATTAACCATGGGCCCTGCCTCTACTTTGGGTCCTCCCTTAACCATGGGTCCTGCATTAACAATGGGTCCTCCCTTAACTATGGGTCCTGCCTGCCTTAACCATGGGTCCTGCCTTAACAATAGGTCCTGCCTTAACTATGGGTCCTGCCTTAACTATGGGTCCTGCCATAACCATGGGTCTTACCTTAACCATGGGACGTGCCTTAACCATGGGTCTTACCTTAACCATGGGACGTGCCTTAACCATGGGTCTTACCTTAACCATGGGTCCTGCCTTAACCATGGGTCCTGCCATAACCATGGGTCCTGCCTTAACCATGGGTCCTGCCTTAACCATGGGTCCTGCCATAACCATGGGTCCTGCCTTAACCATGGGTCCTGCCTTAACCATGGGTCCTGCCTTAACTATGGGTCCTGCCTTAACCATGTGTCCTGCCTTAACTATGGGTCCTGCCTTAACCATGGGTCCTGCCTTAACCATGGGTCTTATCTTAACTATGGGTCCTGCCTTAACCATGTGTCCTGCCTTAACTATGGGTCCTGCCTTAACCATGGGTCCTGCCTTAACCATGGGTCCTACCTTAACCATGGGTCCTGCCATAACCATGGGTCTTACCTTAACCATAGGTCCTGCCTTAACCATGGGCCCTGCCTAACCCATGGGTCTTACCTTAACCATGGGTCCTGCCTTAACCATGGGTCTTATCTTAACCATGGGTCCTGCCTTAACCATGGGATATGCCTTAACCATGGGTCCTGCCTTACTCATGGGTCTTAACTTAACCATTGGTCCTGCCTTAACCATGGGTCCTGCATTAACAATGGGTCCTGCCTTAACTATGGGTCCTCCCTTAACCATGGGTCCAGCATTAACAATGGTTCCTGCCTTAACTATGGGTCCCGCCTGCCTTAACCATGGGTCCTGCCTCAACTTTGGGTCCTCCCTTAACCAAGGGTCCTGCATTAACCATGGGCCCTGCCTCAACTTTGGGTCCTCCCTTAACCATGGGTCCTGCATTAACAATGGGTCCTCCCTTAACTATGGGTCCTGCCTGCCTTAACCATGGGTCCTGCCTTAACAATAGGTCCTGCCTTAACTATGGGTCCTGCCTTAACTATGGGTCCTGCCATAACCATGGGTCTTACCTTAACCATGGGACGTGCCTTAACCATGGGTCTTACCTTAACCATGGGTCCTGCCTTAACCATGGGTCCTGCCATAACCATGGGTCCTGCCTTAACCATGGGTCCTGCCTTAACCATGGGTCCTGCCATAACCATGGGTCCTGCCTTAACCATGGGTCCTGCCTTAACCATGGGTCCTGCCTTAACTATGGGTCCTGCCTTAACCATGTGTCCTGCCTTAACTATGGGTCCTGCCTTAACCATGGGTCCTGCCTTAACCATGGGTCTTATCTTAACTATGGGTCCTGCCTTAACCATGTGTCCTGCCTTAACTATGGGTCCTGCCTTAACCATGGGTCCTGCCTTAACCATGGGTCCTACCTTAACCATGGGTCCTGCCATAACCATGGGTCTTACCTTAACCATAGGTCCTGCCTTAACTATGGGTCCTGCCTTAACTATGGGTCCTGCCATAACCATGGGTCTTACCTTAACCATGGGACGTGCCTTAACCATGGGTCTTACCTTAACCATGGGACGTGCCTTAACCATGGGTCTTACCTTAACCATGGGTCCTGCCTTAACCATGGGTCCTGCCATAACCATGGGTCCTGCCTTAACCATGGGTCCTGCCTTAACCATGGGTCCTGCCATAACCATGGGTCCTGCCTTAACCATGGGTCCTGCCTTAACCATGGGTCCTGCCTTAACTATGGGTCCTGCCTTAACCATGTGTCCTGCCTTAACTATGGGTCCTGCCTTAACCATGGGTCCTGCCTTAACCATGGGTCTTATCTTAACTATGGGTCCTGCCTTAACCATGTGTCCTGCCTTAACTATGGGTCCTGCCTTAACCATGGGTCCTGCCTTAACCATGGGTCCTACCTTAACCATGGGTCCTGCCATAACCATGGGTCTTACCTTAACCATAGGTCCTGCCTTAACCATGGGCCCTGCCTAACCCATGGGTCTTACCTTAACCATGGGTCCTGCCTTAACCATGGGTCTTATCTTAACCATGGGTCCTGCCTTAACCATGGGATATGCCTTAACCATGGGTCCTGCCTTACTCATGGGTCTTAACTTAACCATTGGTCCTGCCTTAACCATGGGTCCTGCATTAACAATGGGTCCTGCCTTAACTATGGGTCCTCCCTTAACCATGGGTCCAGCATTAACAATGGTTCCTGCCTTAACTATGGGTCCCGCCTGCCTTAACCATGGGTCCTGCCTCAACTTTGGGTCCTCCCTTAACCAAGGGTCCTGCATTAACCATGGGCCCTGCCTCAACTTTGGGTCCTCCCTTAACCATGGGTCCTGCATTAACAATGGGTCCTCCCTTAACTATGGGTCCTGCCTGCCTTAACCATGGGTCCTGCCTTAACAATAGGTCCTGCCTTAACTATGGGTCCTGCCTTAACTATGGGTCCTGCCATAACCATGGGTCTTACCTTAACCATGGGACGTGCCTTAACCATGGGTCTTACCTTAACCATGGGTCCTGCCTTAACCATGGGTCCTGCCATAAACATGGGTCCTGCCTTAACCATGGGTCCTGCCTTAACCATGGGTCCTGCCTTAACTATGGGTCCTGCCTTAACCATGTGTCCTGCCTTAACTATGGGTCCTGCCTTAACCATGGGTCCTGCCTTAACCATGGGTCCTACCTTAACCATGGGTCCTGCCATAACCATGGGTCTTACCTTAACCATAGGTCCTGCCTTAACCATGGGCCCTGCCTAACCCATGGGTCTTACCTTAACCATGGGTCCTGCCTTAACCATGGGTCTTATCTTAACCATGGGTCCTGCCTTAACCATGGGATATGCCTTAACCATGGGTCCTGCCTTACTCATGGGTCTTAACTTAACCATTGGTCCTGCCTTAACCATGGGTCCTGCATTAACAATGGGTCCTGCCTTAACTATGGGTCCTCCCTTAACCATGGGTCCAGCATTAACAATGGTTCCTGCCTTAACTATGGGTCCCGCCTGCCTTAACCATGGGTCCTGCCTCAACTTTGGGTCCTCCCTTAACCAAGGGTCCTGCATTAACCATGGGCCCTGCCTCTACTTTGGGTCCTCCCTTAACCATGGGTCCTGCATTAACAATGGGTCCTCCCTTAACTATGGGTCCTGCCTGCCTTAACCATGGGTCCTGCCTCAACTTTGGGTCCTCCCTTAACCAAGGGTCCTGCATTAACCATGGGCCCTGCCTCTACTTTGGGTCCTCCCTTAACCATGGGTCCTGCCTTAACAATAGGTCCTGCCTTAACTATGGGTCCTGCCTTAACTATGGGTCCTGCCATAACCATGGGTCTTACCTTAACCATGGGACGTGCCTTAACCATGGGTCTTACCTTAACCATGGGACGTGCCTTAACCATGGGTCTTACCTTAACCATGGGTCCTGCCTTAACCATGGGTCCTGCCATAACCATGGGTCCTGCCTTAACCATGGGTCCTGCCTTAACCATGGGTCCTGCCTTACTCATGGATCTTAACTTAACCATGGGTCCTGCCTTACTCATAGATCTTAACTTAACCATGGGTCCTGCCTTAACCATGGGTCCTGCATTAACCATGGGTGTTACCTTAACCATGGGTCCTGCCTTAACTATGGGTCCTGCCTTAACTATGGGTCCTGCCTTAACCACGGGTCCTCCCTTAACCATGGGTCCTGCCTTAACCGTGGGTCGTGCATTAACCATGGGCCCTGCCTCAACTTTGGGTCCTCCCTTAACCATGGGTCCTGCATTAACAATGGGTCCTCCCTTAACTATGGGTCCTGCCTACCTTAACCATGGGTCCTGCCTTAACAATAGGTCCTGCCTTAGCTATGGGTCCTGCCTTAACTATGGGTCCTGCCATAACCATGGGTCTTACCTTAACCATGGGACGTGCCTTAACCATGGGTCTTACCTTAACCATGGGACGTGCCTTAACCATGGGTCTTACCTTAACCATGGGTCCTGCCTTAACCATGGGTCCTGCCATAACCATGGGTCCTGCCTTAACCATGGGTCCTGCCTTAACCATGGGTCCTGCCTTAACCATGGGTCCTGCCTTACTCATGGATCTTAACTTAACCATGGGTCCTGCATTAACCATGGGTGTTACCTTAACCATGGGTCCTGCCTTAACTATGGGTCCTGCCTTAACCACGGGTCCTCCCTTAACCATGGGTCCTGCCTTAACCGTGGGTCCTGCATTAACCATGGGTCCTGCCTTAACCATGGGTCCTGCCATAACCATGGGTCCTGCCTTAACCATGGGTCCTACCTTAACCATGGGTCCTGCCATAACCATGGGTCTTACCTTAACCATAGGTCCTGCCTTAACAATGGGCCCTGCCTAACCCATGGGTCTTACCTTAACCATGGGTCCTGCCTTAACCATGGGACGTGCCTTAACCATGGGTCCTGCCTTACTCATGGGTCTTAACCTTAACCATGGGTCCTGCCATAACCATGGGTCTTACCTTAACCATAGGTCCTGCCTTAACCATGGGCCCTGCCTAACCCATGGGTCTTACCTTAACCATGGGTCCTGCCTTAACCATGGGATATGCCTTAACCATGGGTCCTGCCTTACTCATGGGTCTTAACTTAACCATTGGTCCTGCCTTAACCATGGGTCCTGCATTAACAATGGGTCCTGCCTTAACCATGGGTCCTGCCTTAACCGTGGGTCGTGCATTAACCATGGGCCCTGCCTCAACTTTGGGTCCTCCCTTAACCATGGGGCCTGCATTAACAATGGGTCCTCCCTTAACTATGGGTCCTGCCTGCCTTAACCATGGGTCCTGCCTTAACAATAGGTCCTGCCTTAACTATGGGTCCTGCCTTAACTATGGGTCCTGCCATAACCATGGGTCTTACCTTAACCATGGGACGTGCCTTAACCATGGGTCTTACCTTAACCATGGGTCCTGCCTTAACCATGGGTCCTGCCATAACCATGGGTCCTGCCTTAACCATGGGTCCTGCCTTAACCATGGGTCCTGCCTTAACTATGGGTCCTGTCTTAACCATGTGTCCTGCCTTAACTATGGGTCCTGCCTTAACCATGGGTCCTGCCTTAACCATGGGTCCTACCTTAACCATGGGTCCTGCCATAACCATGGGTCTTACCTTAACCATAGGTCCTGCCTTAACCATGGGCCCTGCCTAGCCCATGGGTCTTACCTTAACCATGGGTCCTGCCTTAACCATGGGTCTTATCTTAACCATGGGTCCTGCCTTAACCATGGGATATGCCTTAACCATGGGTCCTGCCTTACTCATGGGTCTTAACTTAACCATTGGTCCTGCATTAACAATGGGTCCTGCCTTAACTACGGGTCCTACCTTAACTATGGGTCCTGCCTTAACCACGGGTCCTGCCTTAACCATGGGTCCTGCCTTAACCATGGTATATGCCTTAACCATGGGTCCTGCCTTACTCATGGATCTTAACTTAACCATGGGTCCTGCCTTAACCATGGGTCCTGCATTAACAATGGAGTCCTGCATTAACAATGGAGTCCTGCCTTAACCATGGGTCCTGCATTAACAATGGGTCCTGCCTTAACCATGGGTCCTGCCATAACCATGGGTCTTACCTTAACCATGGGACGTGCCTTAACCATGGGTCTTACCTTAACCATGGGTCCTGCCTTAATCATGGGTCCTGCCATAACCATGGGTCCTGCCTTAACCATGGGTCCTGCCTTAACCATGGGTCCTGCCTTAACTATGGGTCCTGCCTTAACCATGTGTCCTGCCTTAACTATGGGTCCTGCCTTAACCATGGGTCCTGCCTTAACCATGGGTCCTACCTTAACCATGGGTCCTGCCATAACCATGGGTCTTACCTTAACCATAGGTCCTGCCTTAACCATGGGCCCTGCCTAACCCATGGGTCTTACCTTAACCATGGGTCCTGCCTTAACCATGGGTCTTATCTTAACCATGGGTCCTGCCTTAACCATGGGATATGCCTTAACCATGGGTCCTGCCTTACTCATGGGTCTTAACTTAACCATTGGTCCTGCCTTAACCATGGGTCCTGCATTAACAATGGGTCCTGCCTTAACTATGGGTCCTCCCTTAACCATGGGTCCAGCATTAACAATGGTTCCTGCCTTAACTATGGGTCCCGCCTGCCTTAACCATGGGTCCTGCCTCAACTTTGGGTCCTCCCTTAACCAAGGGTCCTGCATTAACCATGGGCCCTGCCTCAACTTTGGGTCCTCCCTTAACCATGGGTCCTGCATTAACAATGGGTCCTCCCTTAACTATGGGTCCTGCCTGCCTTAACCATGGGTCCTGCCTTAACAATAGGTCCTGCCTAAACTATGGGTCCTGCCTTAACTATGGGTCCTGCCATAACCATGGGTCTTACCTTAACCATGGGACGTGCCTTAACCATGGGTCTTACCTTAACCATGGGACGTGCCTTAACCATGGGTCTTACCTTAACCATGGGTCCTGCCTTAACCATGGGTCCTGCCATAACCATGGGTCCTGCCTTAACCATGGGTCCTGCCTTAACCATGGGTCCTGCCTTAACCATGGGTCCTGCCTTACTCATGGATCTTAACTTAACCATGGGTCCTGCCTTACTCATGGATCTTAACTTAACCATGGGTCCTGCCTTAACCATGGGTCCTGCATTAACCATGGGTGTTACCTTAACCATGGGTCCTGCCTTAACTATGGGTCCTGCCTTAACCACGGGTCCTCCCTTAACCATGGGTCCTGCCTTAACCGTGGGTCGTGCATTAACCATGGGCCCTGCATTAACAATGGGTCCTCCCTTAACCATGGGTCCAGCATTAACAATGGTTCCTGCCTTAACTATGGGTCCCGCCTGCCTTAACCATGGGTCCTGCCTCAACTTTGGGTCCTCCCTTAACCATGGGTCCTGCATTAACAATGGGTCCTCCCTTAACTATGGGTTCTGCCTGCCTTAACCATGGGTCCAGCCTTAACAATAGGTCCTGCCTTAACTATGGGTCCTGCCTTAACTATGGGTCCTGCCTTAACCACGGGTCCTTCCTTAACCATGGGTCCTGCCTTAACCGTGGGATATGCCTTAACCATGGGTCCTGCCTTACTCATGGATCTTAACTTAACTATGGGTCCTGCCTTAACTATGGGTCCTGACTTAACTATGGGTCCTGCCTTAACCACGGGTCCTCCCTTAACCATGGGTCCTGCCTTAACCGTGGGTCCTGCATTAACCATGGGTCCTGCCTTAACCATGGGTCCTGCCATAACCATGGGTCCTGCCTTACCCATGGGTCCTACCTTAACCATGGGTCCTGCCATAACCATAGGTCTTACCTTACCCATAGGTCCTGCCTTAACCATGGGCCCTGCCTAACCCATGGGTCTTACCTTAACCATGGGTCCTGCCTTAACCATGGGTCTTATCTTAACCATTGGTCCTGCCTTAACCATGGGATATGCCTTAACCATGGGTCCTGCCTTACTCATGGGTCTTAACTTAACCATTGGTCCTGCCTTAACCATGGGTCCTGCATTAACAATGGGTCCTGCCTTAACTATGGGTCCTGCCTTAACTATGGGTCCTGCCTTAACTATGGGTCCTGCCTTAACCACGGGTCCTCCCTTAACCATGGGTCCTGCCTTAACCGTGGGTCGTGCATTAACCATGAGCCCTGCCTCAACTTTGGGTCCTCCCTTAACCATGGGGCCTGCATTAACAATGGGTCCTCCCTTAACTATGGGTCCTGCCTGCCTTAACAATGGGTCCTGCCTTAACAATAGGTCCTGCCTTAACTATGGGTCCTGCCTTAACTATGGGTCCTGCCATAACCATGGGTCTTACCTTAACCATGGGACGTGCTTTAACCATGGGTCTTACCTTAACCATGGGTCCTGCCTTAACCATGGGTCCTGCCATAACCATGGGTCCTGCCTTAACCATGGGTCCTGCCTTAACCATGGGTCCTGCCTTAACTATGGGTCCTGCCTTAACCATGTGTCCTGCCTTAACTATGGGTCCTGCCTTAACCATGGGTCCTGCCTTAACCATGGGTCCTACCTTAACCATGGGTCCTGCCATAACCATGGGTCTTACCTTAACCATAGGTCCTGCCTTAACCATGGGCCCTGCCTAGCCCATGGGTCTTACCTTAACCATGGGTCCTGCCTTAACCATGGGTCTTATCTTAACTATGGGTCCTGCCTTAACCATGTGTCCTGCCTTAACTATGGGTCCTGCCTTAACCATGGGTCCTGCCTTAACCATGGGTCCTACCTTAACCATGGGTCCTGCCATAACCATGGGTCTTACCTTAACCATAGGTCCTGCCTTAACCATGGGCCCTGCCTAACCCATGGGTCTTACCTTAACCATGGGTCCTGCCTTAACCATGGGTCTTATCTTAACCATGGGTCCTGCCTTAACCATGGGATATGCCTTAACCATGGGTCCTGCCTTACTCATGGGTCTTAACTTAACCATTGGTCCTGCCTTAACCATGGGTCCTGCATTAACAATGGGTCCTGCCTTAACTATGGGTCCTCCCTTAACCATGGGTCCAGCATTAACAATGGTTCCTGCCTTAACTATGGGTCCCGCCTGCCTTAACCATGGGTCCTGCCTCAACTTTGGGTCCTCCCTTAACCAAGGGTCCTGCATTAACCATGGGCCCTGCCTCAACTTTGGGTCCTCCCTTAACCATGGGTCCTGCATTAACAATGGGTCCTCCCTTAACTATGGGTCCTGCCTGCCTTAACCATGGGTCCTGCCTTAACAATAGGTCCTGCCTTAACTATGGGTCCTGCCTTAACTATGGGTCCTGCCATAACCATGGGTCTTACCTTAACCATGGGACGTGCCTTAACCATGGGTCTTACCTTAACCATGGGACGTGCCTTAACCATGGGTCTTACCTTAACCATGGGTCCTGCCTTAACCATGGGTCCTGCCATAACCATGGGTCCTGCCTTAACCATGGGTCCTGCCTTAACCATGGGTCCTGCCTTAACCATGGGTCCTGCCTTACTCATGGATCTTAACTTAACCATGGGTCCTGCCTTAACCATGGGTCCTGCATTAACCATGGGTGTTACCTTAACCATGGGTCCTGCCTTAACTATGGGTCCTGCCTTAACCACGGGTCCTCCCTTAACCATGGGTCCTGCCTTAACCGTGGGTCGTGCATTAACCATGGGCCCTGCATTAACAATGGGTCCTCCCTTAACCATGGGTCCAGCATTAACAATGGTTCCTGCCTTAACTATGGGTCCCGCCTGCCTTAACCATGGGTCCTGCCTCAACTTTGGGTCCTCCCTTAACCATGGGTCCTGCATTAACAATGGGTCCTCCCTTAACTATGGGTTCTGCCTGCCTTAACCATGGGTCCAGCCTTAACAATAGGTCCTGCCTTAACTATGGGTCCTGCCTTAACTATGGGTCCTGCCTTAACCACGGGTCCTTCCTTAACCATGGGTCCTGCCTTAACCATGGGATATGCCTTAACCATGGGTCCTGCCTTACTCATGGATCTTAACTTAACTATGGGTCCTGCCTTAACTATGGGTCCTGACTTAACTATGGGTCCTGCCTTAACCACGGGTCCTCCCTTAACCATGGGTCCTGCCTTAACCGTGGGTCCTGCATTAACCATGGGTCCTGCCTTAACCATGGGTCCTGCCATAACCATGGGTCCTGCCTTAACCATGGGTCCTACCTTAACCATGGGTCCTGCCATAACCATAGGTCTTACCTTAACCATAGGTCCTGCCTTAACCATGGGCCCTGCCTAACCCATGGGTCTTACCTTAACCATGGGTCCTGCCTTAACCATGGGTCTTATCTTAACCATTGGTCCTGCCTTAACCATGGGATATGCCTTAACCATGGGTCCTGCCTTACTCATGGGTCTTAACTTAACCATTGGTCCTGCCTTAACCATGGGTCCTGCATTAACAATGGGTCCTGCCTTAACTATGGGTCCTGCCTTAACTATGGGTTCTGCCTTAACTATGGGTCCTGCCTTAACCACGGGTCCTCCCTTAACCATGGGTCCTGCCTTAACCGTGGGTCGTGCATTAACCATGGGCCCTGCCTCAACTTTGGGTCCTCCCTTAACCATGGGGCCTGCATTAACAATGGGTCCTGCCTTAACTATGGGTCCTGCCTTAACTATGGGTCCTGCCTTAACTATGGGTCCTGCCTTAACCACGGGTCCTCCCTTAACCATGGGTCCTGCCTTAACCGTGGGTCGTGCATTAACCATGGGCCCTGCCTCAACTTTGGGTCCTCCCTTAACTATGGGTCCTGCCTGCCTTAACCATGGGTCCTGCCTTAACAATAGGTCCTGCCTTAACTATGGGTCCTGCCTTAACTATGGGTCCTGCCATAACCATGGGTCTTACCTTAACCATGGGACGTGCTTTAACCATGGGTCTTACCTTAACCATGGGTCCTGCCTTAACCATGGGTCCTGCCATAACCATGGGTCCTGCCTTAACCATGGGTCCTGCCTTAACCATGGGTCCTGCCATAACTATGGGTCCTGCCTTAACCATGTGTCCTGCCTTAACTATGGGTCCTGCCTTAACCATGGGTCCTGCCTTAACCATGGGTCCTACCTTAACCATGGGTCCTGCCATAACCATGGGTCTTACCTTAACCATAGGTCCTGCCTTAACCATGGGCCCTGCCTAGCCCATGGGTCTTACCTTAACCATGGGTCCTGCCTTAACCATGGGTCTTATCTTAACCATGGGTCCTGCCTTAACCATGGATCCTGCCTTACTCATGGATCTTAACTTAACCATGGGTCCTGCCTTAACCATGGGTCCTGCATTAACAATGGAGTCCTGCATTAACAATGGAGTCCTGCCTTAACAATAGGTCCTGCCTTAACTATGGGTCCTGCCTTAACTATGGGTCCTGCCATAACCATGGGTCTTACCTTAACCATGGGACGTGCCTTAACCATGGGTCTTACCTTAACCATGGGTCCTGCCTTAATCATGGGTCCTGCCATAACCATGGGTCCTGCCTTAACCATGTGTCCTGCCTTAACTATGGGTCCTGCCTTAACCATGGGTCCTGCCTTAACCATGGGTCCTACCTTAACCATGGGTCCTGCCATAACCATGGGTCTTACCTTAACCATAGGTCCTGCCTTAACCATGGGTGCTGCCTTAACCATGGGTCTTATCTTAACCATGGGTCCTGCCTTAACCATGGGATATGCCTTAACCATGGGTCCTGCCTTACTCATGGGTCTTAACTTAACCATTGGTCCTGCCTTAACCATGGGTCCTGCATTAACAATGGGTCCTGCATTAACTATGGGTCCTGCCTTAACTATGGGTCCTGCCTTAACTATGGGTCCTGCCTTAACCACGGGTCCTGCCTTAACCGTGGGTCGTGCATTAACCATGGGCCCTGCCTCAACTTTGGGTCCTCCCTTAACCATGGGTCCTGCATTAACAATGGGTCCTCCCTTAACTATGGGTCCTGCCTGCCTTAACCATGGGTCCTGCCTTAACAATAGGTCCTGCCTTAACTATGGGTCCTGCCTTAACTATGGGTCCTGCCATAACCATGGGTCTTACCTTAACCATGGGACGTGCCTTAACCATGGGTCTTACCTTAACCATGGGACGTGCCTTAACCATGGGTCTTACCTTAACCATGGGTCCTGCCTTAACCATGGGTCCTGCCATAACCATGGGTCCTGCCTTAACCATGGGTCCTGCCTTAACCATGGGTCCTGCCTTAACCATGGGTCCTGCCTTACTCATGGATCTTAACTTAACCGTGGGTCCTGCCTTACTCATGAATCTTAACTTAACCATGGGTCCTGCCTTAACCATGGGTCCTGCATTAACCATGGGTGTTACCTTAACCATGGGTCCTGCCTTAACTATGGGTCCTGCCTTAACCACGGGTCCTCCCTTAACCATGGGTCCTGCCTTAACCGTGGGTCGTGCATTAACCATGGGTCCTGCCTTAACCGTGGGTCGTGCATTAACCATGGGCCCTGCATTAACAATGGGTCCTGCCTTAACTATGGGTCCCGCCTGCCTTAACCATGGGTCCTGCCTCAACTTTGGGTCCTCCCTTAACCATGGGTCCTGCATTAACAATGGGTCCTCCCTTAACTATGGGTTCTGCCTGCCTTAACCATGGGTCCAGCCTTAACAATAGGTCCTGCCTTAACTATGGGTCCTGCCTTAACCACGGGTCTTACCTTAACCATGGGTCCTGCCTTAACCATGGGTCCTGCCATAACCATGGGTCCTGCCTTAACCATGGGTCCTGCCTTAACCATGGGTCCTGCCTTAACTATGGGTCCTGCCTTAACCATGTGTCCTGCCTTAACTATGGGTCCTGCCTTAACCATGGGTCCTGCCTTAACCATGGGTCCTACCTTAACCATGGGTCCTGCCATAACCATGGGTCTTACCTTAACCATAGGTCCTGCCTTAACCATGGGCCCTGCCTAGCCCATGGGTCTTACCTTAACCATGGGTCCTGCCTTAACCATGGGTCTTATCTTAACCATGGGTCCTGCCTTAACCATGGATCCTGCCTTACTCATGGATCTTAACTTAACCATGGGTCCTGCCTTAACCATGGGTCCTGCATTAACAATGGAGTCCTGCATTAACAATGGAGTCCTGCCTTAACAATAGGTCCTGCCTTAACTATGGGTCCTGCCTTAACTATGGGTCCTGCCATAACCATGGGTCTTACCTTAACCATGGGACGTGCCTTAACCATGGGTCTTACCTTAACCATGGGTCCTGCCTTAATCATGGGTCCTGCCATAACCATGGGTCCTGCCTTAACCATGTGTCCTGCCTTAACTATGGGTCCTGCCTTAACCATGGGTCCTGCCTTAACCATGGGTCCTACCTTAACCATGGGTCCTGCCATAACCATGGGTCTTACCTTAACCATAGGTCCTGCCTTAACCATGGGTGCTGCCTTAACCATGGGTCCTACCTTAACCATGGGTCCTGCCATAACCATGGGTCTTACCTTAACCATAGGTCCTGCCATAACCATGGGTCCTGCCTTAACCATGTGTCCTGCCTTAACTATGGGTCCTGCCTTAACCATGTGTCCTGCCTTAACTATGGGTCCTGCCTTAACCATGGGTCCTGCCTTAACCATGGGTCCTACCTTAACCATGGGTCCTGCCATAACCATGGGTCTTACCTTAACCATAGGTCCTGCCTTAACCATGGGTCCTGCCTTAACCATGGGATATGCCTTAACCATGGGTCCTGCCTTACTCATGGGTCTTAACTTAACCATTGGTCCTGCCTTAACCATGGGTCCTGCATTAACAATGGGTCCTGCATTAACTATGGGTCCTGCCTTAACTATGGGTCCTGCCTTAACTATGGGTCCTGCCTTAACCACGGGTCCTGCCTTAACCGTGGGTCGTGCATTAACCATGGGCCCTGCCTCAACTTTGGGTCCTCCCTTAACCATGGGTCCTGCATTAACAATGGGTCCTCCCTTAACTATGGGTCCTGCCTTAACTATGGGTCCTGCCATAACCATGGGTCTTACCTTAACCATGGGACGTGCCTTAACCATGGGTCTTACCTTAACCATGGGACGTGCCTTAACCATGGGTCTTACCTTAACCATGGGTCCTGCCTTAACCATGGGTCCTGCCATAACCATGGGTCCTGCCTTAACCATGGGTCCTGCCTTAACCATGGGTCCTGCCTTACTCATGGATCTTAACTTAACCGTGGGTCCTGCCTTACTCATGAATCTTAACTTAACCATGGGTCCTGCCTTAACCATGGGTCCTGCATTAACCATGGGTGTTACCTTAACCATGGGTCCTGCCTTAACTATGGGTCCTGCCTTAACCACGGGTCCTCCCTTAACCATGGGTCCTGCCTTAACCGTGGGTCGTGCATTAACCATGGGTCCTGCCTTAACCGTGGGTCGTGCATTAACCATGGGCCCTGCATTAACAATGGGTCCTGCCTTAACTATGGGTCCCGCCTGCCTTAACCATGGGTCCTGCCTCAACTTTGGGTCCTCCCTTAACCATGGGTCCTGCATTAACAATGGGTCCTCCCTTAACTATGGGTTCTGCCTGCCTTAACCATGGGTCCAGCCTTAACAATAGGTCCTGCCTTAACTATGGGTCCTGCCTTAACCACGGGTCTTACCTTAACCATGGGTCCTGCCTTAACCATGGGTCCTGCCATAACCATGGGTCCTGCCTTAACCATGGGTCCTGCCTTAACCATGGGTCCTGCCTTAACTATGGGTCCTGCCTTAACCATGTGTCCTGCCTTAACTATGGGTCCTGCCTTAACCATGGGTCCTGCCTTAACCATGGGTCCTACCTTAACCATGGGTCCTGCCAAAACCATGGGTCTTACCTTAACCATAGGTCCTGCCTTAACCATGGGCCCTGCCTAGCCCATGGGTCTTACCTTAACCATGGGTCCTGCCTTAACCATGGGTCTTATCTTAACCATGGGTCCTGCCTTAACCATGGATCCTGCCTTACTCATGGATCTTAACTTAACCATGGGTCCTGCCTTAACCATGGGTCCTGCATTAACAATGGAGTCCTGCATTAACAATGGAGTCCTGCCTTAACAATAGGTCCTGCCTTAACTATGGGTCCTGCCTTAACTATGGGTCCTGCCATAACCATGGGTCTTACCTTAACCATGGGACGTGCCTTAACCATGGGTCTTACCTTAACCATGGGTCCTGCCTTAATCATGGGTCCTGCCATAACCATGGGTCCTGCCTTAACCATGTGTCCTGCCTTAACTATGGGTCCTGCCTTAACCATGGGTCCTGCCTTAACCATGGGTCCTACCTTAACCATGGGTCCTGCCATAACCATGGGTCTTACCTTAACCATAGGTCCTGCCTTAACCATGGGTGCTGCCTTAACCATGGGTCTTATCTTAACCATGGGTCCTGCCTTAACCATGGGATATGCCTTAACCATGGGTCCTGCCTTACTCATGGGTCTTAACTTAACCATTGGTCCTGCCTTAACCATGGGTCCTGCATTAACAATGGGTCCTGCATTAACTATGGGTCCTGCCTTAACTATGGGTCCTGCCTTAACTATGGGTCCTGCCTTAACCACGGGTCCTGCCTTAACCGTGGGTCGTGCATTAACCATGGGCCCTGCCTCAACTTTGGGTCCTCCCTTAACCATGGGTCCTGCATTAACAATGGGTCCTCCCTTAACTATGGGTCCTGCCTGCCTTAACCATGGGTCCTGCCTTAACAATAGGTCCTGCCTTAACTATGGGTCCTGCCTTAACTATGGGTCCTGCCATAACCATGGGTCTTACCTTAACCATGGGACGTGCCTTAACCATGGGTCTTACCTTAACCATGGGACGTGCCTTAACCATGGGTCTTACCTTAACCATGGGTCCTGCCTTAACCATGGGTCCTGCCATAACCATGGGTCCTGCCTTAACCATGGGTCCTGCCTTAACCATGGGTCCTGCCTTAACCATGGGTCCTGCCTTACTCATGGATCTTAACTTAACCGTGGGTCCTGCCTTACTCATGAATCTTAACTTAACCATGGGTCCTGCCTTAACCATGGGTCCTGCATTAACCATGGGTGTTACCTTAACCATGGGTCCTGCCTTAACTATGGGTCCTGCCTTAACCACGGGTCCTCCCTTAACCATGGGTCCTGCCTTAACCGTGGGTCGTGCATTAACCATGGGTCCTGCCTTAACCGTGGGTCGTGCATTAACCATGGGCCCTGCATTAACAATGGGTCCTGCCTTAACTATGGGTCCCGCCTGCCTTAACCATGGGTCCTGCCTCAACTTTGGGTCCTCCCTTAACCATGGGTCCTGCATTAACAATGGGTCCTCCCTTAACTGTGGGTTCTGCCTGCCTTAACCATGGGTCCAGCCTTAACAATAGGTCCTGCCTTAACTATGGGTCCTGCCTTAACCACGGGTCCTTCCTTAACCATGGGTCCTGCCTTAACCATGGGATATGCCTTAACCATGGGTCCTGCCTTACTCATGGATCTTAACTTAACCATGGGATATGCCTTAACCATGGGTCCTACCTTAACCATGGGTCCTGCCATAACCATGGGTCTTACCTTAACCATGGGTCCTGCCTTAACCATGGGTCTTATCTTAACCATGGGTCCTGCCTTAACCATGGGATATGCCTTAACCATGGGTCCTGCCTTACTCATGGGTCTTAACTTAACCATTGGTCCTGCCTTAACCATGGGTCCTGCATTAACAATGGGTCCTGCCTTAACTATGGGTCCTGCCTTAACTATGGGTCCTGCCTTAACTATGGGTCCTGCCTTAACCACGGGTCCTCCCTTAACCATGTGTCCTGCCTTAACCGTGGGTCGTGCATTAACCATGGGCCCTGCCTCAACTTTGGGTCCTCCCTTAACCATGGGTCCTGCATTAACAATGGGTCCTCCCTTAACTATGGGTCCTGCCTACCTTAACCATGGGTCCTGCCTTAACCATGGATCCTGCCTTACTCATGGATCTTAACTTAACCATGGGTCCTGCCTTAACCATGGGTCCTGCATTAACAATGGAGTCCTGCATTAACAATGGAGTCCTGCCTTAACAATAGGTCCTGCCTTAACTATGGGTCCTGCCTTAACTATGGGTCCTGCCATAACCATGGGTCTTACCTTAACAATGGGACGTGCCTTAACCATGGGTCTTACCTTAACCATGGGTCCTGCCTTAATCATGGGTCCTGCCATAACCATGGGTCCTGCCTTAACCATGTGTCCTGCCTTAACTATGGGTCCTGCCTTAACCATGGGTCCTGCCTTAACCATGGGTCCTACCTTAACCATGGGTCCTACCTTAACCATGGGTCCTGCCATAACCATGGGTCTTACCTTAACCATAGGTCCTGCCTTAACCATGGGTGCTGCCTTAACCATGGGTCTTATCTTAACCATGGGTCCTGCCTTAACCATGGGATATGCCTTAACCATGGGTCCTGCCTTACTCATGGGTCTTAACTTAACCATTGGTCCTGCCTTAACCATGGGTCCTGCATTAACAATGGGTCCTGCATTAACTATGGGTCCTGCCTTAACTATGGGTCCTGCCTTAACTATGGGTCCTGCCTTAACCACGGGTCCTGCCTTAACCGTGGGTCGTGCATTAACCATGGGCCCTGCCTCAACTTTGGGTCCTCCCTTAACCATGGGTCCTGCATTAACAATGGGTCCTCCCTTAACTATGGGTCCTGCCTGCCTTAACCATGGGTCCTGCCTTAACAATAGGTCCTGCCTTAACTATGGGTCCTGCCTTAACTATGGGTCCTGCCATAACCATGGGTCTTACCTTAACCATGGGACGTGCCTTAACCATGGGTCTTACCTTAACCATGGGACGTGCCTTAACCATGGGTCTTACCTTAACCATGGGTCCTGCCTTAACCATGGGTCCTGCCATAACCATGGGTCCTGCCTTAACCATGGGTCCTGCCTTAACCATGGGTCCTGCCTTACTCATGGATCTTAACTTAACCGTGGGTCCTGCCTTACTCATGAATCTTAACTTAACCATGGGTCCTGCCTTAACCATGGGTCCTGCATTAACCATGGGTGTTACCTTAACCATGGGTCCTGCCTTAACTATGGGTCCTGCCTTAACCACGGGTCCTCCCTTAACCATGGGTCCTGCCTTAACCGTGGGTCGTGCATTAACCATGGGTCCTGCCTTAACCGTGGGTCGTGCATTAACCATGGGCCCTGCATTAACAATGGGTCCTGCCTTAACTATGGGTCCCGCCTGCCTTAACCATGGGTCCTGCCTCAACTTTGGGTCCTCCCTTAACCATGGGTCCTGCATTAACAATGGGTCCTCCCTTAACTATGGGTTCTGCCTGCCTTAACCATGGGTCCAGCCTTAACAATAGGTCCTGCCTTAACTATGGGTCCTGCCTTAACCACGGGTCTTACCTTAACCATGGGTCCTGCCTTAACCATGGGTCCTGCCATAACCATGGGTCCTGCCTTAACCATGGGTCCTGCCTTAACCATGGGTCCTGCCTTAACTATGAGTCCTGCCTTAACCATGTGTCCTGCCTTAACTATGGGTCCTGCCTTAACCATGGGTCCTGCCTTAACCATGGGTCCTACCTTAACCATGGGTCCTGCCATAACCATGGGTCTTACCTTAACCATAGGTCCTGCCTTAACCATGGGCCCTGCCTAGCCCATGGGTCTTACCTTAACCATGGGTCCTGCCTTAACCATGGGTCTTATCTTAACCATGGGTCCTGCCTTAACCATGGATCCTGCCTTACTCATGGATCTTAACTTAACCATGGGTCCTGCCTTAACCATGGGTCCTGCATTAACAATGGAGTCCTGCATTAACAATGGAGTCCTGCCTTAACAATAGGTCCTGCCTTAACTATGGGTCCTGCCATAACCATGGGTCTTACCTTAAC
The DNA here is from genome assembly GCA_036245805.1 of Pristionchus mayeri. Classification (NCBI taxonomy): domain Eukaryota; kingdom Metazoa; phylum Nematoda; class Chromadorea; order Rhabditida; family Neodiplogasteridae; genus Pristionchus; species Pristionchus mayeri. The sequence goes on along the minus strand of BTRK01000004.1, from coordinate 198,641 downwards.
CATGGGACGTGCCTTAACCATGGGTCTTACCTTAACCATGGGTCCTGCCTTAATCATGGGTCCTGCCATAACCATGGGTCCTGCCTTAACCATGTGTCCTGCCTTAACTATGGGTCCTGCCTTAACCATGGGTCCTGCCTTAACCATGGGTCCTACCTTAACCATGGGTCCTGCCATAACCATGGGTCTTACCTTAACCATAGGTCCTGCCTTAACCATGGGTGCTGCCTTAACCATGGGTCTTATCTTAACCATGGGTCCTGCCTTAACCATGGGATATGCCTTAACCATGGGTCCTGCCTTACTCATGGGTCTTAACTTAACCATTGGTCCTGCCTTAACCATGGGTCCTGCATTAACAATGGGTCCTGCATTAACTATGGGTCCTGCCTTAACTATGGGTCCTGCCTTAACTATGGGTCCTGCCTTAACCACGGGTCCTGCCTTAACCGTGGGTCGTGCATTAACCATGGGCCCTGCCTCAACTTTGGGTCCTCCCTTAACCATGGGTCCTGCATTAACAATGGGTCCTCCCTTAACTATGGGTCCTGCCTTAACTATGGGTCCTGCCATAACCATGGGTCTTACCTTAACCATGGGACGTGCCTTAACCATGGGTCTTACCTTAACCATGGGACGTGCCTTAACCATGGGTCTTACCTTAACCATGGGTCCTGCCTTAACCATGGGTCCTGCCATAACCATGGGTCCTGCCTTAACCATGGGTCCTGCCTTAACCATGGGTCCTGCCTTAACCATGGGTCCTGCCTTACTCATGGATCTTAACTTAACCGTGGGTCCTGCCTTACTCATGAATCTTAACTTAACCATGGGTCCTGCCTTAACCATGGGTCCTGCATTAACCATGGGTGTTACCTTAACCATGGGTCCTGCCTTAACTATGGGTCCTGCCTTAACCACGGGTCCTCCCTTAACCATGGGTCCTGCCTTAACCGTGGGTCGTGCATTAACCATGGGTCCTGCCTTAACCGTGGGTCGTGCATTAACCATGGGCCCTGCATTAACAATGGGTCCTGCCTTAACTATGGGTCCCGCCTGCCTTAACCATGGGTCCTGCCTCAACTTTGGGTCCTCCCTTAACCATGGGTCCTGCATTAACAATGGGTCCTCCCTTAACTATGGGTTCTGCCTGCCTTAACCATGGGTCCAGCCTTAACAATAGGTCCTGCCTTAACTATGGGTCCTGCCTTAACCACGGGTCTTACCTTAACCATGGGTCCTGCCTTAACCATGGGTCCTGCCATAACCATGGGTCCTGCCTTAACCATGGGTCCTGCCTTAACCATGGGTCCTGCCTTAACTATGGGTCCTGCCTTAACCATGTGTCCTGCCTTAACTATGGGTCCTGCCTTAACCATGGGTCCTGCCTTAACCATGGGTCCTACCTTAACCATGGGTCCTGCCATAACCATGGGTCTTACCTTAACCATAGGTCCTGCCTTAACCATGGGCCCTGCCTAGCCCATGGGTCTTACCTTAACCATGGGTCCTGCCTTAACCATGGGTCTTATCTTAACCATGGGTCCTGCCTTAACCATGGATCCTGCCTTACTCATGGATCTTAACTTAACCATGGGTCCTGCCTTAACCATGGGTCCTGCATTAACAATGGAGTCCTGCATTAACAATGGAGTCCTGCCTTAACAATAGGTCCTGCCTTAACTATGGGTCCTGCCTTAACTATGGGTCCTGCCATAACCATGGGTCTTACCTTAACCATGGGACGTGCCTTAACCATGGGTCTTACCTTAACCATGGGTCCTGCCTTAATCATGGGTCCTGCCATAACCATGGGTCCTGCCTTAACCATGTGTCCTGCCTTAACTATGGGTCCTGCCTTAACCATGGGTCCTGCCTTAACCATGGGTCCTACCTTAACCATGGGTCCTGCCATAACCATGGGTGCTGCCTTAACCATGGGTCTTATCTTAACCATGGGTCCTGCCTTAACCATGGGATATGCCTTAACCATGGGTCTTGCCTTACTCATGGGTCTTAACTTAACCATTGGTTCTGCCTTAACCATGGGTCCTGCATTAACAATGGGTCCTGCATTAACTATGGGTCCTGCCTTAACTATGGGTCCTGCCTTAACTATGGGTCCTGCCTTAACCACGGGTCCTGCCTTAACCGTGGGTCGTGCATTAACCATGGGCCCTGCCTCAACTTTGGGTCCTCCCTTAACCATGGGTCCTGCATTAACAATGGGTCCTCCCTTAACTATGGGTCCTGCCTGCCTTAACCATGGGTCCTGCCTTAACAATAGGTCCTGCCTTAACTATGGGTCCTGCCTTAACTATGGGTCCTGCCATAACCATGGGTCTTACCTTAACCATGGGACGTGCCTTAACCATGGGTCTTACCTTAACCATGGGACGTGCCTTAACCATGGGTCTTACCTTAACCATGGGTCCTGCCTTAACCATGGGTCCTGCCATAACCATGGGTCCTGCCTTAACCATGGGTCCTGCCTTAACCATGGGTCCTGCCTTAACCATGGGTCCTGCCTTACTCATGGATCTTAACTTAACCGTGGGTCCTGCCTTACTCATGAATCTTAACTTAACCATGGGTCCTGCCTTAACCATGGGTCCTGCATTAACCATGGGTGTTACCTTAACCATGGGTCCTGCCTTAACTATGGGTCCTGCCTTAACCACGGGTCCTCCCTTAACCATGGGTCCTGCCTTATCCGTGGGTCGTGCATTAACCATGGGTCCTGCCTTAACCGTGGGTCGTGCATTAACCATGGGCCCTGCATTAACAATGGGTCCTGCCTTAACTATGGGTCCCGCCTGCCTTAACCATGGGTCCTGCCTCAACTTTGGGTCCTCCCTTAACCATGGGTCCTGCATTAACAATGGGTCCTCCCTTAACTGTGGGTTCTGCCTGCCTTAACCATGGGTCCAGCCTTAACAATAGGTCCTGCCTTAACTATGGGTCCTGCCTTAACCACGGGTCCTTCCTTAACCATGGGTCCTGCCTTAACCATGGGATATGCCTTAACCATGGGTCCTGCCTTACTCATGGATCTTAACTTAACCATGGGATATGCCTTAACCATGGGTCCTACCTTAACCATGGGTCCTGCCATAACCATGGGTCTTACCTTAACCATGGGTCCTGCCTTAACCATGGGTCTTATCTTAACCATGGGTCCTGCCTTAACCATGGGATATGCCTTAACCATGGGTCCTGCCTTACTCATGGGTCTTAACTTAACCATTGGTCCTGCCTTAACCATGGGTCCTGCATTAACAATGGGTCCTGCCTTAACTATGGGTCCTGCCTTAACTATGGGTCCTGCCTTAACTATGGGTCCTGCCTTAACCACGGGTCCTCCCTTAACCATGGGTCCTGCCTTAACCGTGGGTCGTGCATTAACCATGGGCCCTGCCTCAACTTTGGGTCCTCCCTTAACCATGGGTCCTGCATTAACAATGGGTCCTCCCTTAACTATGGGTCCTGCCTACCTTAACCATGGGTCCTGCCTTAACAATAGGTCCTGCCTTAACTATGGGTCCTGCCTTAACTATGGGTCCTGCCATAACCATGGGTCTTACCTTAACCATGGGACGTGCCTTAACCATGGGTCTTACCTTAACCATGGGACGTGCCTTAACCATGGGTCTTACCTTAACCATGGGTCCTGCCTTAACCATGGGTCCTGCCATAACCATGGGTCCTGCCTTAACCATGGATCCTGCCTTAACCATGGGTCCTGCCTTAACCATGGGTCCTGCCTTACTCATGGATCTTAACTTAACCATGGGTCCTGCCTTAACCATGGGTCCTGCATTAACCATGGGTGTTACCTTAACCATGGGTCCTGCCTTAACTATGGGTCCTGCCTTAACCACGGGTCCTCCCTTAACCATGGGTCCTGCCTTAACCGTGGGTCCTGCATTAACCATGGGTCCTGCCTTAACCATGGGTCCTGCCATAACCATGGGTCCTGCCTTAACCATGGGTCCTACCTTAACCATGGGTCCTGCCATAACCATGGGTCTTACCTTAACCATAGGTCCTGCCTTAACCATGGGCCCTGCCTAACCCATGGGTCTTACCTTAACCATGGGTCCTGCCTTAACCATGGGACGTGCCTTAACCATGGGTCCTGCCTTACTCATGGGTCTTAACCTTAACCATGGGTCCTGCCATAACCATGGGTCTTACCTTAACCATAGGTCCTGCCTTAACCATGGGCCCTGCCTAACCCATGGGTCTTACCTTAACCATGGGTCCTGCCTTAACCATGGGATATGCCTTAACCATGGGTCCTGCCTTACTCATGGGTCTTAACTTAACCATTGGTCCTGCCTTAACCATGGGTCCTGCATTAACAATGGGTCCTGCCTTAACTATGGGTCCTGCCTTAACTATGGGTCCTGCCTTAACTATGGGTCCTGCCTTAACCACGGGTCCTCCCTTAACCATGGGTCCTGCCTTAACCGTGGGTCGTGCATTAACCATGGGCCCTGCCTCAACTTTGGGTCCTCCCTTAACCATGGGGCCTGCATTAACAATGGGTCCTCCCTTAACTATGGGTCCTGCCTGCCTTAACCATGGGTCCTGCCTTAACCATGTGTCCTGCCTTAACTATGGGTCCTGCCTTAACCATGGGTCCTGCCTTAACCATGGGTCCTACCTTAACCATGGGTCCTGCCATAACCATGGGTCTTACCTTAACCATAGGTCCTGCCTTAACCATGGGCCCTGCCTAGCCCATGGGTCTTACCTTAACCATGGGTCCTGCCTTAACCATGGGTCTTATCTTAACCATGGGTCCTGCCATAACCATGGGTCTTACCTTAACCATAGGTCCTGCCTTAACCATGGGCCCTGCCTAACCCATGGGTCTTACCTTAACCATGGGTCCTGCCTTAACCATGGGACGTGCCTTAACCATGGGTCCTGCCTTACTCATGGGTCTTAACCTTAACCATGGGTCCTGCCATAACCATGGGTCTTACCTTAACCATAGGTCCTGCCTTAACCATGGGCCCTGCCTAACCCATGGGTCTTACCTTAACCATGGGTCCTGCCTTAACCATGGGATATGCCTTAACCATGGGTCCTGCCTTACTCATGGGTCTTAACTTAACCATTGGTCCTGCCTTAACCATGGTCTCATGGGTCTTAACTTAACCATTGGTCCTGCCTTAACTATGGGTCCTGCCTTAACTATGGGTCCTGCCTTAACTATGGGTCCTGCCTTAACCACGGGTCCTCCCTTAACCATGGGTCCTGCCTTAACCGTGGGTCGTGCATTAACCATGGGCCCTGCCTCAACTTTGGGTCCTCCCTTAACCATGGGGCCTGCATTAACAATGGGTCCTGCCTTAACAATGGGTCCTGCCTGCCTTAACCATGGGTCCTGCCTTAACAATAGGTCCTGCCTTAACTATGGGTCCTGCCTTAACTATGGGTCCTGCCATAACCATGGGTCTTACCTTAACCATGGGACGTGCCTTAACCATGGGTCTTACCTTAACCATGGGTCCTGCCTTAACCATGGGTCCTGCCATAACCATGGGTCCTGCCTTAACCATGGGTCCTGCCTTAACCATGGGTCCTGCCTTAACTATGGGTCCTGCCTTAACCATGTGTCCTCCCTTAACCATGGGTCCTGCCTTAACCGTGGGTCGTGCATTAACCATGGGCCCTGCCTCAACTTTGGGTCCTCCCTTAACCATGGGGCCTGCATTAACAATGGGTCCTGCCTTAACAATGGGTCCTGCCTGCCTTAACCATGGGTCCTGCCTTAACAATAGGTCCTGCCTTAACTATGGGTCCTGCCTTAACTATGGGTCCTGCCATAACCATGGGTCTTACCTTAACCATGGGACGTGCCTTAACCATGGGTTCTACCTTAACCATGGGTCCTGCCTTAACCATGGGCCCTGCCTAACCCATGGGTCTTACCTTAACCATGGGTCCTGCCTTAACCATGGGTCTTATCTTAACCATGGGTCCTGCCTTAACCATGGGATATGCCTTAACCATGGGTCCTGCCTTACTCATGGGTCTTAACTTAACCATTGGTCCTGCCTTAACCATGGGTCCTGCATTAACAATGGGTCCTGCCTTAACTATGGGTCCTGCCTTAACTATGGGTCCTGCCTTAACTATGGGTCCTGCCTTAACCACGGGTCCTCCCTTTACCATGGGTCCTGCCTTAACCGTGGGTCGTGCATTAACCATGGGCCCTGCCTCAACTTTGGGTCCTCCCTTAACCATGGGTCCTGCATTAACAATGGGTCCTCCCTTAACTATGGGTCCTGCCTGCCTTAACCATGGGTCCTGCCTTAACAATAGGTCCTGCCTTAACTATGGGTCCTGCCTTAACTATGGGTCCTGCCATCACCATGGGTCTTACCTTAACCATGGGACGTGCCTTAACCATGGGTCTTACCTTAACCATGGGTCCTGCCTTAACCATGGGTCCTGCCATAACCATGGGTCCTGCCTTAACCATGGGTCCTGCCTTAACCATGGGTCCTGCCTTACTCATGGATCTTAACTTAACCATGGGTCCTGCCTTACTCATGAATCTTAACATAACCATGGGTCCTGCCTTAACCATGGGTCCTGCATTAACCATGGGTGTTACCTTAACCATGGGTCCTGCCTTAACTATGGGTCCTGCCTTAACCACGGGTCCTCCCTTAACCATGGGTCCTGCCTTAACCGTGGGTCGTGCATTAACCATGGGTCCTGCCTTAACCGTGGGTCGTGCATTAACCATGGGCCCTGCATTAACAATGGGTCCTGCCTTAACTATGGGTCCCGCCTGCCTTAACCATGGGTCCTGCCTCAACTTTGGTCCCTTAACCATGGGTCCTGCATTAACAATGGGTCCTCCCTTAACTATGGGTTCTGCCTGCCTTAACCATGGGTCCAGCCTTAACAATAGGTCCTGCCTTAACTATGGGTCCTGCCTTAACCACGGGTCCTTCCTTAACCATGGGTCCTGCCTTAACCATGGGATATGCCTTAACCATGGGTCCTGCCTTACTCATGGATCTTAACTTAACCATGGGATATGCCTTAACCATGGGTCCTACCTTAACCATGGGTCCTGCCATAACCATGGGTCTTACCTTAACCATAGGTCCTGCCTTAACCATGGGCCCTGCCTAACCCATGGGTCTTATCTTAACCATGGGTCCTGCCTTAACCATGGGTCTTATCTTAACCATGGGTCCTGCCTTAACCATGGGATATGCCTTAACCATGGGTCCTGCCTTACTCATGGGTCTTATCTTAACCATGGGTCCTGCCTTAACCATGGGTCTTATCTTAACCATGGGTCCTGCCTTAACCATGGGATATGCCTTAACCATGGGTCCTGCCTTACTCATGGGTCTTAACTTAACCATGGGTCCTGCATTAACAATGGGTCCTGCCTTAACTATGGGTCCTGCCTTAACTATGGGTCCTGCCTTAACCATGGGTCGTACCTTAACCATGGGTCCTGCCATAACCATGGGTCTTACCTTAACCATAGGTCCTGCCTTAACCATGGGCCCTGCCTAGCCCATGGGTCTTACCTTAACCATGGGTCCTGCCTTAACCATGGGTCTTATCTTAACCATGGGTCCTGCCTTAACCATGGGATATGCCTTAACCATGGGTCCTGCCTTACTCATGGGTCTTAACTTAACCATTGGTCCTGCATTAACAATGGGTCCTGCCTTAACTATGGGTCCTACCTTAACTATGGGTCCTGCCTTAACCACGGGTCCTGCCTTAACCATGGGTCCTGCCTTAACCATGGTATATGCCTTAACCATGGGTCCTGCCTTACTCATGGATCTTAACTTAACCATGGGTCCTGCCTTAACCATGGGTCCTGCCTTAACTATGGGTCCTGCCTTAACTATGGGTCCTGCCTTAACCATGGGTCCTACCTTAACCATGGGTCCTGCCATAACCATGGGTCTTACCTTAACCATAGGTCCTGCCTTAACCATGGGCCCTGCCTAGCCCATGGGTCTTACCTTAACCATGGGTCCTGCCTTAACCATGGGTCTTATCTTAACCATGGGTCCTGCCTTAACCATGGGATATGCCTTAACCATGGGTCCTGCCTTACTCATGGGTCTTAACTTAACCATTGGTCCTGCATTAACAATGGGTCCTGCCTTAACTATGGGTCCTACCTTAACTATGGGTCCTGCCTTAACCACGGGTCCTGCCTTAACCATGGGTCCTGCCTTAACCATGGTATATGCCTTAACCATGGGTCCTGCCTTACTCATGGATCTTAACTTAACCATGGGTCCTGCCTTAACCATGGGTCCTGCATTAACAATGGAGTCCTGCATTAACAATGGAGTCCTGCCTTAACCATGGGTCTTACCTTAACCATGGGTCCTGCCTTAATCATGGGTCCTGCCATAACCATGGGTCCTGCCTTAACCATGGGTCCTGCCTTAACCATGGGTCCTGCCTTAACTATGGGTCCTGCCTTAACCATGTGTCCTGCCTTAACTATGGGTCCTGCCTTAACCATGGGTCCTGCCTTAACCATGGGTCCTACCTTAACCATGGGTCCTGCCATAACCATGGGTCTTACCTTAACCATAGGTCCTGCCTTAACCATGGGCCCTGCCTAACCCATGGGTCTTACCTTAACCATGGGTCCTGCCTTAACCATGGGTCTTATCTTAACCATGGGTCCTGCCTTAACCATGGGATATGCCTTAACCATGGGTCCTGCCTTACTCATGGATCTTAACTTAACCATGGGTCCTGCCTTAACCATGGGTCCTGCATTAACAATGGAGTCCTGCATTAACAATGGAGTCCTGCCTTAACCATGGGTCCTGCATTAACAATGGGTCCTGCCTTAACCATGGGTCCTGCCATAACCATGGGTCTTACCTTAACCATGGGACGTGCCTTAACCATGGGTCTTACCTTAACCATGGGTCCTGCCTTAATCATGGGTCCTGCCATAACCATGGGTCCTGCCTTAACCATGGGTCCTGCCTTAACCATGGGTCCTGCCTTAACTATGGGTCCTGCCTTAACCATGTGTCCTGCCTTAACTATGGGTCCTGCCTTAACCATGGGTCCTGCCTTAACCATGGGTCCTACCTTAACCATGGGTCCTGCCTTAACCATGGGTCTTACCTTAACCATAGGTCCTGCCTTAACCATGGGCCCTGCCTAACCCATGGGTCTTACCTTAACCATGGGTCCTGCCTTAACCATGGGTCTTATCTTAACCATGGGTCCTGCCTTAACCATGGGATATGCCTTAACCATGAGTCCTGCCTTACTCATGGGTCTTAACTTAACCATTGGTCCTGCCTTAACCATGGGTCCTGCATTAACAATGGGTCCTGCCTTAACTATGGGTCCTGCCTTAACTATGGGTCCTGCCTTAACTATGGGTCCTGCCTTAACCACGGGTCCTCCCTTTACCATGGGTCCTGCCTTAACCGTGGGTCGTGCATTAACCATGGGCCCTGCCTCAACTTTGGGTCCTCCCTTAACCATGGGTCCTGCATTAACAATGGGTCCTCCCTTAACTATGGGTCCTGCCTGCCTTAACCATGGGTCCTGCCTTAACAATAGGTCCTGCCTTAACTATGGGTCCTGCCTTAACTATGGGTCCTGCCATCACCATGGGTCTTACCTTAACCATGGGACGTGCCTTAACCATGGGTCTTACCTTAACCATGGGACGTGCCTTAACCATGGGCCTTACCTTAACCATGGGTCCTGCCTTAACCATGGGTCCTGCCATAACCATGGGTCCTGCCTTAACCATGGGTCCTGCCTTAACCATGGGTCCTGCCTTACTCATGGATCTTAACTTAACCATGGGTCCTGCCTTACTCATGAATCTTAACATAACCATGGGTCCTGCCTTAACCATGGGTCCTGCATTAACCATGGGTGTTACCTTAACCATGGGTCCTGCCTTAACTATGGGTCCTGCCTTAACCACGGGTCCTCCCTTAACCATGGGTCCTGCCTTAACCGTGGGTCGTGCATTAACCATGGGTCCTGCCTTAACCGTGGGTCGTGCATTAACCATGGGCCCTGCATTAACAATGGGTCCTGCCTTAACTATGGGTCCCGCCTGCCTTAACCATGGGTCCTGCCTCAACTTTGGTCCCTTAACCATGGGTCCTGCATTAACAATGGGTCCTCCCTTAACTATGGGTTCTGCCTGCCTTAACCATGGGTCCAGCCTTAACAATAGGTCCTGCCTTAACTATGGGTCCTGCCTTAACCACGGGTCCTTCCTTAACCATGGGTCCTGCCTTAACCATGGGATATGCCTTAACCATGGGTCCTGCCTTACTCATGGATCTTAACTTAACCATGGGATATGCCTTAACCATGGGTCCTACCTTAACCATGGGTCCTGCCATAACCATGGGTCTTACCTTAACCATAGGTCCTGCCTTAACCATGGGCCCTGCCTAACCCATGGGTCTTACCTTAACCATGGGTCCTGCCTTAACCATGGGTCTTATCTTAACCATGGGTCCTGCCTTAACCATGGGATATGCCTTAACCATGGGTCCTGCCTTACTCATGGGTCTTAACTTAACCATTGGTCCTGCCTTAACCATGGGTCCTGCATTAACAATGGGTCCTGCCTTAACTATGGGTCCTGCCTTAACTATGGGTCCTGCCTTAACCATGGGTCCTACCTTAACCATGGGTCCTGCCATAACCATGGGTCTTACCTTAACCATAGGTCCTGCCTTAACCATGGGCCCTGCCTAGCCCATGGGTCTTACCTTAACCATGGGTCCTGCCTTAACCATGGGTCTTATCTTAACCATGGGTCCTGCCTTAACCATGGGATATGCCTTAACCATGGGTCCTGCCTTACTCATGGGTCTTAACTTAACCATTGGTCCTGCATTAACAATGGGTCCTGCCTTAACTATGGGTCCTACCTTAACTATGGGTCCTGCCTTAACCACGGGTCCTGCCTTAACCATGGGTCCTGCCTTAACCATGGTATATGCCTTAACCATGGGTCCTGCCTTACTCATGGATCTTAACTTAACCATGGGTCCTGCCTTAACCATGGGTCCTGCATTAACAATGGAGTCCTGCATTAACAATGGAGTCCTGCCTTAACCATGGGTCTTACCTTAACCATGGGTCCTGCCTTAATCATGGGTCCTGCCATAACCATGGGTCCTGCCTTAACCATGGGTCCTGCCTTAACCATGGGTCCTGCCTTAACCATGGGTCCTACCTTAACCATGGGTCCTGCCATAACCATGGGTCTTACCTTAACCATAGGTCCTGCCTTAACCATGGGCCCTGCCTAACCCATGGGTCTTACCTTAACCATGGGTCCTGCCTTAACCATGGGTCTTATCTTAACCATGGGTCCTGCCTTAACCATGGGATATGCCTTAACCATGGGTCCTGCCTTACTCATGGGTCTTAACTTAACCATTGGTCCTGCCTTAACCATGGGTCCTGCATTAACAATGGGTCCTGCCTTAACTATGGGTCCTGCCTTAACTATGGGTCCTGCCTTAACTATGGGTCCTGCCTTAACCACGGGTCCTCCCTTTACCATGGGTCCTGCCTTAACCATAGGTCCTGCCTTAACCATGGGCCCTGCCTAGCCCATGGGTCTTACCTTAACCATGGGTCCTGCCTTAACCATGGGTCTTATCTTAACCATGGGTCCTGCCTTAACCATGGGATATGCCTTAACCATGGGTCCTGCCTTACTCATGGGTCTTAACTTAACCATTGGTCCTGCATTAACAATGGGTCCTGCCTTAACTATGGGTCCTACCTTAACAATGGGTCCTGCCTTAACTATGGGTCCTACCTTAACCATGGGTCCTGCCTTAACCATGGTATATGCCTTAACCATGGAGTCCTGCATTAACAATGGAGTCCTGCCTTAACCATGGGTCTTACCTTAACCATGGGTCCTGCCTTAATCATGGGTCCTGCCATAACCATGGGTCCTGCATTAACAATGGGTCCTGCCTTAACTATGGGTCCTACCTTAACTATGGGTCCTGCCTTAACCACGGGTCCTGCCTTAACCATGGGTCCTGCCTTAACCATGGTATATGCCTTAACCATGGGTCCTGCCTTACTCATGGATCTTAACTTAACCATGGGTCCTGCCTTACTCATGGATCTTAACTTAACCATGGGTCCTGCCTTAACCATGGGTCCTGCCTTAACTATGGGTCCTGCCTTAACTATGGGTCCTGCCTTAACCATGGGTCCTACCTTAACCATGGGTCCTGCCATAACCATGGGTCTTACCTTAACCATAGGTCCTGCCTTAACCATGGGCCCTGCCTAGCCCATGGGTCTTACCTTAACCATGGGTCCTGCCTTAACCATGGGTCTTATCTTAACCATGGGTCCTGCCTTAACCATGGGATATGCCTTAACCATGGGTCCTGCCTTACTCATGGGTCTTAACTTAACCATTGGTCCTGCATTAACAATGGGTCCTGCCTTAACTATGGGTCCTACCTTAACTATGGGTCCTGCCTTAACCACGGGTCCTGCCTTAACCATGGGTCCTGCCTTACTCATGGATCTTAACTTAACCATGGGTCCTGCCTTAACCATGGGTCCTGCATTAACAATGGAGTCCTGCATTAACAATGGAGTCCTGCCTTAACCATGGGTCTTACCTTAACCATGGGTCCTGCCTTAATCATGGGTCCTGCCATAGCCATGGGTCCTGCCTTAACCATGGGTCCTGCCTTAACCATGGGTCCTGCCTTAACTATGGGTCCTGCCTTAACCATGTGTCCTGCCTTAACTATGGGTCCTGCCTTAACCATGGGTCCTGCCTTAACCATGGGTCCTACCTTAACCATGGGTCCTGCCATAACCATGGGTCTTACCTTAACCATAGGTCCTGCCTTAACCATGGGCCCTGCCTAACCCATGGGTCTTACCTTAACCATGGGTCCTGCCTTAACCATGGGTCTTATCTTAACCATGGGTCCTGCCTTAACCATGGGATATGCCTTAACCATGGGTCCTGCCTTACTCATGGATCTTAACTTAACCATGGGTCCTGCCTTAACCATGGGTCCTGCATTAACAATGGAGTCCTGCATTAACAATGGAGTCCTGCCTTAACCATGGGTCCTGCATTAACAATGGGTCCTGCCTTAACCATGGGTCCTGCCATAACCATGGGTCTTACCTTAACCATGGGACGTGCCTTAACCATGGGTCTTACCTTAACCATGGGTCCTGCCTTAATCATGGGTCCTGCCATAACCATGGGTCCTGCCTTAACCATGGGTCCTGCCTTAACCATGGGTCCTGCCTTAACTATGGGTCCTGCCTTAACCATGTGTCCTGCCTTAACTATGGGTCCTGCCTTAACCATGGGTCCTGCCTTAACCATGGGTCCTACCTTAACCATGGGTCCTGCCTTAACCATGGGTCTTACCTTAACCATAGGTCCTGCCTTAACCATGGGTCCTGCCTTAACCATGGGTCTTACCTTAACCATAGGTCCTGCCTTAACCATGGGCCCTGCCTAACCCATGGGTCTTACCTTAACCATGGGTCCTGCCTTAACCATGGGATATGCCTTAACAATGGGTCCTGCCTGCCTTAACCATGGGTCCTGCCTTAACAATAGGTCCTGCCTTAACTATGGGTCCTGCCTTAACTATGGGTCCTGCCATAACCATGGGTCTTACCTTAACCATGGGACGTGCCTTAACCATGGGTCTTACCTTAACCATGGGTCCTGCCTTAACCATGGGTCCTGCCATAACCATGGGTCCTGCCTTAACCATGGGTCCTGCCTTAACCATGGGTCCTGCCTTAACTATGGGTCCTGCCTTAACCATGTGTCCTGCCTTAACTATGGGTCCTGCCTTAACCATGGGTCCTGCCTTAACCATGGGTTCTACCTTAACCATGGGTCCTGCCATAACCATGGGTCTTACCTTAACCATAGGTCCTGCCTTAACCATGGGCCCTGCCTAGCCCATGGGTCTTACCTTAACCATGGGTCCTGCCTTAACCATGGGTCTTATCTTAACCATGGGTCCTGCCTTAACCATGGGATATGCCTTAACCATGGGTCCTGCCTTACTCATGGGTCTTAACTTAACCATTGGTCCTGCATTAACAATGGGTCCTGCCTTAACTATGGGTCCTACCTTAACTATGGGTCCTGCCTTAACCACGGGTCCTGCCTTAACCATGGGTCCTGCCTTAACCATGGTATATGCCTTAACCATGGGTCCTGCCTTACTCATGGATCTTAACTTAACCATGGGTCCTGCCTTAACCATGGGTCCTGCATTAACAATGGAGTCCTGCATTAACAATGGAGTCCTGCCTTAACCATGGGTCCTGCATTAACAATGGGTCCTGCCTTAACCATGGGTCCTGCCATAACCATGGGTCTTACCTTAACCATGGGACGTGCCTTAACCATGGGTCTTACCTTAACCATGGGTCCTGCCTTAATCATGGGTCCTGCCATAACCATGGGTCCTGCCTTAACCATGGGTCCTGCCTTAACCATGGGTCCTGCCTTAACTATGGGTCCTGCCTTAACCATGTGTCCTGCCTTAACTATGGGTCCTGCCTTAACCATGGGTCCTGCCTTAACCATGGGTCCTACCTTAACCATGGGTCCTGCCATAACCATGGGTCTTACCTTAACCATAGGTCCTGCCTTAACCATGGGCCCTGCCTAACCCATGGGTCTTACCTTAACCATGGGTCCTGCCTTAACCATGGGTCTTATCTTAACCATGGGTCCTGCCTTAACCATGGGATATGCCTTAACCATGGGTCCTGCCTTACTCATGGGTCTTAACTTAACCATTGGTCCTGCCTTAACCATGGGTCCTGCATTAACAATGGGTCCTGCCTTAACTATGGGTCCTGCCTTAACTATGGGTCCTGCCTTAACTATGGGTCCTGCCTTAACCACGGGTCCTCCCTTTACCATGGGTCCTGCCTTAACCGTGGGTCGTGCATTAACCATGGGCCCTGCCTCAACTTTGGGTCCTCCCTTAACCATGGGTCCTGCATTAACAATGGGTCCTCCCTTAACTATGGGTCCTGCCTGCCTTAACCATGGGTCCTGCCTTAACAATAGGTCCTGCCTTAACTATGGGTCCTGCCTTAACTATGGGTCCTGCCATCACCATGGGTCTTACCTTAACTATGGGTCCTGCCATCACCATGGGTCTTACCTTAACCATGGGACGTGCCTTAACCATGGGTCTTACCTTAACCATGGGTCCTGCCTTAACCATGGGTCCTGCCATAACCATGGGTCCTGCCTTAACCATGGGTCCTGCCTTAACCATGGGTCCTGCCTTACTCATGGATCTTAACTTAACCATGGGTCCTGCCTTACTCATGAATCTTAACATAACCATGGGTCCTGCCTTAACCATGGGTCCTGCATTAACCATGGGTGTTACCTTAACCATGGGTCCTGCCTTAACTATGGGTCCTGCCTTAACCACGGGTCCTCCCTTAACCATGGGTCCTGCCTTAACCGTGGGTCGTGCATTAACCATGGGTCCTGCCTTAACCGTGGGTCGTGCATTAACCATGGGCCCTGCATTAACAATGGGTCCTGCCTTAACTATGGGTCCCGCCTGCCTTAACCATGGGTCCTGCCTCAACTTTGGTCCCTTAACCATGGGTCCTGCATTAACAATGGGTCCTCCCTTAACTATGGGTTCTGCCTGCCTTAACCATGGGTCCAGCCTTAACAATAGGTCCTGCCTTAACTATGGGTCCTGCCTTAACCACGGGTCCTTCCTTAACCATGGGTCCTGCCTTAACCATGGGATATGCCTTAACCATGGGTCCTGCCTTACTCATGGATCTTAACTTAACCATGGGATATGCCTTAACCATGGGTCCTACCTTAACCATGGGTCCTGCCATAACCATGGGTCTTACCTTAACCATAGGTCCTGCCTTAACCATGGGCCCTGCCTAACCCATGGGTCTTATCTTAACCATGGGTCCTGCCTTAACCATGGGTCTTATCTTAACCATGGGTCCTGCCTTAACCATGGGATATGCCTTAACCATGGGTCCTGCCTTACTCATGGGTCTTAACTTAACCATTGGTCCTGCCTTAACCATGGGTCCTGCATTAACAATGGGTCCTGCCTTAACTATGGGTCCTGCCTTAACTATGGGTCCTGCCTTAACCATGGGTCCTACCTTAACCATGGGTCCTGCCATAACCATGGGTCTTACCTTAACCATAGGTCCTGCCTTAACCATGGGCCCTGCCTAGCCCATGGGTCTTACCTTAACCATGGGTCCTGCCTTAACCATGGGTCTTATCTTAACCATGGGTCCTGCCTTAACCATGGGATATGCCTTAACCATGGGTCCTGCCTTACTCATGGGTCTTAACTTAACCATTGGTCCTGCATTAACAATGGGTCCTGCCTTAACTATGGGTCCTACCTTAACTATGGGTCCTGCCTTAACCACGGGTCCTGCCTTAACCATGGGTCCTGCCTTAACCATGGTATATGCCTTAACCATGGGTCCTGCCTTACTCATGGATCTTAACTTAACCATGGGTCCTGCCTTAACCATGGGTCCTGCCTTAACTATGGGTCCTGCCTTAACTATGGGTCCTGCCTTAACCATGGGTCCTACCTTAACCATGGGTCCTGCCATAACCATGGGTCTTACCTTAACCATAGGTCCTGCCTTAACCATGGGCCCTGCCTAGCCCATGGGTCTTACCTTAACCATGGGTCCTGCCTTAACCATGGGTCTTATCTTAACCATGGGTCCTGCCTTAACCATGGGATATGCCTTAACCATGGGTCCTGCCTTACTCATGGGTCTTAACTTAACCATTGGTCCTGCATTAACAATGGGTCCTGCCTTAACTATGGGTCCTACCTTAACTATGGGTCCTGCCTTAACCACGGGTCCTGCCTTAACCATGGGTCCTGCCTTAACCATGGTATATGCCTTAACCATGGGTCCTGCCTTACTCATGGATCTTAACTTAACCATGGGTCCTGCCTTAACCATGGGTCCTGCATTAACAATGGAGTCCTGCATTAACAATGGAGTCCTGCCTTAACCATGGGTCTTACCTTAACCATGGGTCCTGCCTTAATCATGGGTCCTGCCATAACCATGGGTCCTGCCTTAACCATGGGTCCTGCCTTAACCATGGGTCCTGCCTTAACTATGGGTCCTGCCTTAACCATGTGTCCTGCCTTAACTATGGGTCCTGCCTTAACCATGGGTCCTGCCTTAACCATGGGTCCTACCTTAACCATGGGTCCTGCCATAACCATGGGTCTTACCTTAACCATAGGTCCTGCCTTAACCATGGGCCCTGCCTAACCCATGGGTCTTACCTTAACCATGGGTCCTGCCTTAACCATGGGTCTTATCTTAACCATGGGTCCTGCCTTAACCATGGGATATGCCTTAACCATGGGTCCTGCCTTACTCATGGATCTTAACTTAACCATGGGTCCTGCCTTAACCATGGGTCCTGCATTAACAATGGAGTCCTGCATTAACAATGGAGTCCTGCCTTAACCATGGGTCCTGCATTAACAATGGGTCCTGCCTTAACCATGGGTCCTGCCATAACCATGGGTCTTACCTTAACCATGGGACGTGCCTTAACCATGGGTCTTACCTTAACCATGGGTCCTGCCTTAATCATGGGTCCTGCCATCACCATGGGTCTTACCTTAACCATGGGACGTGCCTTAACCATGGGTCTTACCTTAACCATGGGTCCTGCCTTAACCATGGGTCCTGCCATAACCATGGGTCCTGCCTTAACCATGGGTCCTGCCTTAACCATGGGTCCTGCCTTACTCATGGATCTTAACTTAACCATGGGTCCTGCCTTACTCATGAATCTTAACATAACCATGGGTCCTGCCTTAACCATGGGTCCTGCATTAACCATGGGTGTTACCTTAACCATGGGTCCTGCCTTAACTATGGGTCCTGCCTTAACCACGGGTCCTCCCTTAACCATGGGTCCTGCCTTAACCGTGGGTCGTGCATTAACCATGGGTCCTGCCTTAACCGTGGGTCGTGCATTAACCATGGGCCCTGCATTAACAATGGGTCCTGCCTTAACTATGGGTCCCGCCTGCCTTAACCATGGGTCCTGCCTCAACTTTGGTCCCTTAACCATGGGTCCTGCATTAACAATGGGTCCTCCCTTAACTATGGGTTCTGCCTGCCTTAACCATGGGTCCAGCCTTAACAATAGGTCCTGCCTTAACTATGGGTCCTGCCTTAACCACGGGTCCTTCCTTAACCATGGGTCCTGCCTTAACCATGGGATATGCCTTAACCATGGGTCCTGCCTTACTCATGGATCTTAACTTAACCATGGGATATGCCTTAACCATGGGTCCTACCTTAACCATGGGTCCTGCCATAACCATGGGTCTTACCTTAACCATAGGTCCTGCCTTAACCATGGGCCCTGCCTAACCCATGGGTCTTATCTTAACCATGGGTCCTGCCTTAACCATGGGTCTTATCTTAACCATGGGTCCTGCCTTAACCATGGGATATGCCTTAACCATGGGTCCTGCCTTACTCATGGGTCTTAACTTAACCATTGGTCCTGCCTTAACCATGGGTCCTGCATTAACAATGGGTCCTGCCTTAACTATGGGTCCTGCCTTAACTATGGGTCCTGCCTTAACCATGGGTCCTACCTTAACCATGGGTCCTGCCATAACCATGGGTCTTACCTTAACCATAGGTCCTGCCTTAACCATGGGCCCTGCCTAGCCCATGGGTCTTACCTTAACCATGGGTCCTGCCTTAACCATGGGTCTTATCTTAACCATGGGTCCTGCCTTAACCATGGGATATGCCTTAACCATGGGTCCTGCCTTACTCATGGGTCTTAACTTAACCATTGGTCCTGCATTAACAATGGGTCCTGCCTTAACTATGGGTCCTACCTTAACTATGGGTCCTGCCTTAACCACGGGTCCTGCCTTAACCATGGGTCCTGCCTTAACCATGGTATATGCCTTAACCATGGGTCCTGCCTTACTCATGGATCTTAACTTAACCATGGGTCCTGCCTTAACCATGGGTCCTGCCTTAACTATGGGTCCTGCCTTAACTATGGGTCCTGCCTTAACCATGGGTCCTACCTTAACCATGGGTCCTGCCATAACCATGGGTCTTACCTTAACCATAGGTCCTGCCTTAACCATGGGCCCTGCCTAGCCCATGGGTCTTACCTTAACCATGGGTCCTGCCTTAACCATGGGTCTTATCTTAACCATGGGTCCTGCCTTAACCATGGGATATGCCTTAACCATGGGTCCTGCCTTACTCATGGGTCTTAACTTAACCATTGGTCCTGCATTAACAATGGGTCCTGCCTTAACTATGGGTCCTACCTTAACTATGGGTCCTGCCTTAACCACGGGTCCTGCCTTAACCATGGGTCCTGCCTTAACCATGGTATATGCCTTAACCATGGGTCCTGCCTTACTCATGGATCTTAACTTAACCATGGGTCCTGCCTTAACCATGGGTCCTGCATTAACAATGGAGTCCTGCATTAACAATGGAGTCCTGCCTTAACCATGGGTCTTACCTTAACCATGGGTCCTGCCTTAATCATGGGTCCTGCCATAACCATGGGTCCTGCCTTAACCATGGGTCCTGCCTTAACCATGGGTCCTGCCTTAACTATGGGTCCTGCCTTAACCATGTGTCCTGCCTTAACTATGGGTCCTGCCTTAACCATGGGTCCTGCCTTAACCATGGGTCCTACCTTAACCATGGGTCCTGCCATAACCATGGGTCTTACCTTAACCATAGGTCCTGCCTTAACCATGGGCCCTGCCTAACCCATGGGTCTTACCTTAACCATGGGTCCTGCCTTAACCATGGGTCTTATCTTAACCATGGGTCCTGCCTTAACCATGGGATATGCCTTAACCATGGGTCCTGCCTTACTCATGGATCTTAACTTAACCATGGGTCCTGCCTTAACCATGGGTCCTGCATTAACAATGGAGTCCTGCATTAACAATGGAGTCCTGCCTTAACCATGGGTCCTGCATTAACAATGGGTCCTGCCTTAACCATGGGTCCTGCCATAACCATGGGTCTTACCTTAACCATGGGACGTGCCTTAACCATGGGTCTTACCTTAACCATGGGTCCTGCCTTAATCATGGGTCCTGCCATAACCATGGGTCCTGCCTTAACCATGGGTCCTGCCTTAACCATGGGTCCTGCCTTAACTATGGGTCCTGCCTTAACCATGTGTCCTGCCTTAACTATGGGTCCTGCCTTAACCATGGGTCCTGCCTTAACCATGGGTCCTACCTTAACCATGGGTCCTGCCTTAACCATGGGTCTTACCTTAACCATAGGTCCTGCCTTAACCATGGGCCCTGCCTAACCCATGGGTCTTACCTTAACCATGGGTCCTGCCTTAACCATGGGTCTTATCTTAACCATGGGTCCTGCCTTAACCATGGGATATGCCTTAACCATGAGTCCTGCCTTACTCATGGGTCTTAACTTAACCATTGGTCCTGCCTTAACCATGGGTCCTGCATTAACAATGGGTCCTGCCTTAACTATGGGTCCTGCCTTAACTATGGGTCCTGCCTTAACTATGGGTCCTGCCTTAACCACGGGTCCTCCCTTTACCATGGGTCCTGCCTTAACCGTGGGTCGTGCATTAACTATGGGCCCTGCCTCAACTTTGGGTCCTCCCTTAACCATGGGTCCTGCATTAACAATGGGTCCTCCCTTAACTATGGGTCCTGCCTGCCTTAACCATGGGTCCTGCCTTAACAATAGGTCCTGCCTTAACTATGGGTCCTGCCTTAACTATGGGTCCTGCCATCACCATGGGTCTTACCTTAACCATGGGACGTGCCTTAACCATGGGTCTTACCTTAACCATGGGACGTGCCTTAACCATGGGCCTTACCTTAACCATGGGTCCTGCCTTAACCATGGGTCCTGCCATAACCATGGGTCCTGCCTTAACCATGGGTCCTGCCTTAACCATGGGTCCTGCCTTACTCATGGATCTTAACTTAACCATGGGTCCTGCCTTACTCATGAATCTTAACATAACCATGGGTCCTGCCTTAACCATGGGTCCTGCATTAACCATGGGTGTTACCTTAACCATGGGTCCTGCCTTAACTATGGGTCCTGCCTTAACCACGGGTCCTCCCTTAACCATGGGTCCTGCCTTAACCGTGGGTCGTGCATTAACCATGGGTCCTGCCTTAACCGTGGGTCGTGCATTAACCATGGGCCCTGCATTAACAATGGGTCCTGCCTTAACTATGGGTCCCGCCTGCCTTAACCATGGGTCCTGCCTCAACTTTGGTCCCTTAACCATGGGTCCTGCATTAACAATGGGTCCTCCCTTAACTATGGGTTCTGCCTGCCTTAACCATGGGTCCAGCCTTAACAATAGGTCCTGCCTTAAGTATGGGTCCTGCCTTAACCACGGGTCCTTCCTTAACCATGGGTCCTGCCTTAACCATGGGATATGCCTTAACCATGGGTCCTGCCTTACTCATGGATCTTAACTTAACCATGGGATATGCCTTAACCATGGGTCCTACCTTAACCATGGGTCCTGCCATAACCATGGGTCTTACCTTAACCATAGGTCCTGCCTTAACCATGGGCCCTGCCTAACCCATGGGTCTTACCTTAACCATGGGTCCTGCCTTAACCATGGGTCTTATCTTAACCATGGGTCCTGCCTTAACCATGGGATATGCCTTAACCATGGGTCCTGCCTTACTCATGGGTCTTAACTTAACCATTGGTCCTGCCTTAACCATGGGTCCTGCATTAACAATGGGTCCTGCCTTAACTATGGGTCCTGCCTTAACTATGGGTCCTGCCTTAACCATGGGTCCTACCTTAACCATGGGTCCTGCCATAACCATGGGTCTTACCTTAACCATAGGTCCTGCCTTAACCATGGGCCCTGCCTAGCCCATGGGTCTTACCTTAACCATGGGTCCTGCCTTAACCATGGGTCTTATCTTAACCATGGGTCCTGCCTTAACCATGGGATATGCCTTAACCATGGGTCCTGCCTTACTCATGGGTCTTAACTTAACCATTGGTCCTGCATTAACAATGGGTCCTGCCTTAACTATGGGTCCTACCTTAACTATGGGTCCTGCCTTAACCACGGGTCCTGCCTTAACCATGGGTCCTGCCTTAACCATGGTATATGCCTTAACCATGGGTCCTGCCTTACTCATGGATCTTAACTTAACCATGGGTCCTGCCTTAACCATGGGTCCTGCATTAACAATGGAGTCCTGCATTAACAATGGAGTCCTGCCTTAACCATGGGTCTTACCTTAACCATGGGTCCTGCCTTAATCATGGGTCCTGCCATAACCATGGGTCCTGCCTTAACCATGGGTCCTGCCTTAACCATGGGTCCTGCCTTAACCATGGGTCCTACCTTAACCATGGGTCCTGCCATAACCATGGGTCTTACCTTAACCATAGGTCCTGCCTTAACCATGGGCCCTGCCTAACCCATGGGTCTTACCTTAACCATGGGTCCTGCCTTAACCATGGGTCTTATCTTAACCATGGGTCCTGCCTTAACCATGGGATATGCCTTAACCATGGGTCCTGCCTTACTCATGGGTCTTAACTTAACCATTGGTCCTGCCTTAACCATGGGTCCTGCATTAACAATGGGTCCTGCCTTAACTATGGGTCCTGCCTTAACTATGGGTCCTGCCTTAACTATGGGTCCTGCCTTAACCACGGGTCCTCCCTTTACCATGGGTCCTGCCTTAACCATAGGTCCTGCCTTAACCATGGGCCCTGCCTAGCCCATGGGTCTTACCTTAACCATGGGTCCTGCCTTAACCATGGGTCTTATCTTAACCATGGGTCCTGCCTTAACCATGGGATATGCCTTAACCATGGGTCCTGCCTTACTCATGGGTCTTAACTTAACCATTGGTCCTGCATTAACAATGGGTCCTGCCTTAACTATGGGTCCTACCTTAACTATGGGTCCTGCCTTAACCACGGGTCCTGCCTTAACCATGGGTCCTGCCTTAACCATGGTATATGCCTTAACCATGGGTCCTGCCTTACTCATGGATCTTAACTTAACCATGGGTCCTGCCTTAACCATGGGTCCTGCATTAACAATGGAGTCCTGCATTAACAATGGAGTCCTGCCTTAACCATGGGTCTTACCTTAACCATGGGTCCTGCCTTAATCATGGGTCCTGCCATAACCATGGGTCCTGCATTAACAATGGGTCCTGCCTTAACTATGGGTCCTACCTTAACTATGGGTCCTGCCTTAACCACGGGTCCTGCCTTAACCATGGGTCCTGCCTTAACAATGGTATATGCCTTAACCATGGGTCCTGCCTTACTCATGGATCTTAACTTAACCATGGGTCCTGCCTTAACCATGGGTCCTGCCTTAACTATGGGTCCTGCCTTAACTATGGGTCCTGCCTTAACCATGGGTCCTACCTTAACCATGGGTCCTGCCATAACCATGGGTCTTACCTTAACCATAGGTCCTGCCTTAACCATGGGCCCTGCCTAGCCCATGGGTCTTACCTTAACCATGGGTCCTGCCTTAACCATGGGTCTTATCTTAACCATGGGTCCTGCCTTAACCATGGGATATGCCTTAACCATGGGTCCTGCCTAACTCATGGGTCTTAACTTAACCATTGGTCCTGCATTAACAATGGGTCCTGCCTTAACTATGGGTCCTACCTTAACTATGGGTCCTGCCTTAACCACGGGTCCTGCCTTAACCATGGGTCCTGCCTTACTCATGGATCTTAACTTAACCATGGGTCCTGCCTTAACCATGGGTCCTGCATTAACAATGGAGTCCTGCATTAACAATGGAGTCCTGCCTTAACCATGGGTCTTACCTTAACCATGGGTCCTGCCTTAATCATGGGTCCTGCCATAACCATGGGTCCTGCCTTAACCATGGGTCCTGCCTTAACCATGGGTCCTGCCTTAACTATGGGTCCTGCCTTAACCATGTGTCCTGCCTTAACTATGGGTCCTGCCTTAACCATGGGTCCTGCCTTAACCATGGGTCCTACCTTAACCATGGGTCCTGCCATAACCATGGGTCTTACCTTAACCATAGGTCCTGCCTTAACCATGGGCCCTGCCTAACCCATGGGTCTTACCTTAACCATGGGTCCTGCCTTAACCATGGGTCTTATCTTAACCATGGGTCCTGCCTTAACCATGGGATATGCCTTAACCATGGGTCCTGCCTTACTCATGGATCTTAACTTAACCATGGGTCCTGCCTTAACCATGGGTCCTGCATTAACAATGGAGTCCTGCATTAACAATGGAGTCCTGCCTTAACCATGGGTCCTGCATTAACAATGGGTCCTGCCTTAACCATGGGTCCTGCCATAACCATGGGTCTTACCTTAACCATGGGACGTGCCTTAACCATGGGTCTTACCTTAACCATGGGTCCTGCCTTAATCATGGGTCCTGCCATAACCATGGGTCCTGCCTTAACCATGGGTCCTGCCTTAACCATGGGTCCTGCCTTAACTATGGGTCCTGCCTTAACCATGTGTCCTGCCTTAACTATGGGTCCTGCCTTAACCATGGGTCCTGCCTTAACCATGGGTCCTACCTTAACCATGGGTCCTGCCTTAACCATGGGTCTTACCTTAACCATAGGTCCTGCCTTAACCATGGGTCCTGCCTTAACCATGGGTCTTACCTTAACCATAGGTCCTGCCTTAACCATGGGCCCTGCCTAACCCATGGGTCTTACCTTAACCATGGGTCCTGCCTTAACCATGGGATATGCCTTAACTATGGGTCCTGCCTTAACTATGGGTCCTGCCATCACCATGGGTCTTACCTTAACCATGGGACGTGCCTTAACCATGGGTCTTACCTTAACCATGGGACGTGCCTTAACCATGGGCCTTACCTTAACCATGGGTCCTGCCTTAACCATGGGTCCTGCCATAACCATGGGTCCTGCCTTAACCATGGGTCCTGCCTTAACCATGGGTCCTGCCTTACTCATGGATCTTAACTTAACCATGGGTCCTGCCTTACTCATGAATCTTAACATAACCATGGGTCCTGCCTTAACCATGGGTCCTGCATTAACCATGGGTGTTACCTTAACCATGGGTCCTGCCTTAACTATGGGTCCTGCCTTAACCACGGGTCCTCCCTTAACCATGGGTCCTGCCTTAACCGTGGGTCGTGCATTAACCATGGGTCCTGCCTTAACCGTGGGTCGTGCATTAACCATGGGCCCTGCATTAACAATGGGTCCTGCCTTAACTATGGGTCCCGCCTGCCTTAACCATGGGTCCTGCCTCAACTTTGGTCCCTTAACCATGGGTCCTGCATTAACAATGGGTCCTCCCTTAACTATGGGTTCTGCCTGCCTTAACCATGGGTCCAGCCTTAACAATAGGTCCTGCCTTAACTATGGGTCCTGCCTTAACCACGGGTCCTTCCTTAACCATGGGTCCTGCCTTAACCATGGGATATGCCTTAACCATGGGTCCTGCCTTACTCATGGATCTTAACTTAACCATGGGATATGCCTTAACCATGGGTCCTACCTTAACCATGGGTCCTGCCATAACCATGGGTCTTACCTTAACCATAGGTCCTGCCTTAACCATGGGCCCTGCCTAACCCATGGGTCTTACCTTAACCATGGGTCCTGCCTTAACCATGGGTCTTATCTTAACCATGGGTCCTGCCTTAACCATGGGATATGCCTTAACCATGGGTCCTGCCTTACTCATGGGTCTTAACTTAACCATTGGTCCTGCCTTAACCATGGGTCCTGCATTAACAATGGGTCCTGCCTTAACTATGGGTCCTGCCTTAACTATGGGTCCTGCCTTAACCATGGGTCCTACCTTAACCATGGGTCCTGCCATAACCATGGGTCTTACCTTAACCATAGGTCCTGCCTTAACCATGGGCCCTGCCTAGCCCATGGGTCTTACCTTAACCATGGGTCCTGCCTTAACCATGGGTCTTATCTTAACCATGGGTCCTGCCTTAACCATGGGATATGCCTTAACCATGGGTCCTGCCTTACTCATGGGTCTTAACTTAACCATTGGTCCTGCATTAACAATGGGTCCTGCCTTAACTATGGGTCCTACCTTAACTATGGGTCCTGCCTTAACCACGGGTCCTGCCTTAACCATGGGTCCTGCCTTAACCATGGTATATGCCTTAACCATGGGTCCTGCCTTACTCATGGATCTTAACTTAACCATGGGTCCTGCCTTAACCATGGGTCCTGCATTAACAATGGAGTCCTGCATTAACAATGGAGTCCTGCCTTAATCATGGGTCCTGCCATAACCATGGGTCCTGCCTTAACCATGGGTCCTGCCTTAACCATGGGTCCTGCCTTAACCATGGGTCCTACCTTAACCATGGGTCCTGCCATAACCATGGGTCTTACCTTAACCATAGGTCCTGCCTTAACCATGGGCCCTGCCTAACCCATGGGTCTTACCTTAACCATGGGTCCTGCCTTAACCATGGGTCTTATCTTAACCATGGGTCCTGCCTTAACCATGGGATATGCCTTAACCATGGGTCCTGCCTTACTCATGGGTCTTAACTTAACCATTGGTCCTGCCTTAACCATGGGTCCTGCATTAACAATGGGTCCTGCCTTAACTATGGGTCCTGCCTTAACTATGGGTCCTGCCTTAACTATGGGTCCTGCCTTAACCACGTGTCCTCCCTTTACCATGGGTCCTGCCTTAACCGTGGGTCGTGCATTAACCATGGGCCCTGCCTCAACTTTGGGTCCTCCCTTAACCATGGGTCCTGCATTAACAATGGGTCCTCCCTTAACTATGGGTCCTGCCTGCCTTAACCATGGGTCCTGCCTTAACAATAGGTCCTGCCTTAACTATGGGTCCTGCCTTAACCATGGGTCCTGCATTAACAATGGGTCCTCCCTTAACTATGGGTCCTGCCTGCCTTAACCATGGGTCCTGCCTTAACAATAGGTCCTGCCTTAACCATGGGTCCTGCATTAACAATGGAGTCCTGCCATAACCATGGGTCCTGCCTTAACCATGGGTCCTGCCTTAACCATGGGTCCTGCCTTAACTATGGGTCCTGCCTTAACCATGTGTCCTGCCTTAACTATGGGTCCTGCCTTAACCATGGGTCCTGCCTTAACCATGGGTCCTACCTTAACCATGGGTCCTGCCATAACCATGGGTCTTACCTTAACCATAGGTCCTGCCTTAACCATGGGCCCTGCCTAACCCATGGGTCTTACCTTAACCATGGGTCCTGCCTTAACCATGGGTCTTATCTTAACCATGGGTCCTGCCTTAACCATGGGATATGCCTTAACCATGGGTCCTGCCTTACTCATGGGTCTTAACTTAACCATTGGTCCTGCCTTAACCATGGGTCCTGCATTAACAATGGGTCCTGCCTTAACTATGGGTCCTGCCTTAACTATGGGTCCTGCCTTAACTATGGGTCCTGCCTTAACCACGGGTCCTCCCTTTACCATGGGTCCTGCCTTAACCGTGGGTCGTGCATTAACCATGGGCCCTGCCTCAACTTTGGGTCCTCCCTTAACCATGGGTCCTGCATTAACAATGGGTCCTCCCTTAACTATGGGTCCTGCCTGCCTTAACCATGGGTCCTGCCTTAACAATAGGTCCTGCCTTAACTATGGGTCCTGCCTTAACTATGGGTCCTGCCATCACCATGGGTCTTACCTTAACCATGGGACGTGCCTTAACCATGGGTCTTACCTTAACCATGGGACGTGCCTTAACCATGGGCCTTACCTTAACCATGGGTCCTGCCTTAACCATGGGTCCTGCCATAACCATGGGTCCTGCCTTAACCATGGGTCCTGCCTTAACCATGGGTCCTCCCTTAACCATGGGTCCTGCCTTAACCGTGGGTCGTGCATTAACCATGGGTCCTGCCTTAACCATGGGTCCTGCCTTAACCATGGGTCCTGCCATAACCATGGGTCCTGCCTTAACCATGGGTCCTGCCTTAACCATGGGTCCTGCCTTACTCATGGATCTTAACTTAACCATGGGTCCTGCCTTACTCATGAATCTTAACATAACCATGGGTCCTGCCTTAACCATGGGTCCTGCATTAACCATGGGTGTTACCTTAACCATGGGTCCTGCCTTAACTATGGGTCCTGCCTTAACCACGGGTCCTCCCTTAACCATGGGTCCTGCCTTAACCGTGGGTCGTGCATTAACCATGGGTCCTGCCTTAACCGTGGGTCGTGCATTAACCATGGGCCCTGCATTAACAATGGGTCCTGCCTTAACTATGGGTCCCGCCTGCCTTAACCATGGGTCCTGCCTCAACTTTGGTCCCTTAACCATGGGTCCTGCATTAACAATGGGTCCTCCCTTAACTATGGGTTCTGCCTGCCTTAACCATGGGTCAAGCCTTAACAATAGGTCCTGCCTTAACTATGGGTCCTGCCTTAACCATGGGTCCTGCCTTACTCATGGGTCTTAACTTAACCATTGGTCCTGCCTTAACCATGGGTCCTGCATTAACAATGGGTCCTGCCTTAACTATGGGTCCTGCCTTAACTATGGGTCCTGCCTTAACCACGGGTCCTCCCTTAACCATGGGTCCTGCCTTAACCGTGGGTCGTGCATTAACCATGGGCCCTGCCTCAACTTTGGGTCCTCCCTTAACCATGGGTCCTGCATTAACAATGGGTCCTGCCTTAACCATGGGTCCTGCATTAACAATGGGTCCTCCCTTAACCATGGGTCCTGATTTAAACTTGGGTCCTGCATTAACCATGGGTCCTGCATTAACATTGGGTCCTCCCTTAACCATGGGTCCTGCATTAACAATGGGTCCTCCCTTAACCATGGGTCCTGCCTTAACCGTGGGTCCTGCATTAACCATGGGTCCTGCATTAACCATGGGTGTTACCTTAACCATGGGTCCTGCATTAACCATGGGTCCTGCATTAACCATGGGTGTTACCTTAACCATAGGTCCTGCATTAACAATGGGTCCTCCCTTAACCATGGGTCCTGCCTTAACCGTGGGACCTGCATTAACTATGGGTCCTGCCTTAACCACGGGTCCTCCCTTAACCATGGGTCCTGCATTAACAATGGCTCCTCCCTTAACCATGGGTCCTGCATTAACTGTGGGTCCTCCCTTAACCATGGGTCCTGCATTAACCATGGGTCCTGCATTAACCATGGGTCCTGCATTAACAATGGGTCCTCCCTTAACCATGGGTCCTGCCTTAACCGTGGGTCCTGCATTAACCATGGGTCCTGCCTTAACCATGGGTCCTGCCTTAACCATGGGTCCTGCCTTACTCATGGATCTTAACTTAACCATGGGTCCTGCCTTACTCATGAATCTTAACATAACCATGGGTCCTGCCTTAACCATGGGTCCTGCATTAACCATGGGTGTTACCTTAACCATGGGTCCTGCCTTAACTATGGGTCCTGCCTTAACCACGGGTCCTCCCTTAACCATGGGTCCTGCCTTAACCGTGGGTCGTGCATTAACCATGGGTCCTGCCTTAACCGTGGGTCGTGCATTAACCATGGGCCCTGCATTAACAATGGGTCCTGCCTTAACTATGGGTCCCGCCTGCCTTAACCATGGGTCCTGCCTCAACTTTGGTCCCTTAACCATGGGTCCTGCATTAACAATGGGTCCTCCCTTAACTATGGGTTCTGCCTGCCTTAACCATGGGTCAAGCCTTAACAATAGGTCCTGCCTTAACTATGGGTCCTGCCTTAACCATGGGTCCTGCCATAACCATGGGTCTTACCTTAACCATAGGTCCTGCCTTAACCATGGGCCCTGCCTAACCCATGGGTCTTATCTTAACCATGGGTCCTGCCTTAACCATGGGATATGCCTTAACCATGGGTCCTGCCTTACTCATGGGTCTTAACTTAACCATTGGTCCTGCCTTAACCATGGGTCCTGCATTAACAATGGGTCCTGCCTTAACTATGGGTCCTGCCTTAACTATGGGTCCTGCCTTAACCACGGGTCCTCCCTTAACCATGGGTCCTGCCTTAACCGTGGGTCGTGCATTAACCATGGGCCCTGCCTCAACTTTGGGTCCTCCCTTAACCATGGGTCCTGCATTAACAATGGGTCCTGCCTTAACCATGGGTCCTGCATTAACAATGGGTCCTCCCTTAACCATGGGTCCTGATTTAAACTTGGGTCCTGCATTAACCATGGGTCCTGCATTAACATTGGGTCCTCCCTTAACCATGGGTCCTGCATTAACAATGGGTCCTCCCTTAACCATGGGTCCTGCCTTAACCGTGGGTCCTGCATTAACCATGGGTCCTGCATTAACCATGGGTGTTACCTTAACCATGGGTCCTGCATTAACCATGGGTCCTGCATTAACCATGGGTGTTACCTTAACCATAGGTCCTGCATTAACAATGGGTCCTCCCTTAACCATGGGTCCTGCCTTAACCGTGGGACCTGCATTAACTATGGGTCCTGCCTTAACCACGGGTCCTCCCTTAACCATGGGTCCTGCATTAACAATGGCTCCTCCCTTAACCATGGGTCCTGCATTAACTGTGGGTCCTCCCTTAACCATGGGTCCTGCATTAACCATGGGTCCTGCATTAACCATGGGTCCTGCATTAACAATGGGTCCTCCCTTAACCATGGGTCCTGCCTTAACCGTGGGACCTGCATTAACTATGGGTCCTGCCTTAACCACGGGTCCTCCCTTAACCATGGGTCCTGCCTGCCTTAAACATGGGTCCTGCCTTAACAATGGGTCCTGCCTTAATTAAGGGGTCTGCCTTAACTATGGGTCCTGCCTTAACCATGTGTCCTGCCTTAACTATGAGTCCTGCCTTAACCAAACAACGGGTCCTGCCTTAACCATGGGTCCTACCTTAACCATGGGTCCTGTCATAACCATGGGTCTTACCTTAACCATGGGTCCTGCATTAACCATGGGTCCTGCATTAACCATGGGTGTTACCTTAACCACGGGTCCTCCCTTAACCATGGGTCCTGCCTGCCTTAACCATGGGTCCTACCTTAACCATGGGTCCTGTCATAACCATGGGTCTTACCTTAACCATGGGTCCTGCATTAACCATGGGTCCTGCATTAACCATGGGTGTTACCTTAACCATGGGTCCTGTCATAACCATGGGTCTTACCTTAACCATGGGTCCTGCCTTAACCATGGGTCCTGCATTAACCATGGGTCCTGCATTAACCATGGGTGTTACCTTAACCATGGGTCCTGCCTTAACCACGGGTCCTGCCTTAACCATGGGTCCTGTCTTAACCATGGGATATGCCTTAACCATGGGTCCTGCCTTACTCATGGATCTTAACTTAACCATTGGTCCTGCCTTAACCATGGGTCCTGCATTAACAATGGGTCCTGCCTTAACTATGGGTCCTGCCTTAACTATGGGTCCTGCCTTAACCACGGGTCCTCCCTTAACCATGGGTCCTGCCTTAACCGTGGGTCGTGCATTAACCATGGGCCCTGCCTTAACCATGGGATATGCCTTAACCATGGGTCCTGCCTTACTCATGGATCTTAACTTAACCATGGGATATGCCTTAACCATGGGTCCTACCTTAACCATGGGTCCTGCCATAACCATGGGTCTTACCTTAACCATAGGTCCTGCCTTAACCATGGGCCCTGCCTAACCCATGGGTCTTACCTTAACCATGGGTCCTGCCTTAACCATGGGTCTTATCTTAACCATGGGTCCTGCCTTAACCATGGGATATGCCTTAACCATGGGTCCTGCCTTACTCATGGGTCTTAACTTAACCATTGGTCCTGCCTTAACCATGGGTCCTGCATTAACAATGGATCCTGCCTTAACTATGGGTCCTGCCTTAACTATGGGTCCTGCCTTAACCACGGGTCCTCCCTTAACCATGGGTCCTGCCTTAACCGTGGGTCGTGCATTAACCATGGGCCCTGCCTCAACTTTGGGTCCTCCCTTAACCATGGGTCCTGCATTAACAATGGGTCCTGCCTTAACCATGGGTCCTGCATTAACAATGGGTCCTCCCTTAACCATGGGTCCTGCCTTAAACGTGGGTCCTGCATTAACCATGGGTCCTGCATTAACATTGGGTCCTCCCTTAACCATGGGTCCTGCATTAACAATGGGTCCTCCCTTAACCATGGGTCCTGCCTTAACCGTGGGTCCTGCATTAACCATGGGTCCTGCATTAACCATGGGTGTTACCTTAACCATGGGTCCTGCATTAACCATGGGTCCTGCATTAACCATGGGTGTTACCTTAACCATGGGTCCTGCCTTAACCACGGGTCCTGCCTTAACCATGGGTCCTGCATTAACAATGGGTCCTCCCTTAACCATGGGTCCTGCCTTAAACGTGGGTCCTGCATTAACCATGGGTCCTGCATTAACATTGGGTCCTCCCTTAACCATGGGTCCTGCATTAACAATGGGTCCTCCCTTAACCATGGGTCCTGCCTTAACCGTGGGTCCTGCATTAACCATGGGTCCTGCATTAACCATGGGTGTTACCTTAACCATGGGTCCTGCATTAACCATGGGTGTTACCTTAACCATGGGTCCTGCCTTAACCACGGGTCCTGCCTTAACCATGGGTCCTGTCTTAACCATGGGATATGCCTTAACCATGGGTCCTGCCTTACTCATGGATCTTAACTTAACCATGGGTCCTGCCTTAACCATGGGTCCTGCATTAACAATGGGTCCTGCCTTAACTATGGGTCCTGCCTTAACTATGGGTCCTGCCTTAACTATGGGTCCTGCCTTAACCATGGGTCCTGCCTTAAACGTGGGTCCTGCATTAACCATGGGTCCTGCATTAACATTGGGTCCTCTCTTAACCATGGGTCCTGCCTTAACCATGGGACCTGCATTAACAATGGAGTCCTGCATTAACAATGGAGTCCTGCCTTAATAATGGGTCCTGCATAAACAATGGGTCCTGCCTTATCTATGGGTCCTGCATTAACAATGGGTCCTGCCTTAACCACGGGTCCTCCCTTAACCATGGGTCCTGCATTAACATTGGGTCCTCCCTTAACCATGGGTCCTGCATTAACAATGGGTCCTGCCTTAACCATGGGTCCTGCATTAACAATGGGTCCTCCCTTAACCATGGGTCCTGCCTTAAACGTGGGTCCTGCATTAACCATGGGTCCTGCATTAACATTGGGTCCTCTCTTAACCATGGGTCCTGCATTAACAATGGGTCCTCCCTTAACCATGGGTCCTGCCTTAACCGTGGGTCCTGCATTAACCATGGGTGTTACCTTAACCATGGGTCCTGCATTAACCATGGGTGTTACCTTAACCATGGGTCCTGCCTTAACCACGGGTCCTGCCTTAACCATGGGTCCTGCCTTAACCATGGGATATGCCTTAACCATGGGTCCTGCCTTACTCATGGATCTTAACTTAACCATGGGATATGCCTTAACCATGGGTCCTACCTTAACCATGGGTCCTGCCATAACCATGGGTCTTACCTTAACCATAGGTCCTGCCTTAACCATGGGTCCTGCCTTACTCATGGATCTTAACTTAACCATGGGTCCTGCCTTAACCATGGGACCTGCATTAACAATGGAGTCCTGCATTAACAATGGAGTCCTGCCTTAATCATGGGTCCTGCATAAACAATGGGTCCTGCCTTATCTATGGGCCCTGCATTAACAATGGGTCCTGCCTTAACTATGGGTCCTCCCTTAACCATGGGTCCTGCCTTAACCGTGGGTCCTGCATTAACCATGGGTCCTGCATTAACAATGGCTCCTCCCTTAACCATGGGTCCTGCATTAACTGTGGGTCCTCCCTTAACCATGGGTCCTACATTAACCATGGGTCCTGCATTAACCATGGGTCCTGCATTAACAATGGGTCCTCCCTTAACCATGGGTCCTGCCTTAACCGTGGGACCTGCATTAACTATGGGTCCTGCCTTAACCACGGGTCCTCCCTTAACCATGGGTCCTGCCTGCCTTAAACATGGGTCCTGCCTTAACAATGGGTCCTGCCTTAATTATGGGTCCTGCCTTAACTATGGGTCCTGCCTTAACCATGTGTCCTGCCTTAACTATGAGTCCTGCCTTAACCAAACAACGGGTCCTGCCTTAACCATGGGTCCTACCTTAACCATGGGTCCTGTCATAACCATGGGTCTTACCTTAACCATGGGTCCTGCCTTAACCATGGGTCCTGCATTAACCATGGGTCCTGCATTAACCATGGGTGTTACCTTAACCACGGGTCCTCCCTTAACCATGGGTCCTGCATTAACAATGGGTCCTCCCTTAACCATGGGTCCTGCCTTAACCGTGGGTCCTGCATTAACCATGGGTGTTACCTTAACCATGGGTCCTGCATTAACCATGGGTGTTACCTTAACCATGGGATATGCCTTAACCATGGGTCCTGCCTTACTCATGGATCTTAACTTAACCATGGGATATGCCTTAACCATGGGTCCTACCTTAACCATGGGTCCTGCCTTAACCGTGGGTCCTGCATTAACCATGGGTGTTACCTTAACCACGGGTCCTGCCTTAACCATGGGTCCTGCCTTAACCATGGGATATGCCTTAACCATGGGTCCTGCCTTACTCATGGATCTTAACTTAACCATGGGATATGCCTTAACCATGGGTCCTACCTTAACCATGGGTCCTGCCATAACCATGGGTCTTACCTTAACCATAGGTCCTGCCTTAACCATGGGTCCTGCCTTACTCATGGATCTTAACTTAACCATGGGTCCTGCCTTAACCATGGGACCTGCATTAACAATGGAGTCCTGCATTAACAATGGAGTCCTGCCTTAATCATGGGTCCTGCATAAACAATGGGTCCTGCCTTATCTATGGGCCCTGCATTAACAATGGGTCCTGCCTTAACTATGGGTCCTCCCTTAACCATGGGTCCTGCCTTAACCGTGGGTCCTGCATTAACCATGGGTCCTGCATTAACAATGGCTCCTCCCTTAACCATGGGTCCTGCATTAACTGTGGGTCCTCCCTTAACCATGGGTCCTGCATTAACCATGGGTCCTGCATTAACCATGGGTCCTGCATTAACAATGGGTCCTCCCTTAACCATGGGTCCTGCCTTAACCGTGGGACCTGCATTAACTATGGGTCCTGCCTTAACCACGGGTCCTCCCTTAACCATGGGTCCTGCCTGCCTTAAACATGGGTCCTGCCTTAACAATGGTCCTGCCTTAATTATGGGTCCTGCCTTAACTATGGGTCCTGCCTTAACCATGTGTCCTGCCTTAACTATGAGTCCTGCCTTAACCAAACAACGGGTCCTGCCTTAACCATGGGTCGTACCTTAACCATGGGTCCTGTCATAACCATGGGTCTTACCTTAACCATGGGTCCTGCCTTAACCATGGGTCCTGCATTAACCATGGGTGTTACCTTAACCACGGGTCCTCCCTTAACCATGGGTCCTGCCTGCCTTAAACATGGGTCCTGCCTTAACAATGGGTCCTGCCTTAATTATGGGTCCTGCCTTAACTATGGGTCCTGCCTTAACCATGTGTCCTGCCTTAACTATGAGTCCTGCCTTAACCAAACAACGGGTCCTGCCTTAACCATGGGTCCTACCTTAACCATGGGTCCTGTCATAACCATGGGTCTTACCTTAACCATGGGTCCTGCCTTAACCATGGGTCCTGCATTAACCATGGGTCCTGCATTAACCATGGGTGTTACCTTAACCATGGGTCCTGCCTTAACCACGGGTCCTGCCTTAACCATGGGTCCTGTCTTAACCATGGGATATGCCTTAACCATGGGTCCTGCCTTACTCATGGATCTTAACTTAACCATGGGTCCTGCCTTAACCATGGGACCTGCATTAACAATGGAGTCCTGCATTAATAATGGAGTCCTGCCTTAATCATGGGTCCTGCATAAACAATGGGTCCTGCATTAACAATGGAGTCCTGCCTTAACCATGGGTCCGGCATTAACAATGGGTCCTGCCTTAACTATGGGTCCTGCCTTAACCATGGGTCCTGCATTAACAATGGAGTCCTGCCTTAACCATGGGTCCTGCATTAACAATGGGTCCTGCCTTAACCATGGGTCCTGCCATAACCATGGGTCTTACCTTAACCATGGGACGTGCCTTAACCATGGGTCTTACCTTAACCATGGGTCCTGCCTTAACCATGGGTCCTGCCATAACCATGGGTCCTGCCTTAACCATGGGTCCTGCCTTAACCATGGGTCCTGCATTAACCATGGGTCCTGCCTTAACCATGGGTCCTGCATTAACAATGGGTCCTGCCTTAACCATGGGTCCTGCATTAACAATGGGTCCTACCTTAACCATGGGTCCTGCATTAACAATGGGTCCTCCCTTAACCATGGGTCCTGCCTTAACTTTAGGTCCCCCTTAACCATGGGTCCTGCATTAACATTGGGTCCTCCCTTAACCATGGGTCCTGCATTAACCATGGGTGTTACCTTAACCATGGGTCCTGCATTAACTGTGGGTCCTGCCTTAACTATGGGTCTTAACTTAACCATGGGTCCTGCCTTAACCATGGGTCCTGCATTAACAATGGGTCCTGCCTTAACCATGGGTCCTGCATTAACAATGGGTCCTACCTTAACCATGGGTCCTGCATTAACAATGGGTCCTCCCTTAACCATGGGTCCTGCCTTAACTTTAGGTCCCCCTTAACCATGGGTCCTGCATTAACATTGGGTCCTCCCTTAACCATGGGTCCTGCATTAACAATGGGTCCTGCCTTAACCATGGGTCCTGCATTAACAATGGGTCCTCCCTTAACCATGGGTCCTGCCTTAAACGTGGGTCCTGCATTAACCATGGGTCCTGCATTAACAATGGGTCCTCCCTTAACCATGGGTCATGCATTAACCATGGGTGTTACCTTAACCATGGGTCCTGCATTAACTGTGGGTCCTGCCTTAACTATGGGTCTTAACTTAACCATGGGTCCTGCCTTAAACTTGGGTCCTGCATTAACCATGGGTCCTGCATTAACAATGGGTCCTCCCTTAACTATGGGTCTTAACTTAACCATGGGTCCTGCCTTAACCATGGGTCCTGCATTAACCATGGGTGTTACCTTAACCATGGGTCCTGCATTAACAATGGGTCCTACCTTAACCATGGGTCCTGCATTAACAATGGGTCCTCCCTTAACCATGGGTCCTGCCTTAACTTTGGGTCCTCCCTTAACCATGGGTCCTGCATTAACATTGGGTCCTCCCTTAACCATGGGTCCTGCATTAACAATGGGTCCTGCCTTAACCATGGGTCCTGCATTAACAATGGGTCCTCCCTTAACCATGGGTCCTGCCTTAAACGTGGGTCCTGCATTAACCATGGGTCCTGCATTAACATTGGGTCCTCCCTTAACCATGGTTCCTGCATTAACAATGGGTCCTCCCATAACCATGGGTCCTGCCTTAACCGTGGGTCCTGCATTAACCATGGGTCCTGCATTAACCATGGGTGTTACCTTAACCATGGGTCCTGCATTAACCATGGGTCCTGCATTAACCATGGGTGTTACCTTAACCATGGGTCCTGCCTTAACCACGGGTCCTGCCTTAACCATGGGTCCTGTCTTAACCATGGGATATGCCTTAACCATGGGTACTGCCTTACTCATGGATCTTAACTTAACCATGGGTCCTGCCTTAACCATGGGACCTGCATTAACAATGGAGTCCTGCATTAACAATGGAGTCCTGCCTTAACCATGGGTCTTACCTTAACCATGGGTCCTGCCTTAACCATGAGTCCTGCATTAACAATGGGTCCTGCCTTAACCATGGGTCCTGCATTAACAATGGGTCCTACCTTAACCATGGGTCCTGCATTAACAATGGGTCCTCCCTTAACCATGGGTCCTGCCTTAACTTTAGGTCCCCCTTAACCATGGGTCGTGCATTAACAATGGGTCCTGCCTTAACCATGGGTCCTGCCATAACCATGGGTCCTGCCATAACCATGGGTCTTACCTTAACCATGGGACGTGCCTTAACCATGGGTCTTACCTTAACCATGGGTCCTGCCTTAACCATGGGTCCTGCCATAACCATGGGTCCTGCCTTAACCATGGGTCCTGCCTTAACCATGGGTCCTGCATTAACAATGGGTCCTCCCTTAACCATGGGTCCTGCCTTAACCATGGGTCCTGCCTTAACCATGGGTCCTGCATTAACAATGGGTCCTGCCTTAACCATGGGTCCTGCCATAACCATGGGTCTTACCTTAACCATGGGACGTGCCTTAACCATGGGTCTTACCTTAACCATGGGTCCTGCCTTAACCATGGGTCCTGCCATAACCATGGGTCCTGCCTTAACCATGGGTCCTGCCTTAACCATGGGTCCTGCATTAACCATGGGTCCTGCCTTAACCATGGGTCCTGCATTAACAATGGGTCCTGCCTTAACCATGGGTCCTGCATTAACAATGGGTCCTACCTTAACCATGGGTCCTGCATTAACAATGGGTCCTCCCTTAACCATGGGTCCTGCCTTAACTTTAGGTCCCCCTTAACCATGGGTCCTGCATTAACATTGGGTCCTCCCTTAACCATGGGTCCTGCATTAACCATGGGTGTTACCTTAACCATGGGTCCTGCATTAACTGTGGGTCCTGCCTTAACTATGGGTCTTAACTTAACCATGGGTCCTGCCTTAACCATGGGTCCTGCATTAACAATGGGTCCTGCCTTAACCATGGGTCCTGCATTAACAATGGGTCCTACCTTAACCATGGGTCCTGCATTAACAATGGGTCCTCCCTTAACCATGGGTCCTGCCTTAACTTTAGGTCCCCCTTAACCATGGGTCCTGCATTAACATTGGGTCCTCCCTTAACCATGGGTCCTGCATTAACAATGGGTCCTGCCTTAACCATGGGTCCTGCATTAACAATGGGTCCTCCCTTAACCATGGGTCCTGCCTTAAACGTGGGTCCTGCATTAACCATGGGTCCTGCATTAACAATGGGTCCTCCCTTAACCATGGGTCATGCATTAACCATGGGTGTTACCTTAACCATGGGTCCTGCATTAACTGTGGGTCCTGCCTTAACTATGGGTCCTCCCTTAACCATGGGTCCTGCCTTAACTATGGGTCCTCCCTTAACCATGGGTCCTGCATTAACAATGGGTCCTCCCTTAACCATGGGTCATGCATTAACCATGGGTGTTACCTTAACCATGGGTCCTGCATTAACTGTGGGTCCTGCCTTAACTATGGGTCCTCCCTTAACCATGGGTCCTGCATTAACAATGGGTCCTGCCTTAACCATGGGTCCTGCATTAACAATGGGTCCTCCCTTAACCATGGGTCCTGCCTTAAACGTGGGTCCTGCATTAACCATGGGTCCTGCATTAACATTGGGTCCTCCCTTAACCATGGTTCCTGCATTAACAATGGGTCCTCCCATAACCATGGGTCCTGCCTTAACCGTGGGTCCTGCATTAACCATGGGTCCTGCATTAACCATGGGTGTTACCTTAACCATGGGTCCTGCATTAACCATGGGTCCTGCATTAACCATGGGTGTTACCTTAACCATGGGTCCTGCCTTAACCACGGGTCCTGCCTTAACCATGGGTCCTGTCTTAACCATGGGATATGCCTTAACCATGGGTACTGCCTTACTCATGGATCTTAACTTAACCATGGGTCCTGCCTTAACCATGGGACCTGCATTAACAATGGAGTCCTGCATTAACAATGGAGTCCTGCCTTAACCATGGGTCTTACCTTAACCATGGGTCCTGCCTTAACCATGAGTCCTGCATTAACAATGGGTCCTGCCTTAACCATGGGTCCTGCATTAACAATGGGTCCTACCTTAACCATGGGTCCTGCATTAACAATGGGTCCTCCCTTAACCATGGGTCCTGCCTTAACTTTAGGTCCCCCTTAACCATGGGTCGTGCATTAACAATGGGTCCTGCCTTAACCATGGGTCCTGCCATAACCATGGGTCCTGCCATAACCATGGGTCTTACCTTAACCATGGGACGTGCCTTAACCATGGGTCTTACCTTAACCATGGGTCCTGCCTTAACCATGGGTCCTGCCATAACCATGGGTCCTGCCTTAACCATGGGTCCTGCCTTAACCATGGGTCCTGCATTAACAATGGGTCCTCCCTTAACCATGGGTCCTGCCTTAACCATGGGTCCTGCCTTAACCATGGGTCCTGCATTAACAATGGGTCCTGCCTTAACCATGGGTCCTGCCATAACCATGGGTCTTACCTTAACCATGGGACGTGCCTTAACCATGGGTCTTACCTTAACCATGGGTCCTGCCTTAACCATGGGTCCTGCCATAACCATGGGTCCTGCCTTAACCATGGGTCCTGCCTTAACCATGGGTCCTGCATTAACCATGGGTCCTGCCTTAACCATGGGTCCTGCATTAACAATGGGTCCTGCCTTAACCATGGGTCCTGCATTAACAATGGGTCCTACCTTAACCATGGGTCCTGCATTAACAATGGGTCCTCCCTTAACCATGGGTCCTGCCTTAACTTTAGGTCCCCCTTAACCATGGGTCCTGCATTAACATTGGGTCCTCCCTTAACCATGGGTCCTGCATTAACCATGGGTGTTACCTTAACCATGGGTCCTGCATTAACTGTGGGTCCTGCCTTAACTATGGGTCTTAACTTAACCATGGGTCCTGCCTTAACCATGGGTCCT
The DNA here is from genome assembly GCA_036245805.1 of Pristionchus mayeri. Classification (NCBI taxonomy): domain Eukaryota; kingdom Metazoa; phylum Nematoda; class Chromadorea; order Rhabditida; family Neodiplogasteridae; genus Pristionchus; species Pristionchus mayeri. Next base: position 157,778 of record BTRK01000004.1, on the reverse strand, counting down.
GCATTAACAATGGGTCCTGCCTTAACCATGGGTCCTGCATTAACAATGGGTCCTACCTTAACCATGGGTCCTGCATTAACAATGGGTCCTCCCTTAACCATGGGTCCTGCCTTAACTTTAGGTCCCCCTTAACCATGGGTCCTGCATTAACATTGGGTCCTCCCTTAACCATGGGTCCTGCATTAACAATGGGTCCTGCCTTAACCATGGGTCCTGCATTAACAATGGGTCCTCCCTTAACCATGGGTCCTGCCTTAAACGTGGGTCCTGCATTAACCATGGGTCCTGCATTAACAATGGGTCCTCCCTTAACCATGGGTCATGCATTAACCATGGGTGTTACCTTAACCATGGGTCCTGCATTAACTGTGGGTCCTGCCTTAACTATGGGTCTTAACTTAACCATGGGTCCTGCCTTAAACTTGGGTCCTGCATTAACCATGGGTCCTGCATTAACAATGGGTCCTCCCTTAACTATGGGTCTTAACTTAACCATGGGTCCTGCCTTAACCATGGGTCCTGCATTAACCATGGGTGTTACCTTAACCATGGGTCCTGCATTAACAATGGGTCCTACCTTAACCATGGGTCCTGCATTAACAATGGGTCCTCCCTTAACCATGGGTCCTGCCTTAACTTTGGGTCCTCCCTTAACCATGGGTCCTGCATTAACATTGGGTCCTCCCTTAACCATGGGTCCTGCATTAACAATGGGTCCTGCCTTAACCATGGGTCCTGCATTAACAATGGGTCCTCCCTTAACCATGGGTCCTGCCTTAAACGTGGGTCCTGCATTAACCATGGGTCCTGCATTAACATTGGGTCCTCCCTTAACCATGGTTCCTGCATTAACAATGGGTCCTCCCATAACCATGGGTCCTGCCTTAACCGTGGGTCCTGCATTAACCATGGGTCCTGCATTAACCATGGGTGTTACCTTAACCATGGGTCCTGCATTAACCATGGGTGTTACCTTAACCATGGGTCCTGCCTTAACCACGGGTCCTGCCTTAACCATGGGTCCTGTCTTAACCATGGGATATGCCTTAACCATGGGTACTGCCTTACTCATGGATCTTAACTTAACCATGGGTCCTGCCTTAACCATGGGACCTGCATTAACAATGGAGTCCTGCATTAACAATGGAGTCCTGCCTTAACCATGGGTCTTACCTTAACCATGGGTCCTGCCTTAACCATGAGTCCTGCATTAACAATGGGTCCTGCCTTAACCATGGGTCCTGCATTAACAATGGGTCCTACCTTAACCATGGGTCCTGCATTAACAATGGGTCCTCCCTTAACCATGGGTCCTGCCTTAACTTTAGGTCCCCCTTAACCATGGGTCGTGCATTAACAATGGGTCCTGCCTTAACCATGGGTCCTGCCATAACCATGGGTCCTGCCATAACCATGGGTCTTACCTTAACCATGGGACGTGCCTTAACCATGGGTCTTACCTTAACCATGGGTCCTGCCTTAACCATGGGTCCTGCCATAACCATGGGTCCTGCCTTAACCATGGGTCCTGCCTTAACCATGGGTCCTGCATTAACAATGGGTCCTCCCTTAACCATGGGTCCTGCCTTAACCATGGGTCCTGCCTTAACCATGGGTCCTGCATTAACAATGGGTCCTGCCTTAACCATGGGTCCTGCCATAACCATGGGTCTTACCTTAACCATGGGACGTGCCTTAACCATGGGTCTTACCTTAACCATGGGTCCTGCCTTAACCATGGGTCCTGCCATAACCATGGGTCCTGCCTTAACCATGGGTCCTGCCTTAACCATGGGTCCTGCATTAACCATGGGTCCTGCCTTAACCATGGGTCCTGCATTAACAATGGGTCCTGCCTTAACCATGGGTCCTGCATTAACAATGGGTCCTACCTTAACCATGGGTCCTGCATTAACAATGGGTCCTCCCTTAACCATGGGTCCTGCCTTAACTTTAGGTCCCCCTTAACCATGGGTCCTGCATTAACATTGGGTCCTCCCTTAACCATGGGTCCTGCATTAACCATGGGTGTTACCTTAACCATGGGTCCTGCATTAACTGTGGGTCCTGCCTTAACTATGGGTCTTAACTTAACCATGGGTCCTGCCTTAACCATGGGTCCTGCATTAACAATGGGTCCTGCCTTAACCATGGGTCCTGCATTAACAATGGGTCCTACCTTAACCATGGGTCCTGCATTAACAATGGGTCCTCCCTTAACCATGGGTCCTGCCTTAACTTTAGGTCCCCCTTAACCATGGGTCCTGCATTAACATTGGGTCCTCCCTTAACCATGGGTCCTGCATTAACAATGGGTCCTGCCTTAACCATGGGTCCTGCATTAACAATGGGTCCTCCCTTAACCATGGGTCCTGCCTTAAACGTGGGTCCTGCATTAACCATGGGTCCTGCATTAACAATGGGTCCTCCCTTAACCATGGGTCATGCATTAACCATGGGTGTTACCTTAACCATGGGTCCTGCATTAACTGTGGGTCCTGCCTTAACTATGGGTCTTAACTTAACCATGGGTCCTGCCTTAAACTTGGGTCCTGCATTAACCATGGGTCCTGCATTAACAATGGGTCCTCCCTTAACTATGGGTCTTAACTTAACCATGGGTCCTGCCTTAACCATGGGTCCTGCATTAACCATGGGTGTTACCTTAACCATGGGTCCTGCATTAACAATGGGTCCTACCTTAACCATGGGTCCTGCATTAACAATGGGTCCTCCCTTAACCATGGGTCCTGCCTTAACTTTGGGTCCTCCCTTAACCATGGGTCCTGCATTAACATTGGGTCCTCCCTTAACCATGGGTCCTGCATTAACAATGGGTCCTGCCTTAACCATGGGTCCTGCATTAACAATGGGTCCTCCCTTAACCATGGGTCCTGCCTTAAACGTGGGTCCTGCATTAACCATGGGTCCTGCATTAACATTGGGTCCTCCCTTAACCATGGTTCCTGCATTAACAATGGGTCCTCCCATAACCATGGGTCCTGCCTTAACCGTGGGTCCTGCATTAACCATGGGTCCTGCATTAACCATGGGTGTTACCTTAACCATGGGTCCTGCATTAACCATGGGTGTTACCTTAACCATGGGTCCTGCCTTAACCACGGGTCCTGCCTTAACCATGGGTCCTGTCTTAACCATGGGATATGCCTTAACCATGGGTACTGCCTTACTCATGGATCTTAACTTAACCATGGGTCCTGCCTTAACCATGGGACCTGCATTAACAATGGAGTCCTGCATTAACAATGGAGTCCTGCCTTAACCATGGGTCTTACCTTAACCATGGGTCCTGCCTTAACCATGAGTCCTGCATTAACAATGGGTCCTGCCTTAACCATGGGTCCTGCATTAACAATGGGTCCTACCTTAACCATGGGTCCTGCATTAACAATGGGTCCTCCCTTAACCATGGGTCCTGCCTTAACTTTAGGTCCCCCTTAACCATGGGTCGTGCATTAACAATGGGTCCTGCCTTAACCATGGGTCCTGCCATAACCATGGGTCTTACCTTAACCATGGGACGTGCCTTAACCATGGGTCTTACCTTAACCATGGGTCCTGCCTTAACCATGGGTCCTGCCATAACCATGGGTCCTGCCTTAACCATGGGTCCTGCCTTAACCATGGGTCCTGCATTAACAATGGGTCCTCCCTTAACCATGGGTCCTGCCTTAACCATGGGATATGCCTTAACCATGGGTCCTGCCTTAACCATGGGTCCTGCATTAACCATGGGTGTTACCTTAACCATGGGTCCTGCCTTAACCACGGGTCCTGCCTTAACCATGGGTCCTGTCTTAACCATGGGATATGCCTTAACCATGGGTCCTGCCTTACTCATGGATCTTAACTTAACCATGGGTCCTGCCTTAACCATGGGTCCTGCATTAACAATGGGTCCTGCCTTAACTATGGGTCCTGCCTTAACTATGGGTCCTGCCTTAACTATGGGTCCTGCCTTAACCATGGGTCCTGCCTTAAACGTGGGTCCTGCATTAACCATGGGTCCTGCATTAACATTGGGTCCTCCCTTAACCATGGGTCCTGCCTTAACCATGGGACCTGCATTAACAATGGAGTCCTGCATTAACAATGGAGTCCTGCCTTAAAGGAATCTTGTAGTCCCAAAGTTTAATTTTTAAAACGTTCTGTAATTTTGAATATCGACTGTGATAATCGACTCAAAACAACTTATTAAACACAAAAAATAATAAAAATACTATTTTTGTTAAAATTGACTTTAAAAATGGCGAATTTAAAAACATTCTTCTGCAGCCGATGGGTATAAAATTACGGTAGAAATCTAGTTGTTTGCGACCTAGCGGCAAGAGTCAATCACGGCGGCGGCGTCGTATCTTCTGCGGTTTCTTCGACGTTTTCTGTTGTTTTCATTCATTTATTGCGTTTAATGGTCGTAAAACATGAAGTAGATTAGTTCCGCTTTCTGTTTATGCACTCAAATGAACCTGTGATGCGTTTTTTTATGTTATTGAACCGCATTCTGGCGGCCGACGCGAGCAAGGCCTAGACAGGCGGCGGATAGGGAGCCATGCTCCCTATCCGTCGCCTGTCTAGATTATTGATTATTATTGATTATTAAAATTTAATCGGTAAATTAATAAGTTTTAATTGTTTTAGGCCCCGCAATATCGCGCCCAAGGGCTCGCTGGCGATCCACGAGGAAGCCTGGAACGCCTACCCGTACTGCCGGACGGTGCTGACGAACCCCGACTACATGAAGGACAACTTCTTCGTCAAGGTCGAGACCCGGTACGTTCCCCATCTAACATTTACATATAACATCGGGTACCCGGAATACTTCGGTGTTTGATTAGCCAGCCACATAGGGGACCTGAGTCAATCGATAGTTGACGAGGGAAGAGGTGAAGGGAGGAGGAGAGGGCATTGATCTACCCCTCCCCCGTCCCCACTATTTCCCCGTTCGTCCCTCTCCCGCCTTTCGCGGGAGCACGTACTCATAATGCTTCCCTTCCATCGGCGCGCGTCTCTGTATTACTTTCCGAATCGCCCTCTCACCCTCTCACCTTACTGTAATGTCGATTCAGATGGCTGGCGATAAGCAGAAGAAGGGATCTCATCTGGTCGCCGGAGGCACAATCGTGGGCGTGCTGGTGCTGCTGATGGCGGCAGCTCTCTACCGACCCCTCCCGAGAAGGTACGGTAGATGTAGATGAGGATCATTGCAAAGTGCTTGTAGTTGGAGATCTGCACGATGTTCACAAAGGGGTGATTACATAGGCTGAATAGTATCACTTCAGATGGCCAAGTCTACGATCGACAAGGTGGCGATGCACATCATCGAGCCCGTGCTTCGAATCTCCTACTACTATCCGGTGAGTTTGGGTTGTGACCATACCTGTCCAGCACTGACGACGTTTTGGTAGTCAAAAAAAATCGACAACTCCCTATACGTTGTAATTTTGCTCAATCTGGTAGTCAAAAAAAATCGGCGTTCATGGTCGATAATGTTGTGGTAGATCATGATGTAATCAAGTCCAACTACCGTACCAACTTACACTATGGGACTACAGTAACCCAAATTACAGTAACTTGATTACCGTAGCCCGGATTCCGTGGAGCAACTTGAGTTCCTTGGGTCAAACTTTTTTACAAAAAATCATCAATCACTATTGATGTTCTACAGTAACCTACCGTAACCCTCACTACCGTATGCCCATTGGCCAATCACGAACTGACTTTTTTTTCTAAAAGATACCATAAAATTCAGTTCGTTCCTCAATATTGAATAACATAGCTGGGGGCATAGCTCAGCCGGTAGTGTGTCTGGCTGAGCGACGCAGGGTCCCGGGTTCGAATCCCGTCCGGAACAAGACCACCCCATCAGGCCGACCAAGCCTGGTCCAATTGGTACTGGTACTAAAACCAGGAGTAAAGGGGCGGCGTCGCCGGCTGGCAACTGAGTGACAACCTATGCCGCTATATGCTATGGATGCGTACACACCGATCAAAAGACACCTGCGCACGTTCCGCGCGTTGAAAAATACGCTGAAGACGGAACTACCTTTACCTTTACCTTTACCTTTTTATTGAATAACTCTGAGGAAATTTTATTTTTATTTTTTTCGTTATTAAATCATGACCGAGTGGCTAACAAGTTTGGCTTGGAAACCGAAGGTAGTGGGTTCGAGTCCAACCAGTGTGAAACATATTTGCCGTACCACAGTACGGTGGGTCAACTTTAGTTCGCTAGGTTACACTTTTAACTATCAACGTTTTGGTAGTTAAAACAATCGACGTATATAGGCTCCTGGGTTTACCGGCGGTGTGGGCAGGTATGGTTGTAACACGGGGAACTCTTCTTCATGCCCATCGACCTACCATACTAAACAGTCTTCTCGATTGCAGTCGCGCCTGTGTTCGAACGCCTACTGCATGATATACTGGACGCGCTGGACGCCGACCGCGTTGAGTCGACTGATCGGGCCGATGTTCGACTGGGATCCGAATCTGCTCATGGAGACGACCCACTGGGACGGCGTCAAGGTACGGTAGTGGAGTACTGTAGCAGATATGGTACTGTAATGCAGGTGCGTGTGTATCACCCTCGCAATAATGCGACTACCGAGTCTGACGGCGCCATCATCTTCATCCACGGTGGTGGATTCGTTTTGGGCAATACGGAGATGTGAGTGTTTTGCATTAATTATCGATTAGTAATATCATTTATCGATTCATTGGCAATTATTGATTATCTCCCTATCTCAGGTATGAGTCTGTGACGCGCACGATGGCCAAAATGATGAGCACACGCCTCTTCGTCTCGATCGACTACAGACTTGCGCCCGAAACGGTACGGATCATCGGTGTGCAGGGATTGCCCCCCCCCCTCGATGTACGGGGTCATGGTCAAAAATCGATCAGTAGGTCAAGACTAAGTACCATAAACAATCGATTGTACAGCACATGATACCGTAACCCGCGAATATCGCAAACTAAATTTATTTTTAAAAAGTCCTGGCATCATGCCCAATCGATTGTACAGTACCCAAGTCACTACCGTAACCCAGTTCCATGGGTCAGATCCAGTTCCTTGGGTCAAACATTTTTTTCTAAAAATTTAAAAACGAGAGTAAAATTATTTTTAATTATCCTACCGTATCTCTCGTTACTGTGAATCATTTTATAATCGATTTAGGAGTTTTAGAAAAAAATTTTATGAAAATGTTTCACCCAAGTAACTGGATCTGACCCAAGGAACTGGGTTACGATAGTGACTTGGGTACTGTACAATCGATTGGGCACGGTGACAGGACATTTTTTAAAATAAAGTTAGTTTGCGATATTCGCGGGTTACGGTATCCATATACAATATCAGGGTGTACTTTACTATCGATTGGTTATGGTACTTAGTCTTGACCTACCGATTGATTTTTTACCATGACCCCAATACGTCGATGGGAGGTGCCCGTCCGGATGGGCACCCCCCATCGTATCGTGCACAACTATGGTAAGGGTTAGTTATCGATTTATTAGGTTGTTGCATTTATTAGGTTGGTGCACAAAAAACTGGCGTAGTATTATCCAAAACCGGCAGGGTTTTGCTGCTAGAATCAATGGTTCCCATGTTCTACGGTAGCCTTGGCTACGACAATCTATTACAAACTGGTTTTGTAGGAGTAAGTCACGCCGTTCCTGACGAATCCGGACTTCGCTCCGATGATGCAGCCCGATCTGCCCGACCTGCCGCGCGATCTTGTCGCCACGTGCGAGTTCGGCGTGCTGCGAGATGAGGGAGCCATCTACGCCCATCGACTGAAGGAGGCAGGGGTGAGTGGGAGCTGGGAGACAAGGGTAGTTTCAAAAGTAATTTATTAATCATCATGAAATGGAGGTTAACATAGGTGAGTAATAATGCAAACAGTCGGAAATATGCATGTGCCCCTAACAATTTCTCAGTCCCTGCATGTTCGTAACTAATCTGACTTCTTCGCTCTGACTCTCTTCACTGGCTCATTCCCATCCCCCTCGTAACCTTCCTCTTCTCCATCCGCTTCCTCCCCTCTTCCTCTCTTCGTCTTCCTCACTCTCTTCGGCTTCTCTGGCTGCTTCACCTCTCCTGCTTCGCCCTCTCCCTCTTCCTCAGATGTCTCGCCTTCCTCTGCCACCTTGGCTGCTCTTCCCTTCCCTCTGGTGCCTCCTCTCGCCTTCCCTTGCTCACTTCGCCCCCTTCCACGACCAGCTGGAGTCTTCGACTCCTCCTCCTCTCCTTCGTTCCACTCGGAACCAGAAGACAGTACCTCCTCCCTCGTCTCTCCCCTCTCATGATCCGACTCCGAATCGTGATCATCGCTGAACACGATCGGGTCCATGATGGGGTTCGAGTCCGAGTCGACTTCTTCTCCGTATCCTCCTCCCAATTCGACGGACACATCACTCTCTGCTCCATCTTCTACCATATCCCCCTCCTGCTGATCGTTCTCCTTCCCATAGAGGGCTTTGACGTAGGCGATCGAATCCGGGGCGCCGATCTTCTTGAGGTAAGCGTGCAGCTTCCTTTGGCGTGCCACTTCTTGTACCTCCTTCCATACCTGAACACACTAATTTTACTTTGATGCTTTGGGAAGGGAACTGTTGTCCATGGTACTAACTTCTCTCCTCCAGTAGTGATCCACCGCTGACATCTTCCTCTTCACACACACAGTCTGTCGTCCTTTCACCCTTGTCACATACGAAGACTTCTCCTCCCTCAAGGCGGTCAGATCCGCCATCGCAATCGTGTTATGATGTAGGACGACGAGCTTGATCTTCTCGTGGTAGAAGGCGGGGCAACTTAATAAAACAGGCCGATGGCGATTCAAGTTGTTATGAAGTGTAGGGGGAGGGGGGGGGTCAATAGTCAAATTTTTTGCATACCATGCGATGTCTTTCGGGATGTACAAGTTGACCAGCGAGTTGAAAGACTCGCAGGGAGAGGTATTCTTCTTCGGGGAAGCTCGAACAAATCCGGCGAGGAAGGTGGGCTTGAGGATGACCTTCTTGAGCTGGCGGAACTCCTCGCTCTTCCGATCAATGTTGTGAGATGGAGCCTCTGGCAGTTCCTTGTGCACGCATCCACTGATCCCCGACATAACATTGGGTCCTCCCTTAACCATGGGTCCTGCCTTAACCATGGGACCTGCATTATCAATGGAGTCCTGCATTAACAATGGAGTCCTGCCTTAAAGGAATCTTGTAGTCCCAAAGTTTAATTTTTAAAACGTTCTGTAATTTTGAATATCGACTGTGATAATCGACTCAAAACAACTTATTAAACACAAAAAATAATAAAAATACTATTTTTGTTAAAATTGACTTTAAAAATGGCGAATTTAAAAACATTCTTCTGCAGCCGATGGGTATAAAATTACGGTAGAAATCTAGTTGTTTGCGACCTAGCGGCAAGAGTCAATCACGGCGGCGGCGTCGTATCTTCTGCGGTTTCTTCGACGTTTTCTGTTGTTTTCATTCATTTATTGCGTTTAATGGTCGTAAAACATGAAGTAGATTAGTTCCGCTTTCTGTTTATGCACTCAAATGAACCTGTGATGCGTTTTTTTATGTTATTGAACCGCATTCTGGCGGCCGACGCGAGCAAGGCCTAGACAGGCGGCGGATAGGGAGCCATGCTCCCTATCCGTCGCCTGTCTAGATTATTGATTATTATTGATTATTAAAATTTAATCGGTAAATTAATAAGTTTTAATTGTTTTAGGCCCCGCAATATCGCGCCCAAGGGCTCGCTGGCGATCCACGAGGAAGCCTGGAACGCCTACCCGTACTGCCGGACGGTGCTGACGAACCCCGACTACATGAAGGACAACTTCTTCGTCAAGGTCGAGACCCGGTACGTTCCCCATCTAACATTTACATATAACATCGGGTACCCGGAATACTTCGGTGTTTGATTAGCCAGCCACATAGGGGACCTGAGTCAATCGATAGTTGACGAGGGAAGAGGTGAAGGGAGGAGGAGAGGGCATTGATCTACCCCTCCCCCGTCCCCACTATTTCCCCGTTCGTCCCTCTCCCGCCTTTCGCGGGAGCACGTACTCATAATGCTTCCCTTCCATCGGCGCGCGTCTCTGTATTACTTTCCGAATCGCCCTCTCACCCTCTCACCTTACTGTAATGTCGATTCAGATGGCTGGCGATAAGCAGAAGAAGGGATCTCATCTGGTCGCCGGAGGCACAATCGTGGGCGTGCTGGTGCTGCTGATGGCGGCAGCTCTCTACCGACCCCTCCCGAGAAGGTACGGTAGATGTAGATGAGGATCATTGCAAAGTGCTTGTAGTTGGAGATCTGCACGATGTTCACAAAGGGGTGATTACATAGGCTGAATAGTATCACTTCAGATGGCCAAGTCTACGATCGACAAGGTGGCGATGCACATCATCGAGCCCGTGCTTCGAATCTCCTACTACTATCCGGTGAGTTTGGGTTGTGACCATACCTGTCCAGCACTGACGACGTTTTGGTAGTCAAAAAAAATCGACAACTCCCTATACGTTGTAATTTTGCTCAATCTGGTAGTCAAAAAAAATCGGCGTTCATGGTCGATAATGTTGTGGTAGATCATGATGTAATCAAGTCCAACTACCGTACCAACTTACACTATGGGACTACAGTAACCCAAATTACAGTAACTTGATTACCGTAGCCCGGATTCCGTGGAGCAACTTGAGTTCCTTGGGTCAAACTTTTTTACAAAAAATCATCAATCACTATTGATGTTCTACAGTAACCTACCGTAACCCTCACTACCGTATGCCCATTGGCCAATCACGAACTGACTTTTTTTTCTAAAAGATACCATAAAATTCAGTTCGTTCCTCAATATTGAATAACATAGCTGGGGGCATAGCTCAGCCGGTAGTGTGTCTGGCTGAGCGACGCAGGGTCCCGGGTTCGAATCCCGTCCGGAACAAGACCACCCCATCAGGCCGACCAAGCCTGGTCCAATTGGTACTGGTACTAAAACCAGGAGTAAAGGGGCGGCGTCGCCGGCTGGCAACTGAGTGACAACCTATGCCGCTATATGCTATGGATGCGTACACACCGATCAAAAGACACCTGCGCACGTTCCGCGCGTTGAAAAATACGCTGAAGACGGAACTACCTTTACCTTTACCTTTACCTTTTTATTGAATAACTCTGAGGAAATTTTATTTTTATTTTTTTCGTTATTAAATCATGACCGAGTGGCTAACAAGTTTGGCTTGGAAACCGAAGGTAGTGGGTTCGAGTCCAACCAGTGTGAAACATATTTGCCGTACCACAGTACGGTGGGTCAACTTTAGTTCGCTAGGTTACACTTTTAACTATCAACGTTTTGGTAGTTAAAACAATCGACGTATATAGGCTCCTGGGTTTACCGGCGGTGTGGGCAGGTATGGTTGTAACACGGGGAACTCTTCTTCATGCCCATCGACCTACCATACTAAACAGTCTTCTCGATTGCAGTCGCGCCTGTGTTCGAACGCCTACTGCATGATATACTGGACGCGCTGGACGCCGACCGCGTTGAGTCGACTGATCGGGCCGATGTTCGACTGGGATCCGAATCTGCTCATGGAGACGACCCACTGGGACGGCGTCAAGGTACGGTAGTGGAGTACTGTAGCAGATATGGTACTGTAATGCAGGTGCGTGTGTATCACCCTCGCAATAATGCGACTACCGAGTCTGACGGCGCCATCATCTTCATCCACGGTGGTGGATTCGTTTTGGGCAATACGGAGATGTGAGTGTTTTGCATTAATTATCGATTAGTAATATCATTTATCGATTCATTGGCAATTATTGATTATCTCCCTATCTCAGGTATGAGTCTGTGACGCGCACGATGGCCAAAATGATGAGCACACGCCTCTTCGTCTCGATCGACTACAGACTTGCGCCCGAAACGGTACGGATCATCGGTGTGCAGGGATTGCCCCCCCCCCTCGATGTACGGGGTCATGGTCAAAAATCGATCAGTAGGTCAAGACTAAGTACCATAAACAATCGATTGTACAGCACATGATACCGTAACCCGCGAATATCGCAAACTAAATTTATTTTTAAAAAGTCCTGGCATCATGCCCAATCGATTGTACAGTACCCAAGTCACTACCGTAACCCAGTTCCATGGGTCAGATCCAGTTCCTTGGGTCAAACATTTTTTTCTAAAAATTTAAAAACGAGAGTAAAATTATTTTTAATTATCCTACCGTATCTCTCGTTACTGTGAATCATTTTATAATCGATTTAGGAGTTTTAGAAAAAAATTTTATGAAAATGTTTCACCCAAGTAACTGGATCTGACCCAAGGAACTGGGTTACGATAGTGACTTGGGTACTGTACAATCGATTGGGCACGGTGACAGGACATTTTTTAAAATAAAGTTAGTTTGCGATATTCGCGGGTTACGGTATCCATATACAATATCAGGGTGTACTTTACTATCGATTGGTTATGGTACTTAGTCTTGACCTACCGATTGATTTTTTACCATGACCCCAATACGTCGATGGGAGGTGCCCGTCCGGATGGGCACCCCCCATCGTATCGTGCACAACTATGGTAAGGGTTAGTTATCGATTTATTAGGTTGTTGCATTTATTAGGTTGGTGCACAAAAAACTGGCGTAGTATTATCCAAAACCGGCAGGGTTTTGCTGCTAGAATCAATGGTTCCCATGTTCTACGGTAGCCTTGGCTACGACAATCTATTACAAACTGGTTTTGTAGGAGTAAGTCACGCCGTTCCTGACGAATCCGGACTTCGCTCCGATGATGCAGCCCGATCTGCCCGACCTGCCGCGCGATCTTGTCGCCACGTGCGAGTTCGGCGTGCTGCGAGATGAGGGAGCCATCTACGCCCATCGACTGAAGGAGGCAGGGGTGAGTGGGAGCTGGGAGACAAGGGTAGTTTCAAAAGTAATTTATTAATCATCATGAAATGGAGGTTAACATAGGTGAGTAATAATGCAAACAGTCGGAAATATGCATGTGCCCCTAACAATTTCTCAGTCCCTGCATGTTCGTAACTAATCTGACTTCTTCGCTCTGACTCTCTTCACTGGCTCATTCCCATCCCCCTCGTAACCTTCCTCTTCTCCATCCGCTTCCTCCCCTCTTCCTCTCTTCGTCTTCCTCACTCTCTTCGGCTTCTCTGGCTGCTTCACCTCTCCTGCTTCGCCCTCTCCCTCTTCCTCAGATGTCTCGCCTTCCTCTGCCACCTTGGCTGCTCTTCCCTTCCCTCTGGTGCCTCCTCTCGCCTTCCCTTGCTCACTTCGCCCCCTTCCACGACCAGCTGGAGTCTTCGACTCCTCCTCCTCTCCTTCGTTCCACTCGGAACCAGAAGACAGTACCTCCTCCCTCGTCTCTCCCCTCTCATGATCCGACTCCGAATCGTGATCATCGCTGAACACGATCGGGTCCATGATGGGGTTCGAGTCCGAGTCGACTTCTTCTCCGTATCCTCCTCCCAATTCGACGGACACATCACTCTCTGCTCCATCTTCTACCATATCCCCCTCCTGCTGATCGTTCTCCTTCCCATAGAGGGCTTTGACGTAGGCGATCGAATCCGGGGCGCCGATCTTCTTGAGGTAAGCGTGCAGCTTCCTTTGGCGTGCCACTTCTTGTACCTCCTTCCATACCTGAACACACTAATTTTACTTTGATGCTTTGGGAAGGGAACTGTTGTCCATGGTACTAACTTCTCTCCTCCAGTAGTGATCCACCGCTGACATCTTCCTCTTCACACACACAGTCTGTCGTCCTTTCACCCTTGTCACATACGAAGACTTCTCCTCCCTCAAGGCGGTCAGATCCGCCATCGCAATCGTGTTATGATGTAGGACGACGAGCTTGATCTTCTCGTGGTAGAAGGCGGGGCAACTTAATAAAACAGGCCGATGGCGATTCAAGTTGTTATGAAGTGTAGGGGGAGGGGGGGGGTCAATAGTCAAATTTTTTGCATACCATGCGATGTCTTTCGGGATGTACAAGTTGACCAGCGAGTTGAAAGACTCGCAGGGAGAGGTATTCTTCTTCGGGGAAGCTCGAACAAATCCGGCGAGGAAGGTGGGCTTGAGGATGACCTTCTTGAGCTGGCGGAACTCCTCGCTCTTCCGATCAATGTTGTGAGATGGAGCCTCTGGCAGTTCCTTGTGCACGCATCCACTGATCCCCGACAAGAACGGCACCTGAGTATGATTAACTTCTAGTATCGTGCATGCATGATATAACAAATAATATTATTGTTATTTTGTTTTTGCACTAACTTTCTCTAGATGCTTATGCCGTCCACATACATGAGCCAACAGACTCTTCCATCGCTCGAGCCCTTTTGACCTGTTCCTTCGGTACTGGTAGTGCACGTGATAACAGTGATTGACAATGTGCTTCCACCAGTACTTTATCAGAGCACACTTCTTCTTCTTGCTTAGCTGAATTCACTTGTGTAAGTTGACTTCGATTGTTTCCATTTACTTTATTACTGTGAACCTAATTGAAGCTAATCGTACTAACTATACTAATAACCTCTCGTAGATCACTGTTGATTCCTTTGATCAAGTGCCAAAAGTCGAGACAGTGCCGAATTCGGGAGAAGAGGGGCTCGCTTCTCATCATTTTGCCTATCTTGGCGTCGTTGTCCGAAGTTACACTCCTTATCTACCATTAACTAGCATTAGCGACATTTAAATATCGGTGTTTCGTTGTTCCCGAATTGCGATATCTGACCGTGAACATCTTCTTAATTAATGTCGTGAGTCCTCTCTTTATGCCTTCTTTCTCCATCCGGGTACTCACGCCGTCTGGAAACGTTTCCACTAGTAATAGAAAACCCGATACTAACTAATTACAACTAACACTACCTATCCCTCGCATGTTCTTGTGCATGTTCACTGCCTCTAAAGCTAAGTTCGTCCCAAGATCGATCACGGTGTTGGTGTTGTTGGTTGAAGTGAAGCCTCGAGTACCATATCTCCCGTCGACCGCCACGTCGATCCCGTGTTTCTGAAATGTTCAAACTTCCTTCCGATATCTATATTATTCCACGGCTATGCATTAGAAGATTAGGACCGATGAAATCAAAAATTGTTCTAGTAGCTTTTATTGGTGCTTTGATAATTCGACTAATATTGAGAAGGAAGTTTGTGAAACATCATTGTGACTTCTGTATACACAGTTGCGGGATTTTAACGTTCGATATTTTGATCTTCTCTGTTTTCACATCACATTATTTCAGCTGCGATGAGAGGCCTACGTCCCCCGCATGGATTGAAGCAGGCCCAGGAGCAGTCAGAGGTTATGAGGGGATGGGAGGGGTCATAAGAAACTACCGTATCCCCTCATGGACATATTTCAGGGGAGGCCGGGGTATGCGGTCGAGGTCGGATGCACGGAAAGGTTTTCAAGTGAGTCAAAGATGTAAATAAGTATGAAATATCTAACCCCGCTGGCTCCTCTAACCGTCGCCTCTGCCTGCTTCTTGTGCGTCTCATACACTACATCCACAGCTGGGATGATCACATCAGCAACATGGTTCCTCATTGTGCTGTAGGAGGGGAGGGCCAGTCCGAGTTCCTTTCCCATCGCTAGGACTTTCTGAATTAAATTTCCGAGAACAATATGTTTCGTTCTAATCTAGGCTGATCTGGTCTTCTATAGATATCGAACTAACAGGCACGGGCGTTCCAGTAATGTGAACAGATGTAGTGAATTTGAGGTTTCCCTCATAGTATCCCTCTATCTTCTCTTGAGAGCTCCACCTCACAATCCGATCGCAAACAAGGCAAACCCATTGCAGGTTGAGGGCCGAGCCTACGGTCCACGAGTGGAAGGTCCCGGCTTCGATCTGGGCTGTGCCGCAGTCGCGGCAACGGGAGAAGAGCGACATTAGGGATTCCTTGGAGACGAGGAAGAATTTGTGATCATCAATTGTTGTCGGGGAATCCGTTAGCACGCCGTTGTCTGTTTCTTGCGAACACGTGCCTTGGGATGAGGCGAACTGAATTTAGTTTTCTATTGTGATAAAAAACCTAGATGTCTTTCATTTTTACATCACTCATTTATATCATGACTGTTGTTACTGCTGTCGATTTAAAGTTACCGGACGAGGACAAAATTGACCCCCTATTTTTTGTCCTCCGTCGAATAGCCGATGACTGAATTAGATGAGAATGAGCATACAAAAAATGCTAAAAATCAATAATAGCCTCAAGGGAAAACCGAAAGTGATCAGCGTAATCCCGCGCTCTCTCACTTTGCATACTCTCTCGTACACGCGACGAGATCAGGGTTTCGTCCTTGTCCGGTAACTTTAAGGATCATTTCAAACATCTTCATTTCCGTTATGTGTATGACAGTGTTTGCAATGAATAAAATACTTTTCAACATTTATAATTATGGAGTATGCCAATTCGGCTGAGTAATTTTCTTACCAGGTAATCTGTTCCCTGTGACGACGGTGCATCCAACTGAAAGTCGTAGATATCGTCCCCGACGCTGCCTACTGAATCTTCGCACGGTTGTTCCTCCTCCACCCTCACATTCTATAATGGTTGTTGTGTATCGTGTGCTTATTTTGCCTCCTCAGGACATGTTCTTTGGCCGAATTGCCTCCCCAGGGCTCGTTTTGTGTGCGAATTTCCAGGTACTAGATATGCGATTGCCCGTCGTATAAAACTTAGAATGCCCGGTACCTGTGGTCTGTCTTCCCTTTGGAGTCTCGGTGTATCCGTTTTTTCTCGCCGCTAAAACAGTAAAGACGTACAATGCAACTATTCCAGTACATTCCATGCATGTGACAAGGCAATATAATACAAATCGGTAAACCAAAATTGATCAGTAGATACTCACATCAATCGGAAGCGCAGCTTCTTTGTTATCGAAGTGACGGTAGCATATCCATACTTTCTTCTTCGCCTTGAACTTTTCCTGCACTCGCTTCTCCAGGTCGTCCAGCTCCTCGTCGATCAAGTTCAGTCGGATGAACCATTCCCTCCTTTTGTTATCCTTCTTCGGCACACTCCGCACATCAGTCGCAGTTTGAAGGCAAACAACGCATAGAAAATTGGACATCGAACTAGAAGGAAATTTACGTAACATTCATCGTTAATCATTTAAGTACAGTTAGACAGGTTAACTACCATGATACACGTGAATATACGGTTTAGCATTACAAGGCAGAAACATTTGATGAAAATACAACGAAAATTAACCGAAAATACAATGAAACCAATGAAAAAGCGTCGATGAGATGGGGTACGGCGATCACGCCGTAACGTCGATTCGTTTCAAATACCGTAATCACAATACGTCGACTTACACCGGAATTAATTATTTCCATTTTCCGGCTTTGCCTGTTTTTAAGCTTAATAAAATTTATTTAATTTTTTTGAGTTAATGCATTGAAATGAGGGACGAAAACTGCGCAATTTGAAGTGCACTTGATTTTTGACTGGTAAATCCCTTTAATAATGGGTCCTGCATAAACAATGGGTCCTGCCTTATCTATGGGTCCTGCATTAACAATGGGTCCTGCCTTAACCACGGGTCCTGCATTAACAATGGGTCCTGCCTTAACCATGGGACCTGCATTAACAATGGGTCCTCCCTTAACCATGGGTCCTGCCTTAAACGTGGGTCCTGCATTAACCATGGGTCCTGCATTAACATTGGGTCCTCCCTTAACCATGGGTCCTGCCTTAACCATGGGTGTTACCTTAACCATGGGTCGTGCATTAACCATGGGTGTTACCTTAACCATGGGTCCTGCCTTAACCACGGGTCCTGCCTTAACCATGGGTCCTGCCTTAACCATGGGATATGCCTTAACCATGGGTCCTGCCTTACTCATGGATCTTAACTTAACCATGGGATATGCCTTAACCATGGGTCCTACCTTAACCATGGGTCCTGCTATAACCATGGGTCTTACCTTAACCATAGGTCCTGCCTTAACCATGGGTCCTGCCTTACTCATGGATCTTAACTTAACCATGGGTCCTGCCTTAACCATGGGACCTGCATTAACAATGGAGTCCTGCATTAACAATGGAGTCCTGCCTTAATCATGGGTCCTGCATAAACAATGGGTCCTGCCTTATCTATGGGCCCTGCATTAACAATGGGTCCTGCCTTATCTATGGGTCCTGCCTTAACTATGGGTCCTCCCTTAACCATGGGTCCTGCCTTAACCGTGGGTCCTGCATTAACCATGGGTCCTGCATTAACAATGGCTCCTCCCTTAACCATGGGTCCTGCATTAACTGTGGGTCCTCCCTTAACCATGGGTCCTGCATTAACCATGGGTCCTGCATTAACCATGGGTCCTGCATTAACAATGGGTCCTCCCTTAACCATGGGTCCTGCCTTAACCGTGGGACCTGCATTAACTATGGGTCCTGCCTTAACCACGGGTCCTCCCTTAACCATGGGTCCTGCCTGCCTTAAACATGGGTCCTGCCTTAACAATGGGTCCTGCCTTAATTATGGGTCCTGCCTTAACTATGGGTCCTCCCTTAACCATG
This sequence comes from Pristionchus mayeri, assembly GCA_036245805.1. Lineage (NCBI taxonomy): Eukaryota > Metazoa > Nematoda > Chromadorea > Rhabditida > Neodiplogasteridae > Pristionchus > Pristionchus mayeri. Next base: position 139,211 of record BTRK01000004.1, on the reverse strand, counting down.
GGTCCTGTCATAACCATGGGTCTTACCTTAACCATGGGTCCTGCCTTAACCATGGGTCCTGCATTAACCATGGGTCCTGCATTAACCATGGGTGTTACCTTAACCACGGGTCCTCCCTTAACCATGGGTCCTGCATTAACAATGGGTCCTCCCTTAACCATGGGTCTTACCTTAACCATGGGTCCTGCCTTAACCATGGGTCCTGCATTAACCATGGGTCCTGCATTAACCATGGGTCCTGCATTAACAATGGGTCCTGCCTTAACCATGGGTCCTACCTTAACCATGGGTCCTGTCATAACCATGGGTCTTACCTTAACCATGGGTCCTGCCTTAACCATGGGTCCTGCATTAACCATGGGTCCTGCATTAACCATGGGTGTTACCTTAACCACGGGTCCTGCCTTAACCATGGGTCCTGCATTAACCATGGGTCCTCCCTTAACCATGGGTCCTGCCTTAACTTTAGGTCCCCCTTAACCATGGGTCCTGCATTAACATTGGGTCCTCCCTTAACCATGGGTCCTGCATTAACAATGGGTCCTGCCTTAACCATGGGTCCTGCATTAACAATGGGTCCTCCCTTAACCATGGGTCCTGCCTTAAACGTGGGTCCTGCATTAACCATGGGTCCTGCATTAACAATGGGTCCTCCCTTAACCATGGGTCCTGCATTAACCATGGGTGTTACCTTAACCATGGGTCCTGCATTAACTGTGGGTCCTGCCTTAACTATGGGTCTTAACTTAACCATGGGTCCTGCCTTAAACTTGGGTCCTGCATTAACAATGGGTCCTGCATTAACAATGGGTCCTACCTTAACCATGGGTCCTGCATTAACAATGGCTCCTCCCTTAACCATGGGTCCTGCATTAACTGTGGGTCCTCCCTTAACCATGGGTCCTGCATTAACCATGGGTCCTGCATTAACCATGGGTCCTGCATTAACAATGGGTCCTCCCTTAACCATGGGTCCTGCCTTAACCGTGGGACCTGCATTAACTATGGGTCCTGCCTTAACCACGGGTCCTCCCTTAACCATGGGTCCTGCCTGCCTTAAACATGGGTCCTGCCTTAACAATGGGTCCTGCCTTAATTATGGGTCCTGCCTTAACTATGGGTCCTGCCTTAACCATGTGTCCTGCCTTAACTATGAGTCCTGCCTTAACCAAACAACGGGTCCTGCCTTAACCATGGGTCCTACCTTAACCATGGGTCCTGTCATAACCATGGGTCTTACCTTAACCATGGGTCCTGCCTTAACCATGGGTCCTGCATTAACCATGGGTCCTGCATTAACCATGGGTGTTACCTTAACCACGGGTCCTCCCTTAACCATGGGTCCTGCATTAACAATGGGTCCTCCCTTAACCATGGGTCCTGCCTTAACCGTGGGTCCTGCATTAACCATGGGTGTTACCTTAACCATGGGTCCTGCATTAACCATGGGTGTTACCTTAACCATGGGTCCTGCCTTAACCACGGGTCCTGCCTTAACCATGGGTCCTGCCTTAACCATGGGATATGCCTTAACCATGGGTCCTGCCTTACTCATGGATCTTAACTTAACCATGGGATATGCCTTAACCATGGGTCCTACCTTAACCATGGGTCCTGCCATAACCATGGGTCTTACCTTAACCATAGGTCCTGCCTTAACCATGGGTCCTGCCTTACTCATGGATCTTAACTTAACCATGGGTCCTGCCTTAACCATGGGACCTGCATTAACAATGGAGTCCTGCATTAACAATGGAGTCCTGCCTTAATCATGGGTCCTGCATAAACAATGGGTCCTGCCTTATCTATGGGCCCTGCATTAACAATGGGTCCTGCCTTAACTATGGGTCCTCCCTTAACCATGGGTCCTGCCTTAACCGTGGGTCCTGCATTAACCATGGGTCCTGCATTAACAATGGCTCCTCCCTTAACCATGGGTCCTGCATTAACTGTGGGTCCTCCCTTAACCATGGGTCCTGCATTAACCATGGGTCCTGCATTAACCATGGGTCCTGCATTAACAATGGGTCCTCCCTTAACCATGGGTCCTGCCTTAACCGTGGGACCTGCATTAACTATGGGTCCTGCCTTAACCACGGGTCCTCCCTTAACCATGGGTCCTGCCTGCCTTAAACATGGGTCCTGCCTTAACAATGGTCCTGCCTTAATTATGGGTCCTGCCTTAACTATGGGTCCTGCCTTAACCATGTGTCCTGCCTTAACTATGAGTCCTGCCTTAACCAAACAACGGGTCCTGCCTTAACCATGGGTCCTACCTTAACCATGGGTCCTGTCATAACCATGGGTCTTACCTTAACCATGGGTCCTGCCTTAACCATGGGTCCTGCATTAACCATGGGTCCTGCATTAACCATGGGTGTTACCTTAACCACGGGTCCTCCCTTAACCATGGGTCCTGCCTGCCTTAAACATGGGTCCTGCCTTAACAATGGGTCCTGCCTTAATTATGGGTCCTGCCTTAACTATGGGTCCTGCCTTAACCATGTGTCCTGCCTTAACTATGAGTCCTGCCTTAACCAAACAACGGGTCCTGCCTTAACCATGGGTCCTACCTTAACCATGGGTCCTGTCATAACCATGGGTCTTACCTTAACCATGGGTCCTGCCTTAACCATGGGTCCTGCATTAACCATGGGTCCTGCATTAACCATGGGTGTTACCTTAACCATGGGTCCTGCCTTAACCACGGGTCCTGCCTTAACCATGGGTCCTGTCTTAACCATGGGATATGCCTTAACCATGGGTCCTGCCTTACTCATGGATCTTAACTTAACCATGGGTTCTGCCTTAACCATGGGACCTGCATTAACAATGGAGTCCTGCATTAATAATGGAGTCCTGCCTTAATCATGGGTCCTGCATAAACAATGGGTCCTGCATTAACAATGGAGTCCTGCCTTAACCATGGGTCCGGCATTAACAATGGGTCCTGCCTTAACTATGGGTCCTGCCTTAACCATGGGTCCTGCATTAACAATGGAGTCCTGCCTTAACCATGGGTCCTGCATTAACAATGGGTCCTGCCTTAACCATGGGTCCTGCCATAACCATGGGTCTTACCTTAACCATGGGACGTGCCTTAACCATGGGTCTTACCTTAACCATGGGTCCTGCCTTAACCATGGGTCCTGCCATAACCATGGGTCCTGCCTTAACCATGGGTCCTGCCTTAACCATGGGTCCTGCATTAACCATGGGTCCTGCCTTAACCATGGGTCCTGCATTAACAATGGGTCCTGCCTTAACCATGGGTCCTGCATTAACAATGGGTCCTACCTTAACCATGGGTCCTGCATTAACAATGGGTCCTCCCTTAACCATGGGTCCTGCCTTAACTTTAGGTCCCCCTTAACCATGGGTCCTGCATTAACATTGGGTCCTCCCTTAACCATGGGTCCTGCATTAACCATGGGTGTTACCTTAACCATGGGTCCTGCATTAACTGTGGGTCCTGCCTTAACTATGGGTCTTAACTTAACCATGGGTCCTGCCTTAACCATGGGTCCTGCATTAACAATGGGTCCTGCCTTAACCATGGGTCCTGCATTAACAATGGGTCCTACCTTAACCATGGGTCCTGCATTAACAATGGGTCCTCCCTTAACCATGGGTCCTGCCTTAACTTTAGGTCCCCCTTAACCATGGGTCCTGCATTAACATTGGGTCCTCCCTTAACCATGGGTCCTGCATTAACAATGGGTCCTGCCTTAACCATGGGTCCTGCATTAACAATGGATCCTCCCTTAACCATGGGTCCTGCCTTAAACGTGGGTCCTGCATTAACCATGGGTCCTGCATTAACAATGGGTCCTCCCTTAACCATGGGTCATGCATTAACCATGGGTGTTACCTTAACCATGGGTCCTGCATTAACTGTGGGTCCTGCCTTAACTATGGGTCTTAACTTAACCATGGGTCCTGCCTTAAACTTGGGTCCTGCATTAACCATGGGTCCTGCATTAACAATGGGTCCTCCCTTAACTATGGGTCTTAACTTAACCATGGGTCCTGCCTTAACCATGGGTCCTGCATTAACCATGGGTGTTACCTTAACCATGGGTCCTGCATTAACAATGGGTCCTACCTTAACCATGGGTCCTGCATTAACAATGGGTCCTCCCTTAACCATGGGTCCTGCCTTAACTTTGGGTCCTCCCTTAACCATGGGTCCTGCATTAACATTGGGTCCTCCCTTAACCATGGGTCCTGCATTAACAATGGGTCCTGCCTTAACCATGGGTCCTGCATTAACAATGGGTCCTCCCTTAACCATGGGTCCTGCCTTAAACGTGGGTCCTGCATTAACCATGGGTCCTGCATTAACCATGGGTCCTGCATTAACATTGGGTCCTCCCTTAACCATGGTTCCTGCATTAACAATGGGTCCTCCCATAACCATGGGTCCTGCCTTAACCGTGGGTCCTGCATTAACCATGGGTCCTGCATTAACCATGGGTGTTACCTTAACCATGGGTCCTGCATTAACCATGGGTCCTGCATTAACCATGGGTGTTACCTTAACCATGGGTCCTGCCTTAACCACGGGTCCTGCCTTAACCATGGGTCCTGTCTTAACCATGGGATATGCCTTAACCATGGGTACTGCCTTACTCATGGATCTTAACTTAACCATGGGTCCTGCCTTAACCATGGGACCTGCATTAACAATGGAGTCCTGCATTAACAATGGAGTCCTGCCTTAACCATGGGTCTTACCTTAACCATGGGTCCTGCCTTAACCATGAGTCCTGCATTAACAATGGGTCCTGCCTTAACCATGGGTCCTGCATTAACAATGGGTCCTACCTTAACCATGGGTCCTGCATTAACAATGGGTCCTCCCTTAACCATGGGTCCTGCCTTAACTTTAGGTCCCCCTTAACCATGGGTCGTGCATTAACAATGGGTCCTGCCTTAACCATGGGTCCTGCCATAACCATGGGTCTTACCTTAACCATGGGACGTGCCTTAACCATGGGTCTTACCTTAACCATGGGTCCTGCCTTAACCATGGGTCCTGCCATAACCATGGGTCCTGCCTTAACCATGGGTCCTGCCTTAACCATGGGTCCTGCATTAACAATGGGTCCTCCCTTAACCATGGGTCCTGCCTTAACCATGGGATATGCCTTAACCATGGGTCCTGCCTTAACCATGGGTCCTGCATTAACCATGGGTGTTACCTTAACCATGGGTCCTGCCTTAACCACGGGTCCTGCCTTAACCATGGGTCCTGTCTTAACCATGGGATATGCCTTAACCATGGGTCCTGCCTTACTCATGGATCTTAACTTAACCATGGGTCCTGCCTTAACCATGGGTCCTGCATTAACAATGGGTCCTGCCTTAACTATGGGTCCTGCCTTAACTATGGGTCCTGCCTTAACTATGGGTCCTGCCTTAACCATGGGTCCTGCCTTAAACGTGGGTCCTGCATTAACCATGGGTCCTGCATTAACATTGGGTCCTCCCTTAACCATGGGTCCTGCCTTAACCATGGGACCTGCATTAACAATGGAGTCCTGCATTAACAATGGAGTCCTGCCTTAATAATGGGTCCTGCATAAACAATGGGTCCTGCCTTATCTATGGGTCCTGCATTAACAATGGGTCCTGCCTTAACCACGGGTCCTCCCTTAACCATGGGTCCTGCATTAACAATGGGTCCTGCCTTAACCATGGGACCTGCATTAACAATGGGTCCTCCCTTAACCATGGGTCCTGCCTTAAACGTGGGTCCTGCATTAACCATGGGTCCTGCATTAACATTGGGTCCTCCCTTAACCATGGGTCCTGCCTTAACCGTGGGTCCTGCATTAACCATGGGTCCTGCATTAACCATGGGTGTTACCTTAACCATGGGTCGTGCATTAACCATGGGTGTTACCTTAACCATGGGTCCTGCCTTAACCACGGGTCCTGCCTTAACCATGGGTCCTGCCTTAACCATGGGATATGCCTTAACCATGGGTCCTGCCTTACTCATGGATCTTAACTTAACCATGGGATATGCCTTAACCATGGGTCCTACCTTAACCATGGGTCCTGCTATAACCATGGGTCTTACCTTAACCATAGGTCCTGCCTTAACCATGGGTCCTGCCTTACTCATGGATCTTAACTTAACCATGGGTCCTGCCTTAACCATGGGACCTGCATTAACAATGGAGTCCTGCATTAACAATGGAGTCCTGCCTTAATCATGGGTCCTGCATAAACAATGGGTCCTGCCTTATCTATGGGCCCTGCATTAACAATGGGTCCTGCCTTATCTATGGGTCCTGCCTTAACTATGGGTCCTCCCTTAACCATGGGTCCTGCCTTAACCGTGGGTCCTGCATTAACCATGGGTCCTGCATTAACAATGGCTCCTCCCTTAACCATGGGTCCTGCATTAACTGTGGGTCCTCCCTTAACCATGGGTCCTGCATTAACCATGGGTCCTGCATTAACCATGGGTCCTGCATTAACAATGGGTCCTCCCTTAACCATGGGTCCTGCCTTAACCGTGGGACCTGCATTAACTATGGGTCCTGCCTTAACCACGGGTCCTCCCTTAACCATGGGTCCTGCCTGCCTTAAACATGGGTCCTGCCTTAACAATGGGTCCTGCCTTAATTATGGGTCCTGCCTTAACTATGGGTCCTCCCTTAACCATGGGTCCTGTCATAACCATGGGTCTTACCTTAACCATGGGTCCTGCCTTAACCATGGGTCCTGCATTAACCATGGGTCCTGCATTAACCATGGGTGTTACCTTAACCACGGGTCCTCCCTTAACCATGGGTCCTGCATTAACAATGGGTCCTCCCTTAACCATGGGTCTTACCTTAACCATGGGTCCTGCCTTAACCATGGGTCCTGCATTAACCATGGGTCCTGCATTAACCATGGGTCCTGCATTAACCATGGGTGTTACCTTAACCACGGGTCCTCCCTTAACCATGGGTCCTGCATTAACAATGGGTCCTCCCTTAACCATGGGTCCTGCCTTAACTTTAGGTCCCCCTTAACCATGGGTCCTGCATTAACATTGGGTCCTCCCTTAACCATGGGTCCTGCATTAACAATGGGTCCTGCCTTAACCATGGGTCCTACCTTAACCATGGGTCCTGTCATAACCATGGGTCTTACCTTAACCATGGGTCCTGCCTTAACCATGGGTCCTGCATTAACCATGGGTCCTGCATTAACCATGGGTGTTACCTTAACCACGGGTCCTGCCTTAACCATGGGTCCTGCATTAACCATGGGTCCTCCCTTAACCATGGGTCCTGCCTTAACTTTAGGTCCCCCTTAACCATGGGTCCTGCATTAACATTGGGTCCTCCCTTAACCATGGGTCCTGCATTAACAATGGGTCCTGCCTTAACCATGGGTCCTGCATTAACAATGGGTCCTCCCTTAACCATGGGTCCTGCCTTAAACGTGGGTCCTGCATTAACCATGGGTCCTGCATTAACAATGGGTCCTCCCTTAACCATGGGTCCTGCATTAACCATGGGTGTTACCTTAACCATGGGTCCTGCATTAACTGTGGGTCCTGCCTTAACTATGGGTCTTAACTTAACCACGGGTCCTGCCTTAAACTTGGGTCCTGCATTAACAATGGGTCCTGCATTAACAATGGGTCCTACCTTAACCATGGGTCCTGCATTAACAATGGGTCCTCCCTTAACCATGGGTCCTGCCTTAACTTTAGGTCCCCCTTGACCATGGGTCCTGCATTAACATTGGGTCCTCCCTTAACCATGGGTCCTGCATTAACCATGGGTGTTACCTTAACCATGGGTCCTGCATTAACTGTGGGTCCTGCCTTAACTATGGGTCTTAACTTAACCATGGGTCCTGCCTTATCCATGGGTCCTGCATTAACAATGGGTCCTGCCTTGACCATGGGTCCTGCATTAACAATGGGTCCTACCTTAACCATGGGTCCTGCATTAACAATGGGTCCTCCCTTAACCATGGGTCCTGCCTTAACTTTAGGTCCCCCTTAACCATGGGTCCTGCATTAACATTGGGTCCTCCCTTAACCATGGGTCCTGCATTAACAATGGGTCCTGCCTTAACCATGGGTCCTGCATTAACAATGGGTCCTCCCTTAACCATGGGTCCTGCCTTAAACGTGGGTCCTGCATTAACCATGGGTCCTGCATTAACAATGGGTCCTCCCTTAACCATGGGTCATGCATTAACTGTGGGTCCTGCCTTAACTATGGGTCTTAACTTAACCATGGGTCCTGCCTTAAACTTGGGTCCTGCATTAACCATGGGTCCTGCATTAACAATGGGTCCTCCCTTAACTATGGGTCTTAACTTAACCATGGGTCCTGCCTTAACCATGGGTCCTGCATTAACCATGGGTGTTACCTTAACCACGGGTCCTGCATTAACAATGGGTCCTCCCTTAACCATGGGTCCTGCATTAACATTGGGTCCTCCCTTAACCATGGGTCCTGCATTAACAATGGGTCCTGCCTTAACCATGGGTCCTGCATTAACAATGGGTCCTCCCTTAACCATGGGTCCTGCCTTAAACGTGGGTCCTGCATTAACCATGGGTCCTGCATTAACAATGGGTCCTCCCTTAACCATGGGTCCTGCATTAACCATGGGTGTTACCTTAACCATGGGTCCTGCATTAACTGTGGGTCCTGCCTTAACTATGGGTCTTAACTTAACCATGGGTCCTGCCTTAAACTTGGGTCCTGCATTAACAATGGGTCCTGCATTAACCATGGGAGTTACCTTAACCATGGGTCCTGCATTAACTGTGGGACCTGCCTTAACTATGGGTCTTAACTTAACCATGGGTCCTGCCTTAACCATGGGTCCTGCATTAACAATGGGTCCTGCCTTGACCATGGGTCCTGCATTAACAATGGGTCCTACCTTAACCATGGGTCCTGCATTAACAATGGGTCCTCCCTTAACCATGGGTCCTGCCTTAACTTTAGGTCCCCCTTAACCATGGGTCCTGCATTAACATTGGGTCCTCCCTTAACCATGGGTCCTGCATTAACAATGGGTCCTGCCTTAACCATGGGTCCTGCATTAACAATGGGTCCTCCCTTAACCATGGGTCCTGCCTTAAACGTGGGTCCTGCATTAACCATGGGTCCTGCATTAACAATGGGTCCTCCCTTAACCATGGGTCATGCATTAACTGTGGGTCCTGCCTTAACTATGGGTCTTAACTTAACCATGGGTCCTGCCTTAAACTTGGGTCCTGCATTAACCATGGGTCCTGCATTAACAATGGGTCCTCCCTTAACTATGGGTCTTAACTTAACCATGGGTCCTGCCTTAACCATGGGTCCTGCATTAACCATGGGTGTTACCTTAACCACGGGTCCTGCATTTACAATGGGTCCTCCCTTAACCATGGGTCCTGCATTAACATTGGGTCCTCCCTTAACCATGGGTCCTGCATTAACAATGGGTCCTGCCTTAACCATGGGTCCTGCATTAACAATGGGTCCTCCCTTAACCATGGGTCCTGCCTTAAACGTGGGTCCTGCATTAACCATGGGTCCTGCATTAACAATGGGTCCTCCCTTAACCATGGGTCCTGCATTAACCATGGGTGTTACCTTAACCATGGGTCCTGCATTAACTGTGGGTCCTGCCTTAACTATGGGTCTTAACTTAACCATGGGTCCTGCCTTAAACTTGGGTCCTGCATTAACAATGGGTCCTGCATTAACAATGGGTCCTACCTTAACCATGGGTCCTGCATTAACAATGGGTCCTCCCTTAACCATGGGTCCTGCCTTAACTTTAGGTCCCCCTTAACCATGGGTCCTGCATTAACATTGGGTCCTCCCTTAACCATGGGTCCTGCATTAACCATGGGTGTTACCTTAACCATGGGTCCTGCATTAACTGTGGGTCCTGCCTTAACTATGGGTCTTAACTTAACCATGGGTCCTGCCTTAACCATGGGTCCTGCATTAACAATGGGTCCTGCCTTAACCATGGGTCCTGCATTAACAATGGGTCCTACCTTAACCATGGGTCCTGCATTAACAATGGGTCCTCCTTTAACCATGGGTCCTGCCTTAACTTTAGGTCCCCCTTAACCATGGGTCCTGCATTAACATTGGGTCCTCCCTTAACCATGGGTCCTGCATTAACAATGGGTCCTGCCTTAACCATGGGTCCTGCATTAACAATGGGTCCTCCCTTAACCATGGGTCCTGCCTTAAACGTGGGTCCTGCATTAACCATGGGTCCTGCATTAACAATGGGTCCTCCCTTAACCATGGGTCATGCATTAACTGTGGGTCCTGCCTTAACTATGGGTCTTAACTTAACCATGGGTCCTGCCTTAAACTTGGGTCCTGCATTAACCATGGGTCCTGCATTAACAATGGGTCCTCCCTTAACTATGGGTCTTAACTTAACCATGGGTCCTGCCTTAACCATGGGTCCTGCATTAACCATGGGTGTTACCTTAACCACGGGTCCTGCATTTACAATGGGTCCTCCCTTAACCATGGGTCCTGCATTAACATTGGGTCCTCCCTTAACCATGGGTCCTGCATTAACAATGGGTCCTGCCTTAACCATGGGTCCTGCATTAACAATGGGTCCTCCCTTAACCATGGGTCCTGCCTTAAACGTGGGTCCTGCATTAACCATGGGTCCTGCATTAACAATGGGTCCTCCCTTAACCATGGGTCCTGCATTAACCATGGGTGTTACCTTAACCATGGGTCCTGCATTAACTGTGGGTCCTGCCTTAACTATGGGTCTTAACTTAACCATGGGTCCTGCCTTAAACTTGGGTCCTGCATTAACAATGGGTCCTGCATTAACAATGGGTCCTACCTTAACCATGGGTCCTGCATTAACAATGGGTCCTCCCTTAACCATGGGTCCTGCCTTAACTTTAGGTCCCCCTTAACCATGGGTCCTGCATTAACATTGGGTCCTCCCTTAACCATGGGTCCTGCATTAACCATGGGTGTTACCTTAACCATGGGTCCTGCATTAACTGTGGGTCCTGCCTTAACTATGGGTCTTAACTTAACCATGGGTCCTGCCTTAACCATGGGTCCTGCATTAACAATGGGTCCTGCCTTAACCATGGGTCCTGCATTAACAATGGGTCCTACCTTAACCATGGGTCCTGCATTAACAATGGGTCCTCCCTTAACCATGGGTCCTGCCTTAACTTTAGGTCCCCCTTAACCATGGGTCCTGCATTAACATTGGGTCCTCCCTTAACCATGGGTCCTGCATTAACAATGGGTCCTGCCTTAACCATGGGTCCTGCATTAACAATGGGTCCTCCCTTAACCATGGGTCCTGCCTTAAACGTGGGTCCTGCATTAACCATGGGTCCTGCATTAACAATGGGTCCTCCCTTAACCATGGGTCATGCATTAACTGTGGGTCCTGCCTTAACTATGGGTCTTAACTTAACCATGGGTCCTGCCTTAAACTTGGGTCCTGCATTAACCATGGGTCCTGCATTAACAATGGGTCCTCCCTTAACTATGGGTCTTAACTTAACCATGGGTCCTGCCTTAACCATGGGTCCTGCATTAACCATGGGTGTTACCTTAACCACGGGTCCTGCATTAACAATGGGTCCTCCCTTAACCATGGGTCATGCATTAACTGTGGGTCCTGCCTTAACTATGGGTCTTAACTTAACCATGGGTCCTGCCTTAAACTTGGGTCCTGCATTAACCATGGGTCCTGCATTAACAATGGGTCCTCCCTTAACTATGGGTCTTAACTTAACCATGGGTCCTGCCTTAACCATGGGTCCTGCATTAACCATGGGTGTTACCTTAACCATGGGTCCTGCATTAGCTGTGGGTCCTGCCTTAACTATGGGTCTTAACTTAACCATGGGTCCTGCCTTAAACTTGGGTCCTGCATTAACCATGGGTCCTGCATTAACAATGGGTCCTCCCTTAACTATGGGTCTTAACTTAACCATGGGTCCTGCCTTAACCATGGGTCCTGCATTAACCATGGGTGTTACCTTAACCATGGGTCCTGCATTAACAATGGGTCCTACCTTAACCATGGGTCCTGCATTAACAATGGGTCCTCCCTTAACCATGGGTCCTGCCTTAACTTTGGGTCCTCCCTTAACCATGGGTCCTGCATTAACATTGGGTCCTCCCTTAACCATGGGTCCTGCATTAACAATGGGTCCTGCCTTAACCATGGGTCCTGCATTAACAATGGGTCCTCCCTTAACCATGGGTCCTGCCTTAAACGTGGGTCCTGCATTAACCATGGGTCCTGCATTAACATTGGGTCCTCCCTTAACCATGGGTCCTGCATTAACAATGGGTCCTCCCTTAACCATGGGTCCTGCCTTAACCGTGGGTCCTGCATTAACCATGGGTCCTGCATTAACCATGGGTGTTACCTTAACCATGGGTCCTGCATTAACCATGGGTCCTGCATTAACCATGGGTGTTACCTTAACCATGGGTCCTGCCTTAACCACGGGTCCTGCCTTAACCATGGGTCCTGTCTTAACCATGGGATATGCCTTAACCATGGGTCCTGCCTTACTCATGGATCTTAACTTAACCATGGGTGTTACCTTAACCACGGGTCCTGCATTTACAATGGGTCCTCCCTTAACCATGGGTCCTGCATTAACATTGGGTCCTCCCTTAACCATGGGTCCTGCATTAACAATGGGTCCTGCCTTAACCATGGGTCCTGCATTAACAATGGGTCCTCCCTTAACCATGGGTCCTGCCTTAAACGTGGGTCCTGCATTAACCATGGGTCCTGCATTAACAATGGGTCCTCCCTTAACCATGGGTCCTGCATTAACCATGGGTGTTACCTTAACCATGGGTCCTGCATTAACTGTGGGTCCTGCCTTAACTATGGGTCTTAACTTAACCATGGGTCCTGCCTTAAACTTGGGTCCTGCATTAACAATGGGTCCTGCATTAACAATGGGTCCTACCTTAACCATGGGTCCTGCATTAACAATGGGTCCTCCCTTAACCATGGGTCCTGCCTTAACTTTAGGTCCCCCTTAACCATGGGTCCTGCATTAACATTGGGTCCTCCCTTAACCATGGGTCCTGCATTAACCATGGGTGTTACCTTAACCATGGGTCCTGCATTAACTGTGGGTCCTGCCTTAACTATGGGTCTTAACTTAACCATGGGTCCTGCCTTAACCATGGGTCCTGCATTAACAATGGGTCCTGCCTTAACCATGGGTCCTGCATTAACAATGGGTCCTACCTTAACCATGGGTCCTGCATTAACAATGGGTCCTCCCTTAACCATGGGTCCTGCCTTAACTTTAGGTCCCCCTTAACCATGGGTCCTGCATTAACATTGGGTCCTCCCTTAACCATGGGTCCTGCATTAACAATGGGTCCTGCCTTAACCATGGGTCCTGCATTAACAATGGGTCCTCCCTTAACCATGGGTCCTGCCTTAAACGTGGGTCCTGCATTAACCATGGGTCCTGCATTAACAATGGGTCCTCCCTTAACCATGGGTCCTGCATTAACCATGGGTGTTACCTTAACCACGGGTCCTGCATTAACAATGGGTCCTCCCTTAACCATGGGTCATGCATTAACTGTGGGTCCTGCCTTAACTATGGGTCTTAACTTAACCATGGGTCCTGCCTTAACCTTGGGTCCTGCATTAACCATGGGTCCTGCATTAACAATGGGTCCTCCCTTAACTATGGGTCTTAACTTAACCATGGGTCCTGCCTTAACCATGGGTCCTGCATTAACCATGGGTGTTACCTTAACCATGGGTCCTGCATTAGCTGTGGGTCCTGCCTTAACTATGGGTCTTAACTTAACCATGGGTCCTGCCTTAAACTTGGGTCCTGCATTAACCATGGGTCCTGCATTAACAATGGGTCCTCCCTTAACTATGGGTCTTAACTTAACCATGGGTCCTGCCTTAACCATGGGTCCTGCATTAACCATGGGTGTTACCTTAACCATGGGTCCTGCATTAACAATGGGTCCTACCTTAACCATGGGTCCTGCATTAACAATGGGTCCTCCCTTAACCATGGGTCCTGCCTTAACTTTGGGTCCTCCCTTAACCATGGGTCCTGCATTAACATTGGGTCCTCCCTTAACCATGGGTCCTGCATTAACAATGGGTCCTGCCTTAACCATGGGTCCTGCATTAACAATGGGTCCTCCCTTAACCATGGGTCCTGCCTTAAACGTGGGTCCTGCATTAACCATGGGTCCTGCATTAACATTGGGTCCTCCCTTAACCATGGGTCCTGCATTAACAATGGGTCCTCCCTTAACCATGGGTCCTGCCTTAACCGTGGGTCCTGCATTAACCATGGGTCCTGCATTAACCATGGGTGTTACCTTAACCATGGGTCCTGCATTAACCATGGGTCCTGCATTAACCATGGGTGTTACCTTAACCATGGGTCCTGCCTTAACCACGGGTCCTGCCTTAACCATGGGTCCTGTCTTAACCATGGGATATGCCTTAACCATGGGTCCTGCCTTACTCATGGATCTTAACTTAACCATGGGTCCTGCCTTAACCATGGGACCTGCATTAACAATGGAGTCCTGCATTAACAATGGAGTCCTGCCTTAACCATGGGTCTTACCTTAACCATGGGTCCTGCCTTAACCATGAGTCCTGCATTAACAATGGGTCCTGCCTTAACCATGGGTCCTGCATTAACAATGGGTCCTACCTTAACCATGGGTCCTGCATTAACAATGGGTCCTCCCTTAACCATGGGTCCTGCCTTAACTTTAGGTCCCCCTTAACCATGGGTCGTGCATTAACAATGGGTCCTGCCTTAACCATGGGTCCTGCCATAACCATGGGTCTTACCTTAACCATGGGACGTGCCTTAACCATGGGTCTTACCTTAACCATGGGTCCTGCCTTAACCATGGGTCCTGCCATAACCATGGGTCCTGCCTTAACCATGGGTCCTGCCTTAACCATGGGTTCTGCATTAACAATGGGTCCTCCCTTAACCATGGGTCCTGCCTTAACTTTGGGTCCTCCCTTAACCATGGGTCCTGCATTAACATTGGGTCCTCCCTTAACCATGGGTCCTGCATTAACAATGGGTCCTGCCTTAACCATGGGTCCTGCATTAACAATGGTCCTCCCTTAACCATGGGTCCTGCCTTAAACGTGGGTCCTGCATTAACCATGGGTCCTGCATTAACATTGGGTCCTCCCTTAACCATGGGTCCTGCATTAACAATGGGTCCTCCCTTAACCATGGGTCCTGCATTAACATTGGGTCCTCCCTTAACCATGGGTCCTGCATTAACAATGGGTCCTGCCTTAACCATGGGTCCTGCATTAACAATGGGTCCTCCCTTAACCATGGGTCCTGCCTTAAACGTGGGTCCTGCATTAACCATGGGTCCTGCATTAACATTGGGTCCTCCCTTAACCATGGGTCCTGCATTAACAATGGGTCCTCCCTTAACCATGGGTCCTGCCTTAACCGTGGGTCCTGCATTAACCATGGGTCCTGCATTAACCATGGGTGTTACCTTAACCATGGGTCCTGCATTAACCATGGGTCCTGCATTAACCATGGGTGTTACCTTAACCATGGGTCCTGCCTTAACCACGGGTCCTGCCTTAACCATGGGTCCTGTCTTAACCATGGGATATGCCTTAACCATGGGTCCTGCCTTACTCATGGATCTTAACTTAACCATGGGTCCTGCCTTAACCATGGGACCTGCATTAACAATGGAGTCCTGCATTAATAATGGAGTCCTGCCTTAATCATGGGTCCTGCATAAACAATGGGTCCTGCATTAACAATGGAGTCCTGCCTTAACCATGGGTCCTGCATTAACAATGGGTCCTGCCTTAACTATGGGTCCTGCCTTAACCATGGGTCCTGCATTAACAATGGAGTCCTGCCTTAACCATGGGTCCTGCATTAACCATGGGTCCTGCCATTACCATGGGTCTTACCTTAACCATGGGACGTGCCTTAACCATGGGTCTTACCTTAACCATGGGTCCTGCCTTAACCATGGGTCCTGCCATAACCATGGGTCCTGCCTTAACCATGGGTCCTGCCTTAACCATGGGTCCTGCATTAACCATGGGTCCTGCCTTAACCATGGGTCCTGCATTAACAATGGGTCCTGCCTTAACCATGGGTCCTGCATTAACAATGGGTCCTGCCTTAACTATGGGTCCTGCCTTAACCATGGGTCCTGCATTAACAATGGAGTCCTGCCTTAACCATGGGTCCTGCATTAACAATGGGTCCTGCCTTAACTATGGGTCCTGCCTTAACCATGGGTCCTGCATTAACAATGGAGTCCTGCCTTAACCATTAGTCCTGCATTAACAATGGGTCCTGCCTTAACCATGGGTCCTGCCATAACCATGGGTCTTACCTTAACCATGGGACGTGCCTTAACCATGGGTCTTACCTTAACCATGGGTCCTGCCTTAACCATGGGTCCTGCCATAACCATGGGTCCTGTCTTAACCATGGGTCCTGCCTTAACCATGGGTCCTGCATTAACCATGGGTCCTGCCTTAACCATGGGTCCTGCATTAACAATGGGTCCTGCCTTAACCATGGGTCCTGCATTAACAAAGGGTCCTACCTTAACCATGGGTCCTGCATTAACAATGGGTCCTCCCTTAACCATGGGTCCTGCCTTAACTTTAGGTCCCCCTTAACCATGGGTCCTGCATTAACATTGGGTCCTCCCTTAACCATGGGTCCTGCATTAACAATGGGTCCTGCCTTAACCATGGGTACTGCATTAACAATGGGTCCTCCCTTAACCATGGGTCCTGCCTTAAACGTGGGTCCTGCATTAACCATGGGTCCTGCATTAACAATGGGTCCTCCCTTAACCATGGGTCCTGCATTAACAATGGGTCCTCCCTTAACCATGGGTCCTGCCTTAACTTTGGGTCCTCCCTTAACCATGGGTCCTGCATTAACATTGGGTCCTCCCTTAACCATGGGTCCTGCATTAACAATAGGTCCTGCCTTAACCATGGGTCCTGCATTAACAATGGGTCCTCCCTTAACCATGGGTCCTGCCTTAAACGTGGGTCCTGCATTAACCATGGGTCCTGCATTAACATTGGGTCCTCCCTTTACCATGGGTCCTGCATTAACAATGGGTCCTCCCTTAACCATGGGTCCTGCCTTAACCGTGGGTCCTGCATTAACCATGGGTCCTGCATTAACCATGGGTGTTACCTTAACCATGGGTCCTGCATTAACCATGGGTCCTGCATTAACCATGGGTGTTACCTTAACCATGGGTCCTGCCTTAACCATGGGTCCTGTCTTAACCATGGGATATGCCTTAACCATGGGTCCTGCCTTACTCATGGATCTTAACTTAACCATGGGTCCTGCCTTAACCATGGGACCTGCATTAACAATGGAGTCCTGCATTAATAATGGAGTCCTGCCTTAATCATGGGTCCTGCATAAACAATGGGTCCTGCATTAACAATAGGTCCTGCCTTAACCATGGGTCCTGCATTAACAATGGGTCCTCCCTTAACCATGGGTCCTGCCTTAAACGTGGGTCCTGCATTAACCATGGGTCCTGCATTAACATTGGGTCCTCCCTTAACCATGGGTCCTGCATTAACAATGGGTCCTCCCTTAACCATGGGTCCTGCCTTAACCGTGGGTCCTGCATTAACCATGGGTCCTGCATTAACCATGGGTGTTACCTTAACCATGGGTCCTGCATTAACCATGGGTCCTGCATTAACCATGGGTGTTACCTTAACCATGGGTCCTGCCTTAACCACGGGTCCTGCCTTAACCATGGGTCCTGTCTTAACCATGGGATATGCCTTAACCATGGGTCCTGCCTTACTCATGGATCTTAACTTAACCATGGGTCCTGCCTTAACCATGGGACCTGCATTAACAATGGAGTCCTGCATTAATAATGGAGTCCTGCCTTAATCATGGGTCCTGCATAAACAATGGGTCCTGCATTAACAATGGAGTCCTGCCTTAACCATGGGTCCTGCATTAACAATGGGTCCTGCCTTAACTATGGGTCCTGCCTTAACCATGGGTCCTGCATTAACAATGGAGTCCTGCCTTAACCATGGGTCCTGCATTAACAATGGGTCCTGCCTTAACCATGGGTCCTACCATAACCATGGGTCTTACCTTAACCATGGGACGTGCCTTAACCATGGGTCTTACCTTAACCATGGGTCCTGCCTTAACCATGGGTCCTGCCATAACCATGGGTCCTGCCTTAACCATGGGTCCTGCCTTAACCATGGGTCCTGCATTAACCATGGGTCCTGCCTTAACCATGGGTCCTGCATTAACAATGGGTCCTGCCTTAACCATGGGTCCTGCATTAACAATGGGTCCTACCTTAACCATGGGTCCTGCATTAACATTGGGTCCTCCCTTAACCATGGGTCCTGCATTAACAATGGGTCCTGCCTTAACCATGGGTCCTGCATTAACAATGGGTCCTCCCTTAACCATGGGTCCTGCCTTAAACGTGGGTCCTGCATTAACCATGGGTCCTGCATTAACAATGGGTCCTCCCTTAACCATGGGTCCTGCATTAACCATGGGTGTTACCTTAACCATGGGTCCTGCATTAACTGTGGGTCCTGCCTTAACTATGGGTCTTAACTTAACCATGGGTCCTGCCTTAACCATGGGTCCTGCCTTAACTTTGGGTCCTCCCTTAACCATGGGTCCTGCATTTACATTGGGTCCTCCCTTAACCATGGGTCCTGCATTAACAATGGGTCCTGCCTTAACCATGGGTCCTGCATTAACAATGGGTCCTCCCTTAACCATGGGTCCTGCCTTAAACGTGGGTCCTGCATTAACCATGGGTCCTGCATTAACATTGGGTCCTCCCTTAACCATGGGTCCTGCATTAACCATGGGTGTTACCTTAACCATGGGTCCTGCATTAACTGTGGGTCCTGCCTTAACTATGGGTCTTAACTTAACCATGGGTCCTGCCTTAACCATGGGTCCTGCCTTAACTTTGGGTCCTCCCTTAACCATGGGTCCTGCATTTACATTGGGTCCTCCCTTAACCATGGGTCCTGCATTAACAATGGGTCCTGCCTTAACCATGGGTCCTGCATTAACAATGGGTCCTCCCTTAACCATGGGTCCTGCCTTAAACGTGGGTCCTGCATTAACCATGGGTCCTGCATTAACATTGGGTCCTCCCTTAACCATGGGTCCTGCATTAACAATGGGTCCTCCCTTAACCATGGGTCCTGCCTTAACCGTGGGTCCTGCATTAACCATGGGTCCTGCATTAACCATGGGTCCTGCATTAACCATGGGTGTTACCTTAACCATGGGTCCTGCCTTAACCACGGGTCCTGCCTTAACCATGGGTCCTGTCTTAACCATGGGATATGCCTTAACCATGGGTCCTGCCTTACTCATGGATCTTAACTTAACCATGGGTCTTGCCTTAACCATGGGACCTGCATTAACAATGGAGTCCTGCATTAATAATGGAGTCCTGCCTTAATCATGGGTCCTGCATAAACAATGGGTCCTGCATTAACAATGGAGTCCTGCCTTAACCATGGGTCCTGCATTAACAATGGAGTCCTGCCTTAACCATGGGTCCTGCATTAACAAGGGGTCCTGCCTTAACCATGGGTCCTGCCATAACCATGGGTCTTACCTTAACCATGGGACGTGCTTAACCATGGGTCTTACCTTAACCATGGGTCCTGCCTTAACCATGGGTCCTGCCATAACCATGGGTCCTGCCTTAACCATGGGTCCTGCCTTAACCATGGGTCCTGCATTAACCATGGGTCCTGCCTTAACCATGGGTCCTGCCTTAACCATGGGTCCTGCCTTAATCATGGGTCCTGCATAAACAATGGGTCCTGCATTAACAATGGGTCCTGCCTTAACCATGGGTCCTGCATTAACAATGGGTCCTCCCTTAACCATGGGTCCTGCCTTAAACGTGGGTCCTGCATTAACCATGGGTCCTGCATTAACAATGGGTCCTCCCTTAACCATGGGTCATGCATTAACTGTGGGTCCTGCCTTAACTATGGGTCTTAACTTAACCATGGGTCCTGCCTTAAACTTGGGTCCTGCATTAACCATGGGTCCTGCATTAACAATGGGTCCTCCCTTAACTATGGGTCTT
Organism: Pristionchus mayeri; assembly: GCA_036245805.1. Lineage (NCBI taxonomy): Eukaryota > Metazoa > Nematoda > Chromadorea > Rhabditida > Neodiplogasteridae > Pristionchus > Pristionchus mayeri. The sequence continues at coordinate 119,022 of BTRK01000004.1, read as the reverse complement.
AACTTAACCATGGGTCCTGCCTTAACCATGGGTCCTGCATTAACCATGGGTGTTACCTTAACCACGGGTCCTGCATTAACAATGGGTCCTCCCTTAACCATGGGTCATGCATTAACTGTGGGTCCTGCCTTAACTATGGGTCTTAACTTAACCATGGGTCCTGCCTTAAACTTGGGTCCTGCATTAACCATGGGTCCTGCATTAACAATGGGTCCTCCCTTAACTATGGGTCTTAACTTAACCATGGGTCCTGCCTTAACCATGGGTCCTGCATTAACCATGGGTGTTACCTTAACCATGGGTCCTGCATTAGCTGTGGGTCCTGCCTTAACTATGGGTCTTAACTTAACCATAGGTCCTGCCTTAAACTTGGGTCCTGCATTAACCATGGGTCCTGCATTAACAATGGGTCCTCCCTTAACTATGGGTCTTAACTTAACCATGGGTCCTGCCTTAACCATGGGTCCTGCATTAACCATGGGTGTTACCTTAACCATGGGTCCTGCATTAACAATGGGTCCTACCTTAACCATGGGTCCTGCATTAACAATGGGTCCTCCCTTAACCATGGGTCCTGCCTTAACTTTGGGTCCTCCCTTAACCATGGGTCCTGCATTAACATTGGGTCCTCCCTTAACCATGGGTCCTGCATTAACAATGGGTCCTGCCTTAACCATGGGTCCTGCATTAACAATGGGTCCTCCCTTAACCATGGGTCCTGCCTTAAACGTGGGTCCTGCATTAACCATGGGTCCTGCATTAACATTGGGTCCTCCCTTAACCATGGGTCCTGCATTAACAATGGGTCCTCCCTTAACCATGGGTCCTGCCTTAACCGTGGGTCCTGCATTAACCATGGGTCCTGCATTAACCATGGGTGTTACCTTAACCATGGGTCCTGCATTAACCATGGGTCCTGCATTAACCATGGGTGTTACCTTAACCATGGGTCCTGCCTTAACCACGGGTCCTGCCTTAACCATGGGTCCTGTCTTAACCATGGGATATGCCTTAACCATGGGTCCTGCCTTACTCATGGATCTTAACTTAACCATGGGTCCTGCCTTAACCATGGGACCTGCATTAACAATGGAGTCCTGCATTAACAATGGAGTCCTGCCTTAACCATGGGTCTTACCTTAACCATGGGTCCTGCCTTAACCATGAGTCCTGCATTAACAATGGGTCCTGCCTTAACCATGGGTCCTGCATTAACAATGGGTCCTACCTTAACCATGGGTCCTGCATTAACAATGGGTCCTCCCTTAACCATGGGTCCTGCCTTAACTTTAGGTCCCCCTTAACCATGGGTCGTGCATTAACAATGGGTCCTGCCTTAACCATGGGTCCTGCCATAACCATGGGTCTTACCTTAACCATGGGACGTGCCTTAACCATGGGTCTTACCTTAACCATGGGTCCTGCTTTAACCATGGGTACTGCCATAACCATGGGTCATGCATTAACTGTGGGTCCTGCCTTAACTATGGGTCTTAACTTAACCATGGGTCCTGCCTTAAACTTGGGTCCTGCATTAACCATGGGTCCTGCATTAACAATGGGTCCTCCCTTAACTATGGGTCTTAACTTAACCATGGGTCCTGCCTTAACCATGGGTCCTGCATTAACCATGGGTGTTACCTTAACCATGGGTCCTGCATTAGCTGTGGGTCCTGCCTTAACTATGGGTCTTAACTTAACCATAGGTCCTGCCTTAAACTTGGGTCCTGCATTAACCATGGGTCCTGCATTAACAATGGGTCCTCCCTTAACTATGGGTCTTAACTTAACCATGGGTCCTGCCTTAACCATGGGTCCTGCATTAACCATGGGTGTTACCTTAACCATGGGTCCTGCATTAACAATGGGTCCTACCTTAACCATGGGTCCTGCATTAACAATGGGTCCTCCCTTAACCATGGGTCCTGCCTTAACTTTGGGTCCTCCCTTAACCATGGGTCCTGCATTAACATTGGGTCCTCCTTAACCATGGGTCCTGCATTAACAATGGGTCCTGCCTTAACCATGGGTCCTGCATTAACAATGGGTCCTCCCTTAACCATGGGTCCTGCCTTAAACGTGGGTCCTGCATTAACCATGGGTCCTGCATTAACATTGGGTCCTCCCTTAACCATGGGTCCTGCATTAACAATGGGTCCTCCCTTAACCATGGGTCCTGCCTTAACCGTGGGTCCTGCATTAACCATGGGTCCTGCATTAACCATGGGTGTTACCTTAACCATGGGTCCTGCATTAACCATGGGTCCTGCATTAACCATGGGTGTTACCTTAACCATGGGTCCTGCCTTAACCATGGGTCCTGTCTTAACCATGGGATATGCCTTAACCATGGGTCCTGCCTTACTCATGGATCTTAACTTAACCATGGGTCCTGCCTTAACCATGGGACCTGCATTAACAATGGAGTCCTGCATTAACAATGGAGTCCTGCCTTAACCATGGGTCTTACCTTAACCATGGGTCCTGCCTTAACCATGAGTCCTGCATTAACAATGGGTCCTGCCTTAACCATGGGTCCTGCATTAACAATGGGTCCTACCTTAACCATGGGTCCTGCATTAACAATGGGTCCTCCCTTAACCATGGGTCCTGCCTTAACTTTAGGTCCCCCTTAACCATGGGTCGTGCATTAACAATGGGTCCTGCCTTAACCATGGGTCCTGCCATAACCATGGGTCTTACCTTAACCATGGGACGTGCCTTAACCATGGGTCTTACCTTAACCATGGGTCCTGCCTTAACCATGGGTCCTGCCATAACCATGGGTCCTGCCTTAACCATGGGTCCTGCCTTAACCATGGGTTCTGCATTAACAATGGGTCCTCCCTTAACCATGGGTCCTGCCTTAACTTTGGGTCCTCCCTTAACCATGGGTCCTGCATTAACAATGGGTCCTGCCTTAACCATGGGTCCTGCATTAACAATGGGTCCTCCCTTAACCATGGGTCCTGCCTTAAACGTGGGTCCTGCATTAACCATGGGTCCTGCATTAACATTGGGTCCTCCCTTAACCATGGGTCCTGCATTAACAATGGGTCCTCCCTTAACCATGGGTCCTGCCTTAACCATGGGACCTGCATTAACAATGGAGTCCTGCATTAATAATGGAGTCCTGCCTTAATCATGGGTCCTGCATAAACAATGGGTCCTGCATTAACAATGGAGTCCTGCCTTAACCATGGGTCCTGCATTAACAATGGGTCCTGCCTTAACTATGGGTCCTGCCTTAACCATGGGTCCTGCATTAACAATGGAGTCCTGCCTTAACCATGGGTCCTGCATTAACCATGGGTCCTGCCATTACCATGGGTCTTACCTTAACCATGGGACGTGCCTTAACCATGGGTCTTACCTTAACCATGGGTCCTGCCTTAACCATGGGTCCTGCCATAACCATGGGTCCTGCCTTAACCATGGGTCCTGCCTTAACCATGGGTCCTGCATTAACCATGGGTCCTGCCTTAACCATGGGTCCTGCATTAACAATGGGTCCTGCCTTAACCATGGGTCCTGCATTAACAATGGGTCCTGCCTTAACTATGGGTCCTGCCTTAACCATGGGTCCTGCATTAACAATGGAGTCCTGCCTTAACCATGGGTCCTGCATTAACAATGGGTCCTGCCTTAACTATGGGTCCTGCCTTAACCATGGGTCCTGCATTAACAATGGAGTCCTGCCTTAACCATTAGTCCTGCATTAACAATGGGTCCTGCCTTAACCATGGGTCCTGCCATAACCATGGGTCTTACCTTAACCATGGGACGTGCCTTAACCATGGGTCTTACCTTAACCATGGGTCCTGCCTTAACCATGGGTCCTGCCATAACCATGGGTCCTGTCTTAACCATGGGTCCTGCTTTAACCATGGGTCCTGCATTAACCATGGGTCCTGCCTTAACCATGGGTCCTGCCTTAACTTTAGGTCCCCCTTAACCATGGGTCCTGCATTAACATTGGGTCCTCCCTTAACCATGGGTCCTGCATTAACAATGGGTCCTGCCTTAACCATGGGTCCTGCCATAACCATGGGTCCTGTCTTAACCATGGGTCCTGCTTTAACCATGGGTCCTGCATTAACCATGGGTCCTGCCTTAACCATGGGTCCTGCCTTAACTTTAGGTCCCCCTTAACCATGGGTCCTGCATTAACATTGGGTCCTCCCTTAACCATGGGTCCTGCATTAACAATGGGTCCTGCCTTAACCATGGGTACTGCATTAACAATGGGTCCTCCCTTAACCATGGGTCCTGCCTTAAACGTGGGTCCTGCATTAACCATGGGTCCTGCATTAACAATGGGTCCTCCCTTAACCATGGGTCCTGCATTAACCATGGGTGTTACCTTAACCATGGGTCCTGCATTAACTGTGGGTCCTGCCTTAACTATGGGTCTTAACTTAACCATGGGTCCTGCCTTAAACTTGGGTCCTGCATTAACCATGGGTCCTGCATTAACAATGGGTCCTCCCTTAACTATGGGTCTTAACTTAACCATGGGTCCTGCCTTAACCATGGGTCCTGCATTAACCATGGGTGTTACCTTAACCATGGGTCCTGCATTAACAATGGGTCCTACCTTAATCATGGGTCCTGCATAAACAATGGGTCCTGCATTAACAATGGAGTCCTGCCTTAACCATGGGTCCTGCATTAACAAGGGGTCCTGCCTTAACCATGGGTCCTGCCATAACCATGGGTCTTACCTTAACCATGGGACGTGCTTAACCATGGGTCTTACCTTAACCATGGGTCCTGCCTTAACCATGGGTCCTGCCATAACCATGGGTCCTGCCTTAACCATGGGTCCTGCCTTAACCATGGGTCCTGCATTAACCATGGGTCCTGCCTTAACCATGGGTCCTGCCTTAACCATGGGTCCTGCCTTAATCATGGGTCCTGCATAAACAATGGGTCCTGCATTAACAATGGGTCCTGCCTTAACCATGGGTCCTGCATTAACAATGGGTCCTCCCTTAACCATGGGTCCTGCCTTAAACGTGGGTCCTGCATTAACCATGGGTCCTGCATTAACAATGGGTCCTCCCTTAACCATGGGTCATGCATTAACTGTGGGTCCTGCCTTAACTATGGGTCTTAACTTAACCATGGGTCCTGCCTTAAACTTGGGTCCTGCATTAACCATGGGTCCTGCATTAACAATGGGTCCTCCCTTAACTATGGGTCTTAACTTAACCATGGGTCCTGCCTTAACCATGGGTCCTGCATTAACCATGGGTGTTACCTTAACCACGGGTCCTGCATTAACAATGGGTCCTCCCTTAACCATGGGTCATGCATTAACTGTGGGTCCTGCCTTAACTATGGGTCTTAACTTAACCATGGGTCCTGCCTTAAACTTGGGTCCTGCATTAACCATGGGTCCTGCATTAACAATGGGTCCTCCCTTAACTATGGGTCTTAACTTAACCATGGGTCCTGCCTTAACCATGGGTCCTGCCTTAACCATGGGTCCTGCATTAACCATGGGTGTTACCTTAACCATGGGTCCTGCATTAGCTGTGGGTCCTGCCTTAACTATGGGTCTTAACTTAACCATAGGTCCTGCCTTAAACTTGGGTCCTGCATTAACCATGGGTCCTGCATTAACAATGGGTCCTCCCTTAACTATGGGTCTTAACTTAACCATGGGTCCTGCCTTAACCATGGGTCCTGCATTAACCATGGGTGTTACCTTAACCATGGGTCCTGCATTAACAATGGGTCCTACCTTAACCATGGGTCCTGCATTAACAATGGGTCCTCCCTTAACCATGGGTCCTGCCTTAACTTTGGGTCCTCCCTTAACCATGGGTCCTGCATTAACATTGGGTCCTCCCTTAACCATGGGTCCTGCATTAACAATGGGTCCTGCCTTAACCATGGGTCCTGCATTAACAATGGGTCCTCCCTTAACCATGGGTCCTGCCTTAAACGTGGGTCCTGCATTAACCATGGGTCCTGCATTAACATTGGGTCCTCCCTTAACCATGGGTCCTGCATTAACAATGGGTCCTCCCTTAACCATGGGTCCTGCCTTAACCGTGGGTCCTGCATTAACCATGGGTCCTGCATTAACCATGGGTGTTACCTTAACCATGGGTCCTGCATTAACCATGGGTCCTGCATTAACCATGGGTGTTACCTTAACCATGGGTCCTGCCTTAACCACGGGTCCTGCCTTAACCATGGGTCCTGTCTTAACCATGGGATATGCCTTAACCATGGGTCCTGCCTTACTCATGGATCTTAACTTAACCATGGGTCCTGCCTTAACCATGGGACCTGCATTAACAATGGAGTCCTGCATTAACAATGGAGTCCTGCCTTAACCATGGGTCTTACCTTAACCATGGGTCCTGCCTTAACCATGAGTCCTGCATTAACAATGGGTCCTGCCTTAACCATGGGTCCTGCATTAACAATGGGTCCTACCTTAACCATGGGTCCTGCATTAACAATGGGTCCTCCCTTAACCATGGGTCCTGCCTTAACTTTAGGTCCCCCTTAACCATGGGTCGTGCATTAACAATGGGTCCTGCCTTAACCATGGGTCCTGCCATAACCATGGGTCTTACCTTAACCATGGGACGTGCCTTAACCATGGGTCTTACCTTAACCATGGGTCCTGCCTTAACCATGGGTACTGCCATAACCATGGGTCATGCATTAACTGTGGGTCCTGCCTTAACTATGGGTCTTAACTTAACCATGGGTCCTGCCTTAAACTTGGGTCCTGCATTAACCATGGGTCCTGCATTAACAATGGGTCCTCCCTTAACTATGGGTCTTAACTTAACCATGGGTCCTGCCTTAACCATGGGTCCTGCATTAACCATGGGTGTTACCTTAACCATGGGTCCTGCATTAGCTGTGGGTCCTGCCTTAACTATGGGTCTTAACTTAACCATAGGTCCTGCCTTAAACTTGGGTCCTGCATTAACCATGGGTCCTGCATTAACAATGGGTCCTCCCTTAACTATGGGTCTTAACTTAACCATGGGTCCTGCCTTAACCATGGGTCCTGCATTAACCATGGGTGTTACCTTAACCATGGGTCCTGCATTAACAATGGGTCCTACCTTAACCATGGGTCCTGCATTAACAATGGGTCCTCCCTTAACCATGGGTCCTGCCTTAACTTTGGGTCCTCCCTTAACCATGGGTCCTGCATTAACATTGGGTCCTCCCTTAACCATGGGTCCTGCATTAACAATGGGTCCTGCCTTAACCATGGGTCCTGCATTAACAATGGGTCCTCCCTTAACCATGGGTCCTGCCTTAAACGTGGGTCCTGCATTAACCATGGGTCCTGCATTAACATTGGGTCCTCCCTTAACCATGGGTCCTGCATTAACAATGGGTCCTCCCTTAACCATGGGTCCTGCCTTAACCGTGGGTCCTGCATTAACCATGGGTCCTGCATTAACCATGGGTGTTACCTTAACCATGGGTCCTGCATTAACCATGGGTCCTGCATTAACCATGGGTGTTACCTTAACCATGGGTCCTGCCTTAACCATGGGTCCTGTCTTAACCATGGGATATGCCTTAACCATGGGTCCTGCCTTACTCATGGATCTTAACTTAACCATGGGTCCTGCCTTAACCATGGGACCTGCATTAACAATGGAGTCCTGCATTAACAATGGAGTCCTGCCTTAACCATGGGTCTTACCTTAACCATGGGTCCTGCCTTAACCATGAGTCCTGCATTAACAATGGGTCCTGCCTTAACCATGGGTCCTGCATTAACAATGGGTCCTACCTTAACCATGGGTCCTGCATTAACAATGGGTCCTCCCTTAACCATGGGTCCTGCCTTAACTTTAGGTCCCCCTTAACCATGGGTCGTGCATTAACAATGGGTCCTGCCTTAACCATGGGTCCTGCCATAACCATGGGTCTTACCTTAACCATGGGACGTGCCTTAACCATGGGTCTTACCTTAACCATGGGTCCTGCCTTAACCATGGGTCCTGCCATAACCATGGGTCCTGCCTTAACCATGGGTCCTGCCTTAACCATGGGTTCTGCATTAACAATGGGTCCTCCCTTAACCATGGGTCCTGCCTTAACTTTGGGTCCTCCCTTAACCATGGGTCCTGCATTAACAATGGGTCCTGCCTTAACCATGGGTCCTGCATTAACAATGGGTCCTCCCTTAACCATGGGTCCTGCCTTAAACGTGGGTCCTGCATTAACCATGGGTCCTGCATTAACATTGGGTCCTCCCTTAACCATGGGTCCTGCATTAACAATGGGTCCTCCCTTAACCATGGGTCCTGCCTTAACCATGGGACCTGCATTAACAATGGAGTCCTGCATTAATAATGGAGTCCTGCCTTAATCATGGGTCCTGCATAAACAATGGGTCCTGCATTAACAATGGAGTCCTGCCTTAACCATGGGTCCTGCATTAACAATGGGTCCTGCCTTAACTATGGGTCCTGCCTTAACCATGGGTCCTGCATTAACAATGGAGTCCTGCCTTAACCATGGGTCCTGCATTAACCATGGGTCCTGCCATTACCATGGGTCTTACCTTAACCATGGGACGTGCCTTAACCATGGGTCTTACCTTAACCATGGGTCCTGCCTTAACCATGGGTCCTGCCATAACCATGGGTCCTGCCTTAACCATGGGTCCTGCCTTAACCATGGGTCCTGCATTAACCATGGGTCCTGCCTTAACCATGGGTCCTGCATTAACAATGGGTCCTGCCTTAACCATGGGTCCTGCATTAACAATGGGTCCTGCCTTAACTATGGGTCCTGCCTTAACCATGGGTCCTGCATTAACAATGGAGTCCTGCCTTAACCATGGGTCCTGCATTAACAATGGGTCCTGCCTTAACTATGGGTCCTGCCTTAACCATGGGTCCTGCATTAACAATGGAGTCCTGCCTTAACCATTAGTCCTGCATTAACAATGGGTCCTGCCTTAACCATGGGTCCTGCCATAACCATGGGTCTTACCTTAACCATGGGACGTGCCTTAACCATGGGTCTTACCTTAACCATGGGTCCTGCCTTAACCATGGGTCCTGCCATAACCATGGGTCCTGTCTTAACCATGGGTCCTGCTTTAACCATGGGTCCTGCATTAACCATGGGTCCTGCCTTAACCATGGGTCCTGCCTTAACTTTAGGTCCCCCTTAACCATGGGTCCTGCATTAACATTGGGTCCTCCCTTAACCATGGGTCCTGCATTAACAATGGGTCCTGCCTTAACCATGGGTCCTGCCATAACCATGGGTCCTGTCTTAACCATGGGTCCTGCTTTAACCATGGGTCCTGCATTAACCATGGGTCCTGCCTTAACCATGGGTCCTGCCTTAACTTTAGGTCCCCCTTAACCATGGGTCCTGCATTAACATTGGGTCCTCCCTTAACCATGGGTCCTGCATTAACAATGGGTCCTGCCTTAACCATGGGTACTGCATTAACAATGGGTCCTCCCTTAACCATGGGTCCTGCCTTAAACGTGGGTCCTGCATTAACCATGGGTCCTGCATTAACAATGGGTCCTCCCTTAACCATGGGTCCTGCATTAACCATGGGTGTTACCTTAACCATGGGTCCTGCATTAACTGTGGGTCCTGCCTTAACTATGGGTCTTAACTTAACCATGGGTCCTGCCTTAAACTTGGGTCCTGCATTAACCATGGGTCCTGCATTAACAATGGGTCCTCCCTTAACTATGGGTCTTAACTTAACCATGGGTCCTGCCTTAACCATGGGTCCTGCATTAACCATGGGTGTTACCTTAACCATGGGTCCTGCATTAACAATGGGTCCTACCTTAACCATGGGTCCTGCATTAACAATGGGTCCTCCCTTAACCATGGGTCCTGCCTTAACTTTGGGTCCTCCCTTAACCATGGGTCCTGCATTAACATTGGGTCCTCCCTTAACCATGGGTCCTGCATTAACAATAGGTCCTGCCTTAACCATGGGTCCTGCATTAACAATGGGTCCTCCCTTAACCATGGGTCCTGCCTTAAACGTGGGTCCTGCATTAACCATGGGTCCTGCATTAACATTGGGTCCTCCCTTAACCATGGGTCCTGCATTAACAATGGGTCCTCCCTTAACCATGGGTCCTGCCTTAACCGTGGGTCCTGCATTAACCATGGGTCCTGCATTAACCATGGGTGTTACCTTAACCATGGGTCCTGCATTAACCATGGGTCCTGCATTAACCATGGGTGTTACCTTAACCATGGGTCCTGCCTTAACCACGGGTCCTGCCTTAACCATGGGTCCTGTCTTAACCATGGGATATGCCTTAACCATGGGTCCTGCCTTACTCATGGATCTTAACTTAACCATGGGTCCTGCCTTAACCATGGGACCTGCATTAACAATGGAGTCCTGCATTAATAATGGAGTCCTGCCTTAATCATGGGTCCTGCATAAACAATGGGTCCTGCATTAACAATAGGTCCTGCCTTAACCATGGGTCCTGCATTAACAATGGGTCCTCCCTTAACCATGGGTCCTGCCTTAAACGTGGGTCCTGCATTAACATTGGGTCCTCCCTTAACCATGGGTCCTGCATTAACAAGGGGTCCTCCCTTAACCATGGGTCCTGCCTTAACCGTGGGTCCTGCATTAACCATGGGTCCTGCATTAACCATGGGTGTTACCTTAACCATGGGTCCTGCATTAACCATGGGTCCTGCATTAACCATGGGTGTTACCTTAACCATGGGTCCTGCCTTAACCACGGGTCCTGCCTTAACCATGGGTCCTGTCTTAACCATGGGATATGCCTTAACCATGGGTCCTGCCTTACTCATGGATCTTAACTTAACCATGGGTCCTGCCTTAACCATGGGACCTGCATTAACAATGGAGTCCTGCATTAATAATGGAGTCCTGCCTTAATCATGGGTCCTGCATAAACAATGGGTCCTGCATTAACAATGGAGTCCTGCCTTAACCATGGGTCCTGCATTAACAATGGGTCCTGCCTTAACTATGGGTCCTGCCTTAACCATGGGTCCTGCATTAACAATGGAGTCCTGCCTTAACCATGGGTCCTGCATTAACAATGGGTCCTGCCTTAACCATGGGTCCTACCATAACCATGGGTCTTACCTTAACCATGGGACGTGCCTTAACCATGGGTCTTACCTTAACCATGGGTCCTGCCTTAACCATGGGTCCTGCCATAACCATGGGTCCTGCCTTAACCATGGGTCCTGCCTTAACCATGGGTCCTGCATTAACCATGGGTCCTGCCTTAACCATGGGTCCTGCATTAACAATGGGTCCTGCCTTAACCATGGGTCCTGCATTAACAATGGGTCCTACCTTAACCATGGGTCCTGCATTAACATTGGGTCCTCCCTTAACCATGGGTCCTGCATTAACAATGGGTCCTGCCTTAACCATGGGTCCTGCATTAACAATGGGTCCTCCCTTAACCATGGGTCCTGCCTTAAACGTGGGTCCTGCATTAACCATGGGTCCTGCATTAACAATGGGTCCTCCCTTAACCATGGGTCCTGCATTAACCATGGGTGTTACCTTAACCATGGGTCCTGCATTAACTGTGGGTCCTGCCTTAACTATGGGTCTTTACTTAACCATGGGTCCTGCCTTAACCATGGGTCCTGCCTTAACTTTGGGTCCTCCCTTAACCATGGGTCCTGCATTTACATTGGGTCCTCCCTTAACCATGGGTCCTGCATTAACAATGGGTCCTGCCTTAACCATGGGTCCTGCATTAACAATGGGTCCTCCCTTAACCATGGGTCCTGCCTTAAACGTGGGTCCTGCATTAACCATGGGTCCTGCATTAACATTGGGTCCTCCCTTAACCATGGGTCCTGCATTAACAATGGGTCCTCCCTTAACCATGGGTCCTGCCTTAACCGTGGGTCCTGCATTAACCATGGGTCCTGCATTAACCATGGGTCCTGCATTAACCATGGGTGTTACCTTAACCATGGGTCCTGCCTTAACCACGGGTCCTGCCTTAACCATGGGTCCTGTCTTAACCATGGGATATGCCTTAACCATGGGTCCTGCCTTACACATGGATCTTAACTTAACCATGGGTCCTGCCTTAACCATGGGACCTGCATTAACAATGGAGTCCTGCATTAATAATGGAGTCCTGCCTTAATCATGGGTCCTGCATAAACAATGGGTCCTGCATTAACAATGGAGTCCTGCCTTAACCATGGGTCCTGCATTAACAATGGGTCCTGCCTTAACTATGGGTCCTGCCTTAACCATGGGTCCTGCATTAACAATGGAGTCCTGCCTTAACCATGGGTCCTGCATTAACAATGGGTCCTGCCTTAACCATGGGTCCTGCCATAACCATGGGTCTTACCTTAACCATGGGACGTGCTTAACCATGGGTCTTACCTTAACCATGGGTCCTGCCTTAACCATGGGTCCTGCCATAACCATGGGTCCTGCCTTAACCATGGGTCCTGCCTTAACCATGGGTCCTGCATTAACCATGGTCCTGCCTTAACCATGGGTCCTGCATTAACAATGGGTCCTGCCTTAACCATGGGTCCTGCATTAACAATGGGTCCTACCTTAACCATGGGTCCTGCATTAACAATGGGTCCTCCCTTAACCATGGGTCCTGCCTTAACTTTAGGTCCCCCTTAACCATGGGTCCTGCATTAACATTGGGTCCTCCCTTAACCATGGGTCCTGCATTAACAATGGGTCCTGCCTTCACCATGGGTCCTGCATTAACAATGGGTCCTCCCTTAACCATGGGTCCTGCCTTAAACGTGGGTCCTGCATTAACCATGGGTCCTGCATTAACAATGGGTCCTCCCTTAACCATGGGTCCTGCATTAACCATGGGTGTTACCTTAACCATGGGTCCTGCATTAACTGTGGGTCCTGCCTTAACTATGGGTCTTAACTTAACCATGGGTCCTGCCTTAAACTTGGGTCCTGCATTAACCATGGGTCCTGCATTAACAATGGGTCCTCCCTTAACTATGGGTCTTAACTTTACCATGGGTCCTGCCTTAACCATGGGTCCTGCATTAACCATGGGTGTTACCTTAACCATGGGTCCTGCATTAACAATGGGTCCTACCTTAACCATGGGTCCTGCATTAACAATGGGTCCTCCCTTAACCATGGGTCCTGCATTAACATTGGGTCCTCCCTTAACCATGGGTCCTGCATTAACAATGGGTCCTGCCTTAACCATGGGTCCTGCATTAACAATGGGTCCTCCCTTAACCATGGGTCCTGCCTTAAACGTGGGTCCTGCATTAACCATGGGTCCTGCATTAACATTGGGTCCTCCCTTAACCATGGGTCCTGCATTAACAATGGGTCCTCCCTTAACCATGGGTCCTGCCTTAACCGTGGGTCCTGCATTAACCATGGGTCCTGCATTAACCATGGGTGTTACCTTAACCATGGGTCCTGCATTAACCATGGGTCCTGCATTAACCATGGGTGTTACCTTAACCATGGGTCCTGCCTTAACCACGGGTCCTGCCTTAACCATGGGTCCTGTCTTAACCATGGGATATGCCTTAACCATGGGTCCTGCCTTACTCATGGATCTTAACTTATCCTGCATTAACAATGGGTCCTCCCTTAACCATGGGTCCTGCCTTAACTTTAGGTCCTCCCTTAACCATGGGTCCTGCATTAACAATGGGTCCTGCCTTAACCATGGGTCCTGCATTAACAATGGGTCCTACCTTAACCATGGGTCCTGCATTAACAATGGGTCCTCCCTTAACCATGGGTCCTGCCTTAACTTTAGGTCCCCCTTAACCATGGGTCCTGCATTAACATTGGGTCCTCCCTTAACCATGGGTCCTGCATTAACAATGGGTCCTGCCTTCACCATGGGTCCTGCATTAACAATGGGTCCTCCCTTAACCATGGGTCCTGCCTTAAACGTGGGTCCTGCATTAACCATGGGTCCTGCATTAACTGTGGGTCCTCCCTTAACCATGGGTCCTGCATTAACAATGGGTCCTCCCTTAACCATGGGTCCTGCCTTAAACGTGGGTCCTGCCTTAACCATGGGTCCTGCATTAACCATGGGTGTTACCTTAACCATGGGTCCTGCATTAACAATGGGTCCTACCTTAACCATGGGTCCTGCATTAACAATGGGTCCTCCCTTAACCATGGGTCCTGCATTAACATTGGGTCCTCCCTTAACCATGGGTCCTGCATTAACAATGGGTCCTGCCTTAACCATGGGTCCTGCATTAACAATGGGTCCTCCCTTAACCATGGGTCCTGCCTTAAACGTGGGTCCTGCATTAACCATGGGTCCTGCATTAACATTGGGTCCTCCCTTAACCATGGGTCCTGCATTAACAATGGGTCCTCCCTTAACCATGGGTCCTGCCTTAACCGTGGGTCCTGCATTAACCATGGGTGTTACCTTAACCATGGGTCCTGCATTAACCATGGGTCCTGCATTAACCATGGGTGTTACCTTAACCATGGGTCCTGCCTTAACCACGGGTCCTGCCTTAACCATGGGTCCTGTCTTAACCATGGGATATGCCTTAACCATGGGTCCTGCCTTACTCATGGATCTTAACTTATCCTGCATTAACAATGGGTCCTCCCTTAACCATGGGTCCTGCCTTAACTTTAGGTCCCCCTTAACCATGGGTCCTGCATTAACATTGGGTCCTCCCTTAACCATGGGTCCTGCATTAACAATGGGTCCTGCCTTAACCATGGGTCCTGCATTAACAATGGGTCCTCCCTTAACCATGGGTCCTGCCTTAAACGTGGGTCCTGCATTAACCATGGGTCCTGCATTAACAATGGGTGTTACCTTAACCATGGGTCCTGCATTAACTGTGGGTCCTGCCTTAACTATGGGTCTTAACTTAACCATGGGTCCTGCCTTAACCATGGGTCCTGCATTAACCATGGGTGTTACCTTAACCATGGGTCCTGCATTAACAATGGGTCCTACCTTAACCATGGGTCCTGCATTAACAATGGGTCCTCCCTTAACCATGGGTCCTGCATTAACATTGGGTCCTCCCTTAACCATGGGTCCTGCATTAACCATGGGTGTTACCTTAACCATGGGTCCTGCATTAACTGTGGGTCCTGCCTTAACTATGGGTCTTAACTTAACCATGGGTCCTGCCTTAAACTTGGGTCCTGCATTAACCATGGGTCCTGCATTAACAATGGGTCCTCCCTTAACTATGGGTCTTAACTTTACCATGGGTCCTGCCTTAACCATGGGTCCTGCATTAACCATGGGTGTTACCTTAACCATGGGTCCTGCATTAACAATGGGTCCTACCTTAACCATGGGTCCTGCATTAACAATGGGTCCTCCCTTAACCATGGGTCCTGCATTAACATTGGGTCCTCCCTTAACCATGGGTCCTGCATTAACAATGGGTCCTGCCTTAACCATGGGTCCTGCATTAACAATGGGTCCTCCCTTAACCATGGGTCCTGCCTTAAACGTGGGTCCTGCATTAACCATGGGTCCTGCATTAACATTGGGTCCTCCCGTAACCATGGGTCCTGCATTAACAATGGGTCCTCCCTTAACCATGGGTCCTGCCTTAACCGTGGGTCCTGCATTAACCATGGGTGTTACCTTAACCATGGGTCCTGCATTAACAATGGGTCCTCCCTTAACCATGGGTCCTGCCTTAACCACGGGTCCTGCCTTAACCATGGGTCCTGTCTTAACCATGGGATATGCCTTAACCAAGGGTCCTGCCTTACTCATGGATCTTAACTTATCCTGCATTAACAATGGGTCCTCCCTTAACCATGGGTCCTGCCTTAACTTTAGGTCCTCCCTTAACCATGGGTCCTGCATTAACAATGGGTCCTGCCTTAACCATGGGTCCTGCATTAACAATGGGTCCTACCTTAACCATGGGTCCTGCATTAACAATGGGTCCTCCCTTAACCATGGGTCCTGCCTTAACTTTAGGTCCCCCTTAACCATGGGTCCTGCATTAACATTGGGTCCTCCCTTAACCATGGGTCCTGCATTAACAATGGGTCCTGCCTTCACCATGGGTCCTGCATTAACAATGGGTCCTCCCTTAACCATGGGTCCTGCCTTAAACGTGGGTCCTGCATTAACCATGGGTCCTGCATTAACAATGGGTCCTCCCTTAACCATGGGTCCTGCATTAACCATGGGTGTTACCTTAACCATGGGTCCTGCATTAACTGTGGGTCCTCCCTTAACCATGGGTCCTGCATTAACAATGGGTCCTCCCTTAACCATGGGTCCTGCCTTAAACGTGGGTCCTGCATTAACCATGGGTCCTGCATTAACATTGGGTCCTCCCTTAACCATGGGTCCTGCATTAACAATGGGTCCTCCCTTAACCATGGGTCCTGCCTTAACCGTGGGTCCTGCATTAACCATGGGTCCTGCATTAACCATGGGTCCTGCATTAACCATGGGTGTTACCTTAACCATGGGTCCTGCCTTAACCACGGGTCCTGCCTTAACCATGGGTCCTGTCTTAACCATGGGATATGCCTTAACCATGGGTCCTGCCTTACACATGGATCTTAACTTAACCATGGGTCCTGCCTTAACCATGGGACCTGCATTAACAATGGAGTCCTGCATTAATAATGGAGTCCTGCCTTAATCATGGGTCCTG
The DNA here is from genome assembly GCA_036245805.1 of Pristionchus mayeri. Lineage (NCBI taxonomy): Eukaryota > Metazoa > Nematoda > Chromadorea > Rhabditida > Neodiplogasteridae > Pristionchus > Pristionchus mayeri. The sequence goes on along the minus strand of BTRK01000004.1, from coordinate 102,360 downwards.
CATAAACAATGGGTCCTGCATTAACAATGGAGTCCTGCCTTAACCATGGGTCCTGCATTAACAATGGGTCCTGCCTTAACTATGGGTCCTGCCTTAACCATGGGTCCTGCATTAACAATGGAGTCCTGCCTTAACCATGGGTCCTGCATTAACAATGGGTCCTGCCTTAACCATGGGTCCTGCCATAACCATGGGTCTTACCTTAACCATGGGACGTGCTTAACCATGGGTCTTACCTTAACCATGGGTCCTGCCTTAACCATGGGTCCTGCCATAACCATGGGTCCTGCCTTAACCATGGGTCCTGCCTTAACCATGGGTCCTGCATTAACCATGGTCCTGCCTTAACCATGGGTCCTGCATTAACAATGGGTCCTGCCTTAACCATGGGTCCTGCATTAACAATGGGTCCTACCTTAACCATGGGTCCTGCATTAACAATGGGTCCTCCCTTAACCATGGGTCCTGCCTTAACTTTAGGTCCCCCTTAACCATGGGTCCTGCATTAACATTGGGTCCTCCCTTAACCATGGGTCCTGCATTAACAATGGGTCCTGCCTTCACCATGGGTCCTGCATTAACAATGGGTCCTCCCTTAACCATGGGTCCTGCCTTAAACGTGGGTCCTGCATTAACCATGGGTCCTGCATTAACAATGGGTCCTCCCTTAACCATGGGTCCTGCATTAACCATGGGTGTTACCTTAACCATGGGTCCTGCATTAACTGTGGGTCCTGCCTTAACTATGGGTCTTAACTTAACCATGGGTCCTGCCTTAAACTTGGGTCCTGCATTAACATTGGGTCCTCCCTTAACCATGGGTCCTGCATTAACAATGGGTCCTGCCTTAACCATGGGTCCTGCATTAACATTGGGTCCTCCCTTAACCATGGGTCCTGCATTAACAATGGGTCCTGCCTTAACCATGGGTCCTGCATTAACAATGGGTCCTCCCTTAACCATGGGTCCTGCCTTAAACGTGGGTCCTGCATTAACCATGGGTCCTGCATTAACATTGGGTCCTCCCTTAACCATGGGTCCTGCATTAACAATGGGTCCTCCCTTAACCATGGGTCCTGCCTTAACCGTGGGTCCTGCATTAACCATGGGTCCTGCATTAACCATGGGTGTTACCTTAACCATGGGTCCTGCATTAACCATGGGTCCTGCATTAACCATGGGTGTTACCTTAACCATGGGTCCTGCCTTAACCACGGGTCCTGCCTTAACCATGGGTCCTGTCTTAACCATGGGATATGCCTTAACCATGGGTCCTGCCTTACTCATGGATCTTAACTTATCCTGCATTAACAATGGGTCCTCCCTTAACCATGGGTCCTGCCTTAACTTTAGGTCCTCCCTTAACCATGGGTCCTGCATTAACAATGGGTCCTGCCTTAACCATGGGTCCTGCATTAACAATGGGTCCTACCTTAACCATGGGTCCTGCATTAACAATGGGTCCTCCCTTAACCATGGGTCCTGCCTTAACTTTAGGTCCCCCTTAACCATGGGTCCTGCATTAACATTGGGTCCTCCCTTAACCATGGGTCCTGCATTAACAATGGGTCCTGCCTTCACCATGGGTCCTGCATTAACAATGGGTCCTCCCTTAACCATGGGTCCTGCCTTAAACGTGGGTCCTGCATTAACCATGGGTCCTGCATTAACTGTGGGTCCTCCCTTAACCATGGGTCCTGCATTAACAATGGGTCCTCCCTTAACCATGGGTCCTGCCTTAAACGTGGGTCCTGCCTTAACCATGGGTCCTGCATTAACCATGGGTGTTACCTTAACCATGGGTCCTGCATTAACAATGGGTCCTACCTTAACCATGGGTCCTGCATTAACAATGGGTCCTCCCTTAACCATGGGTCCTGCATTAACATTGGGTCCTCCCTTAACCATGGGTCCTGCATTAACAATGGGTCCTGCCTTAACCATGGGTCCTGCATTAACAATGGGTCCTCCCTTAACCATGGGTCCTGCCTTAAACGTGGGTCCTGCATTAACCATGGGTCCTGCATTAACATTGGGTCCTCCCTTAACCATGGGTCCTGCATTAACAATGGGTCCTCCCTTAACCATGGGTCCTGCCTTAACCGTGGGTCCTGCATTAACCATGGGTGTTACCTTAACCATGGGTCCTGCATTAACCATGGGTCCTGCATTAACCATGGGTGTTACCTTAACCATGGGTCCTGCCTTAACCACGGGTCCTGCCTTAACCATGGGTCCTGTCTTAACCATGGGATATGCCTTAACCATGGGTCCTGCCTTACTCATGGATCTTAACTTATCCTGCATTAACAATGGGTCCTCCCTTAACCATGGGTCCTGCCTTAACTTTAGGTCCCCCTTAACCATGGGTCCTGCATTAACATTGGGTCCTCCCTTAACCATGGGTCCTGCATTAACAATGGGTCCTGCCTTAACCATGGGTCCTGCATTAACAATGGGTCCTCCCTTAACCATGGGTCCTGCCTTAAACGTGGGTCCTGCATTAACCATGGGTCCTGCATTAACAATGGGTGTTACCTTAACCATGGGTCCTGCATTAACTGTGGGTCCTGCCTTAACTATGGGTCTTAACTTAACCATGGGTCCTGCCTTAACCATGGGTCCTGCATTAACCATGGGTGTTACCTTAACCATGGGTCCTGCATTAACAATGGGTCCTACCTTAACCATGGGTCCTGCATTAACAATGGGTCCTCCCTTAACCATGGGTCCTGCATTAACATTGGGTCCTCCCTTAACCATGGGTCCTGCATTAACCATGGGTGTTACCTTAACCATGGGTCCTGCATTAACTGTGGGTCCTGCCTTAACTATGGGTCTTAACTTAACCATGGGTCCTGCCTTAAACTTGGGTCCTGCATTAACCATGGGTCCTGCATTAACAATGGGTCCTCCCTTAACTATGGGTCTTAACTTTACCATGGGTCCTGCCTTAACCATGGGTCCTGCATTAACCATGGGTGTTACCTTAACCATGGGTCCTGCATTAACAATGGGTCCTACCTTAACCATGGGTCCTGCATTAACAATGGGTCCTCCCTTAACCATGGGTCCTGCATTAACATTGGGTCCTCCCTTAACCATGGGTCCTGCATTAACAATGGGTCCTGCCTTAACCATGGGTCCTGCATTAACAATGGGTCCTCCCTTAACCATGGGTCCTGCCTTAAACGTGGGTCCTGCATTAACCATGGGTCCTGCATTAACATTGGGTCCTCCCGTAACCATGGGTCCTGCATTAACAATGGGTCCTCCCTTAACCATGGGTCCTGCCTTAACCGTGGGTCCTGCATTAACCATGGGTGTTACCTTAACCATGGGTCCTGCATTAACAATGGGTCCTCCCTTAACCATGGGTCCTGCCTTAACCACGGGTCCTGCCTTAACCATGGGTCCTGTCTTAACCATGGGATATGCCTTAACCAAGGGTCCTGCCTTACTCATGGATCTTAACTTATCCTGCATTAACAATGGGTCCTCCCTTAACCATGGGTCCTGCCTTAACTTTAGGTCCTCCCTTAACCATGGGTCCTGCATTAACAATGGGTCCTGCCTTAACCATGGGTCCTGCATTAACAATGGGTCCTACCTTAACCATGGGTCCTGCATTAACAATGGGTCCTCCCTTAACCATGGGTCCTGCCTTAACTTTAGGTCCCCCTTAACCATGGGTCCTGCATTAACATTGGGTCCTCCCTTAACCATGGGTCCTGCATTAACAATGGGTCCTGCCTTCACCATGGGTCCTGCATTAACAATGGGTCCTCCCTTAACCATGGGTCCTGCCTTAAACGTGGGTCCTGCATTAACCATGGGTCCTGCATTAACAATGGGTCCTCCCTTAACCATGGGTCCTGCATTAACCATGGGTGTTACCTTAACCATGGGTCCTGCATTAACTGTGGGTCCTCCCTTAACCATGGGTCCTGCATTAACAATGGGTCCTCCCTTAACCATGGGTCCTGCCTTAAACGTGGGTCCTGCCTTAACCATGGGTCCTGCATTAACCATGGGTGTTACCTTAACCATGGGTCCTGCATTAACAATGGGTCCTACCTTAACCATGGGTCCTGCATTAACAATGGGTCCTCCCTTAACCATGGGTCCTGCATTAACATTGGGTCCTCCCTTAACCATGGGTCCTGCATTAACAATGGGTCCTCCCTTAACCATGGGTCCTGCCTTAAACGTGGGTCCTGCATTAACCATGGGTCCTGCATTAACATTGGGTCCTCCCTTAACCATGGGTCCTGCATTAACAATGGGTCCTCCCTTAACCATGGGTCCTGCCTTAACCGTGGGTCCTGCATTAACCATGGGTGTTACCTTAACCATGGGTCCTGCATTAACCATGGGTCCTGCATTAACCATGGGTGTTACCTTAACCATGGGTCCTGCCTTAACCACGGGTCCTGCCTTAACCATGGGTCCTGTCTTAACCATGGGATATGCCTTAACCATGGGTCCTGCCTTACTCATGGATCTTAACTTATCCTGCATTAACAATGGGTCCTCCCTTAACCATGGGTCCTGCCTTAACTTTAGGTCCCCCTTAACCATGGGTCCTGCATTAACATTGGGTCCTCCCTTAACCATGGGTCCTGCATTAACAATGGGTCCTGCCTTAACCATGGGTCCTGCATTAACAATGGGTCCTCCCTTAACCATGGGTCCTGCCTTAAACGTGGGTCCTGCATTAACCATGGGTCCTGCATTAACAATGGGTGTTACCTTAACCATGGGTCCTGCATTAACTGTGGGTCCTGCCTTAACTATGGGTCTTAACTTAACCATGGGTCCTGCCTGAAACTTGGGTCCTGCATTAACCATGGGTCCTGCATTAACAATGGGTCCTCCCTTAACTATGGGTCTTAACTTAACCATGGGTCCTGCCTTAACCATGGGTCCTGCATTAACCATGGGTGTTACCTTAACCATGGGTCCTGCATTAACAATGGGTCCTACCTTAACCATGGGTCCTGCATTAACAATGGGTCCTCCCTTAACCATGGGTCCTGCATTAACATTGGGTCCTCCCTTAACCATGGGTCCTGCATTAACCATGGGTGTTACCTTAACCATGGGTCCTGCATTAACTGTGGGTCCTGCCTTAACTATGGGTCTTAACTTAACCATGGGTCCTGCCTTAAACTTGGGTCCTGCATTAACCATGGGTCCTGCATTAACAATGGGTCCTCCCTTAACTATGGGTCTTAACTTTACCATGGGTCCTGCCTTAACCATGGGTCCTGCATTAACCATGGGTGTTACCTTAACCATGGGTCCTGCATTAACAATGGGTCCTACCTTAACCATGGGTCCTGCATTAACATTGGGTCCTCCCTTAACCATGGGTCCTGCATTAACAATGGGTCCTGCCTTAACCATGGGTCCTGCATTAACAATGGGTCCTCCCTTAACCATGGGTCCTGCCTTAAACGTGGGTCCTGCATTAACCATGGGTCCTGCATTAACATTGGGTCCTCCCGTAACCATGGGTCCTGCATTAACAATGGGTCCTCCCTTAACCATGGGTCCTGCCTTAACCGTGGGTCCTGCATTAACCATGGGTGTTACCTTAACCATGGGTCCTGCATTAACAATGGGTCCTCCCTTAACCATGGGTCCTGCCTTAACCGTGGGTCCTGCATTAACCATGGGTGTTACCTTAACCATGGGTCCTGCATTAACCATGGGTCCTGCATTAACCATGGGTGTTACCTTAACCATGGGTCCTGCCTTAACCACGGGTCCTGCCTTAACCATGGGTCCTGTCTTAACCATGGGATATGCCTTAACCATGGGTCCTGCCTTACTCATGGATCTTAACTTATCCTGCATTAACAATGGGTCCTCCCTTAACCATGGGTCCTGCCTTAACTTTAGGTCCCCCTTAACCATGGGTCCTGCATTAACATTGGGTCCTCCCTTAACCATGGGTCCTGCATTAACAATGGGTCCTGCCTTAACCATGGGTCCTGCATTAACAATGGGTCCTCCCTTAACCATGGGTCCTGCCTTAAACGTGGGTCCTGCATTAACCATGGGTCCTGCATTAACAATGGGTGTTACCTTAACCATGGGTCCTGCATTAACTGTGGGTCCTGCCTTAACTATGGGTCTTAACTTAACCATGGGTCCTGCCTTAAACTTGGGTCCTGCATTAACCATGGGTCCTGCATTAACAATGGGTCCTCCCTTAACTATGGGTCTTAACTTAACCATGGGTCCTGCCTTAACCATGGGTCCTGCATTAACCATGGGTGTTACCTTAACCATGGGTCCTGCATTAACAATGGGTCCTACCTTAACCATGGGTCCTGCATTAACAATGGGTCCTCCCTTAACCATGGGTCCTGCATTAACATTGGGTCCTCCCTTAACCATGGGTCCTGCATTAACCATGGGTGTTACCTTAACCATGGGTCCTGCATTAACTGTGGGTCCTGCCTTAACTATGGGTGTTACCTTAACCATGGGTCCTGCATTAACAATGGGTCCTACCTTAACCAGGGGTCCTGCATTAACAATGGGTCCTCCCTTAACCATGGGTCCTGCATTAACATTGGGTCCTCCCTTAACCATGGGTCCTGCATTAACAATGGGTCCTGCCTTAACCATGGGTCCTGCATTAACAATGGGTCCTCCCTTAACCATGGGTCCTGCCTTAAACGTGGGTCCTGCATTAACCATGGGTCCTGCATTAACATTGGGTCCTCCCGTAACCATGGGTCCTGCATTAACAATGGGTCCTCCCTTAACCATGGGTCCTGCCTTAACCGTGGGTCCTGCATTAACCATGGGTGTTACCTTAACCATGGGTCCTGCATTAACCATGGGTCCTGCATTAACCATGGGTGTTACCTTAACCATGGGTCCTGCCTTAACCACGGGTCCTGCCTTAACCATGGGTCCTGTCTTAACCATGGGATATGCCTTAACCATGGGTCCTGCCTTACTCATGGATCTTAACTTATCCTGCATTAACAATGGGTCCTCCCTTAACCATGGGTCCTGCCTTAACTTTAGGTCCCCCTTAACCATGGGTCCTGCATTAACATTGGGTCCTCCCTTAACCATGGGTCCTGCATTAACAATGGGTCCTGCCTTAACCATGGGTCCTGCATTAACAATGGGTCCTCCCTTAACCATGGGTCCTGCCTTAAACGTGGGTCCTGCATTAACCATGGGTCCTGCATTAACAATGGGTCCTCCCTTAACCATGGGTCCTGCATTAACCATGGGTGTTACCTTAACCATGGGTCCTGCATTAACTGTGGGTCCTGCCTTAACTATGGGTCTTAACTTAACCATGGGTCCTGCCTTAAACTTGGGTCCTGCATTAACCATGGGTCCTGCATTAACAATGGGTCCTCCCTTAACTATGGGTCTTAACTTAACCATGGGTCCTGCCTTAACCATGGGTCCTGCATTAACCATGGGTGTTACCTTAACCATGGGTCCTGCCTTACTCATGGATCTTAACTTAACCATGGGTCCTGCCTTAACAATGGAGTCCTGCATTAACAATGGAGTCCTCCCTTAACCATGGGTCCTGCATTAACAATGGGTCCTCCCTTAACCATGGGTCCTGCATTAACCATGGGTGTTACCTTAACCATGGGTCCTGCATTAACTGTGGGTCCTGCCTTAACTATGGGTCTTAACTTAACCATGGGTCCTGCCTTAAACTTGGGTCCTGCATTAACCATGGGTCCTGCATTAACAATGGGTCCTCCCTTAACTATGGGTCTTAACTTAACCATGGGTCCTGCCTTAACCATGGGTCCTGCATTAACCATGGGTGTTACCTTAACCATGGGTCCTGCATTAACAATGGGTCCTACCTTAACCATGGGTCCTGCATTAACAATGGGTCCTCCCTTAACCATGGGTCCTGCATTAACATTGGGTCCTCCCTTAACCATGGGTCCTGCATTAACAATGGGTCCTGCCTTAACCATGGGTCCTGCATTAACAATGGGTCCTCCCTTAACCATGGGTCCTGCCTTAAACGTGGGTCCTGCATTAACCATGGGTCCTGCATTAACATTGGGTCCTCCCTTAACCATGGGTCCTGCATTAATAATGGGTCCTCCCTTAACCATGGGTCCTGCCTTAACCGTGGGTCCTGCATTAACCATGGGTCCTGCATTAACCATGGGTGTTACCTTAACCATGGGTCCTGCATTAACCATGGGTCCTGCATTAACCATGGGTGTTACCTTAACCATGGGTCCTGCCTTAACCACGGGTCCTGCCTTAACCATGGGTCCTGTCTTAACCATGGGATATGCCTTAACCATGGGTCCTGCCTTACTCATGGATCTTAACTTAACCATGGGTCCTGCCTTAACCATGGGACCTGCATTAACAATGGAGTCCTGCATTAACAATGGAGTCCTGCATTAATAATGGAGTCCTGCCTTAATCATGGGTCCTGCATAAACAATGGGTCCTGCCTTATCTATGGGCCCTGCATTAACAATGGGTCCTGCCTTAACAATGGGTCCTGCCTTAACTATGGGTCCTGCCTTAACTATGGGTCCTCCCTTAACCATGGGTCCTGCCTTAACCGTGAGTCCTGCATTAACCATGGGTCCTGCATTAACAATGGCTCCTCCCTTAACCATGGGTCCTTCATTAACTGTGGGTCCTCCCTTAACCATGGGTCCTCCCTTAACCATGGGTCCTGCATTAACCATGGGTCCTGCATTAACCATGGGTCCTGCATTAACCATGGGTGTTACCTTAACCATGGGTCCTGCATTAACCATGGGTCCTGCATTAACCATGGGTGTTACCTTAACCATGGGTCCTGCCTTAACCACGGGTCCTGCCTTAACCATGGGTCCTGTCTTAACCATGGGATATGCCTTAACCATGGGTCCTGCCTTACTCATGGATCTTAACTTAACCATGGGTCCTGCCTTAACCATGGGACCTGCATTAACAATGGAGTCCTGCATTAACAATGGAGTCCTGCCTTATCTATGGGTCCTGCATTAACAATGGGTCCTGCCTTAACTATGGGTCCTCCCTTAACCATGGGTCCTGCATTAACATTGGGTCCTCCCTTAACCATGGGTCCTGCATTAACAATGGGTCCTGCCTTAACCATGGGTCCTGCATTAACAATGGGTCCTCCCTTAACCATGGGTCCTGCCTTAACCGTGGGTCCTGCATTAACCATGGGTGTTACCTTAACCATGGGTCCTGCATTAACCATGGGTCCTGCATTAACCATGGGTGTTACCTTAACCATGGGTCCTGCCTTAACCACGGGTCCTGCCTTAACCATGGGTCCTGTCTTAACCATGGGATATGCCTTAACCATGGGTCCTGCCTTACTCATGGATCTTAACTTATCCTGCATTAACAATGGGTCCTCCCTTAACCATGGGTCCTGCCTTAACTTTAGGTCCCCCTTAACCATGGGTCCTGCATTAACATTGGGTCCTCCCTTAACCATGGGTCCTGCATTAACAATGGGTCCTGCCTTAACCATGGGTCCTGCATTAACAATGGGTCCTCCCTTAACCATGGGTCCTGCCTTAAACGTGGGTCCTGCATTAACCATGGGTCCTGCATTAACAATGGGTCCTCCCTTAACCATGGGTCCTGCATTAACCATGGGTGTTACCTTAACCATGGGTCCTGCATTAACTGTGGGTCCTGCCTTAACTATGGGTCTTAACTTAACCATGGGTCCTGCCTTAAACTTGGGTCCTGCATTAACCATGGGTCCTGCATTAACAATGGGTCCTCCCTTAACTATGGGTCTTAACTTAACCATGGGTCCTGCCTTAACCATGGGTCCTGCATTAACCATGGGTGTTACCTTAACCATGGGTCCTGCCTTACTCATGGATCTTAACTTAACCATGGGTCCTGCCTTAACAATGGAGTCCTGCATTAACAATGGAGTCCTCCCTTAACCATGGGTCCTGCATTAACAATGGGTCCTCCCTTAACCATGGGTCCTGCATTAACCATGGGTGTTACCTTAACCATGGGTCCTGCATTAACTGTGGGTCCTGCCTTAACTATGGGTCTTAACTTAACCATGGGTCCTGCCTTAAACTTGGGTCCTGCATTAACCATGGGTCCTGCATTAACAATGGGTCCTCCCTTAACTATGGGTCTTAACTTAACCATGGGTCCTGCCTTAACCATGGGTCCTGCATTAACCATGGGTGTTACCTTAACCATGGGTCCTGCATTAACAATGGGTCCTACCTTAACCATGGGTCCTGCATTAACAATGGGTCCTCCCTTAACCATGGGTCCTGCATTAACATTGGGTCCTCCCTTAACCATGGGTCCTGCATTAACAATGGGTCCTGCCTTAACCATGGGTCCTGCATTAACAATGGGTCCTCCCTTAACCATGGGTCCTGCCTTAAACGTGGGTCCTGCATTAACCATGGGTCCTGCATTAACATTGGGTCCTGCATTAACCATGGGTCCTGCATTAACAATGGCTCCTCCCTTAACCATGGGTCCTTCATTAACTGTGGGTCCTCCCTTAACCATGGGTCCTCCCTTAACCATGGGTCCTGCATTAACCATGGGTCCTGCATTAACCATGGGTCCTGCATTAACCATGGGTGTTACCTTAACCATGGGTCCTGCATTAACCATGGGTCCTGCATTAACCATGGGTGTTACCTTAACCATGGGTCCTGCCTTAAACGTGGGTCCTGCATTAACCATGGGTCCTGCATTAACATTGGGTCCTGCATTAACCATGGGTCCTGCATTAACAATGGCTCCTCCCTTAACCATGGGTCCTTCATTAACTGTGGGTCCTCCCTTAACCATGGGTCCTCCCTTAACCATGGGTCCTGCATTAACCATGGGTCCTGCATTAACCATGGGTCCTGCATTAACCATGGGTGTTACCTTAACCATGGGTCCTGCATTAACCATGGGTCCTGCATTAACCATGGGTGTTACCTTAACCATGGGTCCTGCCTTAACCACGGGTCCTGCCTTAACCATGGGTCCTGTCTTAACCATGGGATATGCCTTAACCATGGGTCCTGCCTTACTCATGGATCTTAACTTAACCATGGGTCCTGCCTTAACCATGGGACCTGCATTAACAATGGAGTCCTGCATTAACAATGGAGTCCTGCCTTATCTATGGGTCCTGCATTAACAATGGGTCCTGCCTTAACTATGGGTCCTCCCTTAACCATGGGTCCTGCATTAACATTGGGTCCTCCCTTAACCATGGGTCCTGCATTAACAATGGGTCCTGCCTTAACCATGGGTCCTGCATTAACAATGGGTCCTCCCTTAACCATGGGTCCTGCCTTAAACGTGGGTCCTGCATTAACCATGGGTCCTGCATTAACATTGGGTCCTCCCTTAACCATGGGTCCTGCATTAACATTGGGTCCTCCCTTAACCATGGGTCCTGCATTAACAATGGGTCCTGCCTTAACCATGGGTCCTGCATTAACAATGGGTCCTCCCTTAACTATGGGTCCTGCCTTAAACGTGGGTCCTGCATTAACCATGGGTCCTGCATTAACAATGGGTCCTCCCTTAACCATGGGTCCTGCATTAACCATGGGTGTTACCTTAACCATGGATCCTGCATTAACTGTGGGTCTAACTATGGGTCTTAACTTAACCATGGGTCCTGCCTTAAACTTGGGTCCTGCATTAACCATGGGTCCTGCATTAACAATGGGTCCTCCCTTAACTATGGGTCTTAACTTAACCATGGGTCCTGCCTTACTCATGGATCTTAACTTAACCATGGGTCCTGCCTTAACCATGGGACCTGCATTAACAATGGAGTCCTGCATTAATAATGGAGTCCTGCCTTAATCATGGGTCCTGCATAAACAATGGGTCCTGCCTTAACTATGGGTCCTGCCTTAACTATGGGTCCTGCCTTAACTATGGGTCCTCCCTTAACCATGGGTCCTGCCTTAACCGTGAGTCCTGCATTAACCATGGGTCCTGCATTAACAATGGCTCCTCCCTTAACCATGGGTCCTTCATTAACTGTGGGTCCTCCCTTAACCATGGGTCCTGCATTAACCATGGGTCCTGCATTAACCATGGGTCCTGCATTAACCATGGGTGTTACCTTAACCATGGGTCCTGCCTTAACCACGGGTCCTGCCTTAACCATGGGTCCTGTCTTAACCATGGGATATGCCTTAACCATGGGTCCTGCCTTACTCATGGATCTTAACTTAACCATGGGTCCTGCCTTAACAATGGAGTCCTGCATTAACAATGGGTCCTGCCTTAACTATGGGTCCTGCCTTAACTATGGGTCCTGCCTTAACTATGGGTCCTGCCTTAACCATGGGTCCTGCCTTAAACGTGGGTCCTGCATTAACCATGGGTCCTGCATTAACATTGGGTCCTCCCTTAACCATGGGTCCTGCCTTAACCATGGGACCTGCATTAACAATGGAGTCCTGCATTAACAATGGAGTCCTGCCTTAATCATGGGTCCTGCATAAACAATGGGTCCTGCCTTATCTATGGGTCCTGCATTAACAATGGGTCCTGCCTTAACCACGGGTCCTCCCTTAACCATGGGTCCTGCCTTAACCGTGGGTCCTGCCTTAACTTTGGGTCCTCCCTTAACCATGGGTCCTGCATTAACATTGGGTCCTCCCTTAACAATGGGTCCTCCCTTAACCATGGGTCCTGCCTTAACCGTGGGTCCTGCATTAACCATGGGTCCTGCATTAACCATGGGTGTTACCTTAACCATGGGTCCTGCATTAACCATGGGTCCTGCATTAACCATGGGTGTTACCTTAACCATGGGTCCTGCCTTAACCACGGGTCCTGCCTTAACCATGGGTCCTGTCTTAAGCATGGGATATGCCTTAACCATGGGTCCTGCCTTACTCATGGATCTTAACTTAACCATGGGTCCTGCCTTAACTATGGGTCCTGCCTTAACTATGGGTCCTCCCTTAACCATGGGTCCTGCATTAACAATGGCTCCTCCCTTAACCATGGGTCCTTCATTAACTGTGGGTCCTCCCTTAACCATGGGTCCTGCATTAACCATGGGTCCTGCATTAACCATGGGTCCTGCATTAACCATGGGTGTTACCTTAACCATGGGTCCTGCCTTAACCACGGGTCCTGCCTTAACCATGGGTCCTGTCTTAACCATGGGATATGCCTTAACCATGGGTCCTGCCTTACTCATGGATCTTAACTTAACCATGGGTCCTGCCTTAACAATGGAGTCCTGCATTAACAATGGGTCCTGCCTTAACTATGGGTCCTGCCTTAACTATGGGTCCTGCCTTAACTATGGGTCCTGCCTTAACCATGGGTCCTGCCTTAAACGTGGGTCCTGCATTAACCATGGGTCCTGCATTAGCATTGGGTCCTCCCTTAACCATGGGTCCTGCCTTAACCATGGGACCTGCATTAACAATGGAGTCCTGCATTAACAATGGAGTCCTGCCTTAATCATGGGTCCTGCATAAACAATGAGTCCTGCCTTATCTATGGGTCCTGCATTAACAATGGGTCCTGCCTTAACCACGGGTCCTCCCTTAACCATGGGTCCTGCCTTAACCGTGGGTCCTGCCTTAACTTTGGGTCCTCCCTTAACCATGGGTCCTGCATTAACATTGGGTCCTCCCTTAACAATGGGTCCTCCCTTAACCATGGGTCCTGCCGTAACCGTGGGTCCTGCATTAACCATGGGTCCTGCATTAACCATGGGTGTTACCTTAACCATGGGTCCTGCATTAACCATGGGTCCTGCATTAACCATGGGTGTTACCTTAACCATGGGTCCTGCCTTAACCACGGGTCCTGCCTTAACCATGGGTCCTGTCTTAACCATGGGATATGCCTTAACCATGGGTCCTGCCTTACTCATGGATCTTAACTTAACCATGGGTCCTGCCTTAACAATGGAGTCCTGCATTAACAATGGAGTCCTGCATTAACAATGGAGTCCTGCCTTAATCATGGGTCCTGCATAAACAATGGGTCCTGCCTTATCTATGGGTCCTGCATTAACAATGGGTCCTGCCTTAACTATGGGTCCTGCCTTAACTATGGGTCCTGCCTTAACTATGGGTCCTGCCTTAACCATGGGTCCTGCCTTAAACGTGGGTCCTGCATCAACCATGGGTCCTGCATTAACATTGGGTCCTCCCTTAACCATGGGTCCTGCCTTAACCATGGGACCTGCATTAACAATGGAGTCCTGCATTAACAATGGAGTCCTGCCTTAATCATGGGTCCTGCATAAACAATGGGTCCTGCCTTATCTATGGGTCCTGCATTAACAATGGGTCCTGCCTTAACCACGGGTCCTCCCTTAACCATGGGACCTGCCTTAACCTTGGGTCCTGCCTTAACTTTGGGTCCTCCCTTAACCATGGGTCCTGCATTAACATTGGGTCCTCCCTTAACCATGGGTCCTGCATTAACAATGGGTCCTGCCTTAACCATAGGTCCTGCATTAACAATGGGTCCTCCCTTAACCATGGGTCCTGCCTTAAACGTGGGTCCTGCATTAACCATGGGTCCTGCATTAACGTTGGGTCCTCCCTTAACCATGGGTCCTGCATTAACAATGGGTCCTCCCTTAACCATGGGTCCTGCCTTAACCGTGGGTCCTGCATTAACCATGGGTGTTACCTTAACCATGGGTCCTGCATTAACCATGGGTGTTACCTTAACCATGGGTCCTGCCTTAACCACGGGTCCTGCCTTAACCATGGGTCCTGTCTTAACCATGGGATATGCCTTAACCATGGCTCCTGCCTTACTCATGGATCTTAACTTAACCATGGGTCCTGCCTTAACAATGGAGTCCTGCATTAACAATGGAGTCCTGCCTTAATCATGGGTCCTGCATAAACAATGGGTCCTGCCTTATCTATGGGTCCTGCCTTAACTATGGGTCCTGCCTTAACTATGGGTCCTGCCTTAACCATGGGTCCTGCCTTAAACGTGGGTCCTGCATTAACCATGGGTCCTGCATTAACATTGGGTCCTCCCTTAACCATGGGTCCTGCCTTAACCATGGGACCTGCATTAACAATGGAGACCTGCATTAACAATGGAGTCCTGCCTTAATCATGGGTCCTGCCTTAACTATGGGTCCTGCCTTAACTATGGGTCCTGCCTTAACCATGGGTCCTGCCTTAAACGTGGGTCCTGCATTAACCATGGGTCCTGCATTAACATTGGGTCCTCCCTTAACCATGGGTCCTGCCTTAACCATGGGACCTGCATTAACAATGGAGTCCTGCATTAACAATGGAGTCCTGCCTTAACCATGGGTCCTGCCTTACTCATGGATCTTAACTTAACCATGGGTCCTGCCTTAACAATGGAGTCCTGCATTAACAATGGAGTCCTGCCTTAATCATGGGTCCTGCATAAACAATGGGACCTGCCTTAACTATGGGTCCTGCCTTAACTATGGGTCCTGCCTTAACTATGGGTCCTGCCTTAACCATGGGTCCTGCATTAACCATGGGTCCTGCATTAACATTGGGTCCTCCCTTAACCATGGGTCCTGCCTTAACCATGGGACCTGCATTAACAATGGAGTCCTGCATTAACAATGGAGTCCTGCCTTAATCATGGGTCCTGCATAAACAATGGGTCCTGCCTTATCTATGGGTCCTGCATTAACCATGGGTCCTGTCTTAACCATGGGATATGCCTTAACCATGGGTCCTGCCTTAACCATGGGACCTGCATTAACAATGGAGTCCTGCATTAACAATGGAGTCCTGCCTTAATCATGGGTCCTGCATAAACAATGGGTCCTGCCTTATCTATGGGTCCTGCATTAACCATGGGTCCTGTCTTAACCATGGGATATGCCTTAACCATGGGTCCTGCCTTACTCATGGATCTTAACTTAACCATGGGTCCTGCCTTAACAATGGAGTCCTGCATTAACAATGGGTCCTGCCTTAACTATGGGTCCTGCCTTAACTATGGGTCCTGCCTTAACTATGGGTCCTGCCTTAACCATGGGTCCTGCCTTAAACGTGGGTCCTGCATTAACCATGGGTCCTGCATTAACATTGGGTCCTCCCTTAACCATGGGTCCTGCCTTAACCATGGGACCTGCATTAACAATGGAGTCCTGCATTAACAATGGAGTCCTGCCTTAATCATGGGTCCTGCATAAACAATGGGTCCTGCCTTATCTATGGGTCCTGCATTAACAATGGGTCCTGCCTTAACCACGGGTCCTCCCTTAACCATGGGTCCTGCCTTAACCGTGGGTCCTGCCTTAACTTTGGGTCCTCCCTTAACCATGGGTCCTGCATTAACATTGGGTCCTCCCTTAACAATGGGTCCTCCCTTAACCATGGGTCCTGCCTTAACCGTGGGTCCTGCATTAACCATGGGTCCTGCATTAACCATGGGTGTTACCTTAACCATGGGTCCTGCATTAACCATGGGTCCTGCATTAACCATGGGTGTTACCTTAACCATGGGTCCTGCCTTAACCACGGGTCCTGCCTTAACCATGGGTCCTGTCTTAAGCATGGGATATGCCTTAACCATGGGTCCTGCCTTACTCATGGATCTTAACTTAACCATGGGTCCTGCCTTAACTATGGGTCCTGCCTTAACTATGGGTCCTCCCTTAACCATGGGTCCTGCCTTAACCGTGAGTCCTGCATTAACCATGGGTCCTGCATTAACAATGGCTCCTCCCTTAACCATGGGTCCTTCATTAACTGTGGGTCCTCCCTTAACCATGGGTCCTGCATTAACCATGGGTCCTGCATTAACCATGGGTCCTGCATTAACCATGGGTGTTACCTTAACCATGGGTCCTGCCTTAACCACGGGTCCTGCCTTAACCATGGGTCCTGTCTTAACCATGGGATATGCCTTAACCATGGGTCCTGCCTTACTCATGGATCTTAACTTAACCATGGGTCCTGCCTTAACAATGGAGTCCTGCATTAACAATGGGTCCTGCCTTAACTATGGGTCCTGCCTTAACTATGGGTCCTGCCTTAACTATGGGTCCTGCCTTAACCATGGGTCCTGCCTTAAACGTGGGTCCTGCATTAACCATGGGTCCTGCATTAACATTGGGTCCTCCCTTAACCATGGGTCCTGCCTTAACCATGGGACCTGCATTAACAATGGAGTCCTGCATTAACAATGGAGTCCTGCCTTAATCATGGGTCCTGCATAAACAATGGGTCCTGCCTTATCTATGGGTCCTGCATTAACAATGGGTCCTGCCTTAACCACGGGTCCTCCCTTAACCATGGGTCCTGCCTTAACCGTGGGTCCTGCCTTAACTTTGGGTCCTCCCTTAACCATGGGTCCTGCATTAACATTGGGTCCTCCCTTAACAATGGGTCCTCCCTTAACCATGGGTCCTGCCTTAACCGTGGGTCCTGCATTAACCATGGGTCCTGCATTAACCATGGGTGTTACCTTAACCATGGGTCCTGCATTAACCATGGGTCCTGCATTAACCATGGGTGTTACCTTAACCATGGGTCCTGCCTTAACCACGGGTCCTGCCTTAACCATGGGTCCTGTCTTAAGCATGGGATATGCCTTAACCATGGGTCCTGCCTTACTCATGGATCTTAACTTAACCATGGGTCCTGCCTTAACTATGGGTCCTGCCTTAACTATGGGTCCTCCCTTAACCATGGGTCCTGCATTAACAATGGCTCCTCCCTTAACCATGGGTCCTTCATTAACTGTGGGTCCTCCCTTAACCATGGGTCCTGCATTAACCATGGGTCCTGCATTAACCATGGGTCCTGCATTAACCATGGGTGTTACCTTAACCATGGGTCCTGCCTTAACCACGGGTCCTGCCTTAACCATGGGTCCTGTCTTAACCATGGGATATGCCTTAACCATGGGTCCTGCCTTACTCATGGATCTTAACTTAACCATGGGTCCTGCCTTAACAATGGAGTCCTGCATTAACAATGGGTCCTGCCTTAACTATGGGTCCTGCCTTAACTATGGGTCCTGCCTTAACTATGGGTCCTGCCTTAACCATGGGTCCTGCCTTAAACGTGGGTCCTGCATTAACCATGGGTCCTGCATTAGCATTGGGTCCTCCCTTAACCATGGGTCCTGCCTTAACCATGGGACCTGCATTAACAATGGAGTCCTGCATTAACAATGGAGTCCTGCCTTAATCATGGGTCCTGCATAAACAATGAGTCCTGCCTTATCTATGGGTCCTGCATTAACAATGGGTCCTGCCTTAACCACGGGTCCTCCCTTAACCATGGGTCCTGCCTTAACCGTGGGTCCTGCCTTAACTTTGGGTCCTCCCTTAACCATGGGTCCTGCATTAACATTGGGTCCTCCCTTAACAATGGGTCCTCCTTTAACCATGGGTCCTGCCGTAACCGTGGGTCCTGCATTAACCATGGGTCCTGCATTAACCATGGGTGTTACCTTAACCATGGGTCCTGCATTAACCATGGGTCCTGCATTAACCATGGGTGTTACCTTAACCATGGGTCCTGCCTTAACCACGGGTCCTGCCTTAACCATGGGTCCTGTCTTAACCATGGGATATGCCTTAACCATGGGTCCTGCCTTACTCATGGATCTTAACTTAACCATGGGTCCTGCCTTAACAATGGAGTCCTGCATTAACAATGGAGTCCTGCATTAACAATGGAGTCCTGCCTTAATCATGGGTCCTGCATAAACAATGGGTCCTGCCTTATCTATGGGTCCTGCATTAACAATGGGTCCTGCCTTAACTATGGGTCCTGCCTTAACTATGGGTCCTGCCTTAACTATGGGTCCTGCCTTAACCATGGGTCCTGCCTTAAACGTGGGTCCTGCATTAACCATGGGTCCTGCATTAACATTGGGTCCTCCCTTAACCATGGGTCCTGCCTTAACCATGGGACCTGCATTAACAATGGAGTCCTGCATTAACAATGGAGTCCTGCCTTAATCATGGGTCCTGCATAAACAATGGGTCCTGCCTTATCTATGGGTCCTGCATTAACAATGGGTCCTGCCTTAACCACGGGTCCTCCCTTAACCATGGGACCTGCCTTAACCTTGGGTCCTGCCTTAACTTTGGGTCCTCCCTTAACCATGGGTCCTGCATTAACATTGGGTCCTCCCTTAACCATGGGTCCTGCATTAACAATGGGTCCTGCCTTAACCATAGGTCCTGCATTAACAATGGGTCCTCCCTTAACCATGGGTCCTGCCTTAAACGTGGGTCCTGCATTAACCATGGGTCCTGCATTAACGTTGGGTCCTCCCTTAACCATGGGTCCTGCATTAACAATGGGTCCTCCCTTAACCATGGGTCCTGCCTTAACCGTGGGTCCTGCATTAACCATGGGTGTTACCTTAACCATGGGTCCTGCATTAACCATGGGTGTTACCTTAACCATGGGTCCTGCCTTAACCACGGGTCCTGCCTTAACCATGGGTCCTGTCTTAACCATGGGATATGCCTTAACCATGGCTCCTGCCTTACTCATGGATCTTAACTTAACCATGGGTCCTGCCTTAACAATGGAGTCCTGCATTAACAATGGAGTCCTGCCTTAATCATGGGTCCTGCATAAACAATGGGTCCTGCCTTATCTATGGGTCCTGCCTTAACTATGGGTCCTGCCTTAACTATGGGTCCTGCCTTAACCATGGGTCCTGCCTTAAACGTGGGTCCTGCATTAACCATGGGTCCTGCATTAACATTGGGTCCTCCCTTAACCATGGGTCCTGCCTTAACCATGGGACCTGCATTAACAATGGAGACCTGCATTAACAATGGAGTCCTGCCTTAATCATGGGTCCTGCCTTAACTATGGGTCCTGCCTTAACTATGGGTCCTGCCTTAACCATGGGTCCTGCCTTAAACGTGGGTCCTGCATTAACCATGGGTCCTGCATTAACATTGGGTCCTCCCTTAACCATGGGTCCTGCCTTAACCATGGGACCTGCATTAACAATGGAGTCCTGCATTAACAATGGAGTCCTGCCTTAACCATGGGTCCTGCCTTACTCATGGATCTTAACTTAACCATGGGTCCTGCCTTAACAATGGAGTCCTGCATTAACAATGGAGTCCTGCCTTAATCATGGGTCCTGCATAAACAATGGGACCTGCCTTAACTATGGGTCCTGCCTTAACTATGGGTCCTGCCTTAACTATGGGTCCTGCCTTAACCATGGGTCCTGCATTAACCATGGGTCCTGCATTAACATTGGGTCCTCCCTTAACCATGGGTCCTGCCTTAACCATGGGACCTGCATTAACAATGGAGTCCTGCATTAACAATGGAGTCCTGCCTTAATCATGGGTCCTGCATAAACAATGGGTCCTGCCTTATCTATGGGTCCTGCATTAACCATGGGTCCTGTCTTAACCATGGGATATGCCTTAACCATGGGTCCTGCCTTAACCATGGGACCTGCATTAACAATGGAGTCCTGCATTAACAATGGAGTCCTGCCTTAATCATGGGTCCTGCATAAACAATGGGTCCTGCCTTATCTATGGGTCCTGCATTAACCATGGGTCCTGTCTTAACCATGGGATATGCCTTAACCATGGGTCCTGCCTTACTCATGGATCTTAACTTAACCATGGGTCCTGCCTTAACAATGGAGTCCTGCATTAACAATGGGTCCTGCCTTAACTATGGGTCCTGCCTTAACTATGGGTCCTGCCTTAACTATGGGTCCTGCCTTAACCATGGGTCCTGCCTTAAACGTGGGTCCTGCATTAACCATGGGTCCTGCATTAACATTGGGTCCTCCCTTAACCATGGGTCCTGCCTTAACCATGGGACCTGCATTAACAATGGAGTCCTGCATTAACAATGGAGTCCTGCCTTAATCATGGGTCCTGCATAAACAATGGGTCCTGCCTTATCTATGGGTCCTGCATTAACAATGGGTCCTGCCTTAACCACGGGTCCTCCCTTAACCATGGGTCCTGCCTTAACCGTGGGTCCTGCCTTAACTTTGGGTCCTCCCTTAACCATGGGTCCTGCATTAACATTGGGTCCTCCCTTAACAATGGGTCCTCCCTTAACCATGGGTCCTGCCTTAACCGTGGGTCCTGCATTAACCATGGGTCCTGCATTAACCATGGGTGTTACCTTAACCATGGGTCCTGCATTAACCATGGGTCCTGCATTAACCATGGGTGTTACCTTAACCATGGGTCCTGCCTTAACCACGGGTCCTGCCTTAACCATGGGTCCTGTCTTAAGCATGGGATATGCCTTAACCATGGGTCCTGCCTTACTCATGGATCTTAACTTAACCATGGGTCCTGCCTTAACTATGGGTCCTGCCTTAACTATGGGTCCTCCCTTAACCATGGGTCCTGCCTTAACCGTGGGTCCTGCATTAACCATGGGTCCTGCATTAACAATGGCTCCTCCCTTAACCATGGGTCCTTCATTAACTGTGGGTCCTCCCTTAACCATGGGTCCTGCATTAACCATGGGTCCTGCATTAACCATGGGTCCTGCATTAACCATGGGTGTTACCTTAACCATGGGTCCTGCCTTAACCACGGGTCCTGCCTTAACCATGGGTCCTGTCTTAACCATGGGATATGCCTTAACCATGGGTCCTGCCTTACTCATGGATCTTAACTTAACCATGGGTCCTGCCTTAACAATGGAGTCCTGCATTAACAATGGGTCCTGCCTTAACCATGGGACCTGCATTAACAATGGAGTCCTGCATTAACAATGGAGTCCTGCCTTAATCATGGGTCCTGCATAAACAATGAGTCCTGCCTTATCTATGGGTCCTGCATTAACAATGGGTCCTGCCTTAACCACGGGTCCTCCCTTAACCATGGGTCCTGCCTTAACCGTGGGTCCTGCCTTAACTTTGGGTCCTCCCTTAACCATGGGTCCTGCATTAACATTGGGTCCTCCCTTAACAATGGGTCCTCCCTTAACCATGGGTCCTGCCTTAACCGTGGGTCCTGCATTAACCATGGGTCCTGCATTAACCATGGGTGTTACCTTAACCATGGGTCCTGCATTAACCATGGGTCCTGCATTAACCATGGGTGTTACCTTAACCATGGGTCCTGCCTTATCCACGGGTCCTGCCTTAACCATGGGTCCTGTCTTAACCATGGGATATGCCTTAACCATGGGTCCTGCCTTACTCATGGATCTTAACTTAACCATGGGTCCTGCCTTAACAATGGAGTCCTGCATTAACAATGGAGTCCTGCCTTAATCATGGGTCCTGCATAAACAATGGGTCCTGCCTTATCTATGGGTCCTGCATTAACAATGGGTCCTGCCTTAACTATGGGTCCTGCCTTAACTATGGGTCCTGCCTTAACTATGGGTCCTGCCTTAACCATGGGTCCTGCCTTAAACGTGGGTCCTGCATTAACCATGGGTCCTGCATTAACATTGGGTCCTCCCTTAACCATGGGTCCTGCCTTAACCATGGGACCTGCATTAACAATGGAGTCCTGCATTAACAATGGAGTCCTGCCTTAATCATGGGTCCTGCATAAACAATGGGTCCTGCCTTATCTATGGGTCCTGCATTAACAATGGGTCCTGCCTTAACCACGGGTCCTCCCTTAACCATGGGACCTGCCTTAACCTTGGGTCCTGCCTTAACTTTGGGTCCTCCCTTAACCATGGGTCCTGCATTAACATTGGGTCCTCCCTTAACCATGGGTCCTGCATTAACAATGGGTCCTGCCTTAACCATAGGTCCTGCATTAACAATGGGTCCTCCCTTAACCATGGGTCCTGCCTTAAACGTGGGTCCTGCATTAACGTTGGGTCCTCCCTTAACCATGG
Source organism: Pristionchus mayeri (assembly GCA_036245805.1). Lineage (NCBI taxonomy): Eukaryota > Metazoa > Nematoda > Chromadorea > Rhabditida > Neodiplogasteridae > Pristionchus > Pristionchus mayeri. The sequence goes on along the minus strand of BTRK01000004.1, from coordinate 79,522 downwards.
GTCCTGCATTAACCATGGGTCCTGCATTAACAATGGGTCCTCCCTTAACCATGGGTCCTGCCTTAACCGTGGGTCCTGCATTAACCATGGGTCCTGCATTAACCATGGGTGTTACCTTAACCATGGGTCCTGCATTAACCATGGGTGTTACCTTAACCATGGGTCCTGCCTTAACCACGGGTCCTGCCTTAACCATGGGTCCTGTCTTAACCATGGGATATGCCTTAACCATGGCTCCTGCCTTACTCATGGATCTTAACTTAACCATGGGTCCTGCCTTAACAATGGAGTCCTGCATAAACAATGGGTCCTGCCTTATCTATGGGTCCTGCCTTAACTATGGGTCCTGCCTTAACTATGGGTCCTGCCTTAACCATGGGTCCTGCCTTAAACGTGGGTCCTGCATTAACCATGGGTCCTGCATTAACATTGGGTCCTCCCTTAACCATGGGTCCTGCCTTAACCATGGGACCTGCATTAACAATGGAGTCCTGCATTAACAATGGAGTCCTGCCTTAACTATGGGTCCTGCCTTAACTATGGGTCCTCCCTTAACCATGGGTCCTGCCTTAACCGTGGGTCCTGCATTAACCATGGGTCCTGCATTAACAATGGCTCCTCCCTTAACCATGGGTCCTTCATTAACTGTGGGTCCTCCCTTAACCATGGGTCCTGCATTAACCATGGGTCCTGCATTAACCATGGTCCTGCATTAACCATGGGTGTTACCTTAACCATGGGTCATGCCTTAACCACGGGTCCTGCCTTAACCATGGGTCCTGTCTTAACCATGGGATATGCCTTAACCATGGGTCCTGCCTTACTCATGGATCTTAACTTAACCATGGGTCCTGCCTTAACAATGGAGTCCTGCATTAACAATGGGTCCTGCCTTAACCATGGGACCTGCATTAACAATGGAGTCCTGCATTAACAATGGAGTCCTGCCTTAATCATGGGTCCTGCATAAACAATGAGTCCTGCCTTATCTATGGGTCCTGCATTAACAATGGGTCCTGCCTTAACCACGGGTCCTCCCTTAACCATGGGTCCTGCCTTAACCGTGGGTCCTGCCTTAACTTTGGGTCCTCCCTTAACCATGGGTCCTGCATTAACATTGGGTCCTCCCTTAACAATGGGTCCTCCCTTAACCATGGGTCCTGCCTTAACCGTGGGTCCTGCATTAACCATGGGTCCTGCATTAACCATGGGTGTTACCTTAACCATGGGTCCTGCATTAACCATGGGTGTTACCTTAACCATGGGTCCTGCCTTAACCACGGGTCCTGCCTTAACCATGGGTCCTGTCTTAACCATGGGATATGCCTTAACCATGGGTCCTGCCTTACTCATGGATCTTAACTTAACCATGGGTCCTGCCTTAACAATGGAGTCCTGCATTAACAATGGAGTCCTGCCTTAATCATGGGTCCTGCATAAACAATGGGTCCTGCCTTATCTATGGGTCCTGCATTAACAATGGGTCCTGCCTTAACTATGGGTCCTGCCTTAACTATGGGTCCTGCCTTAACTATGGGTCCTGCCTTAACCATGGGTCCTGCCTTAAACGTGGGTCCTGCATTAACCATGGGTCCTGCATTAACATTGGGTCCTCCCTTAACCATGGGTCCTGCCTTAACCATGGGACCTGCATTAACAATGGAGTCCTGCATTAACAATGGAGTCCTGCCTTAATCATGGGTCCTGCATAAACAATGGGTCCTGCCTTATCTATGGGTCCTGCATTAACAATGGGTCCTGCCTTAACCACGGGTCCTCCCTTAACCATGGGACCTGCCTTAACCTTGGGTCCTGCCTTAACTTTGGGTCCTCCCTTAACCATGGGTCCTGCATTAACATTGGGTCCTCCCTTAACCATGGGTCCTGCATTAACAATGGGTCCTGCCTTAACCATAGGTCCTGCATTAACAATGGGTCCTCCCTTAACCATGGGTCCTGCCTTAAACGTGGGTCCTGCATTAACCATGGGTCCTGCATTAACGTTGGGTCCTCCCTTAACCATGGGTCCTGCATTAACAATGGGTCCTCCCTTAACCATGGGTCCTGCCTTAACCGTGGGTCCTGCATTAACCATGGGTCCTGCATTAACCATGGGTGTTACCTTAACCATGGGTCCTGCATTAACCATGGGTGTTACCTTAACCATGGGTCCTGCCTTAACCACGGGTCCTGCCTTAACCATGGGTCCTGTCTTAACCATGGGATATGCCTTAACCATGGCTCCTGCCTTACTCATGGATCTTAACTTAACCATGGGTCCTGCCTTAACAATGGAGTCCTGCATTAACAATGGAGTCCTGCCTTAATCATGGGTCCTGCATAAACAATGGGTCCTGCCTTATCTATGGGTCCTGCCTTAACTATGGGTCCTGCCTTAACTATGGGTCCTGCCTTAACCATGGGTCCTGCCTTAAACGTGGGTCCTGCATTAACCATGGGTCCTGCATTAACATTGGGTCCTCCCTTAACCATGGGTCCTGCCTTAACCATGGGACCTGCATTAACAATGGAGTCCTGCATTAACAATGGAGTCCTGCCTTAATCATGGGTCCTGCCTTAACTATGGGTCCTGCCTTAACTATGGGTCCTGCCTTAACCATGGGTCCTGCATTAACCATGGGTCCTGCATTAACATTGGGTCCTCCCTTAACCATGGGTCCTGCCTTAACCATGGGGCCTGCATTAACAATGGAGTCCTGCATTAACAATGGAGTCCTGCCTTAACCATGGGTCCTGCCTTACTCATGGATCTTAACTTAACCATGGGTCCTGCCTTAACAATGGAGTCCTGCATTAACAATGGAGTCCTGCCTTAATCATGGGTCCTGCATAAACAATGGGTCCTGCCTTAACTATGCGTCCTGCCTTAACTATGGGTCCTGCCTTAACTATGGGTCCTGCCTTAACCATGGGTCCTGCATTAACCATGGGTCCTGCATTAACATTGGGTCCTCCCTTAACCATGGGTCCTGCCTTAACCATGGGACCTGCATTAACAATGGAGTCCTGCATTAACAATGGAGTCCTGCCTTAATCATGGGTCCTGCCTTAACCGTGGGTCCTGCATTAACATTGGGTCCTCCCTTAACCATGGGTCCTGCCTTAACCATGGGACCTGCATTAACAATGGAGTCCTGCATTAACAATGGGTCCTCCCTTAACCATGGGTCCTGCCTTAACCGTGGGTCCTGCATTAACCATGGGTCCTGCATTAACCATGGGTGTTACCTTAACCATGGGTCCTGCATTAACCATGGGTCCTGCATTAACCATGGGTGTTACCTTAACCATGGGTCCTGCCTTAACCACGGGTCCTGCCTTAACCATGGGTCCTGTCTTAACCATGGGATATGCCTTAACCATGGGTCCTGCCTTACTCATGGATCTTAACTTAACCATGGGTCCTGCCTTAACAATGGAGTCCTGCATTAACAATGGAGTCCTGCCTTAATCATGGGTCCTGCATAAACAATGGGTCCTGCCTTATCTATGGGTCCTGCATTAACAATGGGTCCTGCCTTAACTATGGGTCCTGCCTTAACTATGGGTCCTGCCTTAACTATGGGTCCTGCCTTAACCATGGGTCCTGCCTTAAACGTGGGTCCTGCATTAACCATGGGTCCTGCATTAACATTGGGTCCTCCCTTAACCATGGGTCCTGCCTTAACCGTGGGTCCTGCATTAACCATGGGTCCTGCATTAACCATGGGTGTTACCTTAACCATGGGTCCTGCATTAACCATGGGTCCTGCATTAACCATGGGTGTTACCTTAACCATGGGTCCTGCCTTAACCACGGGTCCTGCCTTAACCATGGGTCCTGTCTTAACCATGGGATATGCCTTAACCATGGGTCCTGCCTTACTCATGGATCTTAACTTAACCATGGGTCCTGCCTTAACAATGGAGTCCTGCATTAACAATGGAGTCCTGCCTTAATCATGGGTCCTGCATAAACAATGGGTCCTGCCTTATCTATGGGTCCTGCATTAACAATGGGTCCTGCCTTAACTATGGGTCCTGCCTTAACTATGGGTCCTGCCTTAACTATGGGTCCTGCCTTAACCATGGGTCCTGCCTTAAACGTGGGTCCTGCATTAACCATGGGTCCTGCATTAACATTGGGTCCTCCCTTAACCATGGGTCCTGCCTTAACCATGGGACCTGCATTAACAATGGAGTCCTGCATTAACAATGGAGTCCTGCCTTAATCATGGGTCCTGCATAAACAATGGGTCCTGCCTTATCTATGGGTCCTGCATTAACAATGGGTCCTGCCTTAACCACGGGTCCTCCCTTAACCATGGGACCTGCCTTAACCTTGGGTCCTGCCTTAACTTTGGGTCCTCCCTTAACCATGGGTCCTGCATTAACATTGGGTCCTCCCTTAACCATGGGTCCTGCATTAACAATGGGTCCTGCCTTAACCATAGGTCCTGCATTAACAATGGGTCCTCCCTTAACCATGGGTCCTGCCTTAAACGTGGGTCCTGCATTAACCATGGGTCCTGCATTAACGTTGGGTCCTCCCTTAACCATGGGTCCTGCATTAACAATGGGTCCTCCCTTAACCATGGGTCCTGCCTTAACCGTGGGTCCTGCATTAACCATGGGTCCTGCATTAACCATGGGTGTTACCTTAACCATGGGTCCTGCATTAACCATGGGTGTTACCTTAACCATGGGTCCTGCCTTAACCACGGGTCCTGCCTTAACCATGGGTCCTGTCTTAACCATGGGATATGCCTTAACCATGGCTCCTGCCTTACTCATGGATCTTAACTTAACCATGGGTCCTGCCTTAACAATGGAGTCCTGCATTAACAATGGAGTCCTGCCTTAATCATGGGTCCTGCATAAACAATGGGTCCTGCCTTATCTATGGGTCCTGCCTTAACTATGGGTCCTGCCTTAACTATGGGTCCTGCCTTAACCATGGGTCCTGCCTTAAACGTGGGTCCTGCATTAACTATGGGTCCTGCATTAACATTGGGTCCTCCCTTAACCATGGGTCCTGCCTTAACCATGGGACCTGCATTAACAATGGAGTCCTGCATTAACAATGGAGTCCTGCCTTAATCATGGGTCCTGCATAAACAATGGGTCCTGCCTTATCTATGGGTCCTGCCTTAACTATGGGTCCTGCCTTAACTATGGGTCCTGCCTTAACCATGGGTCCTGCCTTAAACGTGGGTCCTGCATTAACTATGGGTCCTGCATTAACATTGGGTCCTCCCTTAACCATGGGTCCTGCCTTAACCATGGGACCTGCATTAACAATGGAGTCCTGCATTAACAATGGAGTCCTGCCTTAATCATGGGTCCTGCCTTAACTATGGGTCCTGCCTTAACCATGGGTCCTGCCTTAAACGTGGGTCCTGCATTAACCATGGGTCCTGCATTAACATTGGGTCCTCCCTTAACCATGGGTCCTGCCTTAACCATGGGACCTGCATTAACAATGGAGTCCTGCATTAACAATGGAGTCCTGCCTTAACCATGGGTCCTGCCTTACTCATGGATCTTAACTTAACCATGGGTCCTGCCTTAACAATGGAGTCCTGCATTAACAATGGAGTCCTGCCTTAATCATGGGTCCTGCATAAACAATGGGTCCTGCCTTAACTATGCGTCCTGCCTTAACTATGGGTCCTGCCTTAACTATGGGTCCTGCCTTAACCACGGGTCCTGCCTTAACCATGGGTCCTGTCTTAACCATGGGATATGCCTTAACCATGGCTCCTGCCTTACTCATGGATCTTAACTTAACCATGGGTCCTGCCTTAACAATGGAGTCCTGCATTAACAATGGAGTCCTGCCTTAATCATGGGTCCTGCATAAACAATGGGTCCTGCCTTATCTATGGGTCCTGCCTTAACTATGGGTCCTGCCTTAACTATGGGTCCTGCCTTAACCATGGGTCCTGCCTTAAACGTGGGTCCTGCATTAACTATGGGTCCTGCATTAACATTGGGTCCTCCCTTAACCATGGGTCCTGCCTTAACCATGGGACCTGCATTAACAATGGAGTCCTGCATTAACAATGGAGTCCTGCCTTAATCATGGGTCCTGCATAAACAATGGGTCCTGCCTTATCTATGGGTCCTGCCTTAACTATGGGTCCTGCCTTAACTATGGGTCCTGCCTTAACCATGGGTCCTGCCTTAAACGTGGGTCCTGCATTAACTATGGGTCCTGCATTAACATTGGGTCCTCCCTTAACCATGGGTCCTGCCTTAACCATGGGACCTGCATTAACAATGGAGTCCTGCATTAACAATGGAGTCCTGCCTTAATCATGGGTCCTGCCTTAACTATGGGTCCTGCCTTAACCATGGGTCCTGCCTTAAACGTGGGTCCTGCATTAACCATGGGTCCTGCATTAACATTGGGTCCTCCCTTAACCATGGGTCCTGCCTTAACCATGGGACCTGCATTAACAATGGAGTCCTGCATTAACAATGGAGTCCTGCCTTAACCATGGGTCCTGCCTTACTCATGGATCTTAACTTAACCATGGGTCCTGCCTTAACAATGGAGTCCTGCATTAACAATGGAGTCCTGCCTTAATCATGGGTCCTGCATAAACAATGGGTCCTGCCTTAACTATGCGTCCTGCCTTAACTATGGGTCCTGCCTTAACTATGGGTCCTGCCTTAACCATGGGTCCTGCATTAACCATGGGTCCTGCATTAACATTGGGTCCTCCCTTAACCATGGGTCCTGCCTTAACCATGGGACCTGCATTAACAATGGAGTCCTGCATTAACAATGGAGTCCTGCCTTAATCATGGGTCCTGCATAAACAATGGGTCCTGCCTTATCTATGGGTCCTGCATTAACAATGGGTCCTGCCTTAACCACGGGTCCTCCCTTAACCATGGGTCCTGCCTTAACCGTGGGTCCTGCCTTAACTTTGGGTCCTCCCTTAACCATGGGTCCTGCATTAACATTGGGTCCTCCCTTAACAATGGGTCCTCCCTTAACCATGGGTCCTGCCTTAACCGTGGGTCCTGCATTAACCATGGGTCCTGCATTAACCATGGGTGTTACCTTAACCATGGGTCCTGCATTAACCATGGGTGTTACCTTAACCATGGGTCCTGCCTTAACCACGGGTCCTGCCTTAACCATGGGTCCTGTCTTAACCATGGGATATGCCTTAACCATGGGTCCTGCCTTACTCATGGATCTTAACTTAACCATGGGTCCTGCCTTAACAATGGAGTCCTGCATTAACAATGGAGTCCTGCCTTAATCATGGGTCCTGCATAAACAATGGGTCCTGCCTTATCTATGGGTCCTGCATTAACAATGGGTCCTGCCTTAACTATGGGTCCTGCCTTAACTATGGGTCCTGCCTTAACTATGGGTCCTGCCTTAACCATGGGTCCTGCATTAACCATGGGTCCTGCATTAACATTGGGTCCTCCCTTAACCATGGGTCCTGCCTTAACCATGGGACCTGCATTAACAATGGAGTCCTGCATTAATAATGGAGTCCTGCCTTAATCATGGGTCCTGCATAAACAATGGGTCCTGCCTTATCTATGGGCCCTGCATTAACAATGGGTCCTGCCTTAACTATGGGTCCTGCCTTAACTATGGGTCCTGCCTTAACTATGGGTCCTCCCTTAACCATGGGTCCTGCCTTAACCGTGGGTCCTGCATTAACCATGGGTCCTGCATTAACAATGGCTCCTCCCTTAACCATGGGTCCTGCATTAACTGTGGGTCCTCCCTTAACCATGGGTCCTGCATTAACCATGGGTCCTGCATTAACCATGGGTCCTGCATTAACAATGGGTCCTCCCTTAACCATGGGTCCTGCCTTAACCGTGGGACCTGCATTAACTATGGGTCCTGCCTTAACCACGGGTCCTCCCTTAACCATGGGTCCTGCCTGCCTTAAACATGGGTCCTGCCTTAACAATGGGTCCTGCCTTAATTATGGGTCCTGCCTTAACTATGGGTCCTGCCTTAACCATGTGTCCTGCCTTAACTATGAGTCCTGCCTTAACCAAACAACGGGTCCTGCCTTAACCATGGGTCCTACCTTAACCATGGGTCCTGTCATAACCATGGGTCTTACCTTAACCATGGGTCCTGCCTTAACCATGGGTCCTGCCTTAACTTTGGGTCCTCCCTTAACCATGGGTCCTGCCATAACCATGGGTCCTGACTTAACCACGGGTCCTGCCTTAACCATGGGTCCTGTCTTAACCATGGGATATGCCTTAACCATGGGTCCTGCCTTAACCGCGGGTCCTCCCTTAACCATGGGTCCTGCCTTAACCGTGGGTCCTGCCTTAACTTTGGGTCCTCCCTTAACCATGGGTCCTGCATTAACATTGGGTCCTCCCTTAACAATGGGTCCTCCCTTAACCATGGGTCCTGCCTTAACCGTGGGTCCTGCATTAACCATGGGTCCTGCATTAACCATGGGTGTTACCTTAACCATGGGTCCTGCATTAACCATGGGTCCTGCATTAACCATGGGTGTTACCTTAACCATGGGTCCTGCCTTAACCACGGGTCCTGCCTTAACCATGGGTCCTGTCTTAACCATGGGATATGCCTTAACCATGGGTCCTGCCTTACTCATGGATCTTAACTTAACCATGGGTCCTGCCTTAACAATGGAGTCCTGCATTAACAATGGAGTCCTGCCTTAATCATGGGTCCTGCATAAACAATGGGTCCTGCCTTATCTATGGGTCCTGCCTTAACTATGGGTCCTGCCTTAACTATGGGTCCTGCCTTAACCATGGGTCCTGCCTTAAACGTGGGTCCTGCATTAACCATGGGTCCTGCATTAACATTGGGTCCTCCCTTAACCATGGGTCCTGCCTTAACCATGGGTCCTGCCTTAACCATGGGACCTGCATTAACAATGGAGTCCTGCATTAACAATGGAGTCCTGCCTTAACCATGGGTCCTGCCTTACTCATGGATCTTAACTTAACCATGGGTCCTGCCTTAACAATGGAGTCCTGCATTAACAATGGAGTCCTGCCTTAATCATGGGTCCTGCATAAACAATGGGTCCTGCCTTAACTATGGGTCCTGCCTTAACTATGGGTCCTGCCTTAACTATGGGTCCTGCCTTAACCATGGGTCCTGCCTTAAACGTGGGTCCTGCATTAACCATGGGTCCTGCATTAACATTGGGTCCTCCCTTAACCATGGGTCCTGCCTTAACCATGGGACCTGCATTAACAATGGAGTCCTGCATTAACAATGGAGTCCTGCCTTAATCATGGGTCCTGCATAAACAATGGGTCCTGCCTTATCTATGGGTCCTGCATTAACAATGGGTCCTGCCTTAACCACGGGTCCTCCCTTAACCATGGGACCTGCCTTAACCTTGGGTCCTGCCTTAACTTTGGGTCCTCCCTTAACCATGGGTCCTGCATTAACATTGGGTCCTCCCTTAACCATGGGTCCTGCATTAACAATGGGTCCTGCCTTAACCATAGGTCCTGCATTAACAATGGGTCCTCCCTTAACCATGGGTCCTGCCTTAAACGTGGGTCCTGCATTAACCATGGGTCCTGCATTAACGTTGGGTCCTCCCTTAACCATGAGTCCTGCCTTAATCATGGGTCCTGCATAAACAATGGGTCCTGCCTTAACTATGCGTCCTGCCTTAACTATGGGTCCTGCCTTAACTATGGGTCCTGCCTTAACCACGGGTCCTGCCTTAACCATGGGTCCTGTCTTAACCATGGGATATGCCTTAACCATGGCTCCTGCCTTACTCATGGATCTTAACTTAACCATGGGTCCTGCCTTAACAATGGAGTCCTGCATTAACAATGGAGTCCTGCCTTAATCATGGGTCCTGCATAAACAATGGGTCCTGCCTTATCTATGGGTCCTGCCTTAACTATGGGTCCTGCCTTAACTATGGGTCCTGCCTTAACCATGGGTCCTGCCTTAAACGTGGGTCCTGCATTAACTATGGGTCCTGCATTAACATTGGGTCCTCCCTTAACCATGGGTCCTGCCTTAACCATGGGACCTGCATTAACATTGGGTCCTCCCTTAACCATGGGTCCTGCATTAACAATGGGTCCTGCCTTAACCATAGGTCCTGCATTAACAATGGGTCCTCCCTTAACCATGGGTCCTGCCTTAAACGTGGGTCCTGCATTAACCATGGGTCCTGCATTAACGTTGGGTCCTCCCTTAACCATGGGTCCTGCATTAACAATGGGTCCTCCCTTAACCATGGGTCCTGCCTTAAACGTGGGTCCTGCATTAACTATGGGTCCTGCATTAACATTGGGTCCTCCCTTAACCATGGGTCCTGCCTTAACCATGGGACCTGCATTAACAATGGAGTCCTGCATTAACAATGGAGTCCTGCCTTAATCATGGGTCCTGCCTTAACTATGGGTCCTGCCTTAACCATGGGTCCTGCCTTAAACGTGGGTCCTGCATTAACCATGGGTCCTGCATTAACATTGGGTCCTCCCTTAACCATGGGTCCTGCCTTAACCATGGGACCTGCATTAACAATGGAGTCCTGCATTAACAATGGAGTCCTGCCTTAACCATGGGTCCTGCCTTACTCATGGATCTTAACTTAACCATGGGTCCTGCCTTAACAATGGAGTCCTGCATTAACAATGGAGTCCTGCCTTAATCATGGGTCCTGCATAAACAATGGGTCCTGCCTTAACTATGCGTCCTGCCTTAACTGTGGGTCCTGCCTTAACTATGGATCCTGCCTTAACCATGGGTCCTGCATTAACCATGGGTCCTGCATTAACATTGGGTCCTCCCTTAACCATGGGTCCTGCCTTAACCATGGGACCTGCATTAACAATGGAGTCCTGCATTAACAATGGAGTCCTGCCTTAATCATGGGTCCTGCATAAACAATGGGTCCTGCCTTATCTATGGGTCCTGCATTAACAATGGGTCCTGCCTTAACCACGGGTCCTCCCTTAACCATGGGTCCTGCCTTAAACGTGGGTCCTGCATTAACCATGGGTCCTGCATTAACGTTGGGTCCTCCCTTAACCATGGGTCCTGCATTAACAATGGGTCCTCCCTTAACCATGGGTCCTGCCTTAAACGTGGGTCCTGCATTAACTATGGGTCCTGCATTAACATTGGGTCCTCCCTTAACCATGGGTCCTGCCTTAACCATGGGACCTGCATTAACAATGGAGTCCTGCATTAACAATGGAGTCCTGCCTTAATCATGGGTCCTGCCTTAACTATGGGTCCTGCCTTAACCATGGGTCCTGCCTTAAACGTGGGTCCTGCATTAACCATGGGTCCTGCATTAACATTGGGTCCTCCCTTAACCATGGGTCCTGCCTTAACCATGGGACCTGCATTAACAATGGAGTCCTGCATTAACAATGGAGTCCTGCCTTAACCATGGGTCCTGCCTTACTCATGGATCTTAACTTAACCATGGGTCCTGCCTTAACAATGGAGTCCTGCATTAACAATGGAGTCCTGCCTTAATCATGGGTCCTGCATTAACGTTGGGTCCTCCCTTAACCATGGGTCCTGCATTAACAATGGGTCCTCCCTTAACCATGGGTCCTGCCTTAAACGTGGGTCCTGCATTAACTATGGGTCCTGCATTAACATTGGGTCCTCCCTTAACCATGGGTCCTGCCTTAACCATGGGACCTGCATTAACAATGGAGTCCTGCATTAACAATGGAGTCCTGCCTTAATCATGGGTCCTGCCTTAACTATGGGTCCTGCCTTAACCATGGGTCCTGCCTTAAACGTGGGTCCTGCATTAACCATGGGTCCTGCATTAACATTGGGTCCTCCCTTAACCATGGGTCCTGCCTTAACCATGGGACCTGCATTAACAATGGAGTCCTGCATTAACAATGGAGTCCTGCCTTAACCATGGGTCCTGCCTTACTCATGGATCTTAACTTAACCATGGGTCCTGCCTTAACAATGGAGTCCTGCATTAACAATGGAGTCCTGCCTTAATCATGGGTCCTGCATAAACAATGGGTCCTGCCTTAACTATGCGTCCTGCCTTAACTGTGGGTCCTGCCTTAACTATGGATCCTGCCTTAACCATGGGTCCTGCATTAACCATGGGTCCTGCATTAACATTGGGTCCTCCCTTAACCATGGGTCCTGCCTTAACCATGGGACCTGCATTAACAATGGAGTCCTGCATTAACAATGGAGTCCTGCCTTAATCATGGGTCCTGCATAAACAATGGGTCCTGCCTTATCTATGGGTCCTGCATTAACAATGGGTCCTGCCTTAACCACGGGTCCTCCCTTAACCATGGGTCCTGCCTTAACCGTGGGTCCTGCCTTAACTTTGGGTCCTCCCTTAACCATGGGTCCTGCATTAACATTGGGTCCTCCCTTAACAATGGGTCCTCCCTTAACCATGGGTCCTGCCTTAACCGTGGGTCCTGCATTAACCATGGGTCCTGCATTAACCATGGGTGTTACCTTAACCATGGGTCCTGCATTAACCATGGGTCCTGCATTAACCATGGGTGTTACCTTAACCATGGGTCCTGCCTTAACCACGGGTCCTGCCTTAACCATGGGTCCTGTCTTAACCATGGGATATGCCTTAACCATGGGTCCTGCCTTAACTATGGGTCCTGCCTTAACCATGGGTCCTGCCTTAAACGTGGGTCCTGCATTAACCATGGGTCCTGCATTAACATTGGGTCCTCCCTTAACCATGGGTCCTGCCTTAACTATGGGTCCTGCCTTAACCATGGGTCCTGCCTTAAACGTGGGTCCTGCATTAACCATGGGTCCTGCATTAACATTGGGTCCTCCCTTAACCATGGGTCCTGCCTTAACCATGGGACCTGCATTAACAATGGAGTCCTGCATTAACAATGGAGTCCTGCCTTAACCATGGGTCCTGCCTTACTCATGGATCTTAACTTAACCATGGGTCCTGCCTTAACAATGGAGTCCTGCATTAACAATGGAGTCCTGCCTTAATCATGGGTCCTGCATAAACAATGGGTCCTGCCTTAACTATGGGTCCTGCCTTAACTATGGGTCCTGCCTTAACTATGGGTCCTGCCTTAACCATGGGTCCTGCCTTAAACGTGGGTCCTGCATTAACCATGGGTCCTGCATTAACATTGGGTCCTCCCTTAACCATGGGTCCTGCCTTAACCATGGGACCTGCATTAACAATGGAGTCCTGCATTAACAATGGAGTCCTGCCTTAATCATGGGTCCTGCATAAACAATGGGTCCTGCCTTATCTATGGGTCCTGCATTAACAATGGGTCCTGCCTTATCCACGGGTCCTCCCTTAACCATGGGTCCTGCCTTAACCGTGGGTCCTGCCTTAACTTTGGGTCCTCCCTTAACCATGGGTCCTGCATTAACATTGGGTCCTCCCTTAACAATGGGTCCTCCCTTAACCATGGGTCCTGCATTAACAATGGGTCCTCCCTTAACCATGGGTCCTGCCTTAAACGTGGGTCCTGCATTAACTATGGGTCCTGCATTAACATTGGGTCCTCCCTTAACCATGGGTCCTGCCTTAACAATGGAGTCCTGCCTTAACCATGGGTCCTGCCTTACTCATGGATCTTAACTTAACCATGGGTCCTGCCTTAACAATGGAGTCCTGCATTAACAATGGAGTCCTGCCTTAATCATGGGTCCTGCATAAACAATGGGTCCTGCCTTAACTATGCGTCCTGCCTTAACTGTGGGTCCTGCCTTAACTATGGATCCTGCCTTAACCATGGGTCCTGCATTAACCATGGGTCCTGCATTAACATTGGGTCCTCCCTTAACCATGGGTCCTGCCTTAACCATGGGACCTGCATTAACAATGGAGTCCTGCATTAACAATGGAGTCCTGCCTTAATCATGGGTCCTGCATAAACAATGGGTCCTGCCTTATCTATGGGTCCTGCATTAACAATGGGTCCTGCCTTAACCACGGGTCCTCCCTTAACCATGGGTCCTGCCTTAACCGTGGGTCCTGCCTTAACTTTGGGTCCTCCCTTAACCATGGGTCCTGCATTAACATTGGGTCCTCCCTTAACAATGGGTCCTCCCTTAACCATGGGTCCTGCCTTAACCGTGGGTCCTGCATTAACCATGGGTCCTGCATTAACCATGGGTGTTACCTTAACCATGGGTCCTGCATTAACCATGGGTCCTGCATTAACCATGGGTGTTACCTTAACCATGGGTCCTGCCTTAACCACGGGTCCTGCCTTAACCATGGGTCCTGTCTTAACCATGGGATATGCCTTAACCATGGGTCCTGCCTTAACTATGGGTCCTGCCTTAACCATGGGTCCTGCCTTAAACGTGGGTCCTGCATTAACCATGGGTCCTGCATTAACATTGGGTCCTCCCTTAACCATGGGTCCTGCCTTAACTATGGGTCCTGCCTTAACCATGGGTCCTGCCTTAAACGTGGGTCCTGCATTAACCATGGGTCCTGCATTAACATTGGGTCCTCCCTTAACCATGGGTCCTGCCTTAACCATGGGACCTGCATTAACAATGGAGTCCTGCATTAACAATGGAGTCCTGCCTTAACCATGGGTCCTGCCTTACTCATGGATCTTAACTTAACCATGGGTCCTGCCTTAACAATGGAGTCCTGCATTAACAATGGAGTCCTGCCTTAATCATGGGTCCTGCATAAACAATGGGTCCTGCCTTAACTATGGGTCCTGCCTTAACTATGGGTCCTGCCTTAACTATGGGTCCTGCCTTAACCATGGGTCCTGCCTTAAACGTGGGTCCTGCATTAACCATGGGTCCTGCATTAACATTGGGTCCTCCCTTAACCATGGGTCCTGCCTTAACCATGGGACCTGCATTAACAATGGAGTCCTGCATTAACAATGGAGTCCTGCCTTAATCATGGGTCCTGCATAAACAATGGGTCCTGCCTTATCTATGGGTCCTGCATTAACAATGGGTCCTGCCTTATCCACGGGTCCTCCCTTAACCATGGGTCCTGCCTTAACCGTGGGTCCTGCCTTAACTTTGGGTCCTCCCTTAACCATGGGTCCTGCATTAACATTGGGTCCTCCCTTAACAATGGGTCCTCCCTTAACCATGGGTCCTGCATTAACAATGGGTCCTCCCTTAACCATGGGTCCTGCCTTAAACGTGGGTCCTGCATTAACTATGGGTCCTGCATTAACATTGGGTCCTCCCTTAACCATGGGTCCTGCCTTAACCATGGGACCTGCATTAACAATGGAGTCCTGCCTTAATCATGGGTCCTGCCTTAACTATGGGTCCTGCCTTAACCATGGGTCCTGCCTTAAACGTGGGTCCTGCATTAACCATGGGTCCTGCATTAACATTGGGTCCTCCCTTAACCATGGGTCCTGCCTTAACCATGGGACCTGCATTAACAATGGAGTCCTGCATTAACAATGGAGTCCTGCCTTAACCATGGGTCCTGCCTTACTCATGGATCTTAACTTAACCATGGGTCCTGCCTTAACAATGGAGTCCTGCATTAACAATGGAGTCCTGCCTTAATCATGGGTCCTGCATAAACAATGGGTCCTGCCTTAACTATGCGTCCTGCCTTAACTGTGGGTCCTGCCTTAACTATGGGTCCTGCCTTAACCATGGGTCCTGCATTAACCATGGGTCCTGCATTAACATTGGGTCCTCCCTTAACCATGGGTCCTGCCTTAACCATGGGACCTGCATTAACAATGGAGTCCTGCATTAACAATGGAGTCCTGCCTTAATCATGGGTCCTGCATAAACAATGGGTCCTGCCTTATCTATGGGTCCTGCATTAACAATGGGTCCTGCCTTAACCACGGGTCCTCCCTTAACCATGGGTCCTGCCTTAACCGTGGGTCCTGCCTTAACTTTGGGTCCTCCCTTAACCATGGGTCCTGCATTAACATTGGGTCCTCCCTTAACAATGGGTCCTCCCTTAACCATGGGTCCTGCCTTAACCGTGGGTCCTGCATTAACCATGGGTCCTGCATTAACCATGGGTGTTACCTTAACCATGGGTCCTGCATTAACAATGGGTCCTCCCTTAACCATGGGTCCTGCCTTAACCGTGGGTCCTGCATTAACCATGGGTCCTGCATTAACCATGGGTGTTACCTTAACCATGGGTCCTGCATTAACCATGGGTGTTACCTTAACCATGGGTCCTGCCTTAACCACGGGTCCTGCCTTAACCATGGGTCCTGTCTTAACCATGGGATATGCCTTAACCATGGCTCCTGCCTTACTCATGGATCTTAACTTAACCATGGGTCCTGCCTTAACAATGGAGTCCTGCATTAACAATGGAGTCCTGCCTTAATCATGGGTCCTGCATAAACAATGGGTCCTGCCTTATCTATGGGTCCTGCCTTAACTATGGGTCCTGCCTTAACTATGGGTCCTGCCTTAACCATGGGTCCTGCCTTAAACGTGGGTCCTGCATTAACTATGGGTCCTGCATTAACATTGGGTCCTCCCTTAACCATGGGTCCTGCCTTAACCATGGGACCTGCATTAACAATGGAGTCCTGCATTAACAATGGAGTCCTGCCTTAATCATGGGTCCTGCATAAACAATGGGTCCTGCCTTATCTATGGGTCCTGCCTTAACTATGGGTCCTGCCTTAACTATGGGTCCTGCCTTAACCATGGGTCCTGCCTTAAACGTGGGTCCTGCATTAACTATGGGTCCTGCATTAACATTGGGTCCTCCCTTAACCATGGGTCCTGCCTTAACCATGGGACCTGCATTAACAATGGAGTCCTGCATTAACAATGGAGTCCTGCCTTAATCATGGGTCCTGCCTTAACTATGGGTCCTGCCTTAACCATGGGTCCTGCCTTAAACGTGGGTCCTGCATTAACCATGGGTCCTGCATTAACATTGGGTCCTCCCTTAACCATGGGTCCTGCCTTAACCATGGGACCTGCATTAACAATGGAGTCCTGCATTAACAATGGAGTCCTGCCTTAACCATGGGTCCTGCCTTACTCATGGATCTTAACTTAACCATGGGTCCTGCCTTAACAATGGAGTCCTGCATTAACAATGGAGTCCTGCCTTAATCATGGGTCCTGCATAAACAATGGGTCCTGCCTTAACTATGCGTCCTGCCTTAACTATGGGTCCTGCCTTAACTATGGGTCCTGCCTTAACCACGGGTCCTGCCTTAACCATGGGTCCTGTCTTAACCATGGGATATGCCTTAACCATGGCTCCTGCCTTACTCATGGATCTTAACTTAACCATGGGTCCTGCCTTAACAATGGAGTCCTGCATTAACAATGGAGTCCTGCCTTAATCATGGGTCCTGCATAAACAATGGGTCCTGCCTTATCTATGGGTCCTGCCTTAACTATGGGTCCTGCCTTAACTATGGGTCCTGCCTTAACCATGGGTCCTGCCTTAAACGTGGGTCCTGCATTAACTATGGGTCCTGCATTAACATTGGGTCCTCCCTTAACCATGGGTCCTGCCTTAACCATGGGACCTGCATTAACAATGGAGTCCTGCATTAACAATGGAGTCCTGCCTTAATCATGGGTCCTGCATAAACAATGGGTCCTGCCTTATCTATGGGTCCTGCCTTAACTATGGGTCCTGCCTTAACTATGGGTCCTGCCTTAACCATGGGTCCTGCCTTAAACGTGGGTCCTGCATTAACTATGGGTCCTGCATTAACATTGGGTCCTCCCTTAACCATGGGTCCTGCCTTAACCATGGGACCTGCATTAACAATGGAGTCCTGCATTAACAATGGAGTCCTGCCTTAATCATGGGTCCTGCCTTAACTATGGGTCCTGCCTTAACCATGGGTCCTGCCTTAAACGTGGGTCCTGCATTAACCATGGGTCCTGCATTAACATTGGGTCCTCCCTTAACCATGGGTCCTGCCTTAACCATGGGACCTGCATTAACAATGGAGTCCTGCATTAACAATGGAGTCCTGCCTTAACCATGGGTCCTGCCTTACTCATGGATCTTAACTTAACCATGGGTCCTGCCTTAACAATGGAGTCCTGCATTAACAATGGAGTCCTGCCTTAATCATGGGTCCTGCATAAACAATGGGTCCTGCCTTAACTATGCGTCCTGCCTTAACTATGGGTCCTGCCTTAACTATGGGTCCTGCCTTAACCATGGGTCCTGCATTAACCATGGGTCCTGCATTAACATTGGGTCCTCCCTTAACCATGGGTCCTGCCTTAACCATGGGACCTGCATTAACAATGGAGTCCTGCATTAACAATGGAGTCCTGCCTTAATCATGGGTCCTGCATAAACAATGGGTCCTGCCTTATCTATGGGTCCTGCATTAACAATGGGTCCTGCCTTAACCACGGGTCCTCCCTTAACCATGGGTCCTGCCTTAACCGTGGGTCCTGCCTTAACTTTGGGTCCTCCCTTAACCATGGGTCCTGCATTAACATTGGGTCCTCCCTTAACAATGGGTCCTCCCTTAACCATGGGTCCTGCCTTAACCGTGGGTCCTGCATTAACCATGGGTCCTGCATTAACCATGGGTGTTACCTTAACCATGGGTCCTGCATTAACCATGGGTGTTACCTTAACCATGGGTCCTGCCTTAACCACGGGTCCTGCCTTAACCATGGGTCCTGTCTTAACCATGGGATATGCCTTAACCATGGGTCCTGCCTTACTCATGGATCTTAACTTAACCATGGGTCCTGCCTTAACAATGGAGTCCTGCATTAACAATGGAGTCCTGCCTTAATCATGGGTCCTGCATAAACAATGGGTCCTGCCTTATCTATGGGTCCTGCATTAACAATGGGTCCTGCCTTAACTATGGGTCCTGCCTTAACTATGGGTCCTGCCTTAACTATGGGTCCTGCCTTAACCATGGGTCCTGCATTAACCATGGGTCCTGCATTAACATTGGGTCCTCCCTTAACCATGGGTCCTGCCTTAACCATGGGACCTGCATTAACAATGGAGTCCTGCATTAATAATGGAGTCCTGCCTTAATCATGGGTCCTGCATAAACAATGGGTCCTGCCTTATCTATGGGCCCTGCATTAACAATGGGTCCTGCCTTAACTATGGGTCCTGCCTTAACTATGGGTCCTGCCTTAACTATGGGTCCTCCCTTAACCATGGGTCCTGCCTTAACCGTGGGTCCTGCATTAACCATGGGTCCTGCATTAACAATGGCTCCTCCCTTAACCATGGGTCCTGCATTAACTGTGGGTCCTCCCTTAACCATGGGTCCTGCATTAACCATGGGTCCTGCATTAACCATGGGTCCTGCATTAACAATGGGTCCTCCCTTAACCATGGGTCCTGCCTTAACCGTGGGACCTGCATTAACTATGGGTCCTGCCTTAACCACGGGTCCTCCCTTAACCATGGGTCCTGCCTGCCTTAAACATGGGTCCTGCCTTAACAATGGGTCCTGCCTTAATTATGGGTCCTGCCTTAACTATGGGTCCTGCCTTAACCATGTGTCCTGCCTTAACTATGAGTCCTGCCTTAACCAAACAACGGGTCCTGCCTTAACCATGGGTCCTACCTTAACCATGGGTCCTGTCATAACCATGGGTCTTACCTTAACCATGGGTCCTGCCTTAACCATGGGTCCTGCCTTAACTTTGGGTCCTCCCTTAACCATGGGTCCTGCCATAACCATGGGTCCTGACTTAACCACGGGTCCTGCCTTAACCATGGGTCCTGTCTTAACCATGGGATATGCCTTAACCATGGGTCCTGCCTTAACCGCGGGTCCTCCCTTAACCATGGGTCCTGCCTTAACCGTGGGTCCTGCCTTAACTTTGGGTCCTCCCTTAACCATGGGTCCTGCATTAACATTGGGTCCTCCCTTAACAATGGGTCCTCCCTTAACCATGGGTCCTGCCTTAACCGTGGGTCCTGCATTAACCATGGGTCCTGCATTAACCATGGGTGTTACCTTAACCATGGGTCCTGCATTAACCATGGGTCCTGCATTAACCATGGGTGTTACCTTAACCATGGGTCCTGCCTTAACCACGGGTCCTGCCTTAACCATGGGTCCTGTCTTAACCATGGGATATGCCTTAACCATGGGTCCTGCCTTACTCATGGATCTTAACTTAACCATGGGTCCTGCCTTAACAATGGAGTCCTGCATTAACAATGGAGTCCTGCCTTAATCATGGGTCCTGCATAAACAATGGGTCCTGCCTTATCTATGGGTCCTGCCTTAACTATGGGTCCTGCCTTAACTATGGGTCCTGCCTTAACCATGGGTCCTGCCTTAAACGTGGGTCCTGCATTAACCATGGGTCCTGCATTAACATTGGGTCCTCCCTTAACCATGGGTCCTGCCTTAACCATGGGTCCTGCCTTAACCATGGGACCTGCATTAACAATGGAGTCCTGCATTAACAATGGAGTCCTGCCTTAACCATGGGTCCTGCCTTACTCATGGATCTTAACTTAACCATGGGTCCTGCCTTAACAATGGAGTCCTGCATTAACAATGGAGTCCTGCCTTAATCATGGGTCCTGCATAAACAATGGGTCCTGCCTTAACTATGGGTCCTGCCTTAACTATGGGTCCTGCCTTAACTATGGGTCCTGCCTTAACCATGGGTCCTGCCTTAAACGTGGGTCCTGCATTAACCATGGGTCCTGCATTAACATTGGGTCCTCCCTTAACCATGGGTCCTGCCTTAACCATGGGACCTGCATTAACAATGGAGTCCTGCATTAACAATGGAGTCCTGCCTTAATCATGGGTCCTGCATAAACAATGGGTCCTGCCTTATCTATGGGTCCTGCATTAACAATGGGTCCTGCCTTAACCACGGGTCCTCCCTTAACCATGGGACCTGCCTTAACCTTGGGTCCTGCCTTAACTTTGGGTCCTCCCTTAACCATGGGTCCTGCATTAACATTGGGTCCTCCCTTAACCATGGGTCCTGCATTAACAATGGGTCCTGCCTTAACCATAGGTCCTGCATTAACAATGGGTCCTCCCTTAACCATGGGTCCTGCCTTAAACGTGGGTCCTGCATTAACCATGGGTCCTGCATTAACGTTGGGTCCTCCCTTAACCATGAGTCCTGCCTTAATCATGGGTCCTGCATAAACAATGGGTCCTGCCTTAACTATGCGTCCTGCCTTAACTATGGGTCCTGCCTTAACTATGGGTCCTGCCTTAACCACGGGTCCTGCCTTAACCATGGGTCCTGTCTTAACCATGGGATATGCCTTAACCATGGCTCCTGCCTTACTCATGGATCTTAACTTAACCATGGGTCCTGCCTTAACAATGGAGTCCTGCATTAACAATGGAGTCCTGCCTTAATCATGGGTCCTGCATAAACAATGGGTCCTGCCTTATCTATGGGTCCTGCCTTAACTATGGGTCCTGCCTTAACTATGGGTCCTGCCTTAACCATGGGTCCTGCCTTAAACGTGGGTCCTGCATTAACTATGGGTCCTGCATTAACATTGGGTCCTCCCTTAACCATGGGTCCTGCCTTAACCATGGGACCTGCATTAACATTGGGTCCTCCCTTAACCATGGGTCCTGCATTAACAATGGGTCCTGCCTTAACCATAGGTCCTGCATTAACAATGGGTCCTCCCTTAACCATGGGTCCTGCCTTAAACGTGGGTCCTGCATTAACCATGGGTCCTGCATTAACGTTGGGTCCTCCCTTAACCATGGGTCCTGCATTAACAATGGGTCCTCCCTTAACCATGGGTCCTGCCTTAAACGTGGGTCCTGCATTAACTATGGGTCCTGCATTAACATTGGGTCCTCCCTTAACCATGGGTCCTGCCTTAACCATGGGACCTGCATTAACAATGGAGTCCTGCATTAACAATGGAGTCCTGCCTTAATCATGGGTCCTGCCTTAACTATGGGTCCTGCCTTAACCATGGGTCCTGCCTTAAACGTGGGTCCTGCATTAACCATGGGTCCTGCATTAACATTGGGTCCTCCCTTAACCATGGGTCCTGCCTTAACCATGGGACCTGCATTAACAATGGAGTCCTGCATTAACAATGGAGTCCTGCCTTAACCATGGGTCCTGCCTTACTCATGGATCTTAACTTAACCATGGGTCCTGCCTTAACAATGGAGTCCTGCATTAACAATGGAGTCCTGCCTTAATCATGGGTCCTGCATAAACAATGGGTCCTGCCTTAACTATGCGTCCTGCCTTAACTGTGGGTCCTGCCTTAACTATGGATCCTGCCTTAACCATGGGTCCTGCATTAACCATGGGTCCTGCATTAACATTGGGTCCTCCCTTAACCATGGGTCCTGCCTTAACCATGGGACCTGCATTAACAATGGAGTCCTGCATTAACAATGGAGTCCTGCCTTAATCATGGGTCCTGCATAAACAATGGGTCCTGCCTTATCTATGGGTCCTGCATTAACAATGGGTCCTGCCTTAACCACGGGTCCTCCCTTAACCATGGGTCCTGCCTTAAACGTGGGTCCTGCATTAACCATGGGTCCTGCATTAACGTTGGGTCCTCCCTTAACCATGGGTCCTGCATTAACAATGGGTCCTCCCTTAACCATGGGTCCTGCCTTAAACGTGGGTCCTGCATTAACTATGGGTCCTGCATTAACATTGGGTCCTCCCTTAACCATGGGTCCTGCCTTAACCATGGGACCTGCATTAACAATGGAGTCCTGCATTAACAATGGAGTCCTGCCTTAATCATGGGTCCTGCCTTAACTATGGGTCCTGCCTTAACCATGGGTCCTGCCTTAAACGTGGGTCCTGCATTAACCATGGGTCCTGCATTAACATTGGGTCCTCCCTTAACCATGGGTCCTGCCTTAACCATGGGACCTGCATTAACAATGGAGTCCTGCATTAACAATGGAGTCCTGCCTTAACCATGGGTCCTGCCTTACTCATGGATCTTAACTTAACCATGGGTCCTGCCTTAACAATGGAGTCCTGCATTAACAATGGAGTCCTGCCTTAATCATGGGTCCTGCATTAACGTTGGGTCCTCCCTTAACCATGGGTCCTGCATTAACAATGGGTCCTCCCTTAACCATGGGTCCTGCCTTAAACGTGGGTCCTGCATTAACTATGGGTCCTGCATTAACATTGGGTCCTCCCTTAACCATGGGTCCTGCCTTAACCATGGGACCTGCATTAACAATGGAGTCCTGCATTAACAATGGAGTCCTGCCTTAATCATGGGTCCTGCCTTAACTATGGGTCCTGCCTTAACCATGGGTCCTGCCTTAAACGTGGGTCCTGCATTAACCATGGGTCCTGCATTAACATTGGGTCCTCCCTTAACCATGGGTCCTGCCTTAACCATGGGACCTGCATTAACAATGGAGTCCTGCATTAACAATGGAGTCCTGCCTTAACCATGGGTCCTGCCTTACTCATGGATCTTAACTTAACCATGGGTCCTGCCTTAACAATGGAGTCCTGCATTAACAATGGAGTCCTGCCTTAATCATGGGTCCTGCATAAACAATGGGTCCTGCCTTAACTATGCGTCCTGCCTTAACTGTGGGTCCTGCCTTAACTATGGATCCTGCCTTAACCATGGGTCCTGCATTAACCATGGGTCCTGCATTAACATTGGGTCCTCCCTTAACCATGGGTCCTGCCTTAACCATGGGACCTGCATTAACAATGGAGTCCTGCATTAACAATGGAGTCCTGCCTTAATCATGGGTCCTGCATAAACAATGGGTCCTGCCTTATCTATGGGTCCTGCATTAACAATGGGTCCTGCCTTAACCACGGGTCCTCCCTTAACCATGGGTCCTGCCTTAACCGTGGGTCCTGCCTTAACTTTGGGTCCTCCCTTAACCATGGGTCCTGCATTAAC
The DNA here is from genome assembly GCA_036245805.1 of Pristionchus mayeri. Lineage (NCBI taxonomy): Eukaryota > Metazoa > Nematoda > Chromadorea > Rhabditida > Neodiplogasteridae > Pristionchus > Pristionchus mayeri. The sequence continues at coordinate 55,673 of BTRK01000004.1, read as the reverse complement.
ATTGGGTCCTCCCTTAACAATGGGTCCTCCCTTAACCATGGGTCCTGCCTTAACCGTGGGTCCTGCATTAACCATGGGTCCTGCATTAACCATGGGTGTTACCTTAACCATGGGTCCTGCATTAACCATGGGTCCTGCATTAACCATGGGTGTTACCTTAACCATGGGTCCTGCCTTAACCACGGGTCCTGCCTTAACCATGGGTCCTGTCTTAACCATGGGATATGCCTTAACCATGGGTCCTGCCTTAACTATGGGTCCTGCCTTAACCATGGGTCCTGCCTTAAACGTGGGTCCTGCATTAACCATGGGTCCTGCATTAACATTGGGTCCTCCCTTAACCATGGGTCCTGCCTTAACTATGGGTCCTGCCTTAACCATGGGTCCTGCCTTAAACGTGGGTCCTGCATTAACCATGGGTCCTGCATTAACATTGGGTCCTCCCTTAACCATGGGTCCTGCCTTAACCATGGGACCTGCATTAACAATGGAGTCCTGCATTAACAATGGAGTCCTGCCTTAACCATGGGTCCTGCCTTACTCATGGATCTTAACTTAACCATGGGTCCTGCCTTAACAATGGAGTCCTGCATTAACAATGGAGTCCTGCCTTAATCATGGGTCCTGCATAAACAATGGGTCCTGCCTTAACTATGGGTCCTGCCTTAACTATGGGTCCTGCCTTAACTATGGGTCCTGCCTTAACCATGGGTCCTGCCTTAAACGTGGGTCCTGCATTAACCATGGGTCCTGCATTAACATTGGGTCCTCCCTTAACCATGGGTCCTGCCTTAACCATGGGACCTGCATTAACAATGGAGTCCTGCATTAACAATGGAGTCCTGCCTTAATCATGGGTCCTGCATAAACAATGGGTCCTGCCTTATCTATGGGTCCTGCATTAACAATGGGTCCTGCCTTATCCACGGGTCCTCCCTTAACCATGGGTCCTGCCTTAACCGTGGGTCCTGCCTTAACTTTGGGTCCTCCCTTAACCATGGGTCCTGCATTAACATTGGGTCCTCCCTTAACAATGGGTCCTCCCTTAACCATGGGTCCTGCATTAACAATGGGTCCTCCCTTAACCATGGGTCCTGCCTTAAACGTGGGTCCTGCATTAACTATGGGTCCTGCATTAACATTGGGTCCTCCCTTAACCATGGGTCCTGCCTTAACAATGGAGTCCTGCCTTAACCATGGGTCCTGCCTTACTCATGGATCTTAACTTAACCATGGGTCCTGCCTTAACAATGGAGTCCTGCATTAACAATGGAGTCCTGCCTTAATCATGGGTCCTGCATAAACAATGGGTCCTGCCTTAACTATGCGTCCTGCCTTAACTGTGGGTCCTGCCTTAACTATGGATCCTGCCTTAACCATGGGTCCTGCATTAACCATGGGTCCTGCATTAACATTGGGTCCTCCCTTAACCATGGGTCCTGCCTTAACCATGGGACCTGCATTAACAATGGAGTCCTGCATTAACAATGGAGTCCTGCCTTAATCATGGGTCCTGCATAAACAATGGGTCCTGCCTTATCTATGGGTCCTGCATTAACAATGGGTCCTGCCTTAACCACGGGTCCTCCCTTAACCATGGGTCCTGCCTTAACCGTGGGTCCTGCCTTAACTTTGGGTCCTCCCTTAACCATGGGTCCTGCATTAACATTGGGTCCTCCCTTAACAATGGGTCCTCCCTTAACCATGGGTCCTGCCTTAACCGTGGGTCCTGCATTAACCATGGGTCCTGCATTAACCATGGGTGTTACCTTAACCATGGGTCCTGCATTAACCATGGGTCCTGCATTAACCATGGGTGTTACCTTAACCATGGGTCCTGCCTTAACCACGGGTCCTGCCTTAACCATGGGTCCTGTCTTAACCATGGGATATGCCTTAACCATGGGTCCTGCCTTAACTATGGGTCCTGCCTTAACCATGGGTCCTGCCTTAAACGTGGGTCCTGCATTAACCATGGGTCCTGCATTAACATTGGGTCCTCCCTTAACCATGGGTCCTGCCTTAACTATGGGTCCTGCCTTAACCATGGGTCCTGCCTTAAACGTGGGTCCTGCATTAACCATGGGTCCTGCATTAACATTGGGTCCTCCCTTAACCATGGGTCCTGCCTTAACCATGGGACCTGCATTAACAATGGAGTCCTGCATTAACAATGGAGTCCTGCCTTAACCATGGGTCCTGCCTTACTCATGGATCTTAACTTAACCATGGGTCCTGCCTTAACAATGGAGTCCTGCATTAACAATGGAGTCCTGCCTTAATCATGGGTCCTGCATAAACAATGGGTCCTGCCTTAACTATGGGTCCTGCCTTAACTATGGGTCCTGCCTTAACTATGGGTCCTGCCTTAACCATGGGTCCTGCCTTAAACGTGGGTCCTGCATTAACCATGGGTCCTGCATTAACATTGGGTCCTCCCTTAACCATGGGTCCTGCCTTAACCATGGGACCTGCATTAACAATGGAGTCCTGCATTAACAATGGAGTCCTGCCTTAATCATGGGTCCTGCATAAACAATGGGTCCTGCCTTATCTATGGGTCCTGCATTAACAATGGGTCCTGCCTTATCCACGGGTCCTCCCTTAACCATGGGTCCTGCCTTAACCGTGGGTCCTGCCTTAACTTTGGGTCCTCCCTTAACCATGGGTCCTGCATTAACATTGGGTCCTCCCTTAACAATGGGTCCTCCCTTAACCATGGGTCCTGCATTAACAATGGGTCCTCCCTTAACCATGGGTCCTGCCTTAAACGTGGGTCCTGCATTAACTATGGGTCCTGCATTAACATTGGGTCCTCCCTTAACCATGGGTCCTGCCTTAACCATGGGACCTGCATTAACAATGGAGTCCTGCCTTAATCATGGGTCCTGCCTTAACTATGGGTCCTGCCTTAACCATGGGTCCTGCCTTAAACGTGGGTCCTGCATTAACCATGGGTCCTGCATTAACATTGGGTCCTCCCTTAACCATGGGTCCTGCCTTAACCATGGGACCTGCATTAACAATGGAGTCCTGCATTAACAATGGAGTCCTGCCTTAACCATGGGTCCTGCCTTACTCATGGATCTTAACTTAACCATGGGTCCTGCCTTAACAATGGAGTCCTGCATTAACAATGGAGTCCTGCCTTAATCATGGGTCCTGCATAAACAATGGGTCCTGCCTTAACTATGCGTCCTGCCTTAACTGTGGGTCCTGCCTTAACTATGGGTCCTGCCTTAACCATGGGTCCTGCATTAACCATGGGTCCTGCATTAACATTGGGTCCTCCCTTAACCATGGGTCCTGCCTTAACCATGGGACCTGCATTAACAATGGAGTCCTGCATTAACAATGGAGTCCTGCCTTAATCATGGGTCCTGCATAAACAATGGGTCCTGCCTTATCTATGGGTCCTGCATTAACAATGGGTCCTGCCTTAACCACGGGTCCTCCCTTAACCATGGGTCCTGCCTTAACCGTGGGTCCTGCCTTAACTTTGGGTCCTCCCTTAACCATGGGTCCTGCATTAACATTGGGTCCTCCCTTAACAATGGGTCCTCCCTTAACCATGGGTCCTGCCTTAACCGTGGGTCCTGCATTAACCATGGGTCCTGCATTAACCATGGGTGTTACCTTAACCATGGGTCCTGCATTAACCATGGGTCCTGCATTAACCATGGGTGTTACCTTAACCATGGGTCCTGCCTTAACCACGGGTCCTGCCTTAACCATGGGTCCTGTCTTAACCATGGGATATGCCTTAACCATGGGTCCTGCCTTAACTATGGGTCCTGCCTTAACCATGGGTCCTGCCTTAAACGTGGGTCCTGCATTAACCATGGGTCCTGCATTAACATTGGGTCCTCCCTTAACCATGGGTCCTGCCTTAACTATGGGTCCTGCCTTAACCATGGGTCCTGCCTTAACAATGGAGTCCTGCCTTAACCATGGGTCCTGCCTTACTCATGGATCTTAACTTAACCATGGGTCCTGCCTTAACAATGGAGTCCTGCATTAACAATGGAGTCCTGCCTTAATCATGGGTCCTGCATAAACAATGGGTCCTGCCTTAACTATGCGTCCTGCCTTAACTGTGGGTCCTGCCTTAACTATGGATCCTGCCTTAACCATGGGTCCTGCATTAACCATGGGTCCTGCATTAACATTGGGTCCTCCCTTAACCATGGGTCCTGCCTTAACCATGGGACCTGCATTAACAATGGAGTCCTGCATTAACAATGGAGTCCTGCCTTAATCATGGGTCCTGCATAAACAATGGGTCCTGCCTTATCTATGGGTCCTGCATTAACAATGGGTCCTGCCTTAACCACGGGTCCTCCCTTAACCATGGGTCCTGCCTTAACCGTGGGTCCTGCCTTAACTTTGGGTCCTCCCTTAACCATGGGTCCTGCATTAACATTGGGTCCTCCCTTAACAATGGGTCCTCCCTTAACCATGGGTCCTGCCTTAACCGTGGGTCCTGCATTAACCATGGGTCCTGCATTAACCATGGGTGTTACCTTAACCATGGGTCCTGCATTAACCATGGGTCCTGCATTAACCATGGGTGTTACCTTAACCATGGGTCCTGCCTTAACCACGGGTCCTGCCTTAACCATGGGTCCTGTCTTAACCATGGGATATGCCTTAACCATGGGTCCTGCCTTAACTATGGGTCCTGCCTTAACCATGGGTCCTGCCTTAAACGTGGGTCCTGCATTAACCATGGGTCCTGCATTAACATTGGGTCCTCCCTTAACCATGGGTCCTGCCTTAACTATGGGTCCTGCCTTAACCATGGGTCCTGCCTTAAACGTGGGTCCTGCATTAACCATGGGTCCTGCATTAACATTGGGTCCTCCCTTAACCATGGGTCCTGCCTTAACCATGGGACCTGCATTAACAATGGAGTCCTGCATTAACAATGGAGTCCTGCCTTAACCATGGGTCCTGCCTTACTCATGGATCTTAACTTAACCATGGGTCCTGCCTTAACAATGGAGTCCTGCATTAACAATGGAGTCCTGCCTTAATCATGGGTCCTGCATAAACAATGGGTCCTGCCTTAACTATGGGTCCTGCCTTAACTATGGGTCCTGCCTTAACTATGGGTCCTGCCTTAACCATGGGTCCTGCCTTAAACGTGGGTCCTGCATTAACCATGGGTCCTGCATTAACATTGGGTCCTCCCTTAACCATGGGTCCTGCCTTAACCATGGGACCTGCATTAACAATGGAGTCCTGCATTAACAATGGAGTCCTGCCTTAATCATGGGTCCTGCATAAACAATGGGTCCTGCCTTATCTATGGGTCCTGCATTAACAATGGGTCCTGCCTTATCCACGGGTCCTCCCTTAACCATGGGTCCTGCCTTAACCGTGGGTCCTGCCTTAACTTTGGGTCCTCCCTTAACCATGGGTCCTGCATTAACATTGGGTCCTCCCTTAACAATGGGTCCTCCCTTAACCATGGGTCCTGCATTAACAATGGGTCCTCCCTTAACCATGGGTCCTGCCTTAAACGTGGGTCCTGCATTAACTATGGGTCCTGCATTAACATTGGGTCCTCCCTTAACCATGGGTCCTGCCTTAACCATGGGACCTGCATTAACAATGGAGTCCTGCCTTAATCATGGGTCCTGCCTTAACTATGGGTCCTGCCTTAACCATGGGTCCTGCCTTAAACGTGGGTCCTGCATTAACCATGGGTCCTGCATTAACATTGGGTCCTCCCTTAACCATGGGTCCTGCCTTAACCATGGGACCTGCATTAACAATGGAGTCCTGCATTAACAATGGAGTCCTGCCTTAACCATGGGTCCTGCCTTACTCATGGATCTTAACTTAACCATGGGTCCTGCCTTAACAATGGAGTCCTGCATTAACAATGGAGTCCTGCCTTAATCATGGGTCCTGCATAAACAATGGGTCCTGCCTTAACTATGCGTCCTGCCTTAACTGTGGGTCCTGCCTTAACTATGGGTCCTGCCTTAACCATGGGTCCTGCATTAACCATGGGTCCTGCATTAACATTGGGTCCTCCCTTAACCATGGGTCCTGCCTTAACCATGGGACCTGCATTAACAATGGAGTCCTGCATTAACAATGGAGTCCTGCCTTAATCATGGGTCCTGCATAAACAATGGGTCCTGCCTTATCTATGGGTCCTGCATTAACAATGGGTCCTGCCTTAACCACGGGTCCTCCCTTAACCATGGGTCCTGCCTTAACCGTGGGTCCTGCCTTAACTTTGGGTCCTCCCTTAACCATGGGTCCTGCATTAACATTGGGTCCTCCCTTAACAATGGGTCCTCCCTTAACCATGGGTCCTGCCTTAACCGTGGGTCCTGCATTAACCATGGGTCCTGCATTAACCATGGGTGTTACCTTAACCATGGGTCCTGCATTAACCATGGGTCCTGCATTAACCATGGGTGTTACCTTAACCATGGGTCCTGCCTTAACCACGGGTCCTGCCTTAACCATGGGTCCTGTCTTAACCATGGGATATGCCTTAACCATGGGTCCTGCCTTAACTATGGGTCCTGCCTTAACCATGGGTCCTGCCTTAAACGTGGGTCCTGCATTAACCATGGGTCCTGCATTAACATTGGGTCCTCCCTTAACCATGGGTCCTGCCTTAACTATGGGTCCTGCCTTAACCATGGGTCCTGCCTTAAACGTGGGTCCTGCATTAACCATGGGTCCTGCATTAACATTGGGTCCTCCCTTAACCATGGGTCCTGCCTTAACCATGGGACCTGCATTAACAATGGAGTCCTGCATTAACAATGGAGTCCTGCCTTAACCATGGGTCCTGCCTTACTCATGGATCTTAACTTAACCATGGGTCCTGCCTTAACAATGGAGTCCTGCATTAACAATGGAGTCCTGCCTTAATCATGGGTCCTGCATAAACAATGGGTCCTGCCTTAACTATGGGTCCTGCCTTAACCATGGGTCCTGCCTTAAACGTGGGTCCTGCATTAACCATGGGTCCTGCCTTAAACGTGGGTCCTGCATTAACCATGGGTCCTGCATTAACATTGGGTCCTCCCTTAACCATGGGTCCTGCCTTAACCATGGGACCTGCATTAACAATGGAGTCCTGCATTAACAATGGAGTCCTGCCTTAATCATGGGTCCTGCATAAACAATGGGTCCTGCCTTATCTATGGGTCCTGCATTAACAATGGGTCCTGCCTTATCCACGGGTCCTCCCTTAACCATGGGTCCTGCCTTAACCGTGGGTCCTGCCTTAACTTTGGGTCCTCCCTTAACCATGGGTCCTGCATTAACATTGGGTCCTCCCTTAACAATGGGTCCTCCCTTAACCATGGGTCCTGCCTTAACCGTGGGTCCTGCATTAACCATGGGTCCTGCATTAACCATGGGTGTTACCTTAACCATGGGTCCTGCATTAACCATGGGTCCTGCATTAACCATGGGTGTTACCTTAACCATGGGTCCTGCCTTAACCACGGGTCCTGCCTTAACCATGGGTCCTGTCTTAACCATGGGATATGCCTTAACCATGGGTCCTGCCTTACTCATGGATCTTAACTTAACCATGGGTCCTGCCTTAACAATGGAGTCCTGCATTAACAATGGAGTCCTGCCTTAATCATGGGTCCTGCCTTAACTATGGGTCCTGCCTTAACTATGGGTCCTGCCTTAACCATGGGTCCTGCCTTAAACGTGGGTCCTGCATTAACCATGGGTCCTGCATTAACATTGGGTCCTGCCTTAACCATGGGTCCTGCCTTACTCATGGATCTTAACTTAACCATGGGTCCTGCCTTAACAATGGAGTCCTGCATTAACAATGGAGTCCTGCCTTAATCATGGGTCCTGCATAAACAATGGGTCCTGCCTTAACTATGGGTCCTGCCTTAACTATGGGTCCTGCCTTAACTATGGGTCCTGCCTTAACCATGGGTCCTGCCTTAAACGTGGGTCCTGCATTAACCATGGGTCCTGCATTAACATTGGGTCCTCCCTTAACCATGGGTCCTGCCTTAACCATGGGACCTGCATTAACAATGGAGTCCTGCATTAACAATGGAGTCCTGCCTTAATCATGGGTCCTGCATAAACAATGGGTCCTGCCTTATCTATGGGTCCTGCATTAACAATGGGTCCTGCCTTATCCACGGGTCCTCCCTTAACCATGGGTCCTGCCTTAACCGTGGGTCCTGCCTTAACTTTGGGTCCTCCCTTAACCATGGGTCCTGCATTAACATTGGGTCCTCCCTTAACAATGGGTCCTCCCTTAACCATGGGTCCTGCCTTAACCGTGGGTCCTGCATTAACCATGGGTCCTGCATTAACCATGGGTGTTACCTTAACCATGGGTCCTGCATTAACCATGGGTCCTGCATTAACCATGGGTGTTACCTTAACCATGGGTCCTGCCTTAACCACGGGTCCTCCCTTAACCATGGGTCCTGCCATAACCATGGGTCCTGACTTAACCACGGGTCCTGCCTTAACCATGGGTCCTGTCTTAACCATGGGATATGCCTTAACCATGGGTCCTGCCTTAACCGCGGGTCCTCCCTTAACCATGGGTCCTGCCTTAACCGTGGGTCCTGCCTTAACTTTGGGTCCTCCCTTAACCATGGGTCCTGCATTAACATTGGGTCCTCCCTTAACAATGGGTCCTCCCTTAACCATGGGTCCTGCCTTAACCGTGGGTCCTGCATTAACCATGGGTCCTGCATTAACCATGGGTGTTACCTTAACCATGGGTCCTGCATTAACCATGGGTCCTGCATTAACCATGGGTGTTACCTTAACCATGGGTCCTGCCTTAACCACGGGTCCTGCCTTAACCATGGGTCCTGTCTTAACTTTGGGTCCTCCCTTAACCATGGGTCCTGCATTAACATTGGGTCCTCCCTTAACAATGGGTCCTCCCTTAACCATGGGTCCTGCCTTAACCGTGGGTCCTGCATTAACCATGGGTCCTGCATTAACCATGGGTGTTACCTTAACCATGGGTCCTGCCTTAACCATGGGTCCTGCCTTACTCATGGATCTTAACTTAACCATGGGTCCTGCCTTAACAATGGAGTCCTGCATTAACAATGGAGTCCTGCCTTAATCATGGGTCCTGCATAAACAATGGGTCCTGCCTTATCTATGGGTCCTGCCTTAACTATGGGTCCTGCCTTAACTATGGGTCCTGCCTTAACCATGGGTCCTGCCTTAAACGTGGGTCCTGCATTAACCATGGGTCCTGCATTAACATTGGGTCCTCCCTTAACCATGGGTCCTGCCTTAACCATGGGACCTGCATTAACAATGGAGTCCTGCCTTAATCATGGGTCCTGCCTTAACTATGGGTCCTGCCTTAACTATGGGTCCTGCCTTAACCATGGGTCCTGCCTTAAACGTGGGTCCTGCATTAACCATGGGTCCTGCATTAACATTGGGTCCTCCCTTAACCATGGGTCCTGCCTTAACCATGGGACCTGCATTAACAATGGAGTCCTGCATTAACAATGGAGTCCTGCCTTAACCATGGGTCCTGCCTTACTCATGGATCTTAACTTAACCATGGGTCCTGCCTTAACAATGGAGTCCTGCATTAACAATGGAGTCCTGCCTTAATCATGGGTCCTGCATAAACAATGGGTCCTGCCTTAACTATGGATCCTGCCTTAACTATGGGTCCTGCCTTAACTATGGGTCCTGCCTTAACCATGGGTCCTGCCTTAAACGTGGGTCCTGCATTAACCATGGGTCCTGCATTAACATTGGGTCCTCCCTTAACCATGGGTCCTGCCTTAACCATGGGACCTGCATTAACAATGGAGTCCTGCATTAACAATGGAGTCCTGCCTTAATCATGGGTCCTGCATAAACAATGGGTCCTGCCTTATCTATGGGTCCTGCATTAACAATGGGTCCTGCCTTATCCACGGGTCCTCCCTTAACCATGGGTCCTGCCTTAACCGTGGGTCCTGCCTTAACTTTGGGTCCTCCCTTAACCATGGGTCCTGCATTAACATTGGGTCCTCCCTTAACAATGGGTCCTCCCTTAACCATGGGTCCTGCCTTAACCGTGGGTCCTGCATTAACCATGGGTCCTGCATTAACCATGGGTGTTACCTTAACCATGGGTCCTGCATTAACCATGGGTCCTGCATTAACCATGGGTGTTACCTTAACCATGGGTCCTGCCTTAACCACGGGTCCTGCCTTAACCATGGGTCCTGTCTTAACCATGGGATATGCCTTAACCATGGGTCCTGCCTTACTCATGGATCTTAACTTAACCATGGGTCCTGCCTTAACAATGGAGTCCTGCATTAACAATGGAGTCCTGCCTTAATCATGGGTCCTGCATAAACAATGGGTCCTGCCTTATCTATGGGTCCTGCATTAACAATGGGTCCTGCCTTAACTATGGGTGCTGCCTTAACTATGGGTCCTGCCTTAACTATGGGTCCTGCCTTAACCATGGGTCCTGCCTTAAACGTGGGTCCTGCATTAACCATGGGTCCTGCATTGACATTGGGTCCTCCCTTAACCATGGGTCCTGCCTTAACCATGGGACCTGCATTAACAATGGAGTCCTGCATTAACAATGGAGTCCTGCCTTAATCATGGGTCCTGCATAAACAATGGGTCCTGCCTTATCTATGGGTCCTGCATTAACAATGGGTCCTGCCTTAACCACGGGTCCTCCCTTAACCATGGGTCCTGCCTTAACCGTGGGTCCTGCCTTAACTTTGGGTCCTCCCTTAACCATGGGTCCTGCATTAACATTGGGTCCTCCCTTAACAATGGGTCCTCCCTTAACCATGGGTCCTGCCTTAACCGTGGGTCCTGCATTAACCATGGGTCCTGCATTAACCATGGGTGTTACCTTAACCATGGGTCCTGCATTAACCATGGGTCCTGCATTAACCATGGGTGTTACCTTAACCATGGGTCCTGCCTTAACCACGGGTCCTGCCTTAACCATGGGTCCTGTCTTAACCATGGGATATGCCTTAACCATGGGTCCTGCCTTAACTATGGGTCCTGCCTTAACCATGGGTCCTGCCTTAAACGTGGGTCCTGCATTAACCATGGGTCCTGCATTAACATTGGGTCCTCCCTTAACCATGGGTCCTGCCTTAACTATGGGTCCTGCCTTAACCATGGGTCCTGCCTTAAACGTGGGTCCTGCATTAACCATGGGTCCTGCATTAACATTGGGTCCTCCCTTAACCATGGGTCCTGCCTTAACCATGGGACCTGCATTAACAATGGAGTCCTGCATTAACAATGGAGTCCTGCCTTAACCATGGGTCCTGCCTTACTCATGGATCTTAACTTAACCATGGGTCCTGCCTTAACAATGGAGTCCTGCATTAACAATGGAGTCCTGCCTTAATCATGGGTCCTGCATAAACAATGGGTCCTGCCTTAACTATGGGTCCTGCCTTAACCATGGGTCCTGCCTTAAACGTGGGTCCTGCATTAACCATGGGTCCTGCCTTAAACGTGGGTCCTGCATTAACCATGGGTCCTGCATTAACATTGGGTCCTCCCTTAACCATGGGTCCTGCCTTAACCATGGGACCTGCATTAACAATGGAGTCCTGCATTAACAATGGAGTCCTGCCTTAATCATGGGTCCTGCATAAACAATGGGTCCTGCCTTATCTATGGGTCCTGCATTAACAATGGGTCCTGCCTTATCCACGGGTCCTCCCTTAACCATGGGTCCTGCCTTAACCGTGGGTCCTGCCTTAACTTTGGGTCCTCCCTTAACCATGGGTCCTGCATTAACATTGGGTCCTCCCTTAACAATGGGTCCTCCCTTAACCATGGGTCCTGCCTTAACCGTGGGTCCTGCATTAACCATGGGTCCTGCATTAACCATGGGTGTTACCTTAACCATGGGTCCTGCATTAACCATGGGTCCTGCATTAACCATGGGTGTTACCTTAACCATGGGTCCTGCCTTAACCACGGGTCCTGCCTTAACCATGGGTCCTGTCTTAACCATGGGATATGCCTTAACCATGGGTCCTGCCTTACTCATGGATCTTAACTTAACCATGGGTCCTGCCTTAACAATGGAGTCCTGCATTAACAATGGAGTCCTGCCTTAATCATGGGTCCTGCCTTAACTATGGGTCCTGCCTTAACTATGGGTCCTGCCTTAACCATGGGTCCTGCCTTAAACGTGGGTCCTGCATTAACCATGGGTCCTGCATTAACATTGGGTCCTGCCTTAACCATGGGTCCTGCCTTACTCATGGATCTTAACTTAACCATGGGTCCTGCCTTAACAATGGAGTCCTGCATTAACAATGGAGTCCTGCCTTAATCATGGGTCCTGCATAAACAATGGGTCCTGCCTTAACTATGGGTCCTGCCTTAACTATGGGTCCTGCCTTAACTATGGGTCCTGCCTTAACCATGGGTCCTGCCTTAAACGTGGGTCCTGCATTAACCATGGGTCCTGCATTAACATTGGGTCCTCCCTTAACCATGGGTCCTGCCTTAACCATGGGACCTGCATTAACAATGGAGTCCTGCATTAACAATGGAGTCCTGCCTTAATCATGGGTCCTGCATAAACAATGGGTCCTGCCTTATCTATGGGTCCTGCATTAACAATGGGTCCTGCCTTATCCACGGGTCCTCCCTTAACCATGGGTCCTGCCTTAACCGTGGGTCCTGCCTTAACTTTGGGTCCTCCCTTAACCATGGGTCCTGCATTAACATTGGGTCCTCCCTTAACAATGGGTCCTCCCTTAACCATGGGTCCTGCCTTAACCGTGGGTCCTGCATTAACCATGGGTCCTGCATTAACCATGGGTGTTACCTTAACCATGGGTCCTGCATTAACCATGGGTCCTGCATTAACCATGGGTGTTACCTTAACCATGGGTCCTGCCTTAACCACGGGTCCTCCCTTAACCATGGGTCCTGCCATAACCATGGGTCCTGACTTAACCACGGGTCCTGCCTTAACCATGGGTCCTGTCTTAACCATGGGATATGCCTTAACCATGGGTCCTGCCTTAACCGCGGGTCCTCCCTTAACCATGGGTCCTGCCTTAACCGTGGGTCCTGCCTTAACTTTGGGTCCTCCCTTAACCATGGGTCCTGCATTAACATTGGGTCCTCCCTTAACAATGGGTCCTCCCTTAACCATGGGTCCTGCCTTAACCGTGGGTCCTGCATTAACCATGGGTCCTGCATTAACCATGGGTGTTACCTTAACCATGGGTCCTGCATTAACCATGGGTCCTGCATTAACCATGGGTGTTACCTTAACCATGGGTCCTGCCTTAACCACGGGTCCTGCCTTAACCATGGGTCCTGTCTTAACCATGGGATATGCCTTAACCATGGGTCCTGCCTTACTCATGGATCTTAACTTAACCATGGGTCCTGCCTTAACAATGGAGTCCTGCATTAACAATGGAGTCCTGCCTTAATCATGGGTCCTGCATAAACAATGGGTCCTGCCTTATCTATGGGTCCTGCCTTAACTATGGGTCCTGCCTTAACTATGGGTCCTGCCTTAACCATGGGTCCTGCCTTAAACGTGGGTCCTGCATTAACCATGGGTCCTGCATTAACATTGGGTCCTCCCTTAACCATGGGTCCTGCCTTAACCATGGGACCTGCATTAACAATGGAGTCCTGCCTTAATCATGGGTCCTGCCTTAACTATGGGTCCTGCCTTAACTATGGGTCCTGCCTTAACCATGGGTCCTGCCTTAAACGTGGGTCCTGCATTAACCATGGGTCCTGCATTAACATTGGGTCCTCCCTTAACCATGGGTCCTGCCTTAACCATGGGACCTGCATTAACAATGGAGTCCTGCATTAACAATGGAGTCCTGCCTTAACCATGGGTCCTGCCTTACTCATGGATCTTAACTTAACCATGGGTCCTGCCTTAACAATGGAGTCCTGCATTAACAATGGAGTCCTGCCTTAATCATGGGTCCTGCATAAACAATGGGTCCTGCCTTAACTATGGGTCCTGCCTTAACTATGGGTCCTGCCTTAACTATGGGTCCTGCCTTAACCATGGGTCCTGCCTTAAACGTGGGTCCTGCATTAACCATGGGTCCTGCATTAACATTGGGTCCTCCCTTAACCATGGGTCCTGCCTTAACCATGGGACCTGCATTAACAATGGAGTCCTGCATTAACAATGGAGTCCTGCCTTAATCATGGGTCCTGCATAAACAATGGGTCCTGCCTTATCTATGGGTCCTGCATTAACAATGGGTCCTGCCTTATCCACGGGTCCTCCCTTAACCATGGGTCCTGCCTTAACCGTGGGTCCTGCCTTAACTTTGGGTCCTCCCTTAACCATGGGTCCTGCATTAACATTGGGTCCTCCCTTAACAATGGGTCCTCCCTTAACCATGGGTCCTGCCTTAACCGTGGGTCCTGCATTAACCATGGGTCCTGCATTAACCATGGGTGTTACCTTAACCATGGGTCCTGCATTAACCATGGGTCCTGCATTAACCATGGGTGTTACCTTAACCATGGGTCCTGCCTTAACCACGGGTCCTGCCTTAACCATGGGTCCTGTCTTAACCATGGGATATGCCTTAACCATGGGTCCTGCCTTACTCATGGATCTTAACTTAACCATGGGTCCTGCCTTAACAATGGAGTCCTGCATTAACAATGGAGTCCTGCCTTAATCATGGGTCCTGCATAAACAATGGGTCCTGCCTTATCTATGGGTCCTGCATTAACAATGGGTCCTGCCTTAACTATGGGTGCTGCCTTAACTATGGGTCCTGCCTTAACTATGGGTCCTGCCTTAACCATGGGTCCTGCCTTAAACGTGGGTCCTGCATTAACCATGGGTCCTGCATTAACATTGGGTCCTCCCTTAACCATGGGTCCTGCCTTAACCATGGGACCTGCATTAACAATGGAGTCCTGCATTAACAATGGAGTCCTGCCTTAATCATGGGTCCTGCATAAACAATGGGTCCTGCCTTATCTATGGGTCCTGCATTAACAATGGGTCCTGCCTTAACCACGGGTCCTCCCTTAACCATGGGACCTGCCTTAACCTTGGGTCCTGCCTTAACTTTGGGTCCTCCCTTAACCATGGGTCCTGCATTAACATTGGGTCCTCCCTTAACCATGGGTCCTGCCTTAACCATGGGACCTGCATTAACAATGGAGTCCTGCATTAACAATGGAGTCCTGCCTTAATCATGGGTCCTGCATAAACAATGGGTCCTGCCTTATCTATGGGTCCTGCATTAACAATGGGTCCTGCCTTATCCACGGGTCCTCCCTTAACCATGGGTCCTGCCTTAACCGTGGGTCCTGCCTTAACTTTGGGTCCTCCCTTAACCATGGGTCCTGCATTAACATTGGGTCCTCCCTTAACAATGGGTCCTCCCTTAACCATGGGTCCTGCCTTAACCGTGGGTCCTGCATTAACCATGGGTCCTGCATTAACCATGGGTGTTACCTTAACCATGGGTCCTGCATTAACCATGGGTCCTGCATTAACCATGGGTGTTACCTTAACCATGGGTCCTTCCTTAACCACGGGTCCTGCCTTAACCATGGGTCCTGTCTTAACCATGGGATATGCCTTAACCATGGGTCCTGCCTTACTCATGGATCTTAACTTAACCATGGGTCCTGCCTTAACAATGGAGTCCTGCATTAACAATGGAGTCCTGCCTTAATCATGGGTCCTGCATAAACAATGGGTCCTGCCTTATCTATGGGTCCTGCATTAACAATGGGTCCTGCCTTAACTATGGGTGCTGCCTTAACTATGGGTCCTGCCTTAACTATGGGTCCTGCCTTAACCATGGGTCCTGCCTTAAACGTGGGTCCTGCATTAACCATGGGTCCTGCATTAACATTGGGTCCTCCCTTAACCATGGGTCCTGCCTTAACCATGGGACCTGCATTAACAATGGAGTCCTGCATTAACAATGGAGTCCTGCCTTAATCATGGGTCCTGCATAAACAATGGGTCCTGCCTTATCTATGGGTCCTGCATTAACAATGGGTCCTGCCTTAACCACGGGTCCTCCCTTAACCATGGGACCTGCCTTAACCTTGGGTCCTGCCTTAACTTTGGGTCCTCCCTTAACCATGGGTCCTGCATTAACAATGGGTCCTGCCTTAACCATAGGTCCTGCATTAACAATGGGTCCTCCCTTAACTATGGGTCCTGCCTTAACCGTGGGTCCTGCATTAACCATGGGTCCTGCATTAACCATGGGTGTTACCTTAACCATGGGTCCTGCATTAACCATGGGTGTTACCTTAACCATGGGTCCTGCCTTAACCACGGGTCCTGCCTTAACCATGGGTCCTGTCTTAACCATGGGATATGCCTTAACCATGGCTCCTGCCTTACTCATGGATCTTAACTTAACCATGGGTCCTGCCTTAACCATGGGACCTGCATTAACAATGGAGTCCTGCATTAACAATGGAGTCCTGCCTTAATCATGGGTCCTGCATAAACAATGGGTCCTGCCTTATCTATGGGTCCTGCATTAACAATGGGTCCTGCCTTAACTATGGGTCCTGCCTTAACTATGGGTCCTGCCTTAACTATGGGTCCTCCCTTAACCATGGGTCCTGCCTTAACCGTGGGTCCTGCATTAACCATGGGTCCTGCATTAACAATGGCTCCTCCCTTAACCGTGGGTCCTGCCTTAACTTTGGGTCCTCCCTTAACCATGGGTCCTGCATTAACATTGGGTCCTCCCTTAACAATGGGTCCTCCCTTAACCATGGGTCCTGCCTTAACCGTGGGTCCTGCATTAACCATGGGTCCTGCATTAACCATGGGTGTTACCTTAACCATGGGTCCTGCATTAACCATGGGTCCTGCATTAACCATGGGTGTTACCTTAACCATGGGTGTTACCTTAACCATGGGTCCTGCCTTAACCATGGGACCTGCATTAACAATGGAGTCCTGCATTAACAATGGAGTCCTGCCTTAATCATGGGTCCTGCCTTAACTATGGGTCCTGCCTTAACCATGGGTCCTGCCTTAAACGTGGGTCCTGCATTAACCATGGGTCCTGCATTAACATTGGGTCCTCCCTTAACCATGGGTCCTGCCTTAACCATGGGACCTGCATTAACAATGGAGTCCTGCATTAACAATGGAGTCCTGCCTTAACAATGGGTCCTGCCTTAACTATGGGTCCTGCCTTAACTATGGGTCCTGCCTTAACTATGGGTCCTCCCTTAACCATGGGTCCTGCCTTAACCGTGGGTCCTGCGTTAACCATGGGTCCTGCATTAACAATGGCTCCTCCCTTAACCGTGGGTCCTGCCTTAACTTTGGGTCCTCCCTTAACCATGGGTCCTGCATTAACATTGGGTCCTCCCTTAACAATGGGTCCTCCCTTAACCATGGGTCCTGCCTTAACCGTGGGTCCTGCATTAACCATGGGTCCTGCATTAACCATGGGTGTTACCTTAACCATGGGTCCTGCATTAACCATGGGTCCTGCATTAACCATGGGTGTTACCTTAACCATGGGTGTTACCTTAACCATGGGTCCTGCCTTAACCATGGGACCTGCATTAACAATGGAGTCCTGCATTAACAATGGAGTCCTGCCTTAATCATGGGTCCTGCCTTAACTATGGGTCCTGCCTTAACCATGGGTCCTGCCTTAAACGTGGGTCCTGCATTAACCATGGGTCCTGCATTAACATTGGGTCCTCCCTTAACCATGGGTCCTGCCTTAACCATGGGACCTGCATTAACAATGGAGTCCTGCATTAACAATGGAGTCCTGCCTTAACCATGGGTCCTGCCTTACTCATGGATCTTAACTTAACCATGGGTCCTGCCTTAACAATGGAGTCCTGCATTAACAATGGAGTCCTGCCTTAATCATGGGTCCTGCATAAACAATGGGTCCTGCCTTAACTATGGGTCCTGCCTTAACTATGGGTCCTGCCTTAACTATGGGTCCTGCCTTAACCATGGGTCCTGCATTAACCATGGGTCCTGCATTAACATTGGGTCCTCCCTTAACCATGGGTCCTGCCTTAACCATGGGACCTGCATTAACAATGGAGTCCTGCATTAACAATGGAGTCCTGCCTTAATCGCTGCATTAACCATGGGTGTTACCTTAACCATGGGTCCTGCATTAACCATGGGTCCTGCCTTAACCGTGGGTCCTGCATTAACCATGGGTCCTGCATTAACCATGGGTGTTACCTTAACCATGGGTCCTGCATTAACCATGGGTGTTACCTTAACCATGGGTCCTGCCTTAACCACGGGTCCTGCCTTAACCATGGGTCCTGTCTTAACCATGGGATATGCCTTAACCATGGCTCCTGCCTTACTCATGGATCTTAACTTAACCATGGGTCCTGCCTTAACCATGGGACCTGCATTAACAATGGAGTCCTGCATTAACAATGGAGTCCTGCCTTAATCATGGGTCCTGCATAAACAATGGGTCCTGCCTTATCTATGGGTCCTGCATTAACAATGGGTCCTGCCTTAACTATGGGTCCTGCCTTAACTATGGGTCCTGCCTTAACTATGGGTCCTCCCTTAACCATGGGTCCTGCATTAACAATGGAGTCCTGCCTTAACCATGGGTCCTGCCTTACTCATGGATCTTAACTTAACCATGGGTCCTGCCTTAACAATGGAGTCCTGCATTAACAATGGAGTCCTGCCTTAATCATGGGTCCTGCATAAACAATGGGTCCTGCCTTAACTATGGGTCCTGCCTTAACTATGGGTCCTGCCTTAACTATGGGTCCTGCCTTAACCATGGGTCCTGCATTAACCATGGGTCCTGCATTAACATTGGGTCCTCCCTTAACCATGGGTCCTGCCTTAACCATGGGACCTGCATTAACAATGGAGTCCTGCATTAACAATGGAGTCCTGCCTTAATCGCTGCATTAACCATGGGTGTTACCTTAACCATGGGTCCTGCATTAACCATGGGTCCTGCCTTAACCGTGGGTCCTGCATTAACCATGGGTCCTGCATTAACCATGGGTGTTACCTTAACCATGGGTCCTGCATTAACCATGGGTGTTACCTTAACCATGGGTCCTGCCTTAACCACGGGTCCTGCCTTAACCATGGGTCCTGTCTTAACCATGGGATATGCCTTAACCATGGCTCCTGCCTTACTCATGGATCTTAACTTAACCATGGGTCCTGCCTTAACCATGGGACCTGCATTAACAATGGAGTCCTGCATTAACAATGGAGTCCTGCCTTAATCATGGGTCCTGCATAAACAATGGGTCCTGCCTTATCTATGGGTCCTGCATTAACAATGGGTCCTGCCTTAACTATGGGTCCTGCCTTAACTATGGGTCCTGCCTTAACTATGGGTCCTCCCTTAACCATGGGTCCTGCCTTAACCGTGGGTCCTGCATTAACCATGGGTCCTGCATTAACAATGGCTCCTCCCTTAACCGTGGGTCCTGCCTTAACTTTGGGTCCTCCCTTAACCATGGGTCCTGCATTAACATTGGGTCCTCCCTTAACAATGGGTCCTCCCTTAACCATGGGTCCTGCCTTAACCGTGGGTCCTGCATTAACCATGGGTCCTGCATTAACCATGGGTGTTACCTTAACCATGGGTCCTGCATTAACCATGGGTCCTGCATTAACCATGGGTGTTACCTTAACCATGGGTGTTACCTTAACCATGGGTCCTGCCTTAACCATGGGACCTGCATTAACAATGGAGTCCTGCATTAACAATGGAGTCCTGCCTTAATCATGGGTCCTGCCTTAACTATGGGTCCTGCCTTAACCATGGGTCCTGCCTTAAACGTGGGTCCTGCATTAACCATGGGTCCTGCATTAACATTGGGTCCTCCCTTAACCATGGGTCCTGCCTTAACCATGGGACTTGCATTAACAATGGAGTCCTGCATTAACAATGGAGTCCTGCCTTAACCATGGGTCCTGCCTTACTCATGGATCTTAACTTAACCATGGGTCCTGCCTTAACAATGGAGTCCTGCATTAACAATGGAGTCCTGCCTTAATCATGGGTCCTGCATAAACAATGGGTCCTGCCTTAACTATGGGTCCTGCCTTAACTATGGGTCCTGCCTTAACTATGGGTCCTGCCTTAACCATGGGTCCTGCATTAACCATGGGTCCTGCATTAACATTGGGTCCTCCCTTAACCATGGGTCCTGCCTTAACCATGGGACCTGCATTAACAATGGAGTCCTGCATTAACAATGGAGTCCTGCCTTAATCATGGGTCCTGCATAAACAATGGGTCCTGCCTTATCTATGGGTCCTGCATTAACAATGGGTCCTGCCTTAACCACGGGTCCTCCCTTAACCATGGGTCCTGCCTTAACCGTGGGTCCTGCCTTAACTTTGGGTCCTCCCTTAACCATGGGTCCTGCATTAACATTGGGTCCTCCCTTAACCATGGGTCCTGCCTTAACCGTGGGTCCTGCATTAACCATGGGTCCTGCATTAACCATGGGTGTTACCTTAACCATGGGTCCTGCATTAACCATGGGTCCTGCATTAACCATGGGTGTTACCTTAACCATGGGTCCTGCCTTAACCACGGGTCCTGCCTTAACCATGGGTCCTGTCTTAACCATGGGATATGCCTTAACCATGGGTCCTGCCTTACTCATGGATCTTAACTTAACCATGGGTCCTGCCTTAACAATGGAGTCCTGCATTAACAATGGAGTCCTGCCTTAATCATGGGTCCTGCATAAACAATGGGTCCTGCCTTATCTATGGGTCCTGCATTAACCATGGGTGTTACCTTAACCATGGGTCCTGCCTTAACCACGGGTCCTGCCTTAACCATGGGTCCTGTCTTAACCATGGGATATGCCTTAACCATGGGTCCTGCCTTACTCATGGATCTTAACTTAACCATGGGTCCTGCCTTAACAATGGAGTCCTGCATTAACAATGGAGTCCTGCCTTAATCATGGGTCCTGCATAAACAATGGGTCCTGCCTTATCTATGGGTCCTGCATTAACAATGGGTCCTGCCTTAACTATGGGTCCTGCCTTAACTATGGGTCCTGCCTTAACTATGGGTCCTGCCTTAACCATGGGTCCTGCCTTAAACGTGGGTCCTGCATTAACCATGGGTCCTGCATTAACATTGGGTCCTCCCTTAACCATGGGTCCTGCCTTAACCGTGGGTCCTGCATTAACCATGGGTCCTGCATTAACCATGGGTGTTACCTTAACCATGGGTCCTGCATTAACCATGGGTCCTGCATTAACCATGGGTGTTACCTTAACCATGGGTCCTGCCTTAACCACGGGTCCTGCCTTAACCATGGGTCCTGTCTTAACCATGGGATATGCCTTAACCATGGGTCCTGCCTTACTCATGGATCTTAACTTAACCATGGGTCCTGCCTTAACAATGGAGTCCTGCATTAACAATGGAGTCCTGCCTTAATCATGGGTCCTGCATAAACAATGGGTCCTGCCTTATCTATGGGTCCTGCATTAACAATGGGTCCTGCCTTAACTATGGGTCCTGCCTTAACTATGGGTCCTGCCTTAACTATGGGTCCTGCCTTAACCATGGGTCCTGCCTTAAACGTGGGTCCTGCATTAACCATGGGTCCTGCATTAACATTGGGTCCTCCCTTAACCATGGGTCCTGCCTTAACCATGGGACCTGCATTAACAATGGAGTCCTGCATTAACAATGGAGTCCTGCCTTAATCATGGGTCCTGCATAAACAATGGGTCCTGCCTTATCTATGGGTCCTGCCTTAACCATAGGTCCTGCATTAACAATGGGTCCTCCCTTAACCATGGGTCCTGCCTTAAACGTGGGTCCTGCATTAACCATGGGTCCTGCATTAACGTTGGGTCCTCCCTTAACCATGGGTCCTGCATTAACAATGGGTCCTCCCTTAACCATGGGTCCTGCCTTAACCGTGGGTCCTGCATTAACCATGGGTGTTACCTTAACCATGGGTCCTGCCTTAACCACGGGTCCTGCCTTAACCATGGGTCCTGTCTTAACCATGGGATATGCCTTAACCATGGCTCCTGCCTTACTCATGGATCTTAACTTAACCATGGGTCCTGCCTTAACAATGGAGTCCTGCATTAACAATGGAGTCCTGCCTTAATCATGGGTCCTGCATAAACAATGGGTCCTGCCTTATCTATGGGTCCTGCCTTAACTATGGGTCCTGCCTTAACTATGGGTCCTGCCTTAACCATGGGTCCTGCCTTAAACGTGGGTCCTGCATTAACTATGGGTCCTGCATTAACATTGGGTCCTCCCTTAACCATGGGTCCTGCCTTAACCATGGGACCTGCATTAACAATGGAGTCCTGCATTAACAATGGAGTCCTGCCTTAATCATGGGTCCTGCATAAACAATGGGTCCTGCCTTATCTATGGGTCCTGCCTTAACTATGGGTCCTGCCTTAACTATGGGTCCTGCCTTAACCATGGGTCCTGCCTTAAACGTGGGTCCTGCATTAACTATGGGTCCTGCATTAACATTGGGTCCTCCCTTAACCATGGGTCCTGCCTTAACCATGGGACCTGCATTAACAATGGAGTCCTGCATTAACAATGGAGTCCTGCCTTAATCATGGGTCCTGCCTTAACTATGGGTCCTGCCTTAACCATGGGTCCTGCCTTAAACGTGGGTCCTGCATTAACCATGGGTCCTGCATTAACATTGGGTCCTCCCTTAACCATGGGTCCTGCCTTAACCATGGGACCTGCATTAACAATGGAGTCCTGCATTAACAATGGAGTCCTGCCTTAATCATGGGTCCTGCCTTATCTATGGGTCCTGCATTAACAATGGGTCCTGCCTTAACCACGGGTCCTCCCTTAACCATGGGTCCTGCCTTAACTTTGGGTCCTCCCTTAACCATGGGTCCTGCATTAACATTGGGTCCTCCCTTAACAATGGGTCCTCCCTTAACCATGGGTCCTGCCTTAACCGTGGGTCCTGCATTAACCATGGGTCCTGCATTAACCATGGGTGTTACCTTAACCATGGGTCCTGCATTAACCATGGGTGTTACCTTAACCATGGGTCCTGCCTTAACCACGGGTCCTGCCTTAACCATGGGTCCTGTCTTAACCATGGGATATGCCTTAACCATGGGTCCTGCCTTACTCATGGATCTTAACTTAACCATGGGTCCTGCCTTAACAATGGAGTCCTGCATTAACAATGGAGTCCTGCCTTAATCATGGGTCCTGCATAAACAATGGGTCCTGCCTTATCTATGGGTCCTGCATTAACAATGGGTCCTGCCTTAACTATGGGTCCTGCCTTAACTATGGGTCCTGCCTTAACTATGGGTCCTGCCTTAACCATGGGTCCTGCCTTAAACGTGGGTCCTGCATTAACCATGGGTCCTGCATTAACATTGGGTCCTCCCTTAACCATGGGTCCTGCCTTAACCATGGGACCTGCATTAACAATGGAGTCCTGCATTAACAATGGAGTCCTGCCTTAATCATGGGTCCTGCATAAACAATGGGTCCTGCCTTATCTATGGGTCCTGCCTTAACCATAGGTCCTGCATTAACAATGGGTCCTCCCTTAACCATGGGTCCTGCCTTAAACGTGGGTCCTGCATTAACCATGGGTCCTGCATTAACGTTGGGTCCTCCCTTAACCATGGGTCCTGCATTAACAATGGGTCCTCCCTTAACCATGGGTCCTGCCTTAACCGTGGGTCCTGCATTAACCATGGGTGTTACCTTAACCATGGGTCCTGCCTTAACCACGGGTCCTGCCTTAACCATGGGTCCTGTCTTAACCATGGGATATGCCTTAACCATGGCTCCTGCCTTACTCATGGATCTTAACTTAACCATGGGTCCTGCCTTAACAATGGAGTCCTGCATTAACAATGGAGTCCTGCCTTAATCATGGGTCCTGCATAAACAATGGGTCCTGCCTTATCTATGGGTCCTGCCTTAACTATGGGTCCTGCCTTAACTATGGGTCCTGCCTTAACCATGGGTCCTGCCTTAAACGTGGGTCCTGCATTAACTATGGGTCCTGCATTAACATTGGGTCCTCCCTTAACCATGGGTCCTGCCTTAACCATGGGACCTGCATTAACAATGGAGTCCTGCATTAACAATGGAGTCCTGCCTTAATCATGGGTCCTGCATAAACAATGGGTCCTGCCTTATCTATGGGTCCTGCCTTAACTATGGGTCCTGCCTTAACTATGGGTCCTGCCTTAACCATGGGTCCTGCCTTAAACGTGGGTCCTGCATTAACTATGGGTCCTGCATTAACATTGGGTCCTCCCTTAACCATGGGTCCTGCCTTAACCATGGGACCTGCATTAACAATGGAGTCCTGCATTAACAATGGAGTCCTGCCTTAATCATGGGTCCTGCCTTAACTATGGGTCCTGCCTTAACCATGGGTCCTGCCTTAAACGTGGGTCCTGCATTAACCATGGGTCCTGCATTAACATTGGGTCCTCCCTTAACCATGGGTCCTGCCTTAACCATGGGACCTGCATTAACAATGGAGTCCTGCATTAACAATGGAGTCCTGCCTTAATCATGGGTCCTGCCTTATCTATGGGTCCTGCATTAACAATGGGTCCTGCCTTAACCACGGGTCCTCCCTTAACCATGGGTCCTGCCTTAACCGTGGGTCCTGCCTTAACTTTGGGTCCTCCCTTAACCATGGGTCCTGCATTAACATTGGGTCCTCCCTTAACAATGGGTCCTCCCTTAACCATGGGTCCTGCCTTAACCGTGGGTCCTGCATTAACCATGGGTCCTGCATTAACCATGGGTGTTACCTTAACCATGGGTCCTGCATTAACCATGGGTGTTACCTTAACCATGGGTCCTGCCTTAACCACGGGTCCTGCCTTAACCATGGGTCCTGTCTTAACCATGGGATATGCCTTAACCATGGGTCCTGCCTTACTCATGGATCTTAACTTAACCATGGGTCCTGCCTTAACAATGGAGTCCTGCATTAACAATGGAGTCCTGCCTTAATCATGGGTCCTGCATAAACAATGGGTCCTGCCTTATCTATGGGTCCTGCATTAACAATGGGTCCTGCCTTAACTATGGGTCCTGCCTTAACTATGGGTCCTGCCTTAACTATGGGTCCTGCCTTAACCATGGGTCCTGCCTTAAACGTGGGTCCTGCATTAACCATGGGTCCTGCATTAACATTGGGTCCTCCCTTAACCATGGGTCCTGCCTTAACCATGGGACCTGCATTAACAATGGAGTCCTGCATTAATAATGGAGTCCTGCCTTAATCATGGGTCCTGCATAAACAATGGGTCCTGCCTTATCTATGGGCCCTGCATTAACAATGGGTCCTGCCTTAACTATGGGTCCTGCCTTAACTATGGGTCCTGCCTTAACTATGGGTCCTCCCTTAACCATGGGTCCTGCCTTAACCGTGGGTCCTGCATTAACCATGGGTCCTGCATTAACAATGGCTCCTCCCTTAACCATGGGTCCTGCATTAACTGTGGGTCCTCCCTTAACCATGGGTCCTGCATTAACCATGGGTCCTGCATTAACAATGGGTCCTCCCTTAACCATGGGTCCTGCCTTAACCGTGGGACCTGCATTAACTATGGGTCCTGCCTTAACCACGGGTCCTCCCTTAACCATGGGTCCTGCCTGCCTTAAACATGGGTCCTGCCTTAACAATGGGTCCTGCCTTAATTATGGGTCCTGCCTTAACTATGGGTCCTGCCTTAACCATGTGTCCTGCCTTAACTATGAGTCCTGCCTTAACCAAACAACGGGTCCTGCCTTAACCATGGGTCCTACCTTAACCATGGGTCCTGTCATAACCATGGGTCTTACCTTAACCATGGGTCCTGCCTTAACCATGGGTCCTGCCTTAACTTTGGGTCCTCCCTTAACCATGGGTCCTGCCATAACCATGGGTCCTGACTTAACCACGGGTCCTGCCTTAACCATGGGTCCTGTCTTAACCATGGGATATGCCTTAACCATGGGTCCTGCCTTAACCGCGGGTCCTCCCTTAACCATGGGTCCTGCCTTAACCGTGGGTCCTGCCTTAACTTTGGGTCCTCCCTTAACCATGGGTCCTGCATTAACATTGGGTCCTCCCTTAACAATGGGTCCTCCCTTAACCATGGGTCCTGCCTTAACCGTGGGTCCTGCATTAACCATGGGTCCTGCATTAACCATGGGTGTTACCTTAACCATGGGTCCTGCATTAACCATGGGTCCTGCATTAACCATGGGTGTTACCTTAACCATGGGTCCTGCCTTAACCACGGGTCCTGCCTTAACCATGGGTCCTGTCTTAACGATGGGACCTGCATTAACAATGGAGTCCTCCCTTAACCATGGGTCCTGCATTAACATTGGGTCCTCCCTTAACAATGGGTCCTGTCTTAACCATGGGTCCTGCCTTAACTTTGGGTCCTCCCTTAACCATGGGTCCTGCATTAACATTGGGTCCTCCCTTAACAATGGGTCCTCCCTTAACCATGGGTCCTGCCTTAACCGTGGGTCCTGCATTAACCATGAGTCCTGCCTTAATCATGGGTCCTGCCTTAACTATGGGTCCTGCCTTAACTATGGGTCCTGCCTTAACCATGGGTCCTGCCTTAAACGTGGGTCCTGCATTAACCATGGGTCCTGCATTAACATTGGGTCCTCCCTTAACCATGGGTCCTGCCTTAACCATGGGACCTGCATTAACAATGGAGTCCTGCATTAACAATGGAGTCCTGCCTTAACCATGGGTCCTGCCTTACTCATGGATCTTAACTTAACCATGGGTCCTGCCTTAACAATGGAGTCCTGCATTAACAATGGAGTCCTGCCTTAATCATGGGTCCTGCATAAACAATGGGTCCTGCCTTAACTATGGGTCCTGCCTTAACTATGGGTCCTGCCTTAACTATGGGTCCTGCCTTAACCATGGGTCCTGCCTTAAACGTGGGTCCTGCATTAACCATGGGTCCTGCATTAACATTGGGTCCTCCCTTAACCATGGGTCCTGCCTTAACCATGGGACCTGCATTAACAATGGAGTCCTGCATTAACAATGGAGTCCTGCCTTAATCATGGGTCCTGCATAAACAATGGGTCCTGCCTTATCTATGGGTCCTGCATTAACAATGGGTCCTGCCTTATCCACGGGTCCTCCCTTAACCATGGGTCCTGCCTTAACCGTGGGTCCTGCCTTAACTTTGGGTCCTCCCTTAACCATGGGTCCTGCATTAACATTGGGTCCTCCCTTAACAATGGGTCCTCCCTTAACCATGGGTCCTGCCTTAACCATGGGTGTTACCTTAATCATGGGTCCTGCATAAACAATGGGTCCTGCCTTATCTATGGGTCCTGCATTAACAATGGGTCCTGCCTTATCCACGGGTCCTCCCTTAACCATGGGTCCTGCCTTAACCGTGGGTCCTGCCTTAACTTTGGGTCCTCCCTTAACCATGGGTCCTGCATTAACATTGGGTCCTCCCTTAACAATGGGTCCTCCCTTAACCATGGGTCCTGCCTTAACCGTGGGTCCTGCATTAACCATTGGTCCTGCATTAACCATGGGTGTTACCTTAACCATGGGTCCTGCATTAACCATGGGTCCTGCATTAACCATGGGTGTTACCTTAACCATGGGTCCTGCCTTAACCACGGGTCCTGCCTTAACCATGGGTCCTGTCTTAACCATGGGATATGCCTTAACCATGGGTCCTGCCTTACTCATGGATCTTAACTTAACCATGGGTCCTGCCTTAACAATGGAGTCCTGCATTAACAATGGAGTCCTGCCTTAATCATGGGTCCTGCATAAACAATGGGTCCTGCCTTATCTATGGGTCCTGCATTAACAATGGGTCCTGCCTTAACTATGGGTGCTGCCTTAACTATGGGTCCTGCCTTAACTATGGGTCCTGCCTTAACCATGGGTCCTGCCTTAAACGTGGGTCCTGCATTAACCATGGGTCCTGCATTAACATTGGGTCCTCCCTTAACCATGGGTCCTGCCTTAACCATGGGACCTGCATTAACAATGGAGTCCTGCATTAACAATGGAGTCCTGCCTTAATCATGGGTCCTGCATAAACAATGGGTCCTGCCTTATCTATGGGTCCTGCATTAACAATGGGTCCTGCCTTAACCACGGGTCCTCCCTTAACCATGGGACCTGCCTTAACCTTGGGTCCTGCCTTAACTTTGGGTCCTCCCTTAACCATGGGTCCTGCATTAACATTGGGTCCTCCCTTAACCATGGGTCCTGCATTAACAATGGGTCCTGCCTTAACCATAGGTCCTGCATTAACAATGGGTCCTCCCTTAACCATGGGTCCTGCCTTAAACGTGGGTCCTGCATTAACCATGGGTCCTGCATTAACGTTGGGTCCTCCCTTAACCATGGGTCCTGCATTAACAATGGGTCCTCCCTTAACCATGGGTCCTGCCTTAACCGTGGGTCCTGCATTAACCATGGGTCCTGCATTAACCATGGGTGTTACCTTAACCATGGGTCCTGCATTAACCATGGGTGTTACCTTAACCATGGGTCCTGCCTTAACCACGGGTCCTGCCTTAACCATGGGTCCTGTCTTAACCATGGGATATGCCTTAACCATGGCTCCTGCCTTACTCATGGATCTTAACTTAACCATGGGTCCTGCCTTAACCATGGGACCTGCATTAACAATGGAGTCCTGCATTAACAATGGAGTCCTGCCTTAATCATGGGTCCTGCATAAACAATGGGTCCTGCCTTATCTATGGGTCCTGCATTAACAATGGGTCCTGCCTTAACTATGGGTCCTGCCTTAACTATGGGTCCTGCCTTAACTATGGGTCCTCCCTTAACCATGGGTCCTGCCTTAACCGTGGGTCCTGCATTAACCATGGGTCCTGCATTAACAATGGCTCCTCCCTTAACCGTGGGTCCTGCCTTAACTTTGGGTCCTCCCTTAACCATGGGTCCTGCATTAACATTGGGTCCTCCCTTAACAATGGGTCCTCCCTTAACCATGGGTCCTGCCTTAACCGTGGGTCCTGCATTAACCATGGGTCCTGCATTAACCATGGGTGTTACCTTAACCATGGGTCCTGCATTAACCATGGGTCCTGCATTAACCATGGGTGTTACCTTAACCATGGGTGTTACCTTAACCATGGGTCCTGCCTTAACCATGGGACCTGCATTAACAATGGAGTCCTGCATTAACAATGGAGTCCTGCCTTAATCATGGGTCCTGCCTTAACTATGGGTCCTGCCTTAACCATGGGTCCTGCCTTAAACGTGGGTCCTGCATTAACCATGGGTCCTGCATTAACATTGGGTCCTCCCTTAACCATGGGTCCTGCCTTAACCATGGGACCTGCATTAACAATGGAGTCCTGCATTAACAATGGAGTCCTGCCTTAACCATGGGTCCTGCCTTACTCATGGATCTTAACTTAACCATGGGTCCTGCCTTAACAATGGAGTCCTGCATTAACAATGGAGTCCTGCCTTAATCATGGGTCCTGCATAAACAATGGGTCCTGCCTTAACTATGGGTCCTGCCTTAACTATGGGTCCTGCCTTAACTATGGGTCCTGCCTTAACCATGGGTCCTGCATTAACCATGGGTCCTGCATTAACATTGGGTCCTCCCTTAACCATGGGTCCTGCCTTAACCATGGGACCTGCATTAACAATGGAGTCCTGCATTAACAATGGAGTCCTGCCTTAATCATGGGTCCTGCATAAACAATGGGTCCTGCCTTATCTATGGGTCCTGCATTAACAATGGGTCCTGCCTTAACCACGGGTCCTCCCTTAACCATGGGTCCTGCCTTAACCGTGGGTCCTGCCTTAACTTTGGGTCCTCCCTTAACCATGGGTCCTGCATTAACATTGGGTCCTCCCTTAACCATGGGTCCTGCCTTAACCGTGGGTCCTGCATTAACCATGGGTCCTGCATTAACCATGGGTGTTACCTTAACCATGGGTCCTGCATTAACCATGGGTCCTGCCTTAACCGTGGGTCCTGCATTAACCATGGGTCCTGCATTAACCATGGGTGTTACCTTAACCATGGGTCCTGCATTAACCATGGGTGTTACCTTAACCATGGGTCCTGCCTTAACCACGGGTCCTGCCTTAACCATGGGTCCTGTCTTAACCATGGGATATGCCTTAACCATGGCTCCTGCCTTACTCATGGATCTTAACTTAACCATGGGTCCTGCCTTAACCATGGGACCTGCATTAACAATGGAGTCCTGCATTAACAATGGAGTCCTGCCTTAATCATGGGTCCTGCATAAACAAT
The DNA here is from genome assembly GCA_036245805.1 of Pristionchus mayeri. Lineage (NCBI taxonomy): Eukaryota > Metazoa > Nematoda > Chromadorea > Rhabditida > Neodiplogasteridae > Pristionchus > Pristionchus mayeri. The sequence goes on along the minus strand of BTRK01000004.1, from coordinate 25,357 downwards.
GGGTCCTGCCTTATCTATGGGTCCTGCATTAACAATGGGTCCTGCCTTAACTATGGGTCCTGCCTTAACTATGGGTCCTGCCTTAACTATGGGTCCTCCCTTAACCATGGGTCCTGCCTTAACCGTGGGTCCTGCATTAACCATGGGTCCTGCATTAACAATGGCTCCTCCCTTAACCGTGGGTCCTGCCTTAACTTTGGGTCCTCCCTTAACCATGGGTCCTGCATTAACATTGGGTCCTCCCTTAACAATGGGTCCTCCCTTAACCATGGGTCCTGCCTTAACCGTGGGTCCTGCATTAACCATGGGTCCTGCATTAACCATGGGTGTTACCTTAACCATGGGTCCTGCATTAACCATGGGTCCTGCATTAACCATGGGTGTTACCTTAACCATGGGTGTTACCTTAACCATGGGTCCTGCCTTAACCATGGGACCTGCATTAACAATGGAGTCCTGCATTAACAATGGAGTCCTGCCTTAATCATGGGTCCTGCCTTAACTATGGGTCCTGCCTTAACCATGGGTCCTGCCTTAAACGTGGGTCCTGCATTAACCATGGGTCCTGCATTAACATTGGGTCCTCCCTTAACCATGGGTCCTGCCTTAACCATGGGACCTGCATTAACAATGGAGTCCTGCATTAACAATGGAGTCCTGCCTTAACCATGGGTCCTGCCTTACTCATGGATCTTAACTTAACCATGGGTCCTGCCTTAACAATGGAGTCCTGCATTAACAATGGAGTCCTGCCTTAATCATGGGTCCTGCATAAACAATGGGTCCTGCCTTAACTATGGGTCCTGCCTTAACTATGGGTCCTGCCTTAACTATGGGTCCTGCCTTAACCATGGGTCCTGCATTAACCATGGGTCCTGCATTAACATTGGGTCCTCCCTTAACCATGGGTCCTGCCTTAACCATGGGACCTGCATTAACAATGGAGTCCTGCATTAACAATGGAGTCCTGCCTTATCTATGGGTCCTGCATTAACAATGGGTCCTGCCTTAACCACGGGTCCTCCCTTAACCATGGGTCCTGCCTTAACCGTGGGTCCTGCCTTAACTTTGGGTCCTCCCTTAACCATGGGTCCTGCATTAACATTGGGTCCTCCCTTAACCATGGGTCCTGCCTTAACCGTGGGTCCTGCATTAACCATGGGTCCTGCATTAACCATGGGTGTTACCTTAACCATGGGTCCTGCATTAACCATGGGTCCTGCATTAACCATGGGTGTTACCTTAACCATGGGTCCTGCCTTAACCACGGGTCCTGCCTTAACCATGGGTCCTGTCTTAACCATGGGATATGCCTTAACCATGGGTCCTGCCTTACTCATGGATCTTAACTTAACCATGGGTCCTGCCTTAACAATGGAGTCCTGCATTAACAATGGAGTCCTGCCTTAATCATGGGTCCTGCATAAACAATGGGTCCTGCCTTATCTATGGGTCCTGCATTAACAATGGGTCCTGCCTTAACTATGGGTCCTGCCTTAACTATGGGTCCTGCCTTAACTATGGGTCCTGCCTTAACCATGGGTCCTGCCTTAAACGTGGGTCCTGCATTAACCATGGGTCCTGCATTAACATTGGGTCCTCCCTTAACCATGGGTCCTGCCTTAACCATGGGACCTGCATTAACAATGGAGTCCTGCATTAACAATGGAGTCCTGCCTTAATCATGGGTCCTGCCTTACTCATGGATCTTAACTTAACCATGGGTCCTGCCTTAACAATGGAGTCCTGCATTAACAATGGAGTCCTGCCTTAATCATGGGTCCTGCATAAACAATGGGTCCTGCCTTAACTATGGGTCCTGCCTTAACTATGGGTCCTGCCTTAACTATGGGTCCTGCCTTAACCATGGGTCCTGCATTAACCATGGATCCTGCATTAACATTGGGTCCTCCCTTAACCATGGGTCCTGCCTTAACCATGGGACCTGCATTAACAATGGAGTCCTGCATTAACAATGGAGTCCTGCCTTAATCATGGGTCCTGCATAAACAATGGGTCCTGCCTTATCTATGGGTCCTGCATTAACAATGGGTCCTGCCTTAACCACGGGTCCTCCCTTAACCATGGGTCCTGCCTTAACCGTGGGTCCTCCCTTAACCATGGGTCCTGCATTAACATTGGGTCCTCCCTTAACCATGGGTCCTGCCTTAACCGTGGGTCCTGCATTAACCATGGGTCCTGCATTAACCATGGGTGTTACCTTAACCATGGGTCCTGCATTAACCATGGGTCCTGCCTTAACCGTGGGTCCTGCATTAACCATGGGTCCTGCATTAACCATGGGTGTTACCTTAACCATGGGTCCTGCATTAACCATGGGTGTTACCTTAACCATGGGTCCTGCCTTAACCACGGGTCCTGCCTTAACCATGGGTCCTGTCTTAACCATGGGATATGCCTTAACCATGGCTCCTGCCTTACTCATGGATCTTAACTTAACCATGGGTCCTGCCTTAACCATGGGACCTGCATTAACAATGGAGTCCTGCATTAACAATGGAGTCCTGCCTTAATCATGGGTCCTGCATAAACAATGGGTCCTGCCTTATCTATGGGTCCTGCATTAACAATGGGTCCTGCCTTAACTATGGGTCCTGCCTTAACTATGGGTCCTGCCTTAACTATGGGTCCTCCCTTAACCATGGGTCCTGCCTTAACCGTGGGTCCTGCATTAACCATGGGTCCTGCATTAACAATGGCTCCTCCCTTAACCGTGGGTCCTGCCTTAACTTTGGGTCCTCCCTTAACCATGGGTCCTGCATTAACATTGGGTCCTCCCTTAACAATGGGTCCTCCCTTAACTATGGGTCCTGCCTTAACCGTGGGTCCTGCATTAACCATGGGTCCTGCATTAACCATGGGTGTTACCTTAACCATGGGTCCTGCATTAACCATGGGTCCTGCATTAACCATGGGTGTTACCTTAACCATGGGTGTTACCTTAACCATGGGTCCTGCCTTAACCATGGGACCTGCATTAACAATGGAGTCCTGCATTAACAATGGAGTCCTGCCTTAATCATGGGTCCTGCCTTAACTATGGGTCCTGCCTTAACCATGGGTCCTGCCTTAAACGTGGGTCCTGCATTAACCATGGGTCCTGCATTAACATTGGGTCCTCCCTTAACCATGGGTCCTGCCTTAACCATGGGACCTGCATTAACAATGGAGTCCTGCATTAACAATGGAGTCCTGCCTTAACCATGGGTCCTGCCTTACTCATGGATCTTAACTTAACCATGGGTCCTGCCTTAACAATGGAGTCCTGCATTAACAATGGAGTCCTGCCTTAATCATGGGTCCTGCATAAACAATGGGTCCTGCCTTAACTATGGGTCCTGCCTTAACTATGGGTCCTGCCTTAACTATGGGTCCTGCCTTAACCATGGGTCCTGCATTAACCATGGGTCCTGCATTAACATTGGGTCCTCCCTTAACCATGGGTCCTGCCTTAACCATGGGACCTGCATTAACAATGGAGTCCTGCATTAACAATGGAGTCCTGCCTTAATCATGGGTCCTGCATAAACAATGGGTCCTGCCTTATCTATGGGTCCTGCATTAACAATGGGTCCTGCCTTAACCACGGGTCCTCCCTTAACCATGGGTCCTGCCTTAACCGTGGGTCCTGCCTTAACTTTGGGTCCTCCCTTAACCATGGGTCCTGCATTAACATTGGGTCCTCCCTTAACCATGGGTCCTGCCTTAACCGTGGGTCCTGCATTAACCATGGGTCCTGCATTAACCATGGGTGTTACCTTAACCATGGGTCCTGCATTAACCATGGGTCCTGCATTAACCATGGGTGTTACCTTAACCATGGGTCCTGCCTTAACCACGGGTCCTGCCTTAACCATGGGTCCTGTCTTAACCATGGGATATGCCTTAACCATGGGTCCTGCCTTACTCATGGATCTTAACTTAACCATGGGTCCTGCCTTAACAATGGAGTCCTGCATTAACAATGGAGTCCTGCCTTAATCATGGGTCCTGCATAAACAATGGGTCCTGCCTTATCTATGGGTCCTGCATTAACAATGGGTCCTGCCTTAACTATGGGTCCTGCCTTAACTATGGGTCCTGCCTTAACTATGGGTCCTGCCTTAACCATGGGTCCTGCCTTAAACGTGGGTCCTGCATTAACCATGGGTCCTGCATTAACATTGGGTCCTCCCTTAACCATGGGTCCTGCCTTAACCATGGGACCTGCATTAACAATGGAGTCCTGCATTAACAATGGAGTCCTGCCTTAATCATGGGTCCTGCATAAACAATGGGTCCTGCATTAACAATGGAGTCCTGCATTAACAATGGAGTCCTGCCTTAACCATGGGTCCTGCCTTAAACGTGGGTCCTGCATTAACCATGGGTCCTGCATTAACATTGGGTCCTCCCTTAACCATGGGTCCTGCCTTAAACGTGGGTCCTGCATTAACCATGGGTCCTGCATTAACATTGGGTCCTCCCTTAACCATGGGTCCTGCCTTAACCATGGGACCTGCATTAACAATGGAGTCCTGCATTAACAATGGAGTCCTGCCTTAACCATGGGTCCTGCCTTACTCATGGATCTTAACTTAACCATGGGTCCTGCCTTAACAATGGAGTCCTGCATTAACAATGGAGTCCTGCCTTAATCATGGGTCCTGCATAAACAATGGGTCCTGCCTTAACTATGGGTCCTGCCTTAACTATGGGTCCTGCCTTAACTATGGGTCCTGCCTTAACCATGGGTCCTGCATTAACCATGGGTCCTGCATTAACATTGGGTCCTCCCTTAACCATGGGTCCTGCCTTAACCATGGGACCTGCATTAACAATGGAGTCCTGCATTAACAATGGAGTCCTGCCTTAATCATGGGTCCTGCATAAACAATGGGTCCTGCCTTATCTATGGGTCCTGCATTAACAATGGGTCCTGCCTTAACCACGGGTCCTCCCTTAACCATGGGTCCTGCCTTAACCGTGGGTCCTGCCTTAACTTTGGGTCCTCCCTTAACCATGGGTCCTGCATTAACATTGGGTCCTCCCTTAACAATGGGTCCTGCCTTAACCGTGGGTCCTGCATTAACCATGGGTCCTGCATTAACCATGGGTGTTACCTTAACCATGGGTCCTGCATTAACCATGGGTCCTGCATTAACCATGGGTGTTACCTTAACCATGGGTCCTGCCTTAACCACGGGTCCTGCCTTAACCATGGGTCCTGTCTTAACCATGGGATATGCCTTATCCATGGGTCCTGCCTTACTCATGGATCTTAACTTAACCATGGGTCCTGCCTTAACAATGGAGTCCTGCATTAACAATGGAGTCCTGCCTTAATCATGGGTCCTGCATAAACAATGGGTCCTGCCTTATCTATGGGTCCTGCATTAACAATGGGTCCTGCCTTAACTATGGGTCCTGCCTTAACTATGGGTCCTGCCTTAACTATGGGTCCTGCCTTAACCATGGGTCCTGCCTTAAACGTGGGTCCTGCATTAACCATGGGTCCTGCATTAACATTGGGTCCTCCCTTAACCATGGGTCCTGCCTTAACCATGGGACCTGCATTAACAATGGAGTCCTGCATTAACAATGGAGTCCTGCCTTAATCATGGGTCCTGCATAAACAATGGGTCCTGCCTTATTTATGGGTCCTGCATTAACAATGGGTCCTGCCTTAACCACGGGTCCTCCCTTAACCATGGGACCTGCCTTAACCTTGGGTCCTGCCTTAACTTTGGGTCCTCCCTTAACCATGGGTCCTGCATTAACATTGGGTCCTCACTTAACCATGGGTCCTGCATTAACAATGGGTCCTGCCTTAACCATAGGTCCTGCATTAACAATGGGCCCTCCCTTAACCATGGGTCCTGCCTTAAACGTGGGTCCTGCATTAACCATGGGTCCTGCATTAACGTTGGGTCCTCCCTTAACCATGGGTCCTGCATTAACAATGGGTCCTCCCTTAACCATGGGTCCTGCCTTAACCGTGGGTCCTGCATTAACCATGGGTCCTGCATTAACCATGGGTGTTACCTTAACCATGGGTCCTGCATTAACCATGGGTGTTACCTTAACCATGGGTCCTGCCTTAACCACGGGTCCTGCCTTAACCATGGGTCCTGTCTTAACCATGGGATATGCCTTAACCATGGCTCCTGCCTTACTCATGGATCTTAACTTAACCATGGGTCCTGCCTTAACCATGGGACCTGCATTAACAATGGAGTCCTGCATTAACAATGGAGTCCTGCCTTAATCATGGGTCCTGCATAAACAATGGGTCCTGCCTTATCTATGGGTCCTGCATTAACAATGGGTCCTGCCTTAACTATGGGTCCTGCCTTAACTATGGGTCCTGCCTTAACTATGGGTCCTCCCTTAACCATGGGTCCTGCCTTAACCGTGGGTCCTGCATTAACCATGGGTCCTGCATTAACAATGGCTCCTCCCTTAACCATGGGTCCTGCATTAACTGTGGGTCCTCCCTTAACCATGGGTCCTGCATTAACCATGGGTCCTGCATTAACAATGGGTCCTCCCTTAACCGTGGGACCTGCATTAACTATGGGTCCTGCCTTAACCACGGGTCCTCCCTTAACCATGGGTCCTGCCTGCCTTAAACATGGGTCCTGCCTTAACAATGGGTCCTGCCTTAAATATGGGTCCTGCCTTAACCATGTGTCCTGCCTTAACTATGAGTCCTGCCTTAACCAAACAACGGGTCCTGCCTTAATTATGGGTCCTGCCTTAACTATGGGTCCTGCCTTAACCATGTGTCCTGCCTTAACTATGAGTCCTGCCTTAACCAAACAACGGGTCCTGCCTTAACCATGGGTCCTACCTTAACCATGGGTCCTGTCAAAACCATGGGTCTTACCTTAACCATGGGATATGCCTTATCCATGGGTCCTGCCTTACTCATGGATCTTAACTTAACCATGGGTCCTGCCTTAACAATGGAGTCCTGCATTAACATTGGGTCCTCACTTAACCATGGGTCCTGCATTAACAATGGGTCCTGCCTTAACCATAGGTCCTGCATTAACAATGGGCCCTCCCTTAACCATGGGTCCTGCCTTAAACGTGGGTCCTGCATTAACCATGGGTCCTGCATTAACGTTGGGTCCTCCCTTAACCATGGGTCCTGCATTAACAATGGGTCCTCCCTTAACCATGGGTCCTGCCTTAACCGTGGGTCATGCATTAACCATGGGTCCTGCATTAACCATGGGTGTTACCTTAACCATGGGTCCTGCATTAACCATGGGTGTTACCTTAACCATGGGTCCTGCCTTAACCACGGGTCCTGCCTTAACCATGGGTCCTGTCTTAACCATGGGATATGCCTTAACCATGGCTCCTGCCTTACTCATGGATCTTAACTTAACCATGGGTCCTGCCTTAACCATGGGACCTGCATTAACAATGGAGTCCTGCATTAACAATGGAGTCCTGCCTTAATCATGGGTCCTGCATAAACAATGGGTCCTGCCTTATCTATGGGTCCTGCATTAACAATGGGTCCTGCCTTAACTATGGGTCCTGCCTTAACTATGGGTCCTGCCTTAACTATGGGTCCTCCCTTAACCATGGGTCCTGCCTTAACCGTGGGTCCTGCATTAACCATGGGTCCTGCATTAACAATGGCTCCTCCCTTAACCATGGGTCCTGCATTAACTGTGGGTCCTCCCTTAACCATGGGTCCTGCATTAACCATGGGTCCTGCATTAACAATGGGTCCTCCCTTAACCGTGGGACCTGCATTAACTATGGGTCCTGCCTTAACCACGGGTCCTCCCTTAACCATGGGTCCTGCCTGCCTTAAACATGGGTCCTGCCTTAACAATGGGTCCTGCCTTAATTATGGGTCCTGCCTTAACTATGGGTCCTGCCTTAACCATGTGTCCTGCCTTAACTATGAGTCCTGCCTTAACCAAACAACGGGTCCTGCCTTAACCATGGGTCCTACCTTAACCATGGGTCCTGTCATAACCATGGGTCTTACCTTAACCATGGGTCCTGCCTTAACCATGGGTCCTGCCTTAACTTTGGGTCCTCCCTTAACCATGGGTCCTGCCATAACCATGGGTCTTACCTTAACCATGGGTCCTGCCTTAACCATGGGTCCTGCCTTAACCACGGGTCCTCCCTTAACCATGGGTCCTGCCTTAACCGTGGGTCCTGCCTTAACTTTGGGTCCTCCCTTAACCATGGGTCCTGCATTAACATTGGGTCCTCCCTTAACAATGGGTCCTCCCTTAACCATGAGTCCTGCCTTAACCGTGGGTCCTGCATTAACCATGGGTCCTGCATTAACCATGGGTGTTACCTTAACCATGGGTCCTGCATTAACCATGGGTCCTGCATTAACCATGGGTGTTACCTTAACCATGGGTCCTGCCTTAACCACGGGTCCTGCCTTAACCATGGGTCCTGTCTTAACCATGGGATATGCCTTAACCATGGGTCCTGCCTTACTCATGGATCTTAACTTAACCATGGGTCCTGCCTTAACAATGGAGTCCTGCATTAACAATGGAGTCCTGCCTTAATCATGGGTCCTGCATAAACAATGGGTCCTGCCTTATCTATGGGTCCTGCATTAACAATGGGTCCTGCCTTAACTATGGGTCCTGCCTTAACTATGGGTCCTGCCTTAACTATGGGTCCTGCCTTAACCATGGGTCCTGCCTTAAACGTGGGTCCTGCATTAACCATGGGTCCTGCATTAACATTGGGTCCTCCCTTAACCATGGGTCCTGCCTTAACCATGGGACCTGCATTAACAATGGAGTCCTGCATTAACAATGGAGTCCTGCCTTAATCATGGGTCCTGCATAAACAATGGGTCCTGCCTTATCTATGGGTCCTGCATTAACAATGGGTCCTGCCTTAACCACGGGTCCTCCCTTAACCATGGGACCTGCCTTAACCTTGGGTCCTGCCTTAACTTTGGGTCCTCCCTTAACCATGGGTCCTGCATTAACAATGGGTCCTGCCTTAACCATAGGTCCTGCATTAACAATGGGTCCTCCCTTAACCATGGGTCCTGCCTTAAACGTGGGTCCTGCATTAACCATGGGTCCTGCATTAACGTTGGGTCCTCCCTTAACCATGGGTCCTGCATTAACAATGGGTCCTCCCTTAACCATGGGTCCTGCCTTAACCGTGGGTCCTGCATTAACCATGGGTCCTGCATTAACCATGGGTGTTACCTTAACCATGGGTCCTGCATTAACCATGGGTGTTACCTTAACCATGGGTCCTGCCTTAACCACGGGTCCTGCCTTAACCATGGGTCCTGTCTTAACCATGGGATATGCCTTAACCATGGCTCCTGCCTTACTCATGGATCTTAACTTAACCATGGGTCCTGCCTTAACCATGGGACCTGCATTAACAATGGAGTCCTGCATTAACAATGGAGTCCTGCCTTAATCATGGGTCCTGCATAAACAATGGGTCCTGCCTTATCTATGGGTCCTGCATTAACAATGGGTCCTGCCTTAACTATGGGTCCTGCCTTAACTATGGGTCCTGCCTTAACTATGGGTCCTCCCTTAACCATGGGTCCTGCCTTAACCGTGGGTCCTGCATTAACCATGGGTCCTGCATTAACAATGGCTCCTCCCTTAACCATGGGTCCTGCATTAACTGTGGGTCCTCCCTTAACCATGGGTCCTGCATTAACCATGGGTCCTGCATTAACAATGGGTCCTCCCTTAACCATGGGTCCTGCCTTAACCGTGGGACCTGCATTAACTATGGGTCCTGCCTTAACCACGAGTCCTCCCTTAACCATGGGTCCTGCCTGCCTTAAACATGGGTCCTGCCTTAACAATGGGTCCTGCCTTAATTATGGGTCCTGCCTTAACTATGGGTCCTGCCTTAACCATGTGTCCTGCCTTAACTATGAGTCCTGCCTTAACCAAACAACGAGTCCTGCCTTAACCATGGGTCCTACCTTAACCATGGGTCCTGTCATAACCATGGGTCTTACCTTAACCATGGGTCCTGCCTTAACCATGGGTCCTGCCTTAACTTTGGGTCCTCCCTTAACCATGGGTCCTGCCATAACCATGGGTCTTACCTTAACCATGGGTCCTGCCTTAACCATGGGTCCTGCCTTAACCACGGGTCCTGCCTTAACCATGGGTCCTGCCTTAACCACGGGTCCTCCCTTAACCATGGGTCCTGCCTTAACCGTGGGTCCTGCCTTAACTTTGGGTCCTCCCTTAACCATGGGTCCTGCATTAACAATGGGTCCTGCCTTAACCATGGGTCCTGCATTAACAATGGGTCCTCCCTTAACCATGGGTCCTGCCTTAAACGTGGGTCCTGCATTAACCATGGGTCCTGCATTAACATTGGGTCCTCCCTTAACCATGGGTCCTGCATTAACAATGGGTCCTCCAATAACCATGGGTCCTGCCTTAACCGTGGGTCCTGCATTAACCATGGGTGTTACCTTAACCATGGGTCCTGCATTAACCATGGGTCCTGCATTAACCATGGGTGTTACCTTAACCATGGGTCCTGCCTTAACCACGGGTCCTGCCTTAACCATGGGTCCTGTCTTAACCATGGGATATGCCTTAACCATGGGTCCTGCCTTACTCATGGATCTTAACTTAACCATGGGTCCTGCCTTAACCATGGGACCTGCATTAACTATGGAGTCCTGCATTAACAATGGAGTCCTGCCTTAATCACGGGTCCTGCATAAACAATGGGTCCTGCCTTATCTATGGGTCCTGCATTAACAATGGGTCCTGCCTTAACTATGGGTCCTGCCTTAACTATGGGTCCTGCCTTAACTATGGGTCCTGCCTTAACAATGGGTCCTGCCTTAACCACGGGTCCTCCCTTAACCATGGGTCCTGCCTTAACCGTGGGTCCTGCATTAACCATGGGTCCTGCATTAACAATGGCTCCTCCCTTAACCATGGGTCCTGCATTAACTGTGGGTCCTCCCTTAACCATGGGTCCTGCATTAACCATGGGTCCTGCATTAACAATGGGTCCTCCCTTAACCATGGGTCCTGCCTTAACCGTGGGACCTGCATTAACTATGGGTCCTGCCTTAACCACGGGTCCTCCCTTAACCATGGGTCCTGCCTGCCTTAACCATGGGTCCTGCCTTAACAATGGGTCCTGCCTTAATTATGGGTCCTGCCTTAACTATGGGTCCTGCCTTAACCATGTGTCCTGCCTTAACTATGAGTCCTGCCTTAACCAAACAACGGGTCCTGCCTTAACCATGGGTCCTACCTTAACCAAACAACGGGTCCTGCCTTAACCATGGGTCCTACCTTAGCCATGGGTCCTGTCATAACCATGGGTCTTACCTTATCCATGGGTCCTGCCTTAACCATGGGTCCTGCCTTAACTTTGGGTCCTCCCTTAACCATGGGTCCTGCCATAACCATGGGTCTTACCTTAACCATGGGTCCTGCCTTAACCATGGGTCCTGCCTTAACCACGGGTCCTGCCTTAACCATGGGTCCTGTCTTAACCATGGGATATGCCTTAACCATGGGTCCTGCCTTACTCATGGATCTTAACTTAACCATGGGTCCTGCCTTAACCATGGGACCTGCATTAACAATGGAGTCCTGCATTAACAATGGAGTCCTGCCTTAATCACGGGTCCTGCATAAACAATGGGTCCTGCCTTATCTATGGGTCCTGCATTAACCATGGGTCCTGCATTAACCATGGGTCCTGCATTAACCATGGGTGTTACCTTAACCATGGGTCCTGCCTTAACCACGGGTCCTGCCTTAACCATGGGTCCTGTCTTAACCATGGGATATGCCTTAACCATGGGTCCTGCCTTACTCATGGATCTTAACTTAACCATGGGTCCTGCCTTAACCATGGGACCTGCATTAACAATGGAGTCCTGCATTAACAATGGAGTCCTGCCTTAATCACGGGTCCTGCATAAACAATGGGTCCTGCCTTATCTATGGGTCCTGCATTAACAATGGGTCCTGCCTTAACTATGGGTCCTGCCTTAACTATGGGTCCTGCCTTAACTATGGGTCCTGCCTTAACAATGGGTCCTGCCTTAACCACGGGTCCTCCCTTAACCATGGGTCCTGCCTTAACCGTGGGTCCTGCATTAACCATGGGTCCTGCATTAACAATGGCTCCTCCCTTAACCATGGGTCCTGCCTTAACCGTGGGTCCTGCATTAACCATGGGTCCTGTCTTAACCATGGGATATGCCTTAACCATGCGTCCTGCCTTACTCATGGATCTTAACTTAACCATGGGTCCTGCCTTAACCATGGGACCTGCATTAACAATGGAGTCCTGCATTAACAATGGAGTCCTGCCTTAACCATGGGTCCTGCATTAACAATGGGTCCTGCCTTATCTATGGGTCCTGCATTAACAATGGGTCCTGCCTTAACTATGGGTCCTGCATTAACTATGGGTCCTGCCTAAACCATGGGTCCTGCCTTAACTTTGGGTCCTCCCTTAAGCATGGGTCCTGCCATAACCATGGGTCTTACCTTAACCATGGGTCCTGCCTTAACCATGGGTCCTGCCTTAACCACGGGTCCTGCCTTAACCATGGGTCCTCCCTTAACCATGGGTCCTGCCATAACCATGGGTCTTACCTTAACCATGGGTCCTGCCTTAACCATGGGTCCTGCCTTAACCACGTGTCCTGCCTTAACCATGGGTCCTGTCTTAACCATGGGATATGCCTTAACCATGGGTCCTGCCTTACTCATGGATCTTAACTTAACCATGGGTCCTGCCTTACTCATGAATCTTAACTTAACCATGGGTCCTGCCTTAACCATGGGACCTGCATTAACAATGGAGTCCTTCATTAACAATGGAGTCATGTCTTAATCGTGGGTCCTGCATAAACAATGGGTCCTGCCTTATCTATGGGTCCTGCATTAACAATGGGTCCTGCCTTAACTATGGGTCCTGCCTTAACTATGGGTCCTGCCTTAACTATGGGTCCTGCCTTAACAATGGGTCCTGCCTTAACCACGGGTCCTCCCTTAACCATGGGTCCTGCCTTAACCGTGGGTCCTGCATTAACCATGGGTCCTGCATTAACAATGGCTCCTCCCTTAACCATGGGTCCTGCCTTAACCGTGGGTCCTGCATTAACCATGGGTCCTGCCTTAACCTCGGGTCCTCCGGGGGGGGGGGGGGGGGGTCCTGCCTTAACTATGGGTCATGCCTGCCTTTACCATGGGTCCTGCCTTAACTTTGGGTCCTCCCTTAAAAATGGGTCCTGCCTTAACAATGGGTCCTGCATTAACAATGGGTCCTCCCTTAACCATGGGTCCTGCCTTAACCGTGGGTCCTGCATTAACCATGGGTCCTGCCTTAACCTCGGGTCCTCCGGGGGGGGGGGGGTCCTGCCTTAACTATGGGTCATGCCTGCCTTAACCATGGGTCCTGCCTTAACTTTGGGTCCTCCCTTAAAAATGGGTCCTGCCTTAACAATGGGTCCTGCTTTAACTATGGATCCTGCCTTAACCACGGGTCCTGCCTTAACCATGGGTCCTGCCTTACCCATGGCTCTTACCTTAACCATGGGTATTGTCTTAACCATGGGTCCTGCCTTAACCATGGGTTGGCACCCCTGGGATCGTGTCTCCGTACCTGAAGTAATTTTGGTCTTCGCAGCCACGGTTGTGGTTAGTTAGGCAGGACCTATGGTTAAGGCAGGACCCATGGTTAAGGCAGGACCCATGGTTATGGCAGGACCCATGGTTAAGGCAGGCCCCATGGTTAAGGCAGGACCCATTGTTAATGCAGGACCCATGGTTAAGGCGGGATCCATTGATAATGCAGGACCCATGGTTAAGGCAGGACCCATGGTTAAGACAGGACCCATAGTTAAGGCAGGACCCAAAGTTAAGGCAGGACCCATGGTTAAGGCAGGACCCGTGGTTAAGGCAGGACCCATGGTTAAGGCAGGACCTACGGTTAAGGTAAGACCCATGGTTAAGGCAGGACCTATGGTTAAGGCAGGACCCTCTCTTCTCTCTCTTTTGGTTGCGCATTCAAGCAGCTCAGCAAGATAGCACGAATAATGAGGTTTTCAAATAAGAAACAAAAATTTCAATGTATCAAACAACTCACTAGAGGGCCTGGCGCAATCGATCATTCCCGCGTCGCGAGTATCCAACGGAAGTCCAGAGCTCGCGGGATACAATGACGATGTTGTGCAGTTTTCTCGCTGTAATCACTCGTTGTAATGTGTGTAGTTTAATATCAACATCAATATTTATTCAAGCCTCAGGCCATTAGCCTTTTGAAAGAAACGGTCTTTCCGGTTCGTGGAAATAAAATCAGCAAAAACGAGAGACTCACGTGAGCGCGAGCGCACATCTCGTCGATTTTCTACTTATTAGACTGGAATTTGACGCAAATCCCTGATGGAATTGTCAAGCTCATCGTGCGCGCGAAAACGTCTAACTGCAATACAATTGTTACGAGAATTTACATTTGTCCTTCAAAGAATCTCAAGCCACAATTTCTGAAATTAGAAAAAAAACGTCTATTGTAAATGTTCATTTTACCGCCATTTTTGACGGTCAACATTTGTATGGCGTCATTTTTTTAAAACAGTGAACCCTCTCTTTTTCAATTAGCTTCGTCGTGCCGCGGTCCTGGCACCAGAAAAACTGTCCGACCACTTCCTATGAGCCCGAATTCGGTATCTAAAAGGCGTGACGTGTGATGTGTGGGAACTATAATTAAGATCAAATGTTAAAATAAACGACTGATGTACAACGCCCTGCCTGTGCATTCCAATTGTGGATTGCTAGAGTTTAGAAACTCGATTGAAAAAGGTATTGCCAATAAACTCGATATGAATATCAAACATTTTGAAATCACATTAGCTGTTCGATGGTAGATGCAGTAGTTGGAAGTGACGTCTTGCCATCGTCAGTTCGTCCATCAGCGGTGTACGCAAAACGACAGTTGCGGACGATGGGAAGGTCGACGACGGCAGTAGATGCATCAGTATTGCAGTGGTCGGATTGGCTGATTTGCTGTCCGGACACTATGGAGGATGACCAGCCCGGAATCTAAAATGCGTGTGTGTGTCTGAACAAAATCGAGTGAAAGCGTTTGTTTGAAAAAGACCGTTCGAAATCTCCCTACCTGTGAAGTCCAATTCTGGACTGCTAGAGCTTAGAAATTCGTGTGATAATGATGTTATTACCAATAGAACTCCATCGGGAGAGTGTGTGAAAATATGTCGCTGATTTGAATGTCGAACACAATGTTTTTTTCGAATGAAAAAATGATTCAATCACGTTAGCTGCTCGACGGTAGATGCAGTAGTTGGAGGTGCACGTCTTGCCATCGTCTGCTCGTTCATCAGCGGTATACGCATAACGACAGTTGCTGACGATGGGAAGGTCGACGACGGCAGTGGAGGCATCGACATTGCAGTGGTCGGATTGGCTGACATGGGAATGGTCTATGACACGTTCACTTCATTATACACACTAGAGTTCGCAATTCGGTTAACCGTATGTTAAGTTCCCGCACTGTCTCATCACTCGACCGGTCGAGAGAGTGTGGGAAATGAATAGACGATTAAACGTACAGGGTGTCCAAAAAGTATTGTTACACGGATAAAACCATGTATCTTTCTTTAAAAGCAACATAGACAACTCAAACGGGGCACAGTATTTATCAGTGACCATATGAACATAACAATGCACGATCACTCGATCTGGCCTCCATTGGCCGCGATGACCTCTCTGAGACGACGAGGGACCGAGTCGATGACGGCCCGCAGGTAAGGGACGTCGATCTTCTCCCATGCCTTGAGAAGGGCTGCCTTGAGGGAATCGCGGTTCTTGTGGCGAGTAGAGCAGGCCTCCTTCTCCAACACTGACCAAATGCTGAAGTCCAGAGGGTTGAGATCGGGGGAGTTCGAGGGCCATTCCTCACTCGAGATGAAGTCGGGCAGATGGGCGCGACACCATGCCTGCGTCACTTTTGCCGAGTGAGCAGGCGCTGAATCCTGTTGGAAGGTCCAGCGAGCCCCTTTGAAGTGGGAGCGGGACCAGGGGAGAAGGGCCTTCTGGAGAATTGCCCTGGTGTAGTACTCCTTGTTGATCTTGACCCCGGGATCCACGAACACGAGAGGAGTCTTGCCCGTCGAGCACACACCAGCCCAAACCATCAGTGCCTGGGGGTGGGCAATGCGAGAGATGGTTCTACCTCTGGCGTCAGCTTGCTGAGGAGACTTGGCGATGATCCTGGTGTTCTGACTGTTGTAGACCTCCTCGACTGAGAACAGCTTCTCGTCAGAGTAAACGGTAGTCAAGTGCTCCCCACGATCGGCCCGCTGAAGGAGCAGCTTGCATCTCTCCAGGCGCTTCTGCTTGTGGACATCAGTGAGGCCATGGCCCTTTCTCATCTTGTAGGGGTAGGACTTGAGAAGAGAATGAACGATGGCACACACGGATCCTTTGGAGATCTTGAGATCCTTAGCCATCTTCCTGATGGATCGTTTGGCATTGCGATTCACTCTCTTCTCCACGATTCTCCTGTTCTTCTGAGTGAGAGCGGTCTTGGGTCTTCCTGATCTTGGACGGTCCTTCGCAGTGCCCAACTGCTTGAAACGGGAGATGGTGCGATAGACTGTCATTCGGGAAATACGAAGCTTCCTCCTGATGGAATCTGGGGGGTCGCCGAGGGTCCAAAGGTTGATAATAGTTTGACGATAGCGATTTGGACGAACCATGACTATGGGAAACTAATTAGTAGGTTCCCTCAACGCACCGAAGGGTGGGCTCAAACGTGTTATTACAGGTTTTGACAACTCGACCTACATGTTAAAAAAATTCGCGTTTCAAAAGTGTAACAATACTTTTTGGACACCCTGTATTGCGAACACTACTACACACTCTGCCGACCCGTCGAGTGGCTAAAGAGTGCATAGAATGAAGATACCGTTGGATCGTTTCTCGAATTGTACATGTCTCCAATCAAAATTTTGCAATTCAAAACGCATAATGCATAACATTTTTATGTATAAGAATAAAGCGAAAAAAAATTTGCTCACGAAACACACAAAATATTTCCCTCGAAATTTCTGCGGCACCCCAGTGCCAAGCTTTTCAGGGGGTAGTCGAAGCAACCCTGAGAGATGTGAGTCCTGTCAGAGAAATGCTACTAATCAAACCATTAGAATTGATTGATTATCTGCATCATTATGAATGTTCTTGATGTTGTACTCAATTCGATAGCAGAAATGGCCAGTACACGTGTCGTTCGAGCTAAATTGAAACAATTTACGATATACACACCCTCTCGCAATAAAAAAAATCCATAAATTGTTTGATTTAAAGACAACCGAAAATACAACTTTATTTGAACGCAACAATGCTTTTCGTCTTGTACAATAGAGATGGAATAATCAAGCCTTATGAATACATCATGAATATGCAAATGAAAATGCTCACTCCAGAATCGACGGAATCAACGGAGTAGTAAGGTAATTCCTGCATTCGAGAGCGATCGATAAAGTAATTGCAGACGAGAAAATCCATGAAATCGTAGACATTTGTTCAAAAGGTTCGATTGGCGGCGAAATGGAAGCTGAACAGGTGAAACGCGATTCCGTTTTCTGGCCAGGCTGAAGGAATTCCTGTACGTTTGCTACCCAGCTGACAAGCTTGTGAGCTATGCTAATGTAAACTAATTTTTGAGAATATGCATTAGTCGAAAACGAGAGGGTGAACAGGGTGTAATTTGGAGACATGAGTCGCTGTAATTTGTGCTCCCGCAATGATGAATTTTATACGAAGTGCCTCTTCCAGTGGTTTTGGAGTAGTAACACAAAGCATTTGTTATGAGTCGAGACCACTTTTATTCATACGATAATCGCAAGGCGTTCACTTCTTTTTGACATGGGCGCCTTCAGGGGAAACTACATTGATAACAACCGGCTTTACGTGTCCTCTTCCTCGTGATTTCTCGCAGACAATTTGGATCGGTAATGGCCATTTCTTCTTCCACACTCGGTAGCCAACCACAACCGTGGCTGCGAAGACCAACAGTGCTACAGGCACGGAGACACCCAGAATCAAGGGGAGATTGCCAACGGCCTGATGCACTTCGGGACTGTCCATGGACGATCCCAGGGGTGCCAAGCAGTTGCAAGTTCCATTGTTAGGATCTTCATAGTTTGCGAGGCCCTCGAAGATCTTGTCCGGATTCTGCAACAAAAAATGTGAAAAGCTAGAAAATACTGACCCTCACTGCTCAAAAGAATGGGAAACTATTTCGTCGATTTCGAACGCTTATTGTTTGCATTAGTCATAAATTGCAACGTCCAATCGCAATCGAATGCAGACATGGGTATGAAACAAGTTTCCCGCACTCCAATTCTCCTGATCTCTGAGAGAGACGAGAGAGCATGAGGAAGGGCCCTTCATAAGGTTGCCACAAGTGGAGTGCGGGGAACTTTTTGCACACAAACGAACCGCAATGGCATTGCACATGCTGGTGTCGCAGATGTAGAACGAGTAGTGTAGAATTGTCCGAGCACCTCAAGATTTTTACCGGGCCTCTAATTTGTGTTTTGAGCAATTCTAAACTGCATTAATTCTCACCCAATTTGTACTTCTTGTCCATGAATCGCTTGTCGTAAACGATGCATCCGTAAGCCTGAGAAAGCATTTAGACCTTTGATTTTGTAAACGAATAATGAAATGTAAGCGTACATCGTCTCGATCCGGCTGCTTCATCATGAAACACGCGTGCCCTCGACACTTGCGCATTCCTCCGAGGTCTGAAATCAAAAGTAGAGTTCATAATTTACTCTCAGCGCCCGAAATATTTCATAACCACATTATTTGGAATGTTTCGACTAACAAATACGTCATACAGAATGGCTATAATCAATCACAGAGGGGGTAGGGGGTGAAAATCTCGACATGACGGAAACATATGAAATCTATATTTCTTAGCTTATTTTCACTCGAAAATCCGAATTTCCACGCTAGGACGCTTAAAAATTATGTTTGGGGCTGCTATTGTTCTTGATTTAAGATACAGATACACGAAATTTACTACGTTCCGATTATTGCAACATTGGAAAGTGTAGGAGTGGTCCTTAAACAAAATATTATTGTTTATATTATAACATAGCTATTACATATTTGCGATCTGTTATCTGTCGCTCCTTTTGTTGGCACTATATCATTGTCAAAACATATCGCCAAAGTACGTCATTAGGATTTGTCGAAAAAAGTGTATATCGGACCTCCGTGATTGATTATAGCAAGTATGTATGACGTATTAGGTTGTAACATAAGTTTTGTCGCGTTTCGGAGGTTCACAATATTTCCATGAAGGATACTTCTCAAACATTATCAATGCCTGACCTCCTAGTATATGTTTGGGGTGTTCATGCACATTCAAACCATAGGGTAGAGCTGAACTGCGCACGCTGGCTATGCGAAAAATATTAATATGAACTGATTTAAATTTGGTGCAGATTTTATTAATTCGTTTGATCGGGTGCTAGTTCGCAGAGATGAATAATGAACCAAACTTCTACAGCATGGTGATATACCACGTCAATGCTCTTTCAAAATATACGCCAGATATGGTGCTATGTTGAGCGGAACCAAAGATATACTTCACTGAGTGTAAGGTTAGCCGCTGATTCGTAGCCAACTTGACCAACTCTTCTGAATCCAGAATTGCAACAACAGTGACTAACATAAGTGCGTTCAATTACCACTCATGGAGGTATAATTTATCATTAAACAAGTGAGAGAAAGAACACTCCACTTGTGGGAAATTTGAATTTTTATTAATTCAATTCGCGCACAATTTTACCAAAATTTGCAAGTTTAGGTGTTTCGAATTAAAGATTGTCATTCAAAAGCTATTTATTTCCAAACTTATCCCAAGTAGATACTAGTAAGGGAAGGGTTTATGGTTCGGATGGACACAACAAATCAGATATTGAACATGTGTGCGAGGTAGGAATATGAACAAAGTGCCGATTTCAGTAGTTTAATTTACATACCATCGTTCTGAATGGAGCCACTTATCTCAACAGAACCCAATCTACCCCAAACTTTGTCTGCACACTGACCACTTTGGGTGAACTATATTCCACCACTATTATCCACCACTATCTACTGAGAAGAAAATTCGGCTTGCGAAAGTTTTCGCGACCGTCACCAACCATCCACATTATACAAACTCGTCTACATTTCTAGAACGATTTTCGTTTGTCATTATCCGTGAGTGGTTCAAAATTATGCACATATGTAGTACTTTACGCAAATCACACAAATCGGCATAATTTATCCTTTTCAAGAAGAGCTGATGCGTGAAAATGATTTCTAATCCTTATCTCAGTACAACTTTGTCTGACTAATGTGCCTCCTCAACTGCCTTGACAGGACTGAAGTAAAGCGTGTAAGAAAGAGTACGAAGGCCCTCACTGATGATGAATAACGAAATTGAGATTAAATTAATTCGAAGAATTTCTGAGGTTAAAATGCATAAGAGATTGGACGCGACAAAACTTATGTTACAACCTGATATTTCTGAGTCGAAACATTCCAGATAATGTTTTTATGAAATATTTCAGGCGGTGAGAGTAAATTCTGAACTCTACTTTTGCAGACAGCAGACGTGAAATGTCGAGGAAACCGGAGGCTAATAAGAACTACCGACAAAGGCACGCCTTTCGAAATGAAACAAAAACATTTCTAGGGGTAGTTTTGCATGTGGAATAATTTGAAAACATTTATTTTACGTCACGTAACAAAAAAAATTTCAGGACAGAATTTTTGAGAATTCACATGGTCAAGTTACCCCTAGGGAGATCTTACAATCAACACTCTATTTTTCGCTGTACGCCCTATAGTGATTTCTCTCGGATAGTCTCTCATATGTGTGATCGTGCCAACGCAGCTCGTTACGTGCGCCGTCAAAGAACTTTGATCGGCCAGAGAACGGGAAGGTTGCATTGTTACGAATCGATCCCCCGTGGTACTGCATAATCATAGAAATGAGCGCGCATAGAAATTAGAAATGAAAACAACAACACAACAAAACAACAACAACATCAAACAACAACAAAACAACATCAACATCAGCTCACCCGAGGGCGTCGCGCAATCGATCATTTCCGCGTCTCGAGTATCCAGCGGAAGTCCCGAATCTGCGGGGTACAGCGACGACGTAGTGCAGTCATCGCGCTAAATCCGCTCGATTGAATGCCAAATTCAACAATTTTGTGCAATTAAAAATGTACAACTCGTTAAATGGGCATTCGCCTCTTCATTTCACTATCTTCCTATAGCAATCGAGCGGCAAGAGAGTGCGGGGAATGAAGAGACGATTACCCTAATTACGAACCATAGGAAGAAACAAACTACACGAAATACCAAACTACAGACTACAATAAACAACTAGAACTGACGTGAGTGCACGAGCACATTTCTGCGATTTGCTCCAGAACGTACTGGTACTTGATGCAGATCCCTGCCGGCACGGTGCCACCCGTATTTGCCACGAAAATGTCAAACTGTAAGTGAACACTTTCAAAATATTATAAATGAATTTTAAAATTCGTTGGCCCTCATTCATAACCGATACTGTTAGGTGCAAAATGCACCGAACTCTGATCCGAGTACACATGATAAAACACTTGAGTGATGTTATTTGTAACAACAATCGTAGTAATTGGCAAGACTCGCCTTCTCGAGCGGCTTTAACCAAGACTTGTCCTGACAAGAGAAAATCTGCGCAGCCGAGAGCGCGCCGCCTCCCGCTGCCGGCGTCTAAACAACATCCATTTGGTGGAATGTGCCCTACGTTCCCTAAAAGCACGTACATCAGGGATACGTAGTCCTAGCACTAGTCGGCCTCACCGCACTACACCACCTAGCGTAGTCGTTTAAGACTGTAAAATCGCTTGACGTGGCTGCACATTTAACTTTACCTTTACCTTTTTTGGTGGAATGTGCCCACCGGTACCAAATGATGTACCGTGGCCGTATCGCTTCGGTTGGTGGCCACCGATGCGGTCGCTCTTTAGGTGTTATAATTCGATTAAACAATTCCGCCTTTCCCACACTTTTTTGTGTGAAATGACGATCCGAATAGAGCAAGATTAAAGTTACATCTTATTCATAAATTATCATGCGTCAATATCGGTTAAAATGTTAATTACGTCGGCTCCTCGGTGGTAGATGCAGTAGTGGGAAGTGCACGTCTTGCCATCGTCAGGTTGTCCGTCACCGGAAATCGCATCTCGACAATTGCGAACGATGGGCAGATCGACGACGTCCGTCGACGGATCGTCGTTGCAGTGGTCGGTTTGACTGCACAAGGTCTGGAGCATTGCCAATACTGTTCGTAATTCGGGCCGCCGTCTCTTCATTTTACACACTCTCTCGACCGATCGATCGAAGAGAGAGTGCAGAGAAAGAAGAGACCGTGATATCGTTTCTCGAACGCTAATTGCCAATCATTAGGGAGGGTGTATTGCTATATAACTGTTAGAACTCTACAGGGGTGATAAATAACACGCCCGAAAACAGCAAAGAGTTCACAACAAAAAGTTCTAAAATTACCATTACCAGTTGGCTCTGTACCGTTTTGGGGGACAAGCGGGATTTCGGGGGACAAATGTCCACTGTAAATCTTATATGCCCACTGTAAATCTTTTATGTCCACTGTAGTTCCGATATGTCCACCGAAATCATAAGTGTCCCCTGAAACGGGACAGAATCGGCATGCCCCCGCAAACGCTACAGATCCGAATAATGTATTTAACACGTGAATCACGAGTCAGTTTATGAAAATTCACCCCTCGGGAACAATTTGCAAAATTTTTTTCCTATCTTCTCCATATTATGGTGGGAGAATATCCTAGAGAAGAGATTTTGAAATTTTTAGGTCATTAGTCCCAGAGCCGGCTTTTAGTAATTTTCCGGTTTTAAATCCGGATATAGTGTATTTCATCTCCCACATGAGCTAGAGAGGTGGGATGGTGCTCAAAATGTTCGTAAAATTAGTTCCAACAACTTTTGTGTTGGGAGCGAAGGTGCCCGGCCAAATTCAAAAAGATATGTTTGAAAATCTAGATTTTTAATCAAAAAACACATTCCCTCTTTTTTAATGAGGATACTTGCTACGGAATTTTATTGCAGAATATTGAAGTTTGAGACAATACCTATCTAGGAAAAAAATACAACGAAAATCGATATAGGTCGTTTTTTAAATTTTTTGTTCTGAAGTTCGAATTTCTCAATTTCTGCCCAAAATTACGTCTACATCATGTTTCTGCAAGCCATATCTTGTTAACGAGGATACTTGTTAGGGAATTTTATTTCAAAACTTTCATAGTTGAGACTTTAGCTATCCATGGAAACAATGTAACGAATATCGATAAGGGTCGCTTTTTTATATTTCGTTCTGAAGTTCGAAAATAATGATTTCTTCGAAAAAAAGTTTTTCCGATATTCATGATGTTACTTATTTAGATTATCATTAGACTACGAGAAACACTGAAAAAATACAATTGATGGGTAATTTCATAGTAAAGAACCTTTAAAAATCTATCTTCAGATTTCATATTTTCCCTCAGTTTGTGTTTTAATAAATTCGAAATTTCAAAATTACATCCGGAACCACTATGAAAAAATCTTATTACACCTCGACAGAAGTGCAATTATTATATCAATATTAGAGCCATGCTTTGGGATCTCTTGTTTTCTTCAATCGAATATGTCTATCCGAGAGTGTAGCAATTTATCAAATCGTGTTTCGGCTGAAATTTCGTTGAAACTGACTGGCATTTTTATAGGAAATTATGCGCTAAAAGCCTGAGTCAGAAAATGCACGATATGCCAGCTACAACATTATTCTAAAAAAATTGAGAAATTATATTTCTGAAAAATTCAGAATTTCTGAAATATTGAAAATTATTGAAATATCAGTGTTTTCTGATTAAAATAAGCATAATCAATTTTTCTATAAAAAAGCCAGTCAGTTGTGGATAGCTAATGTCTCAAAAATCAAAGTTCTGAAATAAAATTCCCTAACAAGTATCCTCGTTAACAAGATATGGCTTGCAGAAACACGATGTAGACGTAATTTTGGGCAGAAATTAAGAAATTCGAACTTCAGAACAAAAAATTTAAAAAAACGACCTATATCGATTTTCGTTGTATTTTTTCCTAGATAGGTATTGTCTCAAACTTCAATATTCTGCAATAAAATTCCGTAGCAAGTATCCTCATTAAAAAGAGGGAATTTATTTTCTGATTAAAAATCTAGATTTTCAAACATATCTTTTTGACTTTGGCCGGGCACCTTCGCTCCCAACACAAAAGTTGTTGGAAATAATTTTACGAACATTTTGAGCACCATCCCACTTCTCTAGCTCATCTGGGAGATGAAATACACTATATCCGGATTCAAAACCGGAAAATTACTAAAAGCCGGCTCTGGGACCAATGACCTAAAAATTTCCAAATCTCTTCTCTAGGATATTCTCCCATTATAATATGGAAAAGATAGGAAAAACTTTTTGCAAATTGTTCCCGGCTACCTCCACTGACTCGTGATACACGTGTTAAAGTTTCAAAAAAGTTGAATTTTTGCTTACCAAACGCACAAAACTGAACCCTCGAAATTTCTGCGGCACCCAAGTTTCAAGTTGTCGATGGGATAGTCGAAGCAGCCCTGTGACTTTTCAGACCTACATATCAGAGAAAGGAGTCTCAACAAACCATTATAATGGATTGATTAGCGGCATCTTCATGAATGTTCTTGATGTTGTACTCGATTCGATAGCAGAAATCACCAGTGCATGTGTCGTTCAAGCTAAAGTACTATTATAGATTTCGAAAATAAAATATATATTTATTTTTCGATAGCTATATTCTGTACACTCGCCAATAAAATCATTCGATAAATTTTTTGAATTGAGAGTTTATAACCAAATTTTCAACGTTATTGTGAACGCAGCCACGTTTTGTAATACATTTTGCTAGACAAACATAGAATAACGAACTATTGTACCGTCATCATGCAAATGAAATGGCTCACTCGAGTATCGACGGAATCAACGGAGTGCTAAGGTAATTCTTGCACTCGAGAGCGATCGATACAGTAATTGCAGACGAGATAATCCAAGAAATTGGGCGCATTCGTTCGCCAGATTCGATTGATGGCGGCGAAAGTGAAGAGGGACAGGTGAAAAGCTACTCATTTTTCTTTCTCGGTATATGAAATTCGTATACGTCTACGCTACGACAAGTTCCCCCAGATGAGGAAATGTAATTTCTAC